>JAZKJV010000551.1:0-1200000 GCA_037367405.1 Ottelia alismoides
TCTCTACTTTGGAGTCCATATAGATCACATGAAACCCCCATTGCTGATTAGATCAAGTATGAGGACCTCTCTATGCGCCTTGAAATGTAGACTCCGGAACAATCTGTGGAGTTTGAATCTGATATTCTAGAGTCTGAAATCTGACATGTATAATCCTACATAACGCTCTCTCTTTCTACCATACTAGTCGGGAGAAGACATGAAGATGGGGAGAAACAAAAAATCACATAAACTGATCTCTCCTTGTTTTCGGCCTTTTCTTTTTTTTCCTCGTGTACGATTTCTTCTTTTTTTGTATGTGCCTCCATTTTTTCAATTGGCCTTCCTCTTTTTTTCAATTAGCCTCTCCCCCTTGTGACTTCAGCCCAACTTTGGGCCCGGAATGAAAAAAATTTAGGCCACATGTGTATTGGGACCTATAATAGTAGCAGTCCCATGTTTCCTTTTTTTGTTGTAGCCCAATAAGGCCTACTGTCTCCCCCTCTCTTTTTTACTCGGATCATTGACCTTTACAAAAATGTTAATGAAAGAAGAAAATAAAAAAAGACCAAAATAGAGGAACAACCTTGCAACTATTTAGTGTTCCCCATCAGGAACCCCATCTTACAAACACGTCACCCTTGATGGGGATAATTCCCATATCACATCCATTGCCTCAAGTAACTAATATATGTTTACACTCCCCCTCAAGATGGAGCATAGATATCAATCATGCTCAGCTTGGACGCACACTTCTGAAATGGGCCTCGTAGTAATGCCTTGGTGAATATATCTGCAGTTTGATTCTCTGAACTAACATGGGATGTAGCAATGAATCCCTTTTGAATCATGTCACGTATGAAGTGACAGTCAACTTCAATGTGCTTGGTTCGCTCATGGAACGCTGGATTGTTTGCAATGAACAAGGCCGCCTGATTGTCACATTCTAAGGTCATAGGAAGTGGGACCTCTATACATAAATCTATAAGCACAAGCTTCACCCACATCATTTCCGTGCTAACATGAGCCATAGCCCTATATTCAGATTCAGTACTAGACCTGGCTACCACAGTTTGTTTCTTGCTCCTCCATGAGATTAGAGAATCTCCAACGTAAACCACAAACCCAGAGGTGGGACTTCCTGTCCTTGGGACACCCTGCATAATCTGCATCTGCACATGCTGAGATAGAGATCACCTTGCCTTTCTTGAATAGCAGACCCGCACCTGGAGATGATTTAAGGTACATGAGTATCATATGTATGGCATCCATGTGAACCTGACGTGGTTGCTCCATGAACTGGCTCACACGACTCACAGCAAAGGATATATCGGGCCTAGTAATAGTGACATACAACAATTTGCCCACCAGTTCTCTGTATTTTCTCCTGTCAACATCCTCTGTATCATCATCATATAGCTTCATACTGGGGTCCATTGGTGTTGTAGCAGGCCGGCAACCGAGCATTCATGTTTCACTCAACAGGTCCGTAACATATTTTCTCCGCGACATTACTAACCCATACGGATTTCTGGCAAACTCCAGCCCCAGAAAATATCTAAGGACTCCAAGGTCCTTGGTAACAAATTCGCTACCCAGCATTTCTTTCGCCTTCTTTATTCCTTGTGCATCATCTCCTGCAATCAAGATGTCATCTACATAAACCATGATTGCAATAATACCTCTTGAAGTCTTTTGTACAAACAATGAATGATCAGCATTAGAGCGTTTGTATCCCTGTTTTTCAAAGAGGTCTGAGAGCTTCTGAAACCATGCTCTGGGACTCTGCTTAAGGCCATAGATAGCCTTATGAAGTCTGCACACCTTGGAACACTCCCCCTCAACAGCAAAACCGGGTGGTTGTTGCATGTAGACTTCCTCCTGTAAGTCACCATATAAGAATGCATTCTTCACATCCAACTGATATAGCGGCCATTCACAAGTAACCGCAACTGACAGCAAGATCCGTAGAGTAGAATGACGGGCTACTGGCGAGAATGTATCAGCATAGTCCACCCCGTATGTCTATGTAAAGCCATGAGCAACAAGGCGAGCCTTGTATCTGTCAATACTACCATCTGCATTCTGCTTGACTGTAAATACCCACTTGCAGCTTACTGGGGACACATCTGCAGGTATAGGGACCAGACTCCAAGTTCCTCTAGATTGAAGTGCTGCCATTTCTTCCTCCATTGCTAGACGCCATCTGTTATCCTTCAGAGCGTCTTGGTAATTCCGTAGAATATCTACAGCTGACAAAGCAACCACAAAGTTCCTGAAATCCCCAGATAGTCGTTCAAATGACACAGAAGCTGCTAAAGAGTATGAGGTGCAGCTCCGCTTCGATTTGCATATAGCAATAGGAACATCTAAATCAGTTGTGTCCTCATCTGTCCTCTATAACACATCCTGCTCAAAAACATTATCAGATCCATCAAGAGTAATATCTTCAGAACATACCTTAGGCGAGCTAGGTGATGAGTCATGACCATGAGCTGTAGTAGGCCTGCAGGTATAATGAAATGGTAGTGGTGAAACAGGTATAGTAATAGGAGGTGCAGATGATGGTAAAGGAGCTGGTGGTGGTGGTGGTGTCACATAGATGGCATCGGTAGTAGCTGGAGGTAGCAAGTGATCACCTGAGGATGAAAAATACATTATGGATTCAAAAAATGTAACATCTGCACTAATAAGATACCGCCTGCACAATGGATCATAGCACTTGTACCCCTTCTGAGTTCTGGAGTACCCAACAAACACACACTTGACAGCCCTATGAGAGAGCTTGTCAGTATCGGGAGACAACTGGTGGACAAAGGCAACCGATCCAAACGCACGATGAGTAAGGGAAAACAGATCTTTACCAGGAAAGATAAGGGAGAAAGGAATCTGTTCACCTAGAACAGAGGATGGCATACGATTAATTAGGTAGCATGCTGTGAGAACCGCGTCACCCCAGTAAGAGTAAGGAGCATGACTCTGTATAAGAAGTGACATGGTGACATCTAGTAGGTGGAGATGTTTCCTTTCAGCGATCCCATTTTGTTGGGAGGTATAGGTACAGGATGTCTGGTGGATAATCCCTTGGGATGAGTAGTAATTGGCTAGGACATAAGTACACAATTTCAGGGCATTATCACTTCTTACAATTTTAACAGATGTGGAGAAAACATTACGAATCTCATTAAGAAAATGGATAATAATATTTCCTGCTTTAGATTTATTTTTCAACAAAAATACCCATGACACACGAGAGAAGTCATCTACAATAACTATATAAAATCTGTGTCCCTGATGATTAGGAACACGACTCGGACCCCAGATATCAATATGAAATAACTCAAACTTGAAGATACTAGTCCGACACTGACGACTAGGAAAGGTAGACCGATGATGTTTTCCCAACTGACAAGTCTCACATTGGATGGATGTGTGAGGCAGACCCTGGGGTAACACACGACGCAACTTCTGAAGCGGTAGATGTCCAAAGCGCAGATGCCATAGCAGAGGAGATACGGGTCCAGTAGGTAGAGATGAGGTTCCAGCAAAGGAAGTCTGATTGAGGCGATAAAGGCCTCCTTGCTCATAGCCACGACCAATCACGTTGCCCGTAAGGATGTCCTGAAAAACAAGAGAAGATGGATCAAAAATTGCCCGACATTGTAAATCCTTTGTAATCTGACTGCTCGATAATAAATTCATTGAAAAATCAGGTGCATGTAACACATTCTTGAGTTGCATAGAAGATGTCAGTCTAATCTCCCCCTGACCAGTAATTGGAGAATGTGTACCATTGGCAATGACCATTGTTCAGCCTGGAGGGATCTGAGTATATCCTGTAAGTAAACTCTGATCGCCACATAGATGATGTGTGGCTCCCGAGTCCATAATCCAAGGTAAAGTATCTGATCTACTACTAGTAAATGCAAGTGTGCTACCTGATGCACTGGTAGACGCAGAAGCAGATGCAGCAGCATCAGATTGATTCTCAGTAGTGGGTGTTGGGCCAGATGGAGGAATAATGCCTCTTAGACGGGCAACTAGATCATCGAACCGTTGATCCAAAGAGGCAGCAGATGGAGGCTCTATCTGCTCGGCGACTCGTGCAGATGCAGGAAATCCATGCTTAGAGTAGCATGTGTCTTCATTGTGTCCGACGCGATGGCAGTAGGTACATGTTGGTCGAGTACAGCCTCCTCTACCACGAGGTCCACGACCACGGGTCTGATGATGAAATCCACGGCCCCTGTTGGCAGCCATGGCTGAAGCATTCTGATTCGCAGCTGTAGATGGAACAGTGATCCGGCTCAGTCTATGAAAAGCTTCCTCCATGAGAGGAATAGTAGAATCTGCCAAAATTTGAGACCGTGCTGCCTCATACTCGGGATCAAGGGCAGCAAGAAAAACTCCCACCATAGTAGCATTCCGGTAGGTCTTCTGTTGCTCTGGCGTGGTTGTCGGGGGCATGAAGCTGTACAGCTTCCCGAACATCCCACGCAGAGATGTGTAGAGTGAGTGTAGAGGGCGACCATTCTGCTTAATGGTGAATATGTCATGCTGGAGTTGCAGAATCTTTGTCTCATTCTTCGCTTGAGAGTATGTGGCCACCAGAATATCCCACATGTCTTTAGCCGTGGGTTGATGAAGAATATCATTGGCAATCTCGATTGCCAAAGTTCTAGATAACTAGACTTTCGCGTATGCATCATCTGCCTCCCATGAGGCAATAACTCCAGTCTTCTTAGCAGGCTCTTCTTCGGTAAGAATGTGCTTCTTACCAGTTGACTTCATCATACTCATGAACTGCATCGCCCACAGTTCATAGTTCGTACCATCCATCTTTACAATAGGCGTTGGACCACGAAAGGCACCTATAGATGGAATATCCGCCTTGCTTTCTGACATACTGGAAACAGAAGACTGGAGCGATAGACTGAAGATAAGATCGTCTACACGGACATAGACGGGTTTAATTGCATGTGTAGACTTCAAGCAACCAAACCCATTTAGTTGACGGTGTGCGCACTAGAAACTTGTAGGGCTGATTCAGGAGTTACGCACGCACAGCAGATAGCGCGAGAGAGAGCACAGGGGTGCTAGGGCATGCGCTTCAGGGGCGCACGCACGATGGGGCACGCATAGGGGCGCACAGGGGTGCGCTGGAGGGCGCTAGGGCACGCACGCACGGAGGCGCAGGGGCGCAGGCGCGCTATGGGGCGCGCGCGGTGTGCGGTTCACCGCAAGCGAGAGGCGCGCACGGCCAGTGGCGTGGGTAGGCGCCGGCGGCGAGAGAGAGGCACGCGGGTGGGGGTGGGGATAGGGTTAGGGTTTCAAGAACTCCGGTCTAGGACCGTCGCTCTGATACCATTAGGTGTTTTAGTAAAAACCCTAGAACTAAATCTCGATTCTCGAACAAATTACGATTACAATCAAAGAACATAATAAAATCCTCGAGAATCGAACTCGTTCTAATACCATCTAGAAAATGATAAGCATAAGCCATAAACAAGAACAAGCACGATAAACGTGAAGAACGTGTAGATTTTACGTGAAACCCTACTCCATAAGGAGCGAGATAAAACCATGGGAGAAGGCCTCTCAAGGGTCGGGTACTCTGCATTCCTTTCTTCCAACTGATACAATGGGTGTAGGGCTTCTTATATAACCCCAGAGACAAGACTGGAGTCCCACTAACAATAGATGTGGGACTAAACATGTGGGTGTGGTAATTGGACTTTGGAGGGATTCAATTACCCATCTCTATGTATGGCGCATACTCTAACAGGTTACATGCGTCAGGCTTCCTTTTTTCCTTTTTATACATCCTATTAGTATTTATGGAAAAACATGCAAATAAGAAATCACAAGCACAGAAGGATTTACATGGATAATCCTTCCTAATGACGGGAAAAATCATGGGAAGGGATGATGTCCTAGCACATACGTTATTTTAGCTCAAAAGGTCAATGAATAAAGAATAAATGATATTTTCTCAACTAATCGAGTTCATTTAGTATAGATAAATAGCTTAGATAGTTTAAATAAATTATTATCATTTTTCTCTTCATTTTTAAGTTTGTACAATGCCTTGTATTTTTTATCATTTTAAATATAAAAATCATTTTAGTACATATATTTGTATATTGTATATGTATTGTCGATGTAGACATACTCAATACCGATGTAACAAGATAAAAGTAACAATTGAAGTCCAACCAAATATTAAGCATCTTCTTTTAATTTAATTTTAATAAGGTTGTAGAAATCGGTAGTTGGTACTCGATCGGTGGAGTCACTGACTAAGGATTATCGGTAATCGGGTGACTAATCGGATTTGGTCGGCCATTGGTTGGTTTTGAATTTTTTAATTATTTTAAAAATATAAATCATTTTTTTACATATATTCTTATATATTTGCATAGATCTGTACAGTTTCTATACTATCATAATGAAACAAAAGAAGCAATTGACTTTAAATAACATTAAACATATTAGAATAAGGTTGCTTTTGAAAAACAGGACAACTCACATTAACCATCCACTGTATCAGGACAATGCATACTTCCCCGTTAACCGTCCACTGTATCAGGATAACTCACATTACGATTACAAATCAATGCACAAATCATGCTAAATCAGGAAAACTAACCGATGGAATGCCAAGAGAAACTGATGCTCAACATAAGATGTTACGGATTTCTTCATAATTATTCAAATCAGTTATCTACAGGTACATGCGATTACATGTCAAAGCAACATGATCTTTGGACAATAGGAAATTTTCATTCATTAAGCAAATCTACCGAGTCGATAAAAATAGGAGATGCATCAAAGTTAAACCCTTGATAGACCAATCATTTTATCTTTGTATAAATCAGAAAATATGTCGACAAAGCTAATCCAGCACCACAAACATCACGTAAAAGAAATTTTGAACGAAAGGAGTTCTTGAATATAAATGAAGTGCTGAAAGTTTCTAATCACCGCCTTGTATTTTTTCTGAAAAGTGCAACAAAAAAGAGGAAATGTATTCTAGTTGCTCCCCTGGGAAACAAATGATATGACAAAAACGCTACTCCAGAACCATGAACATCGCTATGTAAAATAATTTTGACACTTTATATTTCTTTGATAACAAATGAAGTGCTGAAATTTCAAATCAACACCTTATAATTTTTCCACCAAACAGCGCAATCAAGCTCACCAAAAGGGGAACTCTATTCTAGCATGGTTTTAAAAAGCGCCGCCTCGAGGCGCAAAGGCGTACGCCTCGAGACGACGCGCACCAAAATCGCCCTGAGGCGCACGCCTCGGGTCCTTTGGATGGGGTGTACGCCTTGCTTTGGCGTGAGGCGTTCGAGGCGAGGCGAAGGCGGAGGCCTCGAACACGAGGCTTTTTTTTTGCCTTTTTGGTTATGTTTTTTCACATGACCCTATTTTCTGTATGCATTATATATTTTTTTATGTTTGTATTTTTGTTTCCATGTTAAACCTTGTATATTTTTATATATAGCTCCATGCAAAGAGAAGAGATCGCTTGAAACAAGCGAATCTCCATGATCTTGTATACGCCATGTTCAATTTATTATACATCTACACATACTACTTCTATTGCACACATTGAATTGTAATAAATGATTTATATTAGTTGCGAGTTTGCAACTTGATGTTGTTATTTGGTTGTATAAGTTGTGAATCTTAGAATAGTTATCGTATATATGAAGAAGTAAGGTTGCAAATAAACACGTGAATTAAAATAATTATTACATTTGAGTGTGAATAGCAAAATAAAAATAATATCTTTAGTAAAAAAAATTGCTGGGGGCACTGCCCCCACAACCCCGCAGGGGGGGAGCGCACCTGCTCCCCCCTAGATCCCCCCCACAGGCTCACTGATCGGGCAGCGAGACCCCCATCTTGTTGGGGTATGATATGGCATAAGGGTACGCATATGACGGTTCTCCAACAACGTCCAACAAGACAAATGATTGGGATTCAAGGTGTGTTAGTATTTTTTACTTCGAACACTAAAAATTATGATTTCCATTATACTTTAGTATTAAGTATAGACTTTAATTCAATATTCATATAGAATTATTGAAGTTGGAGTTGGAACATGATATTTCAAATATTAGTGATTGTTTTAACCACAATGCCTTCATCGTTTATGCACTGTATCTTTTACTAGTGTTAAACTATTCTTGAATGTGTTTTTTGGGAAAACCTAATATTATCATATTTTTTCAATGTATTTTGCTGTATTTTTATTTTTTTCCTAAAAAATTGAGGCTTACACCTCGCCTCAGTTTCTGGAAAAACGCCTCGGACTGCCTCGCGCTTTTTTAAACCTTGTATTCTAGCAGCATCCTCAAGACAGTTTAACTTCCGAAAATCATGAATCAGCCCAATTTCTGCCCAAATTTTGGCAGTTGGGTTCGAAGTTGTAATTGATAAATCTGCCCAAATTTCCTTTATTGCATGCATCAGGATAGCAATTTCAATTACAGAAAAGGTTCTATGTAAAAGTCGACCTATCCTAGTCATCCTGATTAGTCGGGTTGACCGACTAAGGCCCGACTAGGCCTAGTCGAGTCGGCTACCCTCCCCCCCCCCCCGACTCGAGTAGTCGGCCGACTTTTACAATAGTGAATTTTGAAGTTTAGGAATACTTTTTTGAAAAGGAGGGTATATCCCCGAGATGGGACTCCCTGCAAATTATAGCATATTAATGTACAGAGGACCAAGTCAGATGTAGGGCCTTGTTACGTTCTAGTACATTCTTTGAATAAAAAGACTCACTGAGAAAGATGAATTCATTCCAAGCACATTAGAGCATCCAAAGATGTGTAAAGGGAATCATATTATCCTCTTGAGAGTTGTCGTAGTACATCTGAATAAAGCTCCAAAAAGCAATGTCATTTATCATAATCAACCAAGGAATGTCAATGCGCTCACCGAAAGTCGACAATTGGTCACAGCTGAAAAAGAGATGATCATGTCTTCAATGCTATCTCTACATTTTGGATGCTCCAGGTCTCCAGTCCGGAGAATCTTATCTCAATGCTCCTTCATAAACAGGCGATCATGTCACATCAAACAAAGGACCACCTTGATTTGTTGGGGAATTTTGTTCTTCCATATTAGTTGGTAGTCCTATTGTGCCACCTCATACACAATCTCTTGTGATGCTAAAAATGCCTTGTATGCTTTCTTGACAGAAAAATGATCATTTGCCCCAACCCAATGATCCTACCTGTTGCAGGGATCTCCAAGTCCACCAACTCCGTTGACATGTGAAGGAACTCCATAAGTCTTTGCTCAGAATACTCGACCACAAAAGGGGATCCCAAGTACCATTTGACTATGCATGTGCCATTGAGGTCAGAGTCACCCGATAGTGTAAGAAGTCTAGGACAGTGTTCACCAAAAGGGTCGAATCCATTCCAATCGTCCAGCCAAAAGTGGAACAGACCTACACTGCCAACCACCGATCTCGATAGATTCCCAATCTCTAGAAGACTAGAAATACCCGGCCAAAGGAAGGTAAGCGTACACGCGGGGCTGCCAAGGTCACGCCAATACCATATATCTTTTGCAGCAAATGGCATACATAATTGTTGGGAAAAATGAACAACATGTTTATTCCATAAGCCCTAGGCTCTCTTATATAGGAGAGTAGCCTATGGGTAAATTACATAAAGCATACAATTGAAAATAGAAATAACGAAGGGATACAGGCACTACTCTATATGCGTCAACACTCCCCCTCAAGATGGAGCATAGATATCAATCATGCTCAGCTTGGGCACACACTTCTGGAATGGACCTCGAATTAATGCCTTGGTAAATATATCAGCAGTTTGATTCTCTGAGGTAACATGAGATGTAGCAATGAACCCCTTCTGAATCATGTCACGTATGTAGTGACAGTCAACCTCAATATGCTTGGTCCTCTCATGGAATGCTAGGTTGTTTGCAATGAACAAGGCTGCCTGATTATCACATTCGAATTTCATAGGAAGCGGTATATCAAGACATAGATCCGTAAGTAGAGCTTTCACCCACATCATTTCTGTGCTAGCCTGGGCCATAGCCCTGTATTCAGATTCAGCACTGGATCTAGCTACCACTATTTGTTTCTTGCTCCTCCATGAGACTAGAGCATCTCCAACATAGACAGCAAATCCTGAGGTGGACTTCCGGTCCTTGGGGCATCCTGCATAGTCTGCATCCGCACACGCTGTGATAGAGATCTCCTTTCCCTTCTTAAATAGCAACCCTGCACCTGGAGAAGATTTTAGATATCTCAGAATCATGTGTATTGCATCCATATGGACCTGACGTGGTTGCTCCATGAACTGGCTCACGCGACTCACTGCAAATGATATATCAGGTCTAGTGATCGTGACATATAATAGTTTGCCTACTAATTCTCTGTATCTTCTCCTGTCCACCTCCTCTGTGTCATCATCATAGAGCTTCATGCTAGGGTCCATTGGAGTCGTAGCAGGCCGACACCCAAGCATACCTGTTTCACTCAATAAATATGTAACATATTTCCTCTGCGACATTACTAATCCATATGGATTTCTAGCAAATTCCAGCCCCAGAAAATATCTAAGGACTCCCAGGTCCTTGGTGACAAATTCGGTTCCCAGTTTTTCTTTCGCCTGCTTTATGCCCTGCTCATCATCTCCTGTAATCAAGATGTCATCCACATAAACCATGATTACAATAATACCTCTAGCAGTCTTATGTACAAACAAGGAATGATTAACATTGGAGCGTTTGTATCCTTGTTTTTCGAAGATGTCTGAGAGCTTCTGAAACCATGCTCTGGGGCTCTGCTTAAGGCCATAGATAGCCTTATGTAATCTGCATACCTTGGAACAATCCCCCTCAACAGCAAAACCAGGTGGTTGTTGCATATAGACTTCCTCCTGCAAATCTCCATATAGGAATTCATTTTTCACGTCCAGCTGATGGAGCGGCCAGTCTCTAGCAACTGCAACTGACAACAAGATCCGTAGAGTGGAATGACGTGCCACAGGCGAGAATGTGTCAAGGCAATCCACCCCGTATGTCTGTGTAAAGCCACGTGCAACAAGACGCGTCTTGTACCTATCAATAGAGCCATCTGCATTGTACTTCACTGTAAACACCCACTTGCAGCTCACCGGGTTCACATCTGGAGGTATAGGAGCCAAACTCCAAGTTCCTCTGGACTGAAGTGCCGCCATTTCTTCCTCCATTGCTAGCCGCCATCTACTATCCTGCATAGCATCTTGATAACTCCGTGGAATATCTACAGCTGACAGTGCCACCACAAATGTCCTGAAATCTCCAGATAGTCTCTCAAAAGACACAGATGCTGACAATGGATATGTAACACAGCTCCTCTTCGATTTGCGTAGAGCAATGGGAACATCTAAATCTGCTGTAGCCTCATCTGGCCCCTGTAACATATCCTGCTCAGAAATGTCGTCAGATCCATCAATAGAAATATTTTCATTACATACCATAGGCGAGCTAGGAGACGAGCCATGACCATGAGCGGGAGGAGGCCTGTGGGTATAATGGAACGGTAGCGGTGAGACAGGTATATGTGGTGGTGGTGGTGGTGTTGGTGACGGCATTTGAGGTGGTGTTGTCATGTATATGTCATCATTAGATGGAGGTGGTAGCTGCTTGTCTCGCGAAGCTGAAAAGTACATAACAGATTCAAAAAATGTAACATCTGCACTGACCATATACCGCCGACGCAGAGGATCAAAACACTTGTACCCCTTTTGAGTTCAGGAGTACCCAACGAAAACACATTTGACAGCCCTAGGAGAGAGCTTGTCAGTACCAGGCGACAACTGATGGACAAAGGCAACTGACCTAAACACACGAGGAGTAAGGGTGAACAGATCCTTCCCAGGATAGATGAGGGAAAATGGAATCTATTCATTCAAGACAGAGGAAGGCATACGATTGATTAGGTAACATGCAGTGAGGACTGCATCACCCCAGTAGGAGTATGGAACATGACTCTGTATAAGAAGTGATCTTCTGACATCAAGAAGGTGACGGTGTTTCCTTTCAGCAATTCTGTTTTGTTGAGATGTATGAGCACAAGATGTTTGGTAAACAATCCCTTTTGAGGAGTAATAATTGGCAAGAACATTGGTGCATAATTCTAATGCATTATCACTTCTCACAAACTTCACAGATGTGGAGAAAACATTTTGTATTTCATTCAGAAAATGGATAATGATATTTCCTGCTTCAGATTTATTTTTCATCAAAAACACCCATGACACTCTAGAAAAATCATCCACAAATACTATATAAAATTTGTGTCCCTGATGATCAGGTACACGACTCGGACCCCAGACATCAATATGAAATAACTCGAACTTGGAGGTACTACTCCGACCTGGACGACTGGGAAAGGACGACCTGTGATGCTTTCCCAACTGGCACGCCTCACATTGAATAGGTGTGTGAGGAAGACCATAAGGTAACACGTGACGCAACTTCTGAAGCGGTAAATGTCCAAAGCGCAGATGCCACAACAAAGTAGATACTTGTCCAGTGGGAAAGGATGAGGTTCCAGCAAATGGGGTCTGATTCAGGCAGTAGAGGCCTCCTTGCTCATAGCCACGACCAATCACGTTGCCCGTATGGATGTCCTGAAAAATCAAATAAGATGGATCAAAAATTGCCTGACAATGTAGATCCTTCGTAATCTGACTAATTGACAACAAATTCATTGAAAAATCAGGTGCATGTAGCACATTCTTGAGCTGCATAGAAGATGTCAATCTAATCTCCCCCTGACTAGTGATGGGGGAATGTGTACCATTGGCAATTACTATTGTCCGGCCTGGAGGAATCTGAGTGTATCATGTAAGTAAACTCTGGTCGCCACATAGGTGATATGTAGCGCCCGAGTCCATAATCCATGGTAATGTATCTGATCTACTACTATTGAATGCAAGTATGCTACCTGGAGCACTGGTAGACGCAGAGGCAGAAGCAGCGGCATCAGATTGACTCTCCATAGTCGGTGCTGGACCAGATGGTGGAATAATGCCCCTCAGACGGGCAACTAGATCGTCGAACCGTTGATCCAAAGTAGCAGCAGATGGGGGCTCTATCTGTTCAGCAACTCGTGCGGATGCAGGAAATCCATGCTTCGAGTAGCATGTGTCTTCATTGTGTCCAACGCGGTGACAATAGGTACATGTTGGCCTAGTGCGGCCACCTCTTCCACGAGGTCCACGTCCACGTCCCTGGTGATGAAATCCGCGACCCCTGTTGGCTGCCATAGCTGAAGAATTCTGACTCGAGGCCGTGGAAGGAACTGTGATCCGACTCAGTCTATGGAAAGCTTCCTCCATGGGAGGAATAGTAGAGTCGGCCAAAATCTGTGATCGTGCCGCCTCATACTCTGGATCAAGTGCAGCCAGGAACACACCCACCATAGTCGCGTTCCTATATGTCTTCTGTTGTTCTGGCGTGGCTGTCAGGGGCATGAAGCTGTAGAGCTTCTCGACATCCCTCTCAGTGATGTATAGAGAGAATGTAGAGGGCGATCATTCTGCTTGATAGTGAAGATATCATGCTGGAGTTGCAGAATCTTTGTCTCGTTCTTCGCCTGTGAATATGTGGCCGCCAGAATGTCCCACATATCCTTGGTTGTGGGTTGATGTAGAATGTCATTGGCTATCTCAATTACCAGTGTACCGGATAGCCAAACTTTAGCATATGCATCATCAGCCTCCCAGGAGGCATTGGCTCCAGTCTTCTCAGCAGGCTCTGGTTCGGTAAGAATGTGCTTCTTACCCGTTGACTTCATCATGCTCATGAACTGCATTGCCCACAGTTCATAGTTTGTACCGTCCATCTTTACAATAGGCACTGGACCACGAAAGGCGCCAATAGATGGGATATCCGCCTTGCTTTCTGACATACTGGAGATGGAAGACTGGAACGATTGACAGAGGATGAGATTCGTCTACAATGACATAGACGGGGTTAGTTGCACGTGTAGACCTCAAGCAACTAAACCCATGTAGATGAAGATGTGTGTGTGCCCTAGGGTTTAGGGCTTAGCACACGTACACGCGCGCAAGAAGCACACGCACACGCAACTGGATCTTGCAAGGAGGCTACACGTACACGCGCGCAAGGTTGCTTAGGGCGCAGGCGCACAGTGCTACAGCGCGCAAGAGAGCTTCAGCGCAGTGGAGGCGCAAGAGGGCTACGCGCAGATGCACGCGCACAGGAGATGCACGCGCACAGTGCGCAGGCGCAAGAGGGCTACAGCGCACGGCGCGCAGTAGCGCTGTTTGCGCAGAGGCGCTCTTCGCGCAGGGAGAGTCGCAGGGGCGCGCTCGCGCAGGGGTGCTCTTCGCGCAGGAGCACCGGCGCACGAGGATGCTAGAGCGGCTATGGCGAGCCCCGGCGGCACCGATGAGATGAAGAGAGAAGGAGAGGCCGGCGGGTGTGGTGGGGTAGGGTTAGGGTTTCGAGAACTCCGGTCTAGGACCGTCGCTCTGATACCATGTTGGGAAAAATAAACAACATGTTTATTCCATAAGCCCTAGGCTCTCTTATATAGGAGAGTAGCCTATGGGTAAATTACATAAAGCATACAACTGAAAATAGAAATAACGAAGGGATACAGGCACTACTCTATATGCGTCAACAATAATCATCATCCTTGCCCCGGAGTCTGATAATCGACTTAGCCAACAAAGCCTTGTTCATATGCTCTATCCTCAAAACTCCATGATCCCCATCTCCTTTCAGACTCGTCATTGTATCCCTGTTAAGGAGATGAATCCCACCTCTTACATGTCTAGCATCAGCCCAAAAGAAACCCCTCATCAATGACTTAATCCTCTTGCATATTCCAACTGGTAACAAGGCTTGTGGAGCACAAGAAGATAAGGATGGCCTAGTAGACATGCCTAAGCAGGACCAGCTTCCAGCCTTTAAAGAGGATCGCAAGCATCCCCTCAACCAACTTCTTCTCAAGTCTATCTTGCAAGGAATGCCAATTTGAAGAACAAAGCCTTCTGCCGACCAAAGAGAGACCCAAATATATAATTGGGAGCGAAGCACATGGGCAATGAAGAAAAACAAAGACATGAATATCCAACTAAGACAAACTAAGGGGGACAAACGTTGATTTGTCCATGTTAGTTCGAATGCCAGAAATATCGCTAAAGATTTCCATGATCCGAGATGCTTATCTTACCTCTCTATGAACAGAACGGTATCATTGGTGTATTGGAGAATGAGGACTGAGATGTCGGTGTATTAGAAGCTCGGGCAGAAATCGCCATTTGACACCAACCTCATCATTACCATTAATCGTTTAAGAACAGTTGAATAGTCAGGCCGACTAATCATTCATGTTGACTAGTGACTAAACAGATTTAGTATATTCAGTCATTCCAATTAAGAAGAGTGATTGATCAATATGTGAACCAGCACCTCCAAAAGAGGTGATAGGTCATGAATAGACTCCAAAGAGCACTCGTGATCAATCTATTGGTAATGACTTATCAAGTAGCATGTCAAACCATTAACTAACCCTTCTTAGAAAAGGAAGTGATTGATCAGTCATTGAAGATTGATTGACATAGGTAGGGGAAAACAATGGCAGTTAAGGACGAGTATGAGGAGGCTTCGACTACTCTATGGAAATTGTCGATTACACCACAAAGTCGTGTTTATACACACAACATGTATTGCACACATTAAGAACCTCCACAACAAAAGCAGTCGTTGATCAAACAAGTCTAATACCATGTAGAAAAATACTAAAAGCACAAAAGTTTCTAACAAGGAAAGCATCCAATGAGAAGGGCATCCTATAGAATCTTTGAAGCATACACACTATGAAGCAGTGGAAGAACCTCACAACACAAATTCCTAATCTCCCTCACAAAAGATTAGGACACTCTTCACTAGTTATTATTATCAACTAGAGTTGGGTGAGTACATTCTATAGAGTTGGATAAATAGTCCTCATTTAAATTTTCGTTTACCCACTTAATAATAATAATCAAAATACATATTGTAGAAAATGACAATATGAAGGCGTAATAATCAAAGATAAAAATAAAGAACTGAATAACATCGGGATCAAGGTTGCAGAAATCCGTAGTCGATACTCGGTCGGTGGGGTCACTGACTAAGGATTAATCGGCAGTCGGGCGACTAATCGGATTTAGTCGGTCATCAGTCGGTTTTGATTTTTTTTAAATTATTTTAAATATATAAATCATTTTTATACATTTATTCTTATATATTTGCATATATTTGTATATTTTCTTTCTTTTGAAAGAAGATTTGTACAATTTATATGATACTTTAAATAAGCTTTAACGAATTTAAGTTCAGGCACATCCATAATTGGATATATTTGCAGTCAAATAATCCATGTAACCAACTACATTTAAAGTGAGAAGAGAATTTGCGGTGGTTGTATTGGGATGAACAAAATGTAGTATTGTATGTTGTAAACCTTAATTTATTTTAGATGGCAAGATGAAGTTAAAGTTGAAAGCCTTTTCCACATAAAAGTACATGTGCCGCAAAAAAATATATTTTGTCGGCTATCCTTGTAATCGGTGGACTAGATTTTTGCTTGAAAATTTATTACCATGATAAAGAAATATAAGTCGATGTCTATCTATATGCAGCATATTGGGAGTGTCATTCAAGTGCCCTAGGAAAATATCGAGTTAAGGTGTGCAATAGGGTAAAGATCTGAGTAAACAGGAGATGCTAAACTGGGCTGGAAGTTACAAGGACCACAAGGTTCAAAAGGCAATCCATATTCCATTTACAAATTTGCAGTACTGGCTATGAAGTAATTGACTTTAAATATAACATTAAGCATAATAGAATAGATTTGCTTTAAAAAAATAAAAAAAAATGTTTATGTAAAATTCGGTTGAGTAGTCGGCCTGATTAGTCGAGTTGACCGACTAAGCCTAGTCGAGTCGGCTACCCCCCCCCCCCAATCCCCGACTCGACTAGTTGGACCGACTAGTAGGCCGACTTTTACAATACTAACTGGGATTTACCTAGAACCATACTCTATAAGGAGCAGGATGAAACCACGAGAGAATGTCTCAGAGGGTTGATGTGTCTATTGATCTCTCTCTCAATGAATATAGAAGGTATGGGCTTCCTATATAGCCCAAGCATAATGACCAAGTCCCACTAATAGACGATTTGGGACTGACATAGGTACATGTGGTATGAACCACACTCTGACACATTTTTCTTGTTAAACTTTTTATTTACACATATTTAGCATATTTTCATTCATTTAAAATTTTGTGGCGGTACCACATGGTACCACCACAAGTCGTCTCTTATACCTACCCATGACCTCTGCATGCATTACACCATATGATCGATTGTTGACTTTAATCATTCACATGACGTCTTTGTTGTGCCTTTAACCATGTCGCCACTACCTCTTGGTAACCCTCACGTCCTTCTATATATCTGTAATTCTAACTACCAATGAGTTCGTCTATTTAAACCTCAAATCGAGAGCAAAATGCATGTCAATAGCTACGTTTACCTCGTTATGTTGTATGGCGCCCTTATCTCGCCATTAGGATTTAGCTACTTTTCCTCTATTCAAAGCTTCTCACATGTGACAATAGCCATGGGAGTAGCATTATTCCGTATTTGGAAGAGGTGTCTCAATAACTAGGTTAGTTGGAACATACCTGACCCACATCATCTTAGTGCTTCCTTGCGACATGGCTCTGTATTTGGATTCGGCACTTGATCTTGAAACAATATTTTGCTTCTTGCTTTTCCACGAGACCACTGAGCTCCAATGACCATTGGACGTTGTTTCTTTTGGACATCCTGCATAGTTAGCATATATGCATGTCGTGATCGCAAGAGATGTTCCTTTGTTGAATAGCAACCCGGTACCTAGAGAAGACTTCAAATACCTTAGGATCTTGGAGACATCCATGTGAACCTGACATGGTTGCTTCATAAATTGGATGACTTTTCTCACTGCAAAGGAGATATATGCCTTGGTGATAGTCACATAGAGATGCTTCCCACCGAGCTCCCAATATCTCCTATTGTCCACCTCTTATGTATTATCATCATAGAGCTCCATATTGGAATTCATCGGGATAGTGGCGGGTCTACAATCTGTCATTTCCCGTCAATAGAAGGAGATTGTTATGTACTTCCCCTGAGTCATCGCAAGACCTTTGTGATTCCTGGTAAATTCAAACCCAAGGAAGTATCGTAGTTTGTCAAGATTGTTGGTGACAAACTACTGTCAAAGGGACTCCTTAGCCTCATTGATCTTCCGTAAATTATCTCATGTAATAATAATGTCACGAAAATATACTAGAATGGTAACAATACCGCATGATGTCATGTGTCCAAAGAGAAAGTGGTCTGCAGTTAGATCTCTTAAAACCCTGCTACTTTATCAGATTAATGCCTATGGAACCATGCTCTGGGACTCTGCCTAAGGCCATAAATAGCTTTATGAAATATGCATATCTTCTGAACTTCCCTTAGCAGTGAACTCAGGTGGTTGTTGCATATAGACTTCCTCTTAAAATCGCCTTACAAGAAGGCATTATCGGCCCCATGTTAGGAGAGCAGCCAGTCTCATACCACAGCAACAGAGATGAGGATCCGAAAAGAATCCAAGAGGAACTGGATTGCAATCGACCTCATTCACTCCAAGAGACGAAACTCTTTGGAGATATAAAAGTTGCTTGATATTTTCGACATACATTACAATCTTCTATTGAAGATGAAGCATGCAAAAGAGGAGCACAATAAGCAAGACTACAACTACATAGACCACATTGATCTTGCGTACTTCTTCAAGATTCAAGATCCCTACCATGAGCATGTCCATATATGTCTTATGATCATTGCATTTGCATAGAAGAAGATAGCTATGCACCTTCGCGCACATGCCATTCCGGGTTGTAGTATAGTATGTATGCAGACAACAGTCATCTTGCGTTGTAAGATGAATATCATTATGCAGTTGGAGGGTCTTGTATGGAGAAAACTAGTCTATAAATTCCACCATTGATTATCTGGTCACCAGCTGGTTTCTAACACAGCAGCACACTGCCGCTGATGTGCGGCATGAGCCGGCACTATGGCGTCGTTGTCGCCACTCTGCTAGGGCCGCAGAAATAGCAGTAGCAGCTGGGCGGCTAGAGAGGAGGGGGGTGATGGATGCTCAGGGCTGACTAGGCTATGAGAGAGGAGGGGCAGTGCCTCTCAATACTAGAATGGGGAGGGGGCCAGTGGTGGGAATGCCCTAGGGCTAAGATGGCTCTTATTTGTGGATTTGTGGATTAATTTGGTTGGATTTTTAAAGAGTTCATTTAAAACCCAGGGAACATCCCGTCCCACTTCTGCTTATGTTTCTTTGATTGAAAAATATAGATATTTCCTTCAGCATTGTTTTTCATGTATTTTTTTACAGGAATCCCACATACATTCTCTAATGAACGTCCTTCGCTACTGTAATTTGGACGAGACATTGCAAGGGGAGGAAGGTCTAGTGTGCAGGAATGGATTGGAACGCCTATTCAAAACTCAGGAACTGGACTACATGAGTTACATTGTTCTGAGGATGTTCGAGAATACAGAGGTACCATCTCTCAGATAGTTTGTCAATTGCATTGCTAGGTCATATATTATTGCAAGATGGTTTGACATTATTGACTTAGCTAGTTCCCAGTGCTTTGTTTATCGCTAGACTGGTCGGTAAAAGATATTTGCAATCTTATTTGCCATATGACTGGAACTCAGGTAGCTCTAGAAGACCCAAAGAGATTTCGGATAGATCTGACATTCAGCCGTGGTGCAGATTTAAGTCCTTTAGAGGTACGCGCCTTCTCGTACTAGTACAAAATCAGCATGAATTCCAAAACCTGCAGGTTATGTTTTGAAAAGGATGGTGCTGACTATTGAATGCCTTCTCAATCAGCACAATGAAGGAGACGCTATGCTTCTACATAAAGAACATACACTTCCAATCAATGGACCAGAACGGCTGCAGGAAGTAGGATCCTATCTCACACTAGAGAAGATGGAAAAGATGTTACGCCCTTTTGCCATGCCCGCAGAGGATTTCCCTCCTCCCACGACCCCGCAAGGCTTTTCTGGTTATTTTTCGAAGAGTTCTGCGATGCTAGAGCGCCTTGCCAGCTTGTGGCCTTTCTACAAGCAGTCCACAGCTAACAAAAGTAGCTGAAATATCATAATCTATTTTAAGTTTATGCCAATAGCTCCCAAAAGTAGGAGACTCTTTCATGTTGCTCTTCATTTTATGCTCTTTTTTTCCGGGTGGTCCTAGGTGAGGAAAATTTTGGGAAATGGAAATGCATTCACCAGTTGATTTGCTAGTTCTTATTATTCTTTTGTAGTATGTAGCGACATTCTTTTTGAAGAAAAAATGATCACATTATATGTAACGACATTCATCGGTCTTAAAGTCAGTTTAATTTGATCATTTGCTTCGTTTCGTTTCACTCGGTCAATGGTTACAGCAAAGTGCATGAGAATTGCAGTGATTAGCAAGAATTTTCCTGAAGATTGCCTTATAGTAAAAGAATTACCAAAATGTTAATTCAGGAAAAACTTATCTTTTGTACAAGTTTTCTTAGAAAAAATTTTGCTTATAATTTAGATTTGTATTTGTACACAAATTAGTATACTTCACAAAAATATCATTACTGTGTATGTATAATGCGAAGTAGTGTGAGCATTGTTGCTTCTTTATATACATCATATGATGATAACACATCGGCTGGGTTTCAGCAGAGAAGTTCCATTAGGTTGAGGCTTTAATAATTGAGTTCTGAAACACTGATTTGGTTCAAATAATTAGGGGTGTTCAAAATAATCGGGTCAACGGGTCCCATTCATCTTGACCCTAAATTCTTGGGTACCCGTTAAAAATGATAGGTCGAGTACATGATATGCTATGACTCATGCTCCATACAAAAAATTCGATTGGAAACTAAGAAAGGCATGCATGCATTTAGGAATGTAAAAAATACTTGCTTATATTTATTTGCTATTAAATATAAAACTTTTGATTTGTTTAGTTATTTATTTGTATTGATTCTAACCGAACAATAACCTTGATCGACTTGATTGATGCAAAATAATAGCATACACCAGTCTTGAATGCATGTTCTATGAATGTAGTCTATTGACACAAAAGTAAGCATGAGCATGGCAAAATTGAATGATTGTTTAATATATTTATGTCAAACTTTAGAACTTCACGAATCAAGGTTGAACCGGATTGAATCAAAATGAATGAAGTTGAATCTCAAGAATCTCAACACCATTTTGTGTTCTTGAATTGAATCAAACACAAAGATCGAAAGTTATGAAGATGTGATTCAACACGAACTTGATTGAATTGAATTGAATCAAATCAAATACGAAGATCGAAAGGTATGGGTGTTTACATCAAACTTTAGAACTTCGGGAATCCAACGCAAGCTTGATTGAATCAGATTGAATCAAGTCCAATCTCAACATCGTCTTTGTGTTCTTGAATCGAATCAAACAAAAAGATCGAAAAGTATGAAGATGGGATCCAAACATGAGCTGGATTGAGTCGAACTGAATCAAATTGAACATGAAGATCGAAATGTATGAATTTTTATGTCAAACTTTAGAACTTCAGTAATCTAACGCGAGCCGGATTGAATTGAATTAAGATGAATTTCAACATTGTTTTTTGTGTTCTTGAATTGAATCAAACGTGAAGATCGAAAGTTATGAAGATGGGATCCAACACAAGCCGGATTGAATCGAATTGAATCAAATCAAACATGAAGATCGAAAGGTATGAGTGTTTACGTCAAGCATTAGAACCTCGAGAATCTAACATGAGCTGGATTGAATCGAATGTAAATGTTCACTCGAGTTTGTAAGTTCGCGAATACAAATATTTTTATCGTAGAATTGGAAAAAAATAATATTTCATTTGAATATTAAGTTATGAAATTGCGTAAAAATAATTGATCAATCTAATTTCGAACAAATCAAATCACGAAGATGTGATGAAAAAATCCGTGAGTTTCAAAATTGATATATAAAGTTTGTGAAAAAATATTATTATTTATTTTATTCCTTTATTAATACTTATCTATACATGAGCAATTACCTTTTACTATTGGACAATTGTTCTTCTATTCAGCATGATTACACATATTCTCTGTAGAGATTACTTTGTTGACCTATATATCTCGTTTATCTTAAAGATAGGTGGGGAAAATTTTCTGATTTTTTTAATAACTTGGTAGTTGTGAGCATATAATTTGGATTGCCCGAGATGTAAACGCAAGTTATATCATAAATCGAGGATATGCAATTGCGTACATGTTGAAATGAGAGAGAATGATTAATTGAATTTAATCATCAATTTCTCATTGTATTCGATAAGGAAGTAAAAATAGGGAATTGGGTTTGACTAAAGGCCACGTCTCCCTTCAACAATGTCCCAATGAGAATGCCCACAATGTGTTTGTAGATGTTCGCAGCCCCCTTCTCTTTCAAATTCGACAAACATCGGTAAAAAAGAACCCAAAGGAGGGGGACTATCATCTAGAGAAGAAACTACTTTAGGGGGATTCTGTCACAAAAAAGAAGCATACGCATGAAATGACGACTCAGTCTAAGGAATGTATGACCATGAAAATGACATCATGAAAATCTTAAAGGAAGTCATGTCCCTTGGATCTAGGGTTTAGTGCTTGAATGTAATTGGAACCCTTATCTAGGCATAAAAATCTTGAAGAGAGCAAAAACCATATAGAATCTCAACGATAATTGATCTAGGGTTTCACTATAATACCTTTAAAAGGGTATGGAGATTCCTATTACATATCTGTCTCAGGTTTTCAAGTCACTTCCTCGATTTTTTTCGCTCTGCCTTACAGCTATGACTAGTGTAGCGTAGCTTCTTTACTACATGATCCAAGATCTGTAAAGGTGTATTGGAAGGAGAGGTTTCGCTCAATTGCTAGATCATTGCAGGAAACCATGTGCCTAAGATCTCAAATGTAATTCTGCAGTTTGGACACATGGAATACAACAAGCTTACAACCACGTGTATCAGTATGTTAAGTACTTTAAGTTCTAGTACCGTACTAAGAGAACCAATCAAACAAAGATTTATATTTTACTTACCAAGTCTATCAAAATCAAACTCAGGGAAGCAACTAAAGAACTAACACACAAGTGAGGCACTCAACGTAAGTCCAATCCACTTGTTATATATAATTTGTGTTTTTATGTTTTTAGATTTTAAGGGTTTTGAAAATTTTAAATGTTTTTAAAATTTTAAAGTATACAAATAATAAAAAAATATGTATAATAATTTTAAACATTTATTTGAATTTTAAATTTTAGAATCTTTTTAATTTTTCAAATTTTAAATTTATAATACCTTAATATGGTTTGATGTCTACAATAAAGAGAAAGTAGATTTTATGTCATAAATAGATGATAAGATAAAATAAAAATGCCAACAAAAAAATATGATTTGTACAATTTTGTAAATGTTTTTGAGAATTTTAAAATAAAGCAAAATAAATTAAATTAAATTTGGAAAACAATTTAGTGGCAAATAAGAGACTTCAATTTTAGGATTTTTACAATAAAAAGGGAGCTAAAATTAGGAACACTTTTTATTGATAGGAAAAAGGGAGCTTACACCCATGTGTAGCAACTTTCCTACACTCATCTTTTTTCCCCCTATTTTTTTTGATTTTTTTGAATTGAATCCTTGGAGGATTTATATCACAATATATCGTCATTGTGTTATTCAAATTTCAACTTGTTTTGAGACCTCTAACTTATCCATCATGATGGTCAAATTTTAACATTCCCAAATTTGCTGAAATCGACACCTTCCTGTGGAGATGTTAGGAATGCATGTTTTACATGAAATTTGAAACACATATTTCATTTAATACTCTAATTAAATCTTCTAAAGATCCATTTCAAAAAAATCAAAAAAAATGAGAAGAAAAGGGATGGATGTAGGAAAGTTACCTACACATGGGTGTAGGCTCCCCAATCCCTTATTGATATATATACATACAAAATAAGGTTTCCAAAACACTATTTTTTCTATATATAACTGTTATATGACTTCCGCTAGTTTTTACATATTTTGTAATTTTAAGCCATAGATAAAAATATCCTTTTGAGATTTTTGGATATGTAAAGCTGGGCAATAAAACTGAACTATAATAATATTTAAGATTTTTACCTGGCAGACCCTGTAATCTTTTTAAATGACTACGACCTTTGAAACATCAATATTCCTCTCTCGACCCTATAAACTTGCTCTGTCTTACCCTATAGACCCTGCCGTTAATTTGAGACTTTTTGAGTTAACTGGCTTGGGTTTAAGTTAAGTTAATCTAACCCTAGCAAATCTTACGGTAGGTTTTCTTCCACTATTCTTCTTTTCTTCTTCTCTCCCCCTCCTTCCTCTTCCTCTCTCTCTCTCTCCTTCCTTCTTCATTCTTGCTGGACGAAGCCTTGCTCTCTCCTTCCTTCTTCACTCTTGCGCGTACAATGAGAGTACAATGAGAGGTCGTCGTCACGGACCCACGGTGGCCCTCCATCTTCGACATGTTGGGCACGACGGCATGCAGTGCGTAGAACCGCTGGTCGAGCTTCTCGCATTGTGACCGCTCCCTTCAGCGCTTAATCGGCCGCCTCTCCTCGGCACCCATGCCCCTACTCTCTCACTCTCGGTTCACCAACGCCACCACATCGAAGTGGTCAAAGTCTCTGCAGAGTCGGATGGGGTCCGTGGCGAAGGACAGCAGGTGAACTATGTCGGAACCGAAGGTAGCATAGGCTTCTTCTTGACGTCGTCGGTGTCCTCTTTGCAGGAGGCTAATGACCATGTCCCGCACGGCCTCCTGCCCATGCCCGGCGGAGACCAACCTTGAGAGGAGGTTGTTGCCGATGTGACCATCACTGATATCCCGGTGTTGTTTTCGTATCATAAGCTCCACGGAGTTGTGGATGGTCTCAACCTTCTCCCGCATAACTCTCTCCGACCCGATGCCGAGAGCGTGCTTGAGTTTCCACACAGCCGGAAGAACGACGGCTCCCCTCTACACGGTGATGGTCACCGCATCCTTGAAGGCCTCGACGTAGTCGGATTCTGGCAAGGTGGGTTCCAGGCAACCGGGGTCCAAGCCGAGAGTGAACCTCGATATGACGTCAAAGGCAAAGCGCCGAAGAAGGTCCTGCATGTCGACCACTCTGCCCTCCTCCGAGGCGGAGGAGAGAAAGGGGAGGAGTCTCTCATTCACCTCGGATTGGAGAATTACTTCCGCGAACTCTCTTATCTTTCTGGCGGTGAGGTCATAGCTGGCGAGCTTCCTCTGGGTCCGCCAGAGCTCGCCGTCGACGTTGAGGATGCCGACGCCGAGAAGGTAGCCGAGGAGTTCCATCTTTGGGGTAGTTTTGGAAGTTGGCTGAGAAGGTCACCGGGCACGGGGAGGAGGCCGTGCGCAGCCCTCTGGTGGTGGAAGAAAGTGAAGGGGCGGTGTCCTCTTTGCACGAGGAAGGGGATGAGGGAAGGGACTGTGGCATCTTTGGTAAATTTTTCAAACAAAGAGGGTTATATGGACCTCATTTAACCGGAATAAGGTTATCTTTAAAGGGTAGGATTTGTGGAGTAAGGATCAATAAGATTACGAGGTTGAGAGAGGAAATAGGATATGTCGGGTAAAAATCCATAATATTTTTGTAACTTTGAAAATATGTGCAAGTAATTATGAATTAAACAAGACAGAACACTAACATTGGATTTCTTATTTTTCAAATGCAGAGACACAAATTCCTACTTAATCACATACTGAAGATCCACATCAGGACTTCAGTAGAAATCGTTCAAACACATAATATCTCACAGTGCGTCCGCATGCCCAACAACACTTTTTTTATTTGCACCGACAACAACATTACTCTTCACAGTAAAATAACCTTTTTTCTCAGTAAAATGGCAAAACAATTATAAAGGGAAAAGATAGAATTTTCCATCAAAACCTGAAAGTTGAAGCGCAAGAAAAACAAATAATTCCACCTAACAAAGACAGCCAGGACGCTATGCACGGCAGATCTCATTCACGTGATTCCACATCGCGCGACCCACCATTTAAATGCCAGCGGGGCCCACGTGCCAGCTCGGGGAAGAAAAAAGGGAAAGCGAGTGGGGGCAAAACGGTCATTACACACGTAAATAACAACACAATTCTCACCTGCGTGGAAAAACATCATAGAACCCCAAATCAAAACAAGAAATCCACACCCCAGTCCCTCTCCTTTTTTTCTCAATCTATAATATTATAACGCTGCCGCTGCCAGGAGGAGGGCGGCGGCGACCGCGCGGTGAAGAAAACCACCGCGCGGGGGCACCGCGGCGGCGTTGCGGTGGTGGAAGGGTGGAGGGGAGGGTGGGGGCAGCTTCTCGGAAAGGATGTGGAGCTTCATGCCCTGGTAGCAGTACCCCCTGCTGCAGATGAAGTAGTAATCCCCCGTGTGGTTCAGGCGGAAGGCGTAGCTCCTCCCGCGGCTCCAGTTGGAGATCGGCCTCTCCGCTATGCAGTTCTCGTAGTCCGTCTTGTTCACCTGCACCACGTCCGCCATCCCTGACTGGTAGTAGAACACTGCACATACAAATCATGAGATTCTGCCGCAGCAGCTTGAACGCTTATGCATGTGTAACGAGATTGTACCGAGCCAGTCGCCAACGTAGAAGCGGGTGCCGTTCGCCCAGACGGTGTAGTTGACGCCGGGGTTCCAGCCCTTGGAGCCGCCGATGGTGTAGCGGTTGAAGGCGAGGGAAGTGGGGAGGAGGGTGGTGGTGGCTGCGAGTAATGTGAGAAGGAGAGCGACCCAACTGGCCATTTCCTCTGCTGAACTAACTCTCTTGTTGCTGTGGTGGTGGTGGGAGAGGGGATGGGTTGGAAGACGGTGGTGCTTTCTTGGTTCTCTCTATCTATCTATCCCTAACTTTTATCTCTCTCTCTCTCACTTGCGTGTCTGGGTTGCTGTGCAAGGGGTGAATGGCCACTCTGTGCGGCACATGGGATGCTTGGGGTGGATATTTTATGATGGTAGATCCGGGGTATGGCTATCCTTGAACTGTTACTGGAGACTGGAGTGGCTATAGAAGGAATCGCGCGTGAAAGTGCTTACTAATTATTTCGCCTGCATTTCCCTATGTTTAGATGAGGAAAGTTCGCATGGACGGTAGTGGTGGAAACTTAATCCACAAATCTTCATGTGAATTTATAATTTGTTAAATACTTCAAAGAAGCCGTCACTTCAAGTCACGGCTTCCATTGGGGTTTGTTTATATTTGATTTATTTACATGGAAGCCGTCTTTTGAAGATGCGGCTTTGGCCAAAATCGAAGCTGCATCTTCAAGAGGCGGCTTCTATGCATTTTTTTCCTATGTAAATAAACCTCAATGGAAGTCGTGACTTGAAGTGACGGTTTCCTTGGGATAGTTAACAAATTATAAGTTCGCAGGGGCGGAACCAGGAGTTTCATCAAGGAGGGGCCGAGTATACAACTATTATGGATGCTCAAAAATAGAAAAATCTATATATATTTGAACGATATTTTTAAATAGAATTAATATTTTTAAAACAAACCTCTTTCAATCTTAATAAACGTAGAATTTAAAATTTTTATTAATGTTAGAATTTCAAATAGATTGGTATTTTCCGCGGATATTTTTAAAATTGGATATATATATATATACTAAGTTAAGTCTCTCTAAATCCATCCTAAAAAGTCTAAATTATCAAGTGAAATTTTAAAACAAAAAAGTTCATGTTTAAAAGGAAACAATAAAATTTGTTTATTTATAAAGAGTAATAAAAATAATGGGGGGATAAATAAACTCGAATACCATTTTATATCAAATTATTTTAATACTTTGGAAGTGATTGGATAAACCATATAAAAGAAAGTAAAATTGATGGAGATAAAATTCGAACTCTAGTCTCCAAAATAATAGCCTTACCAGTCTACCACTTGACCATTTAATGATTCTACAACATTTCTCTAGCAACATTAATTATAATACAACTAAGAAGGGGCCATTATAAAAACTTGATACATTGTATAAGTGACGTATAATAATCATGGGGGGGGGTTATAATGTATACTAGTTCCGCCCATGACTCATAATACAATTTTATATCAAATTACTTCAATACTTTGGAAGTGATTGGATAAACCATATAAAAGAAAGTAAAATGGATGAAGATAAGATTTGAACCCGAGTCTCCAAAATAATAGCCTTTCCATGTTACCACTTGAACATTAATAATTCTACAACATTTCTCTAATAACATTGATTATAATCTAATTAAGGAGGGACCGTATTAAAAACTTAATACATCATATAAATGACGTATAATAATCATGGGGGGTCATGCCCCCCCCCCAATAATGTATACTAGTTCCGCCCCTGTAAGTTCGTATGAAGGTTCTGTCGAATAAGTTTCCAGATGAATTTACCTCATGTTTAGATGGTGTTGAACAGTCCGATTCCTGGGCCTAAAATTAAAAGTCTTCCGACGATCTTCGGGAAAAACAAGAAGAGAAACTGAAGGATAGATTTTTCATGTTCTCGTTCCTATTTTGGAGATTGATCTTGATCCCGATCCTAAATTTCCGGGGTGTTTTCGAAATTGTGTTCCGAGAAAATGCAAAGTAATTTGCGAATGATTTTATTCGGTTTGATATTAATGGGGATCCGTAGATCTGTTCAGCACTATCTGTTTAAGGGTTTTGCGTATTTAGCCAATGTCTGCACAGAGTTATTTACAGAAACGAGATACTCGATATGGACGTGTCCAATTGGTGGAACAAATTTACTATGTCGTTTTGTTCTTTTTCGACAGTAGCATTAATTGTTTATTTTGTGATGACCCTTTTTTTATAGGAACTCCCTCTATGTGGGATTTTCATTGAACCATATCAAGAACTTATAAGATTGGAAAACTTCCAATCGTGAGAAGTACAACTATATAGTAAGGCAGGAAGAAATAAGAAACAAAAAACAATACTTAAAAATAGAGAAGAGACCGATGTCTCCCGCCACAGGACTCATCACCTCAGCCAACAGTAAAAAAAACCTTACTCAAGGAATAAGCCGATTACATACGAGAAATAAGGAAAAAAAGAGAACACCATCAGTGTCATGAAGTTTTAACCGTGTAAGCTAAACTCCAATGCTCGATGGACCCAACCTACATGTGTTTGTGCTTGATCTCACAAGTGATTGATGGCTAAACGGTTGTTTACTAATGATATGTTGTGGTACATTCGCTTAATTATCAATCAAAATCGAGTCGTAATATCTCTGTGAAGAGGATCGGTTTAATTTTATCCTGGATAAGTCCCGGGTCGAATAAAAGTACACGAGCTATTAATAAAATTAACTAATTACTAATTCTACGTTAAATAATTAATGATGTCAACTAGGTCAAAGGGTACAAGACAATGCAATGCCTGAAATAATTAAACAGAATTCATTTTTATTTGATTTTCATGCAAGTTAATTAACTACATAATGAATAGAATATAATTAAATAGAGACAAGTACATAATTACATAAACTATACTCCTGAACCAGATGTGTAACTCATGCAATACAAATAATTAATTTCAGGGCCCAATTGTTCGTAAATTGAAGTTAACATACATTAATGGCAAATGTATTGAGAAGAATAAATCATTTTTTATCTTTAATTACTGATACAATGCTAATTGGATCAAAGATAAAGACATGTCATATTAAAGAGAAATAAATTAGCTTTGCAATGAAATTGAAATCACTTCAATCGGACGCACATTGATCAAGATATTCAATATAAAAGCCAGGGGCATAAAGGTAATAATAATATAAATAAAACAAATACAATTCATAACAAAGAGGTCCTTATAGGGACTGAAATGTAAAATAAAACCCATTACTCATCTTTAATGTTAACCCCCAAGCGTGGGGGCATTTTTGTAATATTGAGAAGTCGGAGGGGTGTCTCTGTAAAATAACCCAGTGATGACGCGCACGAAGCATGCATCACCTAGACTGAATTGCAATTTGAAGAACTCTTGGATGCCTCAGCTGCAATTTACCAAAGTCACACGTGTTGCGTGTGTGCGGCAAGGTTCAGATGCTGGATTGGGTTGGATATAGGTGGCTTGGGCCAATGTGGCATGCCCAGGTACTTCGGGAAGATGGTTCGTCCCACCGAGGCTTTGGTTCGTGCTAGGAGGCTAGGATTGAAAAGGAGTTGTCTGATCACTTCGATCAAATAGTACATGCTTCTCTTGCCTAGTGTCCTCCTCTGTGCACGACGGTTGTAGGGGGGCTCCAGTGACATCCACTTGGCTCTGTCATCGATCTACAGCCGCTCTGAAGATCCTCGCACCACCGAGGTGTCCAAGTCATTCTCATGAACATCTGGAGATGGATCGAGTATGTCCAAATCACATGATCTGTGAAAGCTCGTCGTCTAATGGCCTCTAGAACGGAGCAACTCTGAAGCTTCCAACCATTAAACGAAATAGACTTGCATGTGTTAAGATGCATAGCCGAAGCATGTGCATGTGTGGTGAAGTGAAATGAAGGTATGTACAGGTGACGAGAAGGGAGACCCTAATGGGTTCTCCTCCTTATAGCCAGAGAAGATGTGGCTGGAGCGGAGTAGATTCTAAAGAAGGGAAGTGGGTGGACGGATCCTCCAACGTGGATCAGGATGCACGGTGGAGGTCAAGGCACGGTCCATTGAAGCTGATGGAGTCTATACAGATACAAATAAAATCAAAGAAAAGAAAAGAAAGAAAACCTAAATTACATGGAAGTTGACGAAGGCTTGCATGTAGGTGTATTGGCTTGGGTTGAGGTTCTAATTGGACCTCGGGTCTTTGCTTGATAAGGACAGCTAGTCCTTGAAGATCGAACAATCATATTCCTGGTCGTGGCATGTCCTAAGAGCCATGGATCTACACTGGAAGCAACCATCCATCATTGCTTCTCTATTCCTCCTTCTTCTTCTTATCGCGAAGAGGAGGAGAGGTCTAGGGGATGCTTTACATAACAGTAAATGATCGGATTTTGGCCCGATGGTGATGAATTTGAAGGAGAAGGAAGGAGATTGTGGGTGGTTGAGCAGGTGGTTTCAACCGCCCATAAGTTGGAAGTTGGTAGGAGAAGTAGGTTAGAGTTGGTGAGGGACGTTAGGAAAAGAGGTTAGTATCGTCAGTTGGGGGAGAAGTTGGCGGAGAAGTTGGGGAAACGGTGAGAAGTTGGGTATTTGTGAGGCTTCCCCCTCTTCAAGGGAGAAGGGCTTGATGTTGGAGATGAGGGCTCTACAATTTGATCGTTTGATCAGATGGTTGAGAATTAGGCAGAAGCGAACGGTTAGTATGGAGTTGATCATAGTTGATCCTGCGGTTGAGAATAGGGTATGGACGAGAGGCTAATGGTTATCTGATCGAGATGATCAGATGGCCAAGAGAAGTGGTAGGTGGCTAAATGGGAGCGGACCGTGGTTGAAGCGGGTGGTGCCACGTAGCCCAATGAAATAAATAAAAATTTAATTAAATTATGATAAAATAAAAAAGAATTAGTAAATGATCTCAAAATAAAAAGTGTTCAACATGAAAGTTATAGATCTTTTTGAGATCTACAATTTTGTGATTACATTATATATACATAATATTATTTTTGCAAGTATTTTTAATGTGTAAAAAACCTATTTTATTTTTTTGTTATTTTTTGTATTTTAAATTTATGTTTAATGTTAAGTTAAATACACACAATATTAAACTAATTTTTATTTGATTTTTAATAATAAAGAAACACATAAAATAATGGACATAATAATATACTTATTTATGTTTAATAATTAATATTAATTACTTATAAGAGGTTAATTGTTAAAGTTAATTAATTATTAATTAATTTTAATGAATTACTTAAGCTAGGAGGATAATAAGTTAATATTATGATGATAAATTTAGAACTCATCACCCCCTATACTTAAGCTATGCTCGTCCTCGAGCAAATTGTGCATATGTAAAAACAAGACTTGATCAATCTAAAAGTCCTGACTTTAGAGATCCTAAAATTCTAAGTTAAACCATGTCTTAATCAGAAGGAACTAACTTCCCTAATCATCAGACTCTATGTGTATACATAAATAGTAATAGATATGACATTGACATTAAGTGTTGACTGCATTTACAAGAGTCGAGTTCAAACGTCACCCAAGGTTCCAATCCAAGAGACTCTCCTAAGGATCCAACCCTCAACACTAGGGAATAAATCTATTCTTCATTCAATCCACCGTCTCACTAGTTGTCACGCTAAAATGGGTAGATGGAAGGCCAATTGATGGAGGGATTAGGGTTGTGTCTTTTCTTCTCTCTCCCATTGGAACAAGGATTCTCTCCAGTTCCTTATCAACTCAACATATGTATTTTTTTTATTTTTAATCGGTGTGTCCGTCAATAGAGGTTGAGTCGTCTGTACTTGTTTTCTTGGGAATGCACTGAGGTGTGTCTCTTTTGAGTATCTACTATACCTTCGACACCCAAACTTGTATCACTATATGATGCAGAGCCCTTTTGGGGTACTAGCATGACTCATAAAAACATCATATTTTGGTCCAAGTGGACACTTAAAGGTTGGGAGCAATCACTACTGGTGGAAGTTCTTTTGTTTTTTGACTTTGGAATGTGGTCTCTTTTCTTTTCATTTTCCCTTTTATTTTCTTTTTTGGCTAGCTCCACTACTTTTACCAAAACTTGACGCACACTGATCAACAATTTTATTCAGTTTTATCACACATTGGCATTTATGTCAAGATACTAGTATAAGAATCGTATTATCATACTGGTTGAGATGCTGACACTTAGGATTCATGAAGCCTTCATTGATATTATCACATCCTCGAGCATCATTAAATCGGGGCCAAACTCAAATCCTAAATCCAAGTTCCTCAAGTGAAACCTCAACTCATCTCATCATTTATGCAGTCGTGCTAATGAGGTGTTGGTCATATTCTTTAAGGTGGAGATTAAGTATGCAATATAGCACACATTTATTTCAACTAGATAAGTGTGAATTATTAATTCTAAGACCCTAATGATTAAGATAGATTACTCTAAATTTTTAGACCTCATACACAAAGTGTCATAAATCTCAACAAGCCTTGTGTGAATGTGAAAGTATCAGAGAAACATCCAACCATTTAGTTAGTATTTCTGTGATTTTTATTCTTTTCAATTTTTATTATTTTTAATTTTAATTTTTTCAATAAAGTTGGGAAGTTTACAAAATAATTGTTACTCACAATTAACCCCTCATGTTTGCAAATATTTTGAAAACTATTTTACAAATTGTAAACCATTTGAGAAGACAATGTCACATAAATATAGTTTTTTTAAATATTTTACAAAGATTTTTAAATTAAGTAAAACCATATTTTGCAACCTAATGTAAAATATTTTTTTAAAGCCATGTCACATAGGTATATAAAAGTTTTCAAATCATTTTAAAATTATTTTTACAAAAAACGGTTCCAAAATAATACGTTATCCTTAGCCCAAAAAGTTCTGAAAAAAATTAAAAATATGAGCTATGGTTAAAGTATATATGAAATATATATGGTATACCCCCCATACTTGGCTTATGATACGTCCTTATAGCACTAAGTGGTACGAAGCCATAGCTTATGTTAAATATGAATGAATATACAAGAGCTGATACTAAGAAGAGAGGGAATTGAGTGAAAAGAATCAGTTAGAAGAATATGGTGACTCGGGTCCCCCCTATACTTATGTTGAAGATTAGGTATAGAAAAATGTAGAACTAAGGGTGAGGGAACCGAAACATGCTTAGGTTAAAGAATCTATTATATTCTAGAATCTAAGGAGATGGAATGAAGTTGTAGGAGTGTGTCATCTGATTAATCACTAAATGGTTGTTTTGGTAATGATACATTGTAGTACGGTCGCTTAACTACCAATTAAGACCTAGTCGTAACATCTATGTGATGAGGACTCAGTTTAATTTTATCCTGGATAAGTTCAGGGTCAAATACAAGGACACGAGTTATTAATACAATTAATTAAATATTAATATCCATGTTAAATGATTAATGATACTATCTAGGTCAAAGGATACAAGACAATGCAATGCCTAAAATAATGAAATAGAATGCCTTTGTATTTAGTTTTCATGCAAGTTAATTAACTACATAATGAACATAATGTAATTAAATAGAGATAAGTACATAATTATATAAACTATACTCTTAAATCGGATGTGTAAAGTAATACAAATAATTTATTTCAGGGCCCAGTTGGTTCGTAAATTGAAGCTAGCATACATTAATGGAAAATGTATTAAGAAGAATAAATCAAATTTTATATTTAATTACTTCATACAATTATGCTAAGTTAATCAAAGACAGACATGGCATATTAAAGAGAATTAAATTAGCTTTGCAATGAAATTGAAATCACTTCAATCGGACTCACATTGCTCAAGATATTCAACATAAAAGCTAGGGGCGTAAATGTAATAATTATATAAATAAAATAAACACAGCTCATTACAAATAGGTCCCTATAGGGACTGAAATGTAAATAAAAAACCCGCTACTGATCTTTACTGTTAACCCCCAAGTGCGAGGGTATTTTCATAATATTGAAAAGTCAGAGAGGTGTTTCTGGAAAATTATCCAGTGGCCCACGTGAAGCATGCATTGCCTGGAATGAATTGTGATTTGAAGAACTCTCAGTTGCCTCCGTTGTAATTTTCCAAACCCCCACGCACCGCACACGTGCGGCAAGGTTCGGATGCTGGATTGAGTTGGACACAGGTGGCCTAGTCCAAATGGCATGCCCAGGCGCTTCAGGAAGATGGTCTATCCCACTGAGGCTTTGGTTCAGGGGCGGAACTAATATAAATCATGGGGGGGATAATTATTATACGTCACTTATACAATCTATTAAGTTTTTAATACGACCCCTCCTTAATTGTTTTATAATTAGTATTGTTATAAAAATGTTGTAGAATTATTAAATGGTCAAGTGGTAAAGTGGTAAGGCTATTATTTTGCATACCAGGGTTCGAATCTTATCTCCATCAATTTTACTTTCTTTTATATGGTTTATCCAATCACTTCTAAAGTATTAAAATAATTTGATATAAAATTGTATTGAGTCAAGGGGCGAAACTAGTATACATTATGCCCCCCATTGATTATTATATGTCACTTATACAATGTATTACCTTTTTAATACGACTCCTCTCTAACTGTATTATAATTAATGTTAAAGAAATGTTGTTAAATCATTAAATGGTTAAGTGGTAGAGTGGTGAGGTTATTATTTTGAAGACCAAGGGTCCAATCTTATCTCTATCAATTTTACTTTCTTTTATATGATTTATCCAATCACTTTCAAAGTATTAAAATAATTTGATATAAAACTGCATTCGAGTTTATTTATCTCTCCCATTATTTTTAGTGCTCTTTATAAATAAAATAAATTTTATTGTTTCCTTTTAACCATGAATTTTTTTGTTTCAAAATTTCACTTGATAATTTAGCCTTTTTAGGATGCATTCGGAGAGGCTTAAATTAGTATATTTATCCAATTTTAAAATTTTCCACGAAAAATACCAATCTATTTGAAATTCTAACATTAATAACAGATTTAAATTCTATGTTTATCAAGATTAAAAGAGGTTCATTTTATTAATTCTATTTAAAAATATCATTCAAAAATACATAGATTTTTCTATTTTTGAGCATACATAATAATTGTATACTCGGCCCCTCCTTTGTGAAATTCCTGGTTCCGCCCCTACTTTGGTTCGTGCTAAAAGGATAGGATTGAACAGAAAATCAATCCATTATTTTTGTATTTTTAAAATATCAAACCAAAACAAAAATATTGAAAATATAGACAAATGGAAAGAAATTTTTGCAAACTTTAAAATAAGCTATTTTATATATTTTATGATTTTTTAATGATTTGATATGAAGTTTTTAGTATTTTATATATTTTCAAATCTTTTGGCTTTTATAAAGAACTTTAAAACCAAATTTGTAAACAAAATCAAACAAGTCAAAAAATACATAATACTAATTTTTGTGTAATTTTTAAAATAATTCTTGAATTTTTATGATTTTTCTAATCCAAAGAGGAAATTTTTATTATTTTTTGTATATTTAAAATTAACAAAACTAATTAATCTTGTAAACAAAAATTATGTTTGATAAATCTTACTAGCGGTAATTTATGGTAATTGATGAATCCATGATTCATCTACTTTATATGATGATTTTAACAGGATCTCCTTAATAATTCAATAATTAATTTCTCTAAAATTAATTTATTAACATTCACTAACTATTCTAAAATTAAGGTTAGAGTCTGTAATTAAATAACAAGTATTTTTGACCTTATTTAAGCATATTATTTTACGTACAATAATCACTTATTTTGACCTAATTCTTTCTCTAATTTATTTTTAAATTAATTAACTAACTTAGCATAAAGAATTAAATTTTATAAAAATCAGAAAATCAGAAGAAAATACAAAAAATTGACATTGTATATTTTATAAATATTTTAACTTTGTTGATTTTATTTTACCTTTTTTAACCTATACAAAATCCATAAAAATTAGATTAAATATATATATGTTGTATATAAATTAATTCACTAATTAAAATCCAATTAAAATACAAAATCAAAAATTATAAAAATATAGTATTTTATTATCTATAGACTACCTCCAAAAATACGTTTTGTACAGATGACCTCTTTTGATTTTTCGGATCCTTCATGAAAATTGTAGATATCATCGAGACAAGCAACCTTTCATGTTGACCATTTTTCATTTGACTTCATTTACTTATTCTTTTTTATTTATTTTTCTCCTTATTTAATTTTTATATTTTATTTTAATTTTGTTTATAAAATCCTTATTTTTATTTTTATTTTTTTAGCTTATTTTTTTAATTTTATATTTTTTTATTTCACTTTATTTATTGTATTTTCATCTCCTTTTCCTTTCCCCTCTCTCTTCTCTGCCCTCTCCAGGTCATGTGCCATGCACATGACCCCTCATTTGCTTCCCTTTCTCTCTCCAAGTACATGCCTCCTCCTCCCTCTGCTTGCACGTGCACAGTACGTGACTGTCCTTCCCCCTCCTACCTCCCGCAATGGCTAGGCCTCACCATTACACCCCCCCCCCCACATAACCGACGTCACCCGTCCTCCTCATAATTGACACCCTCCTCCCCTTCCTATAAATCATCCCCTCACCGGCCTTTAATCCATATGTCGATCTTGAGAGGGGAAGGTCTAGCTTCGTTAAGCTCTACGGTGGTAGCATCGGAGCATTTCTAGAAGGCAACGACCTTCTACCTCCATTTAAGGCGAGATTCGGCGTCGAGAAAATAGCCGACGTGCGATCTCTCCCAAGCTCGCTCAGATCCGCCCTCCGTCGAGGTGTCGAGCGACAACCTCGAGAGCTCATCCATGAACACTCCTTCCTAATCAAACGACCCACAGGTAACTTTCCCTCTCCTCCTCCTCTCTTCTTCTTCCTCTATTCTTCCTCTTCGTCTTCCTCATTGAGCCATCGCTACACCACTTCACCTGATCACCATTGCCCCCTGGAGTCACGCCCATGCGCAGCTTCCTCAACTCCTCCCTCCACCGTCGAACTTACGATCTCCACACTCATCTCATTTTCACTGACAACCGCCGATCATTGTTGCCCCTCTATTTTTATTCCTCCAGCACACACCTATGCCATTCATCGTCCTTCAGCCACATCACTCGCTCCAGACTCCAACCGCCCTCTGCCTTGGGCGAATCGGCACCATTGCGGAGTCGCCAGTACCACCTCTAGCAACACCACTGTCACCCTCTATCTCGGTCTAGCTGAGTTATGAACCCTAGAATTGCCCTAAGTTAATCGTATGAAATTTATGTTGATTTGTTCATTGTAGTTGGGCAAATTTGGATTAATCAAAACCGTAAATTTAATTATTTGTCTAATTAAAGCGAGCGGTCAATTTTTTTACTTGGGCAAACCCAAGGTCTAACTCAGGGAGGTCATTGCCTCCTTTGGTTGATTTAAAGTCGATCTAGAGGTTAGGTTTTCAGAGAGAGATTTTTTTAGATGCAATAAATGAGTGAAATGTAATTTTGTCAAAGTTTGGAGACTAAAATGTAATTACGATCAAATTAATTCAAAAAATCCTCAAACTTGACAAGAATGTGAAATGTGATGAAATTATGCTACTATATTTTTTGGAATTTTTGGATCCAAAATTAATTAATTATAAATAAAATAATGCAGACTAAGTGATTTTGAGTTAATTAATTTTAACTGATTTTGAGTTAATTAATTTTAACTCAAAATCACTTAGCCCTGGTGGAGAAATTGCACACGTGCCCCTGGACTAAGTAGTAATTAAAGAAGCGCCCATGTATGCTATTTTTCTTATTTTCCTTTTATTTTATATTTTGAATACATACCCCTATGTTTGGACATTTATTTGAACCATCATTTCATGTCATTTTTAAGTCCAAAAATAACATGTTGTAGAGCAACTCACTTCTATCTAATGAGCATTTATTTACATTTTTTGATCAGTGAATTATTTATTATAATTAATTTGGTGAAAACTGGTGCAGTTTACCCATTTTATGCTCTGAAATTGATATTTAATTACTCGTTGATCCAAAAATTTTCAAAATGAATTGGTTATGGATAAAATAATGCAGACTAAGTGATTTTAAGTTAATTAATTTTAATAAATACCAAACGTCGATATTCTCTGAAAATTAATTTATCCTAGATAGGTCTATGTGAAAGGTATCCAGAACAATTTTTAATTCCTAAAAATACTAAGTGTGGAATTAATTAAAAATCAATTACTTAATTCACTATTTCATTTATTGTGACCTTAATATTCATGCAAATGAAATGAAATTGGGCACACGATTAAACAACTTAAAATCTACCTATTGTGGATTTTTGGAAATTTTTGGATCAACGAGTAATTAAATATCAATTTTAGAGCATAAAATGAGTAAACTATGCTAGTTTTCACCAAATTAATTATAATAAATAATTCACTGATCAAAAAAATGTAAATAAATGCTCATTAGATAGAAAATGAGTTGCTCTACAACATGTTATTTTTGGACTTAAAAATGACATGAAATGATGGTTCAAATAAATGTCCAAACATAGGGGTATGTATGCAACATAGAAAATAAAAGAAAAATAAGAAAAATAGCACACATGAGTGCTTTTTTAATTACTACTTAGTCCAGTGGCATGTGTGCAATTTCTCCACCAGGGCAAAATGCTTGGATGCTTATTCCCCAAGAGGTGGGGGCTCTTCGTAATTTTTTCAAACCTCATGTGTTGCGCACGTGAGGTAGAAATAAACTGTTGCAGCTCCTGTGAAGGAGCGCGGGGCACGACTGGGCGAGGGCGGGCCGCTGGAGGAGTCGGACTAGAGGGGTGGCTTGTGCTGCGCCTCGTAGCCGCTGGTGCAGCTAGTGACTGCGCGGAGGGCGACGGGCACTCGTTGCTGAAGGTTGGGCCAGGAGGGGCGGCTGCTGCTGCACCTCATGGTAGAGAGGGCGAGGAGCCAGAGCTCGTCACGCGGTTGAAGGCGCAGGCTGGTGCTTGTTGCTACGCGGGGAGTTACAAGCAGTGGCATGTGGATGGAGTGCCGTACATGATAGTTGTTGTTGAGGACTCGCGCATGGTTGTTGCTCGCGGTAGAACTGTTGAAGAGGGTCCTCCAGAAATGCACAGGCAATGGCTGGTGGAGGTCTATCTTGATTCAAGTATGTGGTGCGTGTAGGTCTGAAGCTTCTCCTGATAGTTCAGTAGTAGGCCGCCGCACCTGAAATTTGATAGGTGGACTCGAACTCTCATCTTGGTCTAACGTTAACCCCAAAGAAAGGAGGTATAGATCAATAGCTCCTGGTTGGATGTGAAGGAGGTATAGATCAAGCTTGATCTGGAGGATAGGAGAGATGGTCTGATGGAGATGGAAGAACGTGCAGGACATTGCATGGCGGAGGAATACGCAGGAGGCGTTGGAAATGGGTACGGTTGGTTGGAATGGCAGAAGGAATGGGGAGTGGGCAGTTACGAGCGATAGAGAAGGAAGGGGGAGGAGAATGAGGAGGGGACACGGGCGTTCATGGGAAGCGAATAGAGAGAGAGATAGAGAGTCTCGGGTGAGAGGTGTGTTACGTGCATGGAGATGGGAAATAGGAGAGGAGTGCGGGGAGGAGAGAGATAAGATGAGAGTGGACGAGTGGGATAAGCATGCATGGGGCATGCATGGATGATAAACGTAAGGAGGGGGAGAGAGAGAAATGAAGAAGAGAGAGAAGTGGGTAAGAGGTGCCACGTGGCACGTAGAGGAGCAGCCACGTAGCAGAGGATAAATAAAATAAATGAAGTAATAAAATTAATTAAAATACATAATTAAAGTATTAAAACTAAGTAAATAATGTAATAATTTAAAAAGAAATTGGGGTAACATGTGGCGGCTCTAGGAGCTGTCACGTGTCGCTCCTAGAAAAATTGAGGATTAAATCAAAAGAAAAAATCAAAAAGAAATAACAAAAAGAGTTAAATTAAAAAATGATCAATACAAAAGTTGATCGTCTCGATGAGATCTACAATTTTTATGAAGGATCGAAAATCAAAAGAAGTCATATGTATAAAGTGTATTTTTGGTTGGTACTTATAGGTATAAAATACTGCATTTTTAACTTTTGCAGTTTTTTTGTCATTTTTAAATAAAATAAAAATCAAAATAAAAAAGAGAAAATATGAAAGGAATATTTACAACTTAATCTAATTTTTTTTGTATTTTTAATAATTAAGAAAATAAAAAGGATAAAATAATCGGTAGTTTGGCCAATATGTACAGTATACAATAGGGGCCAAGAACCCAACTTTCACGTATGAACTTCGATTTTATGAAATTGGTCTTGTTTTGAATGTCTTTGAATTATATTTAGAATTAGTATAAATAGATACAAATAGGTGAAATTAGTGAATATCTACACGGAATTTCCGGCTTCGTATTTATGCAAATATGAATGCTAAAATGCATATATTATTTACACATGCATGAATGCTAATTATGCAATATAAGTGGAGATATGCAGCTAATTACTCAGGAACAAAGCTCTATTTTCAACTTTTAGAGTAATGAATCATAGATTCATCAACCCCCTAAATTAAACCTTGCTCGTCCCCGAGCAACTAAAATGAAATGCAAGAGTGAAATGATTTTGGGTTCCATACCAAGGTCATGAGTAAAAGGTGAAAATAGAGTTTGACTAGACCTTTAGATTAATAATGTGGAGGAACCTTATTGGGATCTGAATTTATGACCTAACAGCCTTTAAGTTCCACACGTCTCTATTCAAGTCGCCTCAACAGTCAGGTCAAAATAGATCCTCATTCGCAAATTCTGATGACTGTGAATCTTACTTGTACTGTGTAAGTGAAATATAACTCTCCATATCAGAAATAACAAAGAAACAACATCATCTAACAAGGTAACTCTAATTCCCCGGTCTAGCGACTCTTTCCTTGAGGAGTGGGGTATTCCCTTCTAAGTTCATGTGCGAATAGCTCAAGAAGAGGGGTAGAGAAGAGAATGGATTGTGACCAGTGTAGTCACATATCTGTGGAGCTTGACCAGTGTAGCCAAGTCTGTAGTTGCAGGTTTCCTTGGTATGAGACCTTGAAGCATATAACTTGCAAATATACACACTCCGGTAGACATTTTATTTTCAATCAGGCATGTCTCATTTTTTTGGAGTTCTTCTTTTTTACCTTTTTTTTGAACTACATATAAGGTGCAGCATGTACATCAGGAGTTTTTCTTCTTGAGTCAGCAGACTATCCCTCTTTTGAAGCATTATTGCAACCCACAGTATCTCGTCGTTAGACGTTGACGCCACTAGACTAGGTTGAGATGCGCTACACTCCCTAGAGGAGGATGGATGTTTCCACCCGTGTGCTACTCCAAGCCAAAGGATTCTACCTCCTCACCACCTCATCAATGAAGAGCTACGTGCATGGTTCTTGTCCAATTTAAGTCATTGTTTAAGAGAATCGTGCGTGTGCATGAAATATTCTACTTAGACCAATCAAGATGACATGTAAATATAGACTTGTGGACTCAAAGAATTAAGTCACTTAACCTAAAAAATCTTAACTCCGGTTCCTATAAGGTTCCTCTGAAATTAGTTAGATTAAGGTCAACTTAAATCCATCCTCGACATCTATCCATAACTTGGCTCAGAACCCACTAACTTTTCACTTTGTATATGCTAGATATGCAAATGAAATGCAGATGCCATGCAATATAGATGAATGAAGTACAAGACACATTTTTTAATGCAAGGATGATATGCAAGAGTAAATAAGAAGCCATTTTTTAATTATTATTATTATTATATTTTTTTCAATTTTTTGGTATACCTCCTATTTTACAACAAATTTTACAAAAGTATTATTTACACGAATTTTTACAATATACATATTATACAAGTGTACAAAAATTTTTTTTCTCAATTTACCCACCCTGTAATTATTGCATAATATATACAAAAATACGTGAAAGTATGAGCTATGGGTAAAGTATATATGTAATATTCATGCCCCCTATACTTAGCGTGTGTTACGTCCTCAGAGCATGAGAAGCGAGGAAAAGATATAGCTCGTGCTAAGCGTAGGAGAGATAAAATATCAAAAGTATAGAAGTCGATCCGCCTCCCATACTTAGGCTTTAGTCAGCCTAAGTGTAGAAGAAGATCAAAAATTAGGGCGGTCGAGGTTAGGAGGAGAAATGGATGAATATATAGATAGAGCGGGCATCGGTCCCCCCTATACTTAGGCTCTGGTCAGCCTAAGTATAGGAAAGGAATGGGTAATGGAACTGATGGGATTGAGGAATATACAAAGAGATCGAGAAGGTTTGTAATGAACCTTCTTGCATGAACGAGGAGGTAGGGAATATACAAGTATGTTACTGCCGAAATCATCCTCAGATGAATACTAGTGAGGTGAAGGGATCGTCCAACGAGGGTCGACACATGGCTGCTTGCTCAGATATGGTTTAAGAATAGTTGAACTGAGCACACTCATATAAACCACCTCATCCGAACCCGATGAGGATTCCTCCAAAAATTCCTTCTCTGTTATGTTGAAGGAAACTTTCTTAGTCGGTTTTCTAGAACCTGAAGCACTAAGAGGGAGAAGAGAGTGACGTGCCTTGAGGGGTTCGAGGAACACCTCGAGGTATCAATTCTCGACTTCCGCTCATTGAATAACGGATTAGAGGAAGGAGTAACCGTGGTTTTGGGTGGGGTCAATTCAGTCCTGGTTGTCTCCTTTGTTGCAGGTCTAGGATGTGGTGTGGTGCTAACCATGGGTTCCTCATCAGATGAGTCTCCATATAGATTACAATATTCCTGAAGGTCAGTGTACATCTCGGAAAGGTGTTAGTGATCTCAGTTGGCTTGGCATTATTAGTCACAGATGTCGGATCATCGAAATGGTCAATACTATCAGCAAAAGTCATGTCCGACTCAATGACAACTTTGGGTTGTGAGTCTTTTATTGAAGCTGACATAGTGGTGGTGATGCAGGCAATGGGAGTCATGGATGTGTGGGGAATCTCTAAACCAACGGTTGTCTTGATAGTCGGTATCTCAGGTGTAGCAGAGAGGTGGGACTCATCTACCTCTCGATGGTCACGACTATCAATAGCTTTGTGGATTACCTTAGAGTAGAGTGTGTCAAAGAATGGGTGAGGTCGAAGTGCTCCTAATGCTGTAAAATCGATTTCCCGAGTCTCACAATCTATGGTCACCTTAGCCATGGCTAAGAACGGCTTCCCAAGAATAATCAGACCGGGTAAACTCTCCTTGGTGCTCAATGTCAATGATCGTGAAGTTTATCTGTAGTAGAGAACCTTGGAAAGTAACGATGACTGAAATGGTTCCTCTCGACCTTTTTATAGATCGATCAGCCAGCTGGACGATCTTTCTCAATTTCCTGGTTGGACCAAGTTTAAGCTTGTCAAACATGAAGGTCGGGAGGATATTTATCAATGAGTCATCATCGATTCTTGCATGGGTGAAGGTAGTGTCTTTGATTTCACATTCAACCATAGGCAACCACTTCACTCTGTGGCTTTTGGTCTTTCTCCCCATCACCAAGGAGGAGGCCATAGATACAAGATGTTTCTTAGTCCTTGTCCTCTTATTGCTCGACCTCTTGGGCATAATTTTACTCCTCACAAATATTTTGAGGTCGGGGAAGTGATCTATGGCCTTTAGTAATTGAAGCTTTAGAATCGATTCCTCGGTAATGGCTTTCCTAAGGGCATGATCCAGTTTTTCAAGTCATTTTCATTTTTATTTTTATGTGTTTTTTCTTGTTTTTCAATTTTTTGGGTATTTTTAATATGTGAAGAAGTGGAGAGAGAAACTACAAACTCGATATTAGAGGGCAAGTGGTTAGTAGAAGACGGTGGTAGAATGGACTCCAGTTGTACAGAGTGTGTGTGTGTGTGTGTTTCCTTGTGTCTGATTGGTATTCAACATCAAATCCACTTATTTCCTTTTCCACTTTCATACCCAAGCTAGCATAAATTGAGTGCAATATTTCAGTGATATCTCTCAACTTGTTACCAAATGAATCATTTTTCCGATAAGTCTAGAAATGTCATCTTCCAAAAAAATCTCATGACGAATCATGGGAGAGTTCTGCTCAATTGGAGGATACTGTTGAGATATTGAAGTCTCACACTTAACATACTTAGACTCCAATATGTAACGACGGGTCGAGTATGGACCATTCAAATGGCAGATATTGGTCACAGCCTCATATGGTGGATTTAATAAAGAAGGGGCTCGTAGATTGAATTCATGAGTCCAATCCCCTATCTTCATAGGCTTTTTGAATGGCTGGTATAAAGGAAGGTCAATGTAAGCTTGATCACTAAAGTCAATCAAGTCTGGGAAATCATGATGTACAGGCCCCTCCATTAGGGTTGTTCTATCAGCCAAGTTGTAATCTAAGGTCAAGTCAGGATGTGTATGTGTGATTTGTTAACTTGTCCCATCCTTCATATGAAGAGGAGATGAAGTATGTGGGGGTAGGTATTTCTGCCAGTTATTTGTCTCGACAGTAGCTTGCATATTGAATGGTTCTTTAATTCGAGTAAGCTCTCAAGAATACGATGCGTCAACCTAAGATAGAAGTGGATCAGGGGTGTAAGAAGGGGGGTAGGTGAGAAGTGCGAAGAAGTGGGGAGGTCATTCGAAGTTCTAACTTCGCGGTCTGGATGGGGGTATGAGGGGGAATAAGAAGGAGAAGATGATCGGATTCTGGTCGAAGAGGAGTGATATGGATATAATGAACAATATCCTGACATCTTGAAGAGGAATGGATGAATGTAAGCGGATTGAGGTCGAAAACGTGCAAGTACACAAGATAACACACACGGATAGACACAAAACAAACGCAGGAGCAAACTCTAAATTCACCAACTCTACACGTGAGGGTCGTAAAGGTTCGACCAAATTATCTTGTCAGTTTTAATTAGGGTTGGCTATTGAGTCACGGCTCGATGAGTCAGGCTCGGGCTCGGCTCGATAAGGGCTCATGAGCCTGGCTCATTAGACTATTGAGCCGTGCCTGAGCCAGAATTTTGGGCTCGATAGCTTAATGAGCTGAGCTCGAGCCGAGCCTCGCTCGGCTCGATAACTCAATAAGGGGCTCGATAAGGAATATATAAACATATAATATTTATATATAATATAAACAAAATAAAAGCAGCCCTTTGCAATTTTTCCTCCACTATTTTTGCCCCTCCCACGAGCCACAAGTCATGACCCAATTCTCAAAATCATGTTTCCGCCCACACATTTGATCAGCCCACGCATTAGAAAATTAGTATTTTTTTTCTTTTTTATAAGTGAATAGAATGTTACAGTATATATTATAATTAAGATTGTATACATAACTTGGATAGTGGCCTACTGGTAAGGAACACAGTCTTAGATAGAGCAGGTCTCGAGTTCGAACTCGTGCAAAACATTTTTCACCAAAAAGTACCCATTTTCCTTAACGAGCTTGCCTTGGGCTCGAGCCCAGCTCGATCTCGATAAGGAGCTCGGGCTCGATAAGGGGCTCGAATCGAGCCTTATCGAGCCCGAGCCAACTCGATAAGGGCTCGAGATCATCGAGCCCGAGCCCGAGCCAGCTCGGCTGGGCTCGAACGAGCCCGAGCCCGGCTGGGCTTATCAAGCCCGAGCCAGGGGCTGGCTCGGCTCGTTGGGCTCGATAGCCAGCCCTAGTTTTAGTGGTGATAAATGCAAGTCTTAAAAGATTAACGAGATGTTAGATGTGTGCACTTCCCTATAGACTGTCTCGATTCTTGCAACTAGTTGTACCCACTTTCAGCCAGTATAGGAGTAAGTGTGGACCGTATACGACTACCCGTTACTTGAGGACGAAGACTTATACGGTGTCCTCTAAACCTCCCACTCTGCTAAGGAAATCCAGACCATTTACCGGCTACCCATAGGTCCTCACTGAGAAGTAGCTAATCATTTTTAGAGTTAGTAGTCAATCTGAAAATCCTGTCTTGGCTCTATCCTAGTGTTCGTCCCTCTTCACTTGCAAATAAAATCAAACAATAAGGGGATTATTCTCCCAAAACAATTTTAATGCAATTTTTTGGCTCAAATTGTATTAGCAGTCCTGAGTTTAAGCTTGATTTTCATTGAATTTAATCCACCACACAAGGCATGCCTAATCCTGATTTCCTAAGTTATAAAACCAAGGGGGAGGGAGTCAAGAAAAGCTGATGCAATGATAAAATCAATGATGCATGCCCAGTTTAGAAGACTTATAGTGATCCTCGTGCTCTATGTATGGGACCCAATACAAAATTGAAAATTTTATACTATATGAAATGCAGGCGATGAAAACGCACCTAGCATATAGTTCTAATTAGTGGGAAGAAGTGAATTGTATTTGACTAAGTTAAAATGATCTAAGGTGCGTATGATTAAAGTGAATGTGTGTTCTAAATTACGAAGGGCGCATACAAGTTTTAAATTACACTACCATGTGCCAATCCTAATTTCGCCACTCAAGTCGGGCCCCACCCTCACTAGAGAGTAGAACATACCTGACACATCACAAAATAGTGTTCAAGTCTGAGTACACATGCGAGATTTTGAACAGAATCCGTCGGAAATTTTGCAATAAAATAAAATGTAGAAAATAGAATCCTAAGGACTCTATACTCTCTCATGACTCGAGTCGGTCTTAAATTTATGTGATTCCTTCAGTCGGCTATTTTCCTAGAAAAAATTGGCCTCTGAAGCTCCTGACTTGCTCGACCACCTAAGCGGATGCTCCATCACGTCAGGTCCCTCGAAAAAATATAAGGTGGTGGTCAGAGAGATAAACTCAAAAAAAAATAAAATGAACAAAAATAAAAAAAATAAATGCAGAAAATAAGCAGAGAAATATACACAAGAAAAACCTGAGGTCGAACTATCGAGGGGTGGAAAGTCTAAAAACTTGATTTTCCAAAAAATTAACCTAAGTTGTGCCTCCTCAGTAACAACGCCAATTAAAGAACCCTAGAATTTTCCTAAGTTAATCATGTGAAATTAACGTTGATTTATTCATTGCAGTTGGGAAAATTCGGATTAATCAAAAATCGCAAATTTATTTATTTATCTAATTAAAGCGAGCGATCAATTTTTTTTTACTTGGGCAAACCCAAGGTCGAACTCAGGGAGACCATTGTCTACTTAGGTTGATTTAAAGTCGATCTAGAGGTTAGGTTTTCATAGAGACATTTTTTGGTATTTTTAGATGTAATAAATGAGTAAAATATAATTTTGTCAAAGTTTAGGGACTAAAATGTAATTACGATCAAATTAAGTCAAAAAATCCTCAAACTTGGTCATAATGTGATGATGAAATTAGGCTACTATGATTTTTTAAAATTTTTGGATCTAAAATGAATTAAAATCTACCTATTGTGAATTTTTGAGGATTTTTGGATCAGTGAATAATTAAATATCAATTTCAGAGCACAAAATATATAAACTATGCAGGTTTTCACTAAATTAATTACAATAACTAATTCGCTGATCAAAAAAATGTAAATAAATGATCATTAGATAGAAAATGAGTTGCTCTACAAAATGCTATTTTGGACTTAAAAATGGTGTGAATTGATTATTCAAATAAATGTCCAAACACAGGGTTATGCATGCAAAACAGAAAATAAAAGGAAAATAAGAAAAATAACACATAGGGGCACTTCTTTAATTACCACTTAGTCTAGGGGTACGTACACAATTTCTCCACCAAGCACATGCAAAGCACGTGCCTTCTTTAAAAGAGTTTCGATGCTATTCCCCAATAGGTGGGGGCTCTTCGTAAATTTTTCAAACCTCATGTGCCGCGCACGTGCGGTAGAAATAAACTGCTACAGCTCTTGTAAAGGAGCATGGGGCACGGCTGTGCGAGGGCGGATCGCTGGAGGAGTTGGAAAGGAGGGGCGGCTAGTGTTGCACCTCGCGGCCGCTGGTGCGATCAGTGATGGCACAGAGGACGGCAGGCACTCGCTACTGGAGGTTCATCCAGGAGGGATGGTTGGTGTTGTGCCTCGCGATGGAGAGGGTGAGGAGCCAGAGCCCGTCGTGTGGCTGAAGGCGCGAGATGGTGCTTGTTGCTGCGTGAGGAGTTACAAGTGGTGGCATGTGGTTGGAGTGTCGTGCACGGCAGCTGTTGCTGAGGACTCGTGCACGGCTGCTGCTCGCGTGTTGGCGTAGCGAGGCAAAGATGGTGCGGTGGAACTGCTGAAGAGGGTCCTCCAAAAATGGACAGGCAATGGCTGGTGGAGTTCTATTTTGATTCAAGTATTTGGTGTGAGAAGGTCTGAAGCTTCTCATGAAATTTGATAGGTGGACTTGAGCTCCCATCTCGGTCTAACGTTAACCCCAAAGAAAGGAGATATGGATCAATAGCTCCTAGTTGGATGTTGAGGATAGGAGTCTACACTACAACCACAGAGATGGCTGAAGATGACGAAGGAGTGGATGATCGAAGAGAAGGTGATGTGATTTGAAGGTGAAGATGATCTGGAGGTGTGGAGAAGAAAGACGACAAAGGAAGTCGATGAAGACGATGGAAAAGAGGAAGAAGCAAATAAATGAAGAAGAAAGAAAGTTCACATGTTATGGATCGCCTAATGAGGATGAGGATAAACCTCTACTCCTGTGATGGCCTCGACAGGTGCAGCGACCGGGCAGCTCAAAGCTGAGCGACTCAGTTGGAGTCGCAACATGGAGGAGATCCGTGAATCTCTCCTGGCGGTCTTCACTCGACGGCGGGCTTGCTGTCACCAAGATGGCTGGAGCTTTCACTCAATGGTGAATGAGTTGCGATGAGGGTGTGGGATGTCTTTTATAGGTGGCGCTTTATCTGGAGGATGGGAGAGAGGGTTTGATGGAGATGGAAGATCGTGTGGGATGTTGCATGGGGGAAGAATATGCAGGGAGCGCTGGAAATGGGTACAGTTGACTGGAGTGGTGGAAGGAATGGGGAGTGGACGATTACATGCAGTGGAGAAGGAAGGGGGAGGAGAATGAGGGAGACCCGGACGTTCATGGGAAGCGAAGAGAGAGAGAGATGGAGAGAGGCGTGGGTGAGAGGTGCGTTGTGTGCATGGACAGATCTAGAGGGGGGCATGGAGGGGCACATGTCCCCCTAGATTTTAGGTAATCTTCCATGTGTTATTTCTATATATGTTAAATATATAGTGTTAATTCGATTTTTATATACTAATCTAATTTATAAACTCAAAAAGTTAAAAATGGTAACACTACGATCTATCTCTACAATTTTCTCATTCTCGATCTTCCATTTGCGAAGATCTTTCCCCACATATCTCTTTACACATCTCTCTTTCTACCTTTCTCCTTCATCTATCTCTTTCCCTCTCTCGGTCATAAAAGGAGTGTATCTTACTCTATTTTATGATGCTATTTTTTTTATAAGTTCTCTTTTCAGTGATGTCATCTAAAGATGTTTGAGTTTATATCGATTGTGTACTACTATTCTGATAATGCATTTAATTTTTGAAGCTTTATTTATTGGAACAGGTTTCAAAATCTTAATACAATACATAATTATCTAATGTTTTATCACTACAACAAATTACAATTGAAGTAAAAAAATAGAATCGAAAACAATTAGCTATCGATTATTTATATTGTCACGAACTTTTTGTTGTCACAAGTATGGAATGTTTTATCTATAAATTCCTCTGACATTATGTACATATATTATCTATAATTATAGTAGTAGTAACAAACATATCATTTCCACAAATCTTTATTTAACCTACATTTAGCAATAAATATTATATGATGATAATCTATAGTCGAAAAATTGTTGATATAATTATAAATCTGATGTCCTAGATCATTGTTGCAATATTTTTTTATAATGTTATATTAATGGAAAATACTTCTACACTATATACTAAGATAATACAATCTATATTCAACTTAATTTAAAAAGAAAAATGTTGCTTTACCACAATATATACTTGAGTTGTGGTAATGAAAATTTACCATAACATTGACCAAAAAAATTATCTGACTTCTGGCAATGTAAATTTTGTTATTGCAGCTAAGAAAATCTATCGTCACAATTCATTTATTTTGAGTCTATGAATTTTGATTTATCATATGTCCATAATTATATATATATATATATATGTAATTAGAATGAAGCGGTTTTCCAAAAAAAGGAAACTCAAATCCCTTACATGTTTCTCTTTCGCATAAAGCTAGAAAATAAGAAAGTTCAATCAAATTATGTAATTTTTTACCCCATCATAATTACTCTACTTATCAGTTGGTAATAGAATAATCAATATATAAATGATTCTTTTAATTTTTTGCCCCCTCTATAAAAAGTTTTTGGCTCTGTCCCTAGTTGCGTGCATAGAGAGGGGAGATAGGAGAGGAGTGCAGGGAGGAGAGAGATAAGATCAGAGTGGACGAATGGGATAGGCGTGCATGGGGCATGCATAGATGATAAACACATGGAGTGGGAGAGAGAAAGAGAGAAATGAAGAAGAGAGGGAAGTGGGTGAGAGGAATCTCCCTATTTGAAACCTCAACAAGACCATTCGTCCATGGATGGTATGGCGTGGCAATTTTATGGTCTATATTGAACTCGTTAGCAAGGGTCCTTACCTTGTTGTTGATAAAATAAGTCCCCCGTCAGAAATTAAAATTCGAGGTACCTCGAACTGTGATATGGTATTTTTCCTCAAAAATTTGCAAACAGACTTTGCATCTGCTGCTCAGGCGGGGATGGCCTCAACCCAATGACTCACGTAATCGACATCTAACAAAATGTACTCAAATCCCTAACTCTTAGAGAATGGACCCGTGAAATCGATGCCCCATGCGTTAAAAACCTCACAAAAGTGAATGGGCTACATAGGTGTCATATCTCTCTGTCCACAGGAGCCCATCCTCTAACAATCAATACACCTCTTCACGAATTCATCTAAATCCTTGAAGAGGGTTGGTCATCAAAGGTCGGATTGGAGGACCTTCTATGTTGTCCTTCTCCCAGAGTGATGTCCTCCTGCCTCAAGCTTGTGGCAATAGGTGAGGATACTATGGTGCTCCTCCTAAGGAATACACTAACGCTAGATACTATCCCCCCCTTCGTGATAAAGAGTGGGATCCTCCCAATGGTACTACTTGGCCTTCGCAAGGAATGTCTCAAGTCACTGCCTGGTACAACCTTGTGGAACTTATTCTCAACAAGATAGTTCACAATGTTAGCATACCATGAGAGTGAGGTAATAGCAAGAATCACCTCATCTGGGAATGTCTCTGTGATAGGTGTGCTAGTCTCAAAATCCTCAAGATGCTCTAATCGGGAGAGGTGATCCACCACCACATTCTTAACTCCAGGCTTATCCTTAATCTCAATATCAAACTTCTGGAGTAGAAGGATTTATCTAGTCAATCTGGCTTTGGCATCCTTCTTAGCCATTAATTACTGTATGGCGGTGTGATCCATATAGATAGTCACTCTAGATTCGAGAATATAAGATTGAAACTTATCAAGAGCAAACAACACGGCTAGCATCTCCTTTCAATCACAGTGTAGTTCCCTTGAGCAGCATCCAAAGTCCAGCTAGCGTAGTGTATGGAAAATGGAAAATTATCCCTCCTCTGTCCAAACACAGCCTCTACGGAAATATCGGAAGCATCCGTCATGATCTCGAATGGGAGAGACCAATCGGGTGTCTGAAGGACAAGAGCCTGCACAACTAAGTTCTTGAGAGTCTAAAGATATGAAAGACACGTATCATCTACAAGGAACTCTCTGTCTTTTGTGAGCAAATCAGTGAGCGGTCAGGCAATACGACTGAAATCCTATATGAATCGTCAGTAGAAACCGACATGCCCCAGAAAAGACCACAACTCTCTCAGATTGGACGGTGGAGTGAGCTTCTTGATGATATCCACCTTCGTCGGATCAACCTCCATGCCCCTTTTGGAGATGATGTGATCAAGGATCGTCCCTCGAGTCATCATGAAATGGCTCTTCTCCCAAGATAAGACTAGATGGACCTCAATACAACGCTGAAGTACTCGATCTAGGAAAGCAAGACAAGCATCAAACCCATCGTCGTAGACCGAAAAATCATCCATGGATACCTCTAAACAGTCACCCACCATGTCCAAGAAAATGTAAAGCATGCACCTTTGGAATGTAGCCGGGGAATTACATAATCCAAAGGGCATCCGTCTAAAAGCATATGTTCCGAACAGACAGGTGAATGTCATTTTCCCTGGTCTTCAGGCGCTATGGCCACCTGATTATATCCTGAGTATCCATCAAGGACGCAGTAGTGACTCTTCCCAGCTAACCTCTCAATAATCTGATCAATAAATGGAAATGGGAAGTGATCCTTCTTGGTGTCATGATTCAATCGTCTCTATTCCACACAGGCCCTCCAAGAAAAGGGTACCCGGGTAACGATCTCCTCTCCAGACTCATTCACAATTGTAGTGATACTTGTTTTCTTGAGTACCACATGTAGCGGACTAATCCATTTGGAGTCGGAAATGGATAGATAAAATCGGTGCTCCACTACTTAGATATTTCCTTCATGACCAAATCTCGAAGATTTGGGTTCAGCCTACGTTGAAACTCACGCGATGGCTTGACATCATCTTCGAGATAGATGTGGTGGGAGCACATGACGGACTTATCCCCTAGATATTAGCTACAATCCATCTGATTGCCTTGTGGTTTCTCTCAAGAACCTCCATCAAGCGAGATTCTTGGTCATCAGTCAGATCTGCTAAGATAATAACTGCAAACTTTTCTGGCTCAGCCGCAAGGAATCTATACTTCATGCTCTATAGCAAGGTCTTCAGTTCTGGACATGTGAGAGCTGACAAGTCTGGTCTCTGAAAGGTTTGGGTGAAAGAAACCAGATTTGAATGGGAGAACTCTCGATGTATCTTTGAAATCGACGAAGATGGCCCTGCTGGTGTATCTAGCAACTGAACCGGCTCAATCTCTGCCTAGATGTGGGTTCTACAGACATCAGACACAGTAAATATTCATCAAAGTCGTGCCAATTGAAATCAGTGCATGAATCTGAGGGATCTAAATCACAATCACGTGAAATAAAATATGCCTTATTAACCAGATCGCAATCATCAGCCTCTAAGGTATTTGTACCACAAATGTTCTCTCCGAACTCTCATCCGCTAGCATCTATGATTCTGGGGAATCTAAAGGTGTGACAAGAGCTTGTGAAATTAGGTCTTCCTAAACTGCTTCATCATCTGTTATCAAAAAATCACAGTCATGGTGGGCATATGGCTCCGAGTCTGTCATCTACTCGGAACTCTACTCTGAGCATGTTGAATCTCTAGCTCTGAGATCCTCAATCATCTCTATTTGTATATTCTCGCCCTCGACGCGAAGTATACCTTTCTGCTATCATGATTGTATATTGCCTTGGATGTAGCCAAGAAAGGTCATCCTAAATGATGGGGGTATCGGTCACACATTCAAGGATCTTCATGTCCAAGACAATGAAGTCCACGGGGAATTTCAGGCCCTGAATTGTGACGACAACATCCTTTAATAACCCCTTCAGACTCTTGACAGGTCTATCTGCAAACTAGAGAACTAGCATGCTTTGTCTAAGAGGGCCAAACTCGAAATGGTCAAGTAAGGTTGTCGGAAGGAGGTAAATCGAGGATCCGTTATCTAACAGAGTCTGATCAAACCGTTGCTCATGGATATGGCATATGACATATGGAGCCCCTGCATCTGGTCTCTTGGCTGGCAATCGGTTCTGGATGGCGAAGCAATTGGCACGGGTGAGCACATGGATTTTTGCATTGTGGTTACGCCTCTTCATCCTACGGATGGTGGTCTTCTCTCTAAGATTTTTTTGGAAGAGAAAGTTGTGCTCAAGTGCCTCCTGAAGAGTCAGCTGGATATGAAATCGGTCTATATCTACTCATTGAATTCTATCTGTTGTTTCTTTTTAGTGTTTTCTATTTTTTGGTCCTTTCATAAGCGTAGTACTTAAAAGAAGGGGATAGAAGGACCCTCCTCAGAAGCGTGAGGGTCTAGAGTAGGAATGGGCCTCTAATTATGCAAGTAGCTGGAATCCATGCAAAGATCATCAATCCCAATAGATGGACTCGAATGAGATACAGAAACCTTTCCTTTATTCATATTTTTATTTTTCAAGATTTTTCCATTTTTTGCATTTTCCCTTGTACATGAGAGGGAATCAACACCACTGGACTCTTGGAGGCATGAGTACCACCGACTAAATATGACACGACGGCATCAGCATCATGATCTGGCCGAACATCTAAAAACATTGTGGTTTCAATACCACCGTCTGCAACATCGGGAGATATGACGGCATTAGCACCGTCGTCAAGATCATCATCCTTGGTGGCTTCAGCACCACCTTCATTATTAGCACCATCAACATCGCTCTCATCCCATCTGGCGCACTAGACTCAGCATTTGTATGTTACCTAGATGAGTCACCGCTAGCTGGCTTCCTACCACTCCTAAGTGTCACAAAATCATCATCAAACAAATAATGAATATCTTCTAATATCTCACTAGGAGTAGCGGTCTCTGTGAACTGTACATGCTCAGACTCTCTTTTCAAATTGTTTGGTTTGGGCTCAATCTGCACAGGTATGGCGGCCTTGCCCTTGAATATTTCCCTCATCTCCTGTCGAAACTCATCCATTGCTCGTCAGAATGTGGCTTCCTACTCGAAAAGCATGCGGGCGAGATTGTCGAGTGCTAGGTTCTGATTCGAGTGTGCATGAGAATCAGATGGGTTGCCTCATTGGAAATGAGGATGGCTCTGCTGGTGGTACGAGTAGGGGGTTTGTGGATATTGAGAATGAGGATGTTGCCTCCATTGTTGACCCTGGTACTAGGGCCGAGGACCATGCTGCTACTGATGGGAGTACTGGGGTTGTTGTTGTTGGGCTCCTGCCTTGACTGTGCTAGAGGCTGCTGTTGGGACTGAGCACCTCCAGTAGACCATCAAAAGCTTGGGTGGTCACAACAGATCTCGGGTTGTTGTTGGTACCAGGAGTACCAAATCTCATTGACTTCCATCAACGGATCTGTCTGCTTGTGGACTGGAGGGGGAAGGGATGCCAAGGGCTGATCTGGACGGAACACCGCCATCTGAGCATCTGAAGGAGGTGGTGGTGGCAATTGGTATTGCAGGAGTGACTGAATGGGCTCTGCCTGAATATGGTGAACCTATCGGTATGAGGCAGAGGACTGTGACAAACTGCTCCCTGGATCAGCATTTGACCTAAACCTTGGCTGAGAAGTCGTTTGTGCCTCTAGGAGGCACATCATCTGAGTCTTTAGGTCACTCAAAGTTTGGGCCAGTTCATCGATCCTGTTGAGCTTATCCAGGCCGTGACACGTCTTTTTTTTGATGATCTCCATCCGGTCCAGCTTTTGGCTAATGATGCCCATATCGATAGCTAAAGACTCTACTAGTACTGACGCTGCAGAAGAGGAAGAAGGATCGGCCTCAATACGTGCTATCCTCTTATATGAAGTCACCTAATGGGGAGGCTTCCCCTGAGTGTAGACACGGGTCTGGGACATTACTGTGTAATTTTCAGCCATCTCCTCATAGATGGCCCAAACCTAATCTTCATCCTTGCAAAGTAGGAACCTCTAGATGACGCTTTCACTATCCCATGCAGCTTAGGTGTTAGCACACAGAAGAAACTCTGAATGAGATTTGGCTTGCTAATATCATGATGGGGACACCTATCAATGATCTCTCGAAAGAGATTCCAAGCCTCATGGAATTTTTCATTAGGGATCATGGAGAAATTGTTGATCATAGCTCGAGCTGCATTTCTCAGACCGAGTGGATAATACTTGTTCAGGTACTTAGTCCTTAGTTGATCCCAAGTGGTGAGAACCTGCCCTAAGTGTTTTATCCAATAGGCTGCTCTGTCAACCAAGGAAAATGGGAAGGCTATCAATTTGATAGTGTCCTCATCCACCAGCCTATCGTGTATAGTGTTGCAAATCATCTTGAATCCTTACAGATGGAGGTAGGGCTCATCAGTGGCGTGCCCATGGAACTTCGGCAATAGCTGAATACTCTGAGGTCAGAGCTCAAAGTCACCAAGAATAACAGGAACCTGGATCCATCGGTGAGTGAGGGTTGCACCAGGGTTGTACAGCTACCTCATGGTGCGTGCTAGCCTCTACGGATCACGTGGCTCCTCCTGGTGTATGTCATCCGCTCGGTCCTCATGTCTCGATATTTCTCCATCAGCTAGTCTGTCTGGCCCTGCTCTCCCAGCTCTTATCTCGATGATTTCCCTCCTCACTTCTACCGTAAATATTCCCTAGTCCTTGATCTATCTCTGCATGGTCTCTAGGGAGGCTAACAGTGTGTTGTTGATGGCAGCCCGGTCTAATACGAATGAAGAAGTTCGAGGATGCTCATCGGTTCTGTTTTCACTGGCCATCTCTCCAGTCTCTGCAAAGGCAAAAGACCCTAGCTCAGGTGCTGTCAAATGAATGTAGAGTTGTGTTGGCCTCTCAGTTTGTACCTCGGGTGTAGAAGAAGGGTGGTCGAGGGGGAACATGGTGGAAGCGAAGTCGGGTTCAAAGAGCAAGTCTGAGCTCTCCGAAACTGCCCTAGATGAACATGCAAGAGTGTTGGGAAGTGGTGCTACCAGAGGTAGCCTAAGAGACCTCTCGCCCATTATCGTGATGTGGGGATTTATGAAGAGTAGATTTGGACTTCAAACAAGATGAAAAATCAAACCCCTGGTTTTGCCAACTCAACACATGTGATGACCCTGAGATCTCAGTGGTTTATCTTGTCAATTTTTATTTTGGTGATAATATAATCTTACAGAGCGATTTAGTGAGATGTTGTGTGCCCTATTCTCCATGGAGACTGGTTTGGATTCTTACGACTAGTTACGCCTATTTACATCTAGTATAGGTGTAAGTATGGACCGTTTCCGGCTACCCGTTACTTGAGGATGGGGCCTTATGCAGTGTCCTCTAAATCACCCACTCTGCTAAGGAAATACAGACTGATTACCGGCTATCTGTATATCCTCACTAGAGAATAGCTAGTCTTTTTTATAGATTCGGTAATCTAAAGAAAGTCTAAGCGTGGCTCTATCCTAGTGTATGATCACTCAACTCTCAGTAGTTAAATCAGACAAGGAGGGGGGGTACTCTCCCCAAAATAGGAATTTTTGATCTTTAAGATCAGTTTTAGGTCGAGTTTGCTTAGCAGTCCTGATTTTATTGGTTATCTCTTTTTAGGTATTTTTCTGAATAAGACAACGGCTAACAAATTTTCTGATTTCCTTTTTATTCAAATCCAGAAGATCAGGGGAGGAAGATGGAAAAGCCGACGTGTAATAAAAATCAATGACACATGCACGAATAGAACCGTACCTTTCTCCAACAGTTTACATGCAAAGTGATCCATGCATAATTGAAAGACAGAATTAAAACTAATCTAAATGATGCACGAGGAAATCACCCTAAGACAATAATTTCTATTAGCGGGAAAAACTGGTAACTAATTATTCAGAAGAGAGACATGAGTCCGATCTTAGTTGTCGATTGGTGCCCACTATAGTGGGTCGTGGCAGCGCTGTATAAGACCTCTCGCAACACATGATCTCTAATCCAAATTAATTAGCCTTTTTATTTTGATTAAGTCCAATCATTATCTATAGGCACATATATTCTTATTAGGGTGCTTTGACCTTAATCTCTATCGAGCTCAACCAAATAAAAATCCTAAGTCTATGGGCTAAAACCTCGGAAAACAAATAAAAATAAATGCGATAAAATCATGAAAAAGCTGATGAGGTCCCCCGAGTGCACCAGCACTCAGCGAAACAAACCCCGAATAATTAGAGTGTCCAACAAGAGTCTCTCACAATATTACAAGTTTTGTCCAAAAATAAATGCTAAATAAAATTTATCATATATATATATATATATATATCGCTTCCTTACCTCTCTGCTCCTCCTCGGGTATCGGGCTCTCCCAAGCTGACCTAGTCGTGCTCCAGTAGTCCCCTTGCACCAAAAGTAAAACAAAATACGGGTTAGAAACAGTTATAACAGATAGAAACAAATAAAATATCAAATACGTAAATAAAAATCCTAACTACTTAGCCATGCCCCCGGCAACGGTGCCATTCTGGTGGCATGGATTTTGGCTAACTCTGATGGAATTAATTAATCGAGTGTTGTTGGTCCAAATTAACCAAATCTATCAATGAGGAAAAAAATCACTAAGTGATCAAATAATTCAAGCAGGTGGTTTAGCTACTTTTATTAACCCGGTATAGCGACGAGGGTCGAACTCAAGGAGCACAATTAGTAGCTAAGTAGGTGATTTAGAAAATCGAAGGATTTTTATTCTTATTTTTAGTGGTTTTTAATTTTGCATTTTTTATTTTTCAAGATAATGCAAATAAAAAAAGGAAAAAATATACACAATCACTATTTTTGGATTTTCTAAATAGGTCAAAAATGGTCAAAAAAATAAAGTAAAAATATTTTGGATTTTATAAATTTTATAGTGTTTTTAAGAATTGTTGGGGATTTTTCAGATGTTTTTGTGATTTTTTAAATAAAAATGTGAAAATAAGCAAATAGCATATATTGTTTTTCAATTTAAAAATAAAAGACAAGCTCAAATCTTCTGTAAATGAATTTTATTAAATACTATGGAGGAATATCTACAAATATGAACTTAAAATACATTTTTTGTGGTTTTTGTTAATTTTATATGATTTTTATAAGTTTTCAAAATTTTAGGTATTTTCAAGCACAATTTATATAGGAGATAAAATAGGATAAAAGACAACTAAAGAAATTTTTATGGAATTTTTCAAAAGTTTTTCAGATTTTTATAGATTTTCTAAGACAAAAAGGGGTTTTATATTATTTTTGAATTTTCAATAATAGAAAATAAAAAACAAATGGCAAAAAAATTTATCACAGCAGGAGCTACAAGGTATTTTTGTATAATTTTTAAGGCCAAAATCTGATTTATTATGAATAATCAAAGACAACAATTAAACACTGTGAAGCATGGACCTATATGCAATTATTTTGAATTTTAGGGCCCATTAGATAAAACACAAAAGAAGTACAGGGGTCGTTGTGCAATTAATCCCTAAAGGAGCATGCGTTGTACGTGATCAGCACTCACAGGGGTATAAATGCAAATAATTAAAATATATTCTATTTCATTAACCAGATAAAAGTGCGAGGCAAAACATGTAAATATCCCACAAAACACGTGTGGACGTATGTGAGTTCAACTCAACTGGACTAAAATGCAAATAAGTAAAACATAGGGTTCTGACTACAAAATGTTTTTAGCGAATTATTATAATTACTGGACTAGAACGAAATAAAGAAAACTACGAGGAAAAATGGAAATATACCCTTGCAACCATGCTTGACATGTGAGGCGGCTGGCGGCTTTGATGCGCTTCTTTAATGGATCTGACGGTGCAGAACGTGGCATAGGCGTACGATGCAGATCACCGTTAGCGCCCAGATCTGAAGGCTCAGATGGCAGACAAGCGTGCATTTCGGATCTAGCGCTGCTTTGAATCTGACGGTGCAACTTTTAGGCGATGATGGACAGTCAGGATGGAATCTGGGAAGTGAATCAACTCATCTGATGGCTCTGAAGGATGCTAGAAGAACAAGGTGCTGAAGAGCTTCAACCAAAGGTGTAGGACGATCCATGGGTCTGGTCAAGTTGCACCGAGGTCCAGCATCTTCGCTAAGGTACTGCATGTCGAATGGCGGTTTCGGATGGGACGGTGAATGGCTGGATGGTCGTGGAGAAGGTTCACCACTTGGAGCTTCTCTACCGCTTGAGATAAGGTCAAATCAGGCCTCTCGTACATGCAGGACCTGCAAGGAGAATCGTAGCTCGAAGACCAAGCTTCGACTCGAGGTTATTGTAGTTGACAGAGAGAGAAGTGACAGTGGGGTACTAAAATGATCTCCGACGGAAGTGGGGGAGGAGACCTATCCTAATATTGCTCCGTTGAGCAGGATGTGGGGGGATCAGGGTGCTTAAGAAGGGTGACGACAAAACAACGGATCAATCTGAGCGGCTGGAGTGGAAAATGGGGCTCCGGGTGCGATGACCGGAGCTAAGATATGGCGGGCGGGGGGGATGAATGAAATTGAATCAAACATTCGAAATGGAAGTGAAAGTTGATACTTGGGTGGTCTACCATGAACGACAAAGCAAGGCGGAGGTGGGGTCTAGGTGCTGGCCTCGATCCTGCTGCGACGGGAAAGAGAGGCTACACGTGACAAAGCTCTGGACACGTCGTGAGCTACGTGCTACCGACATCCAGTCAAGTTCCCAAAGGGACCTATGGAATCATTTCACTGCTCTGGAGGTGTTAGAGGAGGAATGGTGGCGTGAGGGATGAGCTGAAGAGTGAGGAGGGCGGAGGAGTATATTTATAGAGTATCCTAGGGTTCCAAAAAGATCGGAGGAATGCTCGAAACCCTAGGGAGATTCGGGTCATTCTAGGGATCTGTGAGAATCTCATATCTACAAGGAATATCGGGTCCAAATCTCAAGGCAAATGGAGGTCGAAATCAGGTTGGGTAATGGTGAGAAAACAACTCCGGTGAGAGGTGTCGGGTCAGACCCGACTGGGAGGAAGGGTTGACCCAGGTCAACAAACTCATGTCAGCCAATCAGAAAATTTGATTCCAATAAATAAAAGAGTATTAAATAAAAAATATTAAAGAATTTAAAATGAAAAATGTTATTATTGTTTAAACTATTTTTCTGCTATTTTTATTTATTCTTATAAATCCATATATACAGTATATACAGTATAGTGTGTTATATATATTTATAGTATACCCACATATTTTATTAGTTTGTTCTTATTTTATTTTTTACACAAATATCTTTTTTATATTTATTTATTTACAAAATAATTTAAGGAATATAAAAGAATTTTTGTTTGATTTTACAAGTTAAATATAAATGTTAGATAAATAGTCATTAAGTACAATATATACAAGTGTGGTTGGTGTACGTTGAAATTTTGATTTTATTTTTAATTTATTTTGTGTTTTATTATTTTTATGTACCCAATTATTTAGAAATAAATATATACAAATTTTACATAAAATAAATAAATATTTATTTATTTACATGTATAGGTATAGTATAGCTATACAATACACTCAAAAATCCAACGTTTACATATTGACTCAAAAAATTATGAAACCGTCCTCATTTTAAAGATTATTAAATTTAGAGTACAATAAAGATGATTTTGAAATATTTGGAGTTCATTTGGAGCTAGAAATGATCTTTTAAGTTCTGTTTTGAGGCTTCATACGAGTGGTATTATATGCACTATGTACATCAATCAATTTTGTAAATATTTGTGTTATTTAGAAAACAAATTTATTTACAAGTTTTATTAAGAAAAAAATTATTTTGAAGTCTTTGTATTGATGAATAAAATAAAGGAATGATATGCACAAGGAATACATTGTGAAGAATATACAAGGACCCTATCTCCTCCTACTTTATTCCTTGTCGATCAGGTCAATAATTGACCTTTTCTCAGAATTTGGGCCAGATTGTATTTATTACATAATTATATCCCTCTTCTCTTTTTCTTTTCTTCTTTATTCTTTTATTTTGAATAAATAGGTGTTAATTACATAATATTAACAAATGCATGCATGATGATAATTAATGGATTTACATATATTTACATATGTTTTGTATAAATGATTAGGCTAGAATAAAAGAATAAAGAATGAGAATCATAGATTCATCAGGCATCCACAAACTTTTGACTCTAAATTGTAAGTCCCCCGAAGATGTTGGACTAGGCTGGTCCTAGGAGTGTCATGACGGGGACATTTCTCCTTTAGATATGTAAACCTCTCCCAAGCCTCATGAATGGATACATGATGGCTTGGGTGAAGTTGGCAATGCAGTCACGTATCTGATTCAACTGCTCAAGAGGGCAGAATTTATGCAAGAAGGCTGACTTTAACTCTTCCCGGGTGGTGACGACTTTCCCCAGATGGTTGATCCAATGAAGTACCTTGTCCTGAAGGCTTAATGAGAATGTCATCATCTTGACTACGCCTAACAATATGTTAGGGTAGTGAGTTGTTCCGCAGATGCGTGTGAACAGTTACAGATGGATATAGGGTTCTTCGTTCGCATTCCCGTGGAAGGTCGGAAGAAGCGTCAAGAGTTGCTGCTTCAACTCAAAGTATGCATGGACCATAGGGATTTGGATCCACTCGATCATTGGCCCGCTCCAGGGTTGTAGGTCTCTTTGAGCATGGACTTGGGCCTCTCTGCTCGGGCTTCATCTGCTGGGCCTTTACGGCCTCCATATGCTCTCTCTTCCTCTTCTCGTCCTCCTCCTCCCGGGTTGTCTCTTCTTCTTAGATCATTGAGCATATCTTGGAAGGGGACCTGGGCCAAAGCCTGGTCGGTGAGATGTTGTTGTACCTCTTGAATGGAGGTGAGAAGCTAGGCATTCATACATTCTGGTCTAGCCAGCCCTGCTCTAGCTGCGGAGGATGCTGATGTCCATTCGCTTTTCCTATGGGAGTCATCTCTTTATCTGAATTTAAATTTGAATTCGAGAGAATTTATGGCTCTAGATCAGAATCGTGATCAGCACATGGAATGATGCCCCGATCAGTCTGAAGTGAAGCACCGAATTTAGATAATTGTTTTGTGTTAAGGTCGACATAAAACTTCATTAAGGATGGGTTGTGTAAGGAGTGAAATCAATTGCCATCCAAAATGGGCAGAGTTCAGGACAAGAGTGATCCTGGATTATTGAAGAAGGAGGGGAGTCAGGAGATCGGTTTGCAGAGTCCAAATCGGGTTCCCGAGAATTGTCCTGAATTATTGGAGAAGACAAGCACATGGAACTAATGTTGGTATCAGTGGGGTACCAACGAAGCCATCCAAGAGTCGTCATCTCGAAGATGAAGAGGGAGATTGAGAATGGATGAAAGATACATAGGTCGACAAGAAATAAAGGGAATGCAAAATAGTAGAAGGCTCAAAAGTGAGCGGGGTCAAATAAGGAATGAAACGGAAGAAAGTGAAAAAGGAACAAATGTGCAGGACTGATTTTTGAACTTAACTAAAATTAAAAAAATACCAAACAAGTTTTAGGTTCATCAATTCAACACGGATGAAGCCATAAGAGTTTGGTTATTTTTATCTTTTCAAATTTATTTTTGTTTTGCAGGCAAGATCTTATAACAAGTCCTTATAAATGTTATCCCTATAGGAGTGTATATACTGTTGGGAAAGTACCTCATACTTCTTCCGTCTCCTTCGTAACATGTGATCTGTGCACTTTGAGGTCCTTAATCTCGTGCATGGGCAACTACTCAACCAAAGAAATGGAGAGAGGAAGCTAATAGGTGAAACTCATACTTCCCTCCCAAGCAAGGTACTCGGCCACAGGACAATGAGATAGACACCCATGTGAGGGCATGGCCTATGTTCAATAGTTCAGACCAAGTAGGATGCTCCACACAAGGTGGGAACACCATCGTCTACAAGGCCCTACTCGCCTACATATGATAGAAGCGCCAAGACTTCTCCATCCCAAGTGATAATCAAGGCTATCACAGATCGGGTTTTTGGATATAATCCTTAGGGGTCCATGCCTCACTCGGTCTGAAAGGTACCTGAAAACAATGAGAGCTTTATGAATCCAAAATAATGGTGTCCACTACGATTTTTATTAAGGTCGAAGTTTTATTAGCAATCTCCTTGTTTTAGTTTTTTGGGTTTTCAATTTTATAAGTATTTTCAAGCAAGCCACCTAACGATTTTTTTGTATTTTTCCTTTAAACCTAACTTATAGAGACACAGGAGAAGAAGGAAGAAAAGCAATGCAAGTGGATACGAGGGTGGAAATCTCACTCTCATTCAAATGATGCATGCAAAGTAAAGAAACTTACAGTGCTTCCCAGCTCTCTCCATGCGGGATGCAAAACATACTATATAAACATATACTACATGTGCGATATGCAAAGCGATAAAGAGCCCTAAACAGTAGTTGTTACTATCGAGAAGAATCGATGAAAATAACTCAAAAATGGCTCCAAGTGGCCGATCTTGGAGACTCCTCAGTGCCTGCCACCATGGGTCCTACAAGCACTGTGCGAAGTCTCTCATAGCTCACGGTTCCAAATTGAAATAATTGGCAATTATTTATTTAACTATATCCAAGCGTAAGAGACTATATGTGCATGCTTCTATTAGGCCTTTGGACCTAGCTACTAAGTCAAGCAAACCTAGATCTAGGGGCTCAATCACATAAAACACAGAAAAATAAAGGCGAAAGCTCAAAACACGCGAAACAAAATAAAATAAAAGTGACAAAACACGAAAAATCGTGACAAGGACCCCAGGTGAACAAATACCCGGGCAGTGGACCTCGTTAGGTAGAAGTGTGGCAGTGTCCAAATTATTACAAATTAATTTATAAAAACAAAAACACTCCTCATAAAAGAAAATAAAAATCTAAGGCAGGGTTGCTCTTCTCCTTCGTTCTTTGATCCTCTTTCCTTCTCTCTCCTGGTTGGCTCACAAGAAGAAGGGTCAATTATAATCAGGGTTTCGGGAGCGATAAAATGTGTCAGAGTTAGTATAGAAAAATCGCTCAGAACAAAACCCTGGTTGATCAAATAAAATTCAATAAAATAGGAGAGAGAGAGAGAATGAAGTGAATGAGTGACTTCTCTCTTATATTTTATCTTAAACTATTTATTTACCCAGGTAAGTTTCCTTAGGTCGAACACAAGGAGGCAGAATAATGATAATCTGATTTTTGAGCAAAAAATGCTATTTTTGTGATTTTTATATTTTCTTGAAAAAGACGAGAAAAAACCTTAAACGAATGTGAATTTAGAAAAAAAATTAAAATAAGAAAAATATGCAATGAAAAATCATAACAAAAATAACAAAACCTTGCTAGGGTAGTTGTGTAACTACCCTAGAAAAATCAAGGGAAAATGATATCAAACAAGGGTCCAAAGTGTCTTCACAGTTTAGGGGGACAAATGTAAAAAAAAAGAAAAAGTCACAGTGTGGTCCCTGGCAAGGATTGAAATGAAAAGAAAATAAAAGTAATTACATTTAAGTCCATGTGTGGGGACCTAAATGCAATTCTGGAAACTCTAGCATCGCATCTGGAATTTGGAAAGTCGTGAGGGCTTATGTTGCAATTTCGCCACCATTTCAGAATCAACAAACATGATTATAAGGTGATATGTGATCTGGGCCGTCCATGGATGCCGCGTGCCAATAGCCTGTAACCCGTCTGTTCTTGTGGTTCGTCCCCAAATTAGAAGTTGTGATGGGGATGATTCTGCTTCCTAGATATATCTCCAACGATGATTGGCGGTGCGAGACCTCCGGCAGGGCCAGAAGGGGGTGTCCTTCCCCCTTCGAGCTCCCTTGCGGTGGAGAAGTCAAAGAAGCAATGAAGATCGAGGTGATTGCCTGTTGCTAAGGTGTGGAGGTCCGTTAGGGTTTTAGACCTGGAGAGGTCTAAGATCTGTTGCTCGTTAATGAATCGACGATGAAGACGATGGTCTCCCAATGAAATAAAGACTCCATATGATCTTCTTACCTGCAATTAAAGTGTTGTTGCTTGATTTCTTTATAGAAATTGGCTGCAAATATAAGAGTTCTACAGTTCTAAGTGATTTCAAAAAAATATGTATGTCGGATCAAAATTGGATAAATTAAAATCAAGTTGAAACTGGATTTTGAGTGTAGATGAAAGAATAGAGATTAAGACTGTTAATGACATAATTACTACCCCTAATTTTGGCTCAAGATTCGATGAAATTGAAAAGGGATGGATGCTGCACCTGGGGATAGAGGTTATATAAACTCCAGTCGTCGCTCGACGGTGGGTGCTCACCGGAGCACCACGTGTGATGGCAGCGATGCAAGGCGGCGCTCCGGCCTTGGAACTCCCCTCCGAAGAAGCCTCTTCCACACGGAGCGGGCACCTGGCTCTGTCACTACCGGAGGTGGCCGAAATCAATGGAGAAAGGGGGCTACTCGGTCAGTTGTACTGGAAGTTGGGAAAGTTAGTTGCAACGATGCAACTTTGAGTTGATTTATAAGACAATCGAAGGAAGTTGGGGATGAGATCGAGGGTCGGCATCGAAGATGGATGTTAAAAGAAGAGAAATAAGGGTTCAGATTGGCTTTAGGATACACAAGGGAGCGGGAGTAACTAGGTGAAATCAGTCGGTTAGAACAGAAGCTTCAACAGCTTCTTGGTGGAGGATGAACCAAATCTGACACGTGTCAGCACCTCGTTGGCCAGATGAAATAAATGTAGTATAAATTAGGTATTAAATAGTAAATGGTATTATTTTACATATACAAATGAAAAATATAAATAATTAATTTATCTAAATTATGGAATAATTAGTTTTCATAAATAATAAATACTTTATGAAATATAAATATTGTATTAAAAAAAGTATAAATAATACTTGATAAGTATGTATTTGATTTTTAACTTAAAAAATTAATAAATAATACCTTATTTTTATATTTTATTATTTATTAGAATAATAAATAGAATATATGTGAATTTTTTTGGATTTTAATAATTTTTTTAAATATATTAATAAATATGGGTATAAATTAGACAGTTCAATTTTATCTATAAAATAGGGTTTTTTATTTATTTAAACTAATAAATAAAGTCATAAAATTCTGAAATAAATCATGGTTAAAATACAAGAATATGAAAATAATTAAAATTATAAAATCATTAAAAATATAAACAATGTGTTCTAGATAAAATTGAACCGTCTAATTTACAGGTCCCAAATTGCTTTTTGCAAACGTACTTCGATTTCAGTGAAATCATCTCTATTAATTAGATAATATTATTTTATAAACTTTAAGGTGAGTAGGTGAAATTGGAGTTTGTATGAGAAAGTTACGATGTTCGGAAGTAGAGAATTTGACAATTTGAAAGTTAGATTTCTTGGCATATGTACATGATGATAATTTCAACTTATTTTTATATTTTTCTGTACATTTTTAGAAATAATAGGAAAAGAATTTGGTAAAAAATATATTCATATAAATTAATTAAAAATCAATGAATATTTGATAATTATTGGATAAATAGTGAAGGATGTATAGAGTGTATAGTTAATTTTTTTGTTGTTTACTTTCCTTATCTCCCCTACTTGTTTATTTATCGACCAATCCATGCTGATTTGGTCTCAGGGATTAGGTTATAATATATCTTTCAGCTATATTTATATTTTATAAGTCATATTGTACATATATGCATATCTATAATACGCATTCTTTTTGTTTTCTTTATTTTTATTCTTTTATTTATTTACATATGTTGAATGCTTAAAAGTGTATTTTTATTTATGAATATGATTTTATTAAATTTTCAACGAATATTTACATGTATTTATTAAGGGTTTTAAGACAAAATGCAGAAAGAATGTTAATGAAACATAGATTCATCAGCCAATCTCTGCACGACTCAGGTGTGTCCATCTCCTAAGAGATAGGTGTGGTCCCTCGTAAGAAAGATCAACAAAGAAATATGTGTCAGAGACAGTCAAATAAGTATCAAAAATTAAATAGCAGAAACAAAAGAGGAATATTATGCACATATATACAAAATGTGCTACACTTTGTTGCTTCCCGACAACGGTGCCATTTGAAATAGCCAAAAGTCAAATGAGAGGGTCATGTGCTCTCATAAGGCGAGATGCAGAGTCGTTGTGGTGACCTCTCCAAAGAATCTCAACGAAATTCAACAATTAACCCACAATCAAATAAATAAAGCAATAAACTCAAGTGTGTGGATCAAAATTTATTATACCCTACGATGAATGTATATAGTGGACAAGAGGATAGGGGTCAAACACATGGAGGCAAGTCGGTGTAGCAGGTATATTATTTATAAAAAAAATAATGAATAAATAATATAAGTATATTGTTACAATATTCACTTAAGATTTTATGGGTTTTTAATTAAATTAAATAATTCTTTTTTATTATATATTATTTTTAATTTTTTAGATTTTTTTATTTTTAGTTTATTTTTAATTTAATAATATATAAATAATATATATATACATGAGGATATAAGAGTATATATAAAGGTATATATATAATATATATAATACAAGTAGTATATAATAAAATATATATAATAAAATATACAAAATCCGAAAATATCCCCAAGAACAGTCCTTTTTTAACTTTTTAAAGGGATTTAAAATATTTATAAAGTTTTTATAATAATTATTGATAATATTAATTATATATAATTATATATAAGTATATAATAAAATATAAGGTATTATAATTATAAATATGGATATATAATAAAAAAATTACAAAACAAAATATTTTTGTAGTTTTTATATTTTTATAATATCTTGTATTTTTTTAGATTTTAAGTATTTAAAAGTCTAAAATATACAAAATTAGAGACTTTTTATATAGGTCAAATTTTTTTAGATTTAAAAATACTAAATATGGTTGAATTTTCTCAAAACTAATTTTAATATATAGAGAATAATATATATATATATGCCAATAACTATTTTTTTATTTTTTAAAAATATTTTTGCAAGTTTTTTAAGGTTTGCAATGATTAGCTAATTTTTAGTGTTTCTTTTGATATTTTTTATGATTTTTCTTCTATAGTAATAAAATAGGGTAATAAACATTATATATTTTTTGGAATTTTTAGTTAAGGTTTTATAATTTTTGTATTTTCTAAGATAAACAGGGAATGAACGAGCTCTTTTTTTTAAATTTAATAGTAGGAAATGCATGAATAATGCAAAATAAAATATATGGCGAGAACAAGCATTTAATCTGACACATAATCCTATTTTTATGATTTTTGGAGTACGGGAGGTATTTATGGAAAATAGACAAACATGCACAAAATTAATAAAGCCGATAGGAGCATTTTGCAATTAAATATAAATACGAGAGAGCATGTGCAAAAATACAAAAGTTTTCAACTTAAATTTGATTTTTATATATTAAAACGAAATAAACAAAGTTGGAGGGTACAAGTGCAAATTACCCAACGTACGTGAGGGGCTACGTGAGCCGAGTTAGTGTGGGACCTACTTGTAATTAGTAATAAATATAGGGGTTTTGTTGCAAAAGTTCCACTAATTTTTACAAGTAATGAAATATTTACAGGGTTACTTGTGAAATAAAAAAGGCAGAAGGGGAGCTTGTAATTTATCTCTTCATCGACGATAGTTAACGGTTCTGAGCACGCCACATCACGCCACTTAGGTGGATCCAATGGTAGGGTGCAGCTTCGCTTCGTGGCTGATTCAACGCCCAATATTAGACTTGGGCGCTCTCCTTCATCACACGGCTTTGACATGAGGTAGAACACACAAGAACAACATGTTCTCCTCGCTTCGATTATTTAATACCCCTTTTTCTGGCGAACGTTCTCCTCTCCGATGGGTCTAGTAACTGGCTGGGCCCATCCTGCATCAGCAGGTGCACACCAGTGGATTTTAGATCCCCTCGTATGGGAACTGGAGCTTGATGCAGCTCAGTCGACCTAAAAGTTCAAGTTGGCTTCTATTCCAAGCTCCATGCCTTTCTCTAGGGTTATAACCTGCACAAAAAGATCAATGGGCTCGAGGCAATGTTCCTCGGCCTCTCAGATAGGCAAAATGATGGGGAATGGAGGGGGAGACGAGCTTTGATTGAGGGTGATGGAGGAAGCTCTGATCTCCTGACCCCTAGTAGGAATTGGGGTGAAATGATGGATGAAATCTTTATGAAGTGAAGGGGAGCGAGAAGGGAGGTGAAATGTGTTGAAGCACATGGCAAATCACGATGAAACAAACCTGGAGCTCAAGCTCCAGATCAATGATGATCTTGGGAACCTACGCTAATTCTACTGCTCATAATTGAAACTGAAATGCAAAAATTAAAACCTATGACTTAAACTTACCTAAAAATGCAGGGAAAAGGGCCTAGATTCAGCTGGTGATCGAAAAGCTGAACAACTGACGATGGGTGGATCTTCTCCTATGATGCTTCCTCCTCACTGCAGATGGCAAGAACGACTCCTTATCATCGAGTTGTTCCTTCACGCATGAATTGAGGGACTGAGAAGCTTTTAGGAGGGATAAAACACAAAAATGGGGATAGAGGAGGTTATGTATAGGCGATGGAGTGGTAGGTGGAGGTCATGAGATTGGTAGAGTTGGAGAAAAAGATTGGGTGATCACTGATCAGAAGAGATGGTGAGGTGTAGGAAGGTGAGGGCTCGAACTCTTGTAAAGAAATTGAGGCTCCTCGAGCCTTGGTTCTTCGCCAAAAATTGGAGAAAGAAGGGGTTGCGCATGGCCTGACTGGTCGGGCCGAGGTGAAAGTACAGTTGACCTAAGGTCAATGATCGGGAACTTCTGTTTTGGTCCACATGGACCAACCTAAAAATTCTGAAGTCAAAAGGCTGAGAAATTCAATAATAAATATTAAATGAATTAATTAATTTTAAGTTATAAAATAAAAAATATTTCTAATTTTATGTAGTATTGTATACACATTTTTATTTATTTTTTTCAAGATTATTTATTATAAGTTTTTATTTACATGTAAAATATATGTATAAAGACATGTATTTGGGTATTTTATTTTTATTTTGTTTTGTACATTTTATTATTTTATATATATATATATATATATATTTTATATATTATTAATTTATTTAATTACATATTTAGGTATTTTGTCATATCTTATTAAATTATTTGTACACTTAATTTATTATGTATATATTCTTTATAAGTATATATAGGTATATTTCTTCTATATATTAAAGTAATTGATTTATTTTAATTTTATTGTATGTTCTATTTCATTAAATTATAGATATGTGTTTTAAATTATATTTATAATTTTATTAAAAATAAGAAATTGAAAACTATAAAGAATAAATATATTAAATATAATATACAAGTATAATGCACAATGAGGGCCCAAAACTTAACTTTTGCATTAGAACCCCAAATTAGATGAAACTACCTTCATTAAATAGCTTATTAAAAATTATATACAATTAAAGATGATTTTGTCATTTTTGATATATTATGGAGAAAGATAAAGGTCTGGGAAGTTTTTTATTTTGAGTTTTTATTTTGTGTTTCTCAAGCACACTGTGCATTATTTTTCAATGAAATCAAATTTGTATTTTTTGTATTTTTATCTACAATATTCATGTTGAGGATTTTATTATTTGAAGTGCAAAATTAATAAAACAAAATAAATCCTAAAAGGCAATATCCATGCAATTAAATCAGAGTTTTGTGTATGGTTTTCTGTGTATTTCTGTACAGTTTCTCTTCCCTATCTCCCCCTACTTCATTCCTTGTTAACCAAGCCATAGTGATGATTGGGTCTCGGGGTTTAGGGTCACTCAAATCCTATGGTGTTTCATTTCTTTTTCTTTTATTCCTTTATTATTTTATTTTGGAATTAAATACAATAAATATACAATATTTTATACAAATAACATAGTGTTTATTTTGACATATTAATGTTATATGCATGAATTTAGCTAGGGATTGAAGGCCAAAATGAAAGAATAAAGGTGGTGAATGAGGATTCATCACTAGGGCCAGTACCGTCCCAACCAGCAGTACCAGTAACCCCAGGACAGGCAAGGTCCGGGGTCTTCCTTTTCAATCTCTCCCAAACTCCAGAGAAAACTGGATGAACTACACGATATGAGAGTAGATATCAATCGACTCTCATGATAGAGAGACAAGCTCATCACACTGCAAACCACGATTCCCGCTCAAATCCAAGCAAATCCCATAACATTGGATACAAAGATCAGGTAGTGCTCTCAGAATATTCTTTACCTGAATACAAGATCATTTTATGTGTGATGTTTCCAATCATATTTCTCCTGGGAGCAGAAAGATTGTAATCATGCCTGATCAAGCAAGGGAACGCGATGACACAGCTCCAGTGTCTACACTGAAGCATATCTCTAGGGACAAAGAGGAGGAGAGCCATCCAACACTGCCAATAGAGTACCCATCCCCAATGGAGTCAAGAGAGTCTGAATCTGAGGAGGATATCCCACAACTATAGCAACCCTCACATCATCAGCAATTTCCTTTTTTGAGTCACGTTGTCAGTCAGAGTCAAAGTCATGTACAAACTCATGCTTTTAATAAAAGTGATATTTCAGTTCTTGAACTTGATCACTCAATTCCTTTCTCCCGTGCTCTGATGGTGGGAAAGAAGAAAATTTTTAGAAATAAAAAAATGATGAAGAGATGTCCCGAATATGTAAAGAAAATATCAAGGTCACCATATCTTTAGATGAGATAATAGAGCAAGATCCGGCATTCCGAAAATACTTTAAGTTGAGATGCACACCAAATAGGGCCAGTAGAAAGAATTCAAACCAGACAAAGAAGCATATTCTCTCCATTGCTACATCTAGGTCGATCAAAAATGAGCTCTCTTGAATGAAGAGACATGGTTGCACCCTATATAACAAGTCAGATCAATGATATCAAGTTTGCAAGAACCTTGTTAGACAACGGTTCCTCCATCAATCTCATGCCCACTACACTCTTAGAGTATCTAAATCCGGGTCCTCGTACTAAATCAAGAGCCATACTCCAATTTGTAGACACATCAACTAAGATACCCAGGGGTGAGATCAAGAACGTTGTAATCAACATCAAGGGACAAAACTATCATGTGGACTTCACAATCCTAGACATGGATGTCCTCATAAATTGGAAGGATTCTCAAATGATCTAAGGGCTGCCCTTCCTAAGGACCATGGGATCCCTATTCGACCTCACCTCTGGGAAAATCTAATTTGATGATGTTAAGCTAGAAATGCAACAAATAAGTTTTCATAGGCCTGATTCAGAATCCAGCAGCGAGTCTGCTTCTTCCGAGTCTGAGGCAAAATGCAGCACAATCACGATAGTTGGGCCTTGAAGATAGAATCCGACTACAATTGAAGAATCACTCTCACATGGAGAGGATATTGTCCACACATTAGTCTGTCGGCTCATTCAAAATGAACATCTTTATGCATCCCCTTGCACTTTTGGAGACTCGGAGGTCTACCTTGACATGTCAGTCTCATTTCTCTCCAGACAATCCAGGGGTGAGGAAGATGGTTCGGACGTGACTTTTTCGAAATAAGACACATATTTGACGATACGATCCCAGAAACTGTACAGTTGGTGGTAGATGATACTACACAGCAACACAACCAGATTCTGCATTGGTAGAGTGATAAACACGAAATTCGAGAGAGCCTAAATGGTGTCTCACACAAGGCAGAGACGACCGTCGCTGTGGCGACCCTCAAATGAATCTCGTATTTAAGCAACAATTAACCCACACTACAGATCAATAATTAGAAATAAATGTGGAGTTAAAATTTATTTTTCACTCTGCACAAGATGTATAGCAAGCAAGTATGCAGAGAGTTCGAACACAGGGAGCAAACAGGGTAATTCAAATAAATGTGTGTGTGTGAATGTGTGTGGTGTCTACACTAAGCAAGCAAGCAAAGATTTTTTTTGTGGGTTTTTATTTTTTTATTTAATTTTTAATTTTGTATTTTGATTTTTATTTTTTGATTTTTATAATTTTACATTATATATTTTTTTAAATTGGAATATAAAGACAATGTAATAAAAAACAAGATAAAGTATTTATAAAAATATGCAAAAATAACCAAAAATTCAGAAATAAAATGTTTTTGGTATTTTTATAATTTTCTAATGTTTTTGTTATTTTTGGGTATTTTTCAATTTGTTTTTGGTATTTTTAAACACTGAAATAAAGGAAAACAGTGAAATATGTACTGGCTGTGAGCAAAATGGGGATTAAAAATAGAAAACAGCCACAAAATTTTTCCACACTATTTTTCAAATAAAGATAATAAAATAAAGAACAAACAGGAACTGAGTTTGTATTTTTTTGAGTTTTCTTTGATTTTGTATATTTTTTGAAGTTTTTATGTATTTTCTAATTTTTAGGGTTTTTTTTGAGATTTTTAGTGATTTTTGGACTGACACTAAAATAGGTTAAAATACACACTATGGAATTTTTTTGGAATTTTTAGAAATATTTTAATATTTTTTTGGCATTTTCTAAGCTAGACAGTGAATAAAAAGCATGTTTTTGATTTTTAATAAATATTAAAAGGCAATAAAATTGAAAACTAAAAATATGGCGACAAAGTACAAGCCAACAGGAGCTTAAGTTCAAATTTGTAGCATTTTTGGACTTAAAATGATGGTCCAAATAAATAAGACAAGTTTACAAAAATATCACAGCCTGGCAGGGGTATAAGTGCAATTATCAGAACATCCAGGGGCACATATGCAATTTTCCACAAAAATATAAAACGTTAAATGCAAGTTTCTGGACTAAAAACAAATACCCAAACCCAGAGGGGGTTCGTTGCAAAATGTCCAACTCACGCGCACTAGGCACGTGACCTGGCAGGGGTATTCTTGCAATATTAACAAGTTCCAGGGGCTCAGATGCAATTTCTCCAAAACATTACAGCTTAATTAAAAAGTTCATGGACCTAAGCGAAATAAACAAATCCCAGGGGGGTCCTTGCAAAATACCCAGCCCCCTCACGCGCACAAGCACGTGAGGTGACGTGGATAGGACCTAAGTGCAAATAAGAAAACTACGGGGTTCTGGATGCAAATATTACAGAAATATTTGAACTACGGCTTAAAGTTTATGGACTGAAATGAAATACAAAATATGGCGAGGGGGAAATGCAAAATACCCACGCCTTATCTCCTCGTGCGCGATCGAATGGCAGAGGGCCGCTCACTTATCCACGTGGCGCGCGCACAACGCGCGATGACGGTTCGGCAATGCTCGGTGGAGATCATATCTGGCGAAGAGATCGACGGCAGAAGGTGGCCAAGATCTGACGGCTGAGATGCAATCTGGAGCGGGCCTAGGATCGGACGGTGGAGGCACCCGGAGGAAGAACGGGGAAGAACTTCGCCGAGACGAAGTTCCTCCGGCGAGATGACGCGACTTCGGTGGTTTGGACCGCAACAAAAAGGTCCGGGAGACTCCTGCGATGATGCTCTGGCGTATGGGGCCCTCAAAATCGCCGGAGAGGCACTGTGGCGCTGCTGCAGAAGCGACGGAGCTCGAAGCTCCAGGTATCTCCGGCGGAGGTCGAATCCGAGTCCCCAGGCGATGTAATGCTCCTGGTACCTGCAAATATGGGTGAGAGTGTCCAGGGCAAACTGCCTGGACCCCGCGGAGGTGTAGTGGAAGTCGGAGATGGTCGGTGGAAGGCGAGGGAACGACAGCCGGAGGTGCGCTCCGGCGATGAGCTATGGGAGATGGATCGATCGATGGAGTTCGGATATTTTTAGGGATTTTTGATATTGTAGCTAAGGGGAATGAAATGAAGCGAAAATGAGAGGGAAAATGGCATACCTCGAAGGTGGATGACCTGAGGTGGAGGAACCTCGACGCTGGTGGTCGGCGGAGGTGGTGGATCCGCTACAGAGCCTCCTCGACTCGCCTGAGGGTGTGGATGCGGAGCTGTCACCTCCAGCAACACGAAGAGCACAACAGGGAGGAGAATTAGTGGCTAAGAAGGGTTCAAAATTGGGCTTGAAGGTGGCGGGGCATTTAAGTAGAAGATGATGGCGTCTCCTTCAAGCCAGACTCACGCGCGAATGATGGAGATATGGCTGGATCCGAATATACGGCATGGGAGAGTGGTGATCGGGGATGAAGTCCCAAGAAGGAATCGCGGCGTGAGGACGAACGGATCGAGCTCGAAAATTGGGGGAAGTCGGGAAAAAATCTGGGTGTCAGAAATGGCAGGCCTCGGTCAGGGAGTTGACCGAGGTCAACTCTAGACCGCACCTGGTTGGTCCACGTGGACCAACCATAGAAATCCAGGCGGAAATTATTGAAAAATTCAAAATAAAATAGTAAATGACATTATTAAATTTAGGTTATTAAATAAAAAATATTTATTATTTTATGTAGTATTTTATTCTGATTTTTAATTATTTTTATGGAGTATATTTTTCAAGTTTTCTTTTATACCCTTTATAGGTATAATATCTATATATTTTATTCTTTTATTTTTATTTTGTGTATTTTAATTTTATTTATTTTTGTCTATTATTTTATAAAATTATAAAATACTTTTATATACTCAAATATATTTTTATTTTATTTTTCTGATATGTTTTGTATATTTAATAAAATATAAATAGGTATTATGTAGGTATAGGTATAGGTAATATACCTATGTATCACATATGTATTTATTTTTATTTGGGTTTTATTTATGTTTTTATTCCAATTTTAATGTACATAATTATTATAAGTAATATTTACAAGATTATAAAAATATAAAAATACAAAAAATAATGAATAAAGAATAAATTGAATATTTTATTATGTACACTTATACAATAGGGGTCCAAAACTCAACTTTCAAACCGTAGCTCCGCCAAATGCGAAACCACTGCTATTAAATAGCTTATTTTATTCTATATACAATTAAAGGTGAGTTTGCTGATTTGTAGTTGTCAGTTGTGAGATACGGGTCTGGGAAGTTGGGATTCTGGATTTTTATTCATACCATAACTTTTTATCTGTACATTATTTTTCTGTGAAATCAATTTTGTATTTTTCTTTATTAAATTATCTACAACTTTTATGTACAAAGTTTCTTTATTTGATGAATAAAAAGTGGAACCAAAAATAGGTCCCAAAATGAATAAAGAATGAATTAAATAATATAGGTATTTGACCCTTATCTCCCCCTACTTTATTCCTTGTCGACCTATTCATCAAGATGCCTAGGTCTCGGGGGTTTTGGGTCATAAAATATTTACAATATTTTATTCTTTTTCTTTTCTTTTATTTATTCTATAATTTTGGCTTTAATTGCAGCATTTTACACACTAATGGAATGCACATGCATGAATGCTAAGATGATGAAATAGAGGTTATTTACAGGTATTTTCTAGGGTTTTTGGTGCCAAAATGATAGAATAAAGATGATGAAATGTGGATTCATCATCCCCCTATACTTTACCTTTGCTAGTCCCTAGCAAACACTTATGCAATAAGTGCAAAAAGAAAAAGAAAGAAAAGAAAAAGAAGAACTTGGATTTTATTTGATTATCAAACTTGTCTTCACAAAATCAAAGTTTGGAGCTTAAGTCGGACCCTTGGAATTTTAGTGTGGGCGGAACCTTAGTGAGAACCGTGTTTCAAATCCAATAGTCCTTGAGAATCCCAAAACTTTGTCCAAGTCTCCTCAATAGCCAGGTCAGATATACTTCAACTCATACGTAAACTCTTACGACTATGAATCTGACTCGTACAGTGTAAGTGATGGTAGCTCTCCCCAGCTAGAATGACAAAGAGACTGACTTCTCCAGTACGACAACCCAATGATTCCCCAATCCAATAACTCCATCCTCGAGGAGCGGGGTATTCCCTTCTAAGTTCAAGTGGCAACCAGCTCAAGAGGGGGGGTGAAGAGATGAATGGACGGTAGCCAGTGTAGTTACCTATCCCGGGATGCAAGACCAGTGTAGTCAAGTCATCATGTTGCAGGCTCACATGATATGACTTTGGAACTCAAGCTTGCTTATTGACTTTACAACATTTGTACATACTTGCAGGCTTTTTATTTTTGTACATGCCTGAACACCCCTTTTTTTTTGGAATACTATTCACAACAGCATTTACATAAGAAGTTTTTCCTCTTGAGCCAGTAGACTATCCCTCTTTTGAAGCTTTATTGCAACCCACAGCCTCCTGTCTTTAGACTTCCTTATAACTGGACGGGTTGGGGTGCACTTCCCTCACTAGAGGAGGACAAATGTTTCCACTTGTGTGCGTCTCATACCGGCAAATCCACTCCCCTCACCACTCCAACTGAGTTGAGCCATGTGAAAGGTGCAGGTGTCCAAGTTAGGTCATTATCAACAAGAGTCGTGCGTGTGCTCCGAAATACTCTACTTAGGCAGTCAAGAATTCATTGAACCAAGTCCCGTGATCCTCAAAGAATTAAGTCAACTAGACCTGAAGTACCTCAAACCCAGTTCCTATAAGGTTCCTGCTATTAGGTAGATTTTAAGGTCCAATTAAGCTCCAATCTCCGGATTTTACTTAGACTCGTTCAACTATCAAACTCAATCCGAAAAATGCGAATGCTATGCAATGCTATGCAGGAAATATTTTTGTGAAGCAATTTTCAAAGATTTTGAACTTTTTATGGATTTTTGAAAAGATGATGCATGCATTTTTTGTATTTTTCAAAAATATTTTTCAAATGTTTTTGGATTTTAATTTTGCACATGTTTTTGGGATTTTTGAAAACAAAAAGTTTTTGGCTAAAAACAAGGTTAAAAATATGTACACGGGAGTGCTTCTTATAATTACAAGAAGTGGATTTTAAGAATTTACAAGGGTAAGTGGTCAGTTTTATACATACATATATATAGTGGATTTTAGTGTGATGTTAGTATTCCTCAAACTTTATTTGACACAAACTTTTCACACAATTTTTGAAAACTATAGTCCAAAATAGTTTTTACAAACAATTTTACAAACATGTACACACATTTGAAAATCATTTTGCAAAGGCTTTCAAAATAGTATAAATAGATTTTTCAAAATATTTCTGCAACCATTTTTCAAATCATTTGCAAATTATTTTTCAAACATTTTATTTCACACAAAGAAAATAAGCTTTACAATCAAAATATTTTTACAAAGGTTGAAAACATGTAGCAAAACGTTTTTCAAATAGTTTGCAAAAGATTTTTCAGAAGGATTTTCAAACTAATTTGCAAAAATATTTCACCTGATTTATTAATCAGTAAATACACAAAGAATTGAGGAATAATCACATCTTTTTATTAAGAATTTTGATGAATTATTAGCCTATTAAGGAAATACGAAAGTACGAGTTATGGCTAAAGTATATACATAGTATATACGACCCCCCTATACTTAGCCTGAGCTATGTCCTCATAGATCGGAGAGAAAAGAGAAGACATAACTCGTACTAAGTATAGAAAAGACTAAAGAATAAATGAATAAGAGATGAATGAATAAACCAATGAGAAGTCGACCGTCCCCCCTATACTTAGGATCAAATAATCCTAAGTATAGCAGACTGTACACAAAGCAGGGAGGGTCAAGGGTGGGAGTGAACATATCGTACTCAGAATGTCTCCCCCTATACTTAGGGTAAGATATCCCTAAGTATAGACAAGGAGAGGAGACAATAGAGAGGATCTAAGACTGGAAATACTCGGGGTGCACACCCCCTATACTTAGGACAAAGTATGTCCTAAGTATGGAAAACTGTCTACAAGGGCGACACCTTTTCGATAGACAAAGAAAATAGAAAAGGAAAAGAAGAAAAAGAAAAGAAAAGAAGAAAATAACTCAACAGATGAAAGAGTGATATGGACAGATGATCTGTACAGCGGAAGATAGAAGTGAACACCATGTATGAGATGCAGATGATGTGAGTCAAAGAGCACATCTCATACCAGAAGGATGGGGGCAACGTCAATGGTCGGCGGATCATGATCTAGATATAGTTTCAGGCGTTGACCATTGATGCGGAAGGTAGAGGGAGATGACGGTTCGGATATGTCGATGCTGCCATTGTCATGTACCTTCCTGACCACATAGGGACCTTTCCACTTGTTCTGTAATTTCCCTGGAAATATTTTCAGCCTGGAATCAAACAACCATACTCTCTGATCCGTCTCAAACTGTTTATGGCTGATATGCGAATCATGCCATGTCTTCACTTTCTCCTTGTACTGTAAGCTGTTGGAAAAAGCTGTCTCTCTTAGTTCTTCCAGGGCTGCCAATTCAGCCCTTCTCTGTTCTCTTATGCTCTCGGGATCTAGCAGTAACTCAGTGACTGCCCAAAAAGATTTGTGCTTGATCTCCACTGGCAGATGGCACGGCTTGCCATAGATGAGACGAAAGGGAGATGTCCCCAATAGATTCTTGAAAAAAGTCCGATAGGCCCACAAGACCGAGTCCAAAAGCTGTGACCAATCCTTTCGGTCTGGGCGGACAACTTTCTGCAAGATTGTTTTTATCTCCCGGTTCGAGACTTTGGCAAGACCATTAGTCTGAGGATGATACGGTGTGGCAACCCGATGGTCAATGCCGAACTCGTCGGCAAGGGCCCTAACCTTGTCATTGATGAAATGAGACCCCCGTCTGAAATCAAGACTCTAGGTACCCCTACCGTAAAATGATATTTTTCCTCAAAAATTTACACACGGTTTTAGCATCTGCGGCTCGAGCGGGGATAGCCTCAACCCATCGGCTGACATAATCCACAGCGAGCAAAAATGCTCGAATCCCTGACTCTTAGGAGATGGACCCATGAAATCAATCCCCCATGAATCAAAAACCTCACAGAAGTGAATTGGTTGCATGGGCATCATGTCTCTCTGTCCGCAGGTTCCCATTTTCTGACAGTCAGTACATCTCTTCACGAACTCATCAGAATCCTTGAAGAGAGTAGGCCACCATAGGCCAGATTGAAGCATCTTCTGTGCTGTCCTTTTTCCAGAATGATGTCCTCCTGCCTCAAGCTTGTGGCAGTATGTAAGGACGCTATGATGCTCTTCTTGAGGAATGCACCTCCTCCAGATACTGTCCCCTCCTTCATGATAAAGGACGGGATCCTCCCAATGATAAAACTTGCCCTTCTCTAGGAAGGTCTCGAGTTTCTGCCTGGGCCAATCTTGTGGGACCGTCTTGGCGACAAGATAGTTCACAATGTCAGTGTACCACGGGAGCGAGGTGATAGCCAAGATCGCCTCATCTGGAAACATCTCTGTGATAGGTGCGCTGGGCTCAGATTCCTCAAGATTTTCCAATATGGAGAGATGATCCGCCACCACATTTTTAACTCCAGGCTTATCCTTAATCTCAATATCAAATTCCTGGAGCAGAAGGATCCACCTGGTCAAACGTGCTTTGGCATCCTTCTTAGCCATTAAGTACCTGATGGCAGTGTGATAAGTGTAAATAGTCACTCTAGATCCAAGAATATAAGATCGATACTTATCCAAAGCAAAAACTACGGCCAGCATCTCTTTCTCAGTCACAGTGTAATTCTGCTGGGCGGCATCCAAAGTCCGGCTGGCGTAGTGAATGGCAAAAGGTAAACCATCCCTCCTCTGTCCGAGCACATCCCCAACGGCAAAATCAGAAGAATCCGTCATGATCTCGAATGGGAGAGACCAACCAGGTGGCTGAAGGACAGGAGCTGAAACAACCATATCTTTGAGAGTCTCAAAAGATGCAAGATACTTATCATTGACAATAAACTCGGTGTCTTTTGTCAGCAAGTTAGTAAGCGGTCAGGCAATACGACTGAAGTCCTGAATGAACCGTTGGTAGAAACCGACATGCCCCAGAAAAGACCGCAACTGACGCAGGTTGGACGGTGGATTGAGTTTTCTGATGATATCCACCTTGGCCGGATCGACCTCCATGCCCCTGTTGGAGACGATATGACCAAGAACCGTCCCTTGAGTCACCATGAAGTGACTCTTCTCCCAAGATAAAATAAGATTGACCTCTATACAGCGCTGAAGCACGTGGTCTAGGCAGTCAAGACAAGCATCGAACCTGTTGCCATAGACCGAGAAGTCATCCATGAAGACCTCTAAACAATCACCCACCATGTCCGAGAATATGGACAACATGCACCTTTGGAATGTCGTCGGAGCGTTACATAGACCAAAGGGCATCCGTCTGAAAGCATAGGTCCCAAATGGACAGGTGAATGTCATTTTCTCCTGGTCTTCGGGCGCAATGGCCACTTGATTGTATCCAGAGTACCCGTCGAGAAAGCAGTAATGACTCTTCCCAGCTAGCCGCTCGATAATCTGATCAATGAAGGGTAGCGGGAAGTGATCCTTCTTGGTGGCCTCATTCAATTGTCTATAGTCGACACAGACCCTCCAAGAAGTGGGCACTCTGGTAGCGATCTCCTCTCCAGACTCGTTGACAACTGTAGTGATACCCGTCTTCTTGGGTACCACATGTAGTGGACTAACCCATTTGGAGTCGGAGATGGGGTAGATAAAATCGGTGCTCCACCACTTTGAAATTTCTTTCATGACGACGTCTCGAAGATTCGGGTTCAGCAGCCGCTGGAACTCACGCAACGGCCTAGCGTCATCCTCAAGATAGATGTGGTGGGAGCACAGAGCCGGACTTATCCCCTGGAGATCAGCTATACTCCAACCTATCGCCTTGCGGTTTCTTTCAAGAACCTCCATCAGACGAGACTTTTATTCTCCAGTCAAACCTGCTGAGATAATGACTGGGTGCATATCTGGCTCACCCGCAAGGAATCTGTACGTCAACGACTGCGGCAGAGGTTTCAGTTCTGGACAACTGGGAGGTGGCAGATCTGGCTTCTGATTTGTCTGTGTGAAGGCGACCAGGTCTGCATGGGAGAACTCTCGCTCTACATGAATCTCTGACAAAGGGTGGCTTGCTGAATCATCAATGAACTGCACTGGCTCGCACACTGTCATGGTTGTTGGCTCAGAAGGAATCATACAAGGTAAATAATCATCAAAATCATCCCAGTCAATGTCCGAATCCGAGGGATCAGAAGAAGATGAGAAAGAATGAAAATCATCGGCACCACTCATCACAACACTGTCAGCCTCAGGTGTATCCTCATCCAGGGATGTGCTCTCCCGGCTCTCGACTGCCATGAGCTTTAGATACAGTGAATCTGTAGGCAAGGCGAGGGTCGGTGCTACAGGGTCTATCCAGTTGGATTCATCATCAGTCATCACAAAATCACACGCCTGGTGGATGTCTAGCTCTTCCTCTGTCATCTGCGCGGCTTCGCTTGACTGCTCCGAGCATTCTAACTCTCTGGCTCTGGTTTCCTCGATCGTCTCTATTTGTATGGTTTCGCCCTCTACGCGAAAACATTCCTTCCCACTGTCATGATCGGTCACCGCCTTGGCTGTGGCCAAGAATGGGCGTCCGAGAATGATGGGGGCATCAGTTACCGACTCAGGGATCTCCATGTCCAACACAACAAAGTCCACGGGGAATTTCAGGCCCTGAATGGTAACGACCACGTCTTTCAATAACCCTTTTGGCCTCTTAGTCAACCTATCAGCAAATTGAAGGACTGTCCTACTCCTAAGAAGAGGACCAAACTCGAATCGGTCGAGTAAGGTTGCCGGAAGAAGGTTGATTGAAGAGCCGCTGTCTAACAGAGTATGATCAAACTGCTGCTCCTGAATCTCACATCTGACATAGGGAGCTTCTGCTTCTGGTCGCTTGGCTGGCAGCTTGTTCTGGATGGTGCAGCAAGTGGAATGAGTGAGCACATGGATCTGATCTCTGTGGTTCCTCCTCTTCCTGCGGACGGTAGTCTTCTCTTTCAAGTTCTTTTTGAAGAGGGGAATGTGCTCAAGTGCTTCTTGTAGAGTCAGCTGAATATGGAATCTGACTATCATCTGATTGCTGAACTCTACCTGCTGATCTTTTTTAGGATTTTCTCTTTTATTCCCCTTCGCTCGGTGGAGTGCCTCAGGGAAGGGGATTGTAGGGGCCTCCACAGATGGAGGGCTAGGAATCGGTCCCTATGCCTGTGAAGGAGGAGAATCCATACAATAATCATCATTCACCACATATAGATCCGAAATGTGAACATAAACCTTTCCTTTGTTCATATTTTTGTCTTTCTTTTTGTTACCATAGTCCGTAGATACGAAAGGTGGTAACATCACAGAGGGTGGCTCAACAAAAGTAGATGTGGTGGCCTCAGTACCACCACTAGCACCTGTCTCTGCGGCATCAGCACCGCGCTCTGGCTCAGCATCCAAAATGGTGGCATCAGCACCACCGTCTGCATATGGTATCACGACGGCCTCAGTACCGTCTTCTGGATCTCCATCATTGGTGGCCTCAGCACCACCGTATTCAACATCGTCATTAGCGGCATCAGCACCGCTACTCTGCTCCTCTGGCGCTCCTGGTTCTGCATCTGGTTGTCGCTCAGAAGAGGCACCGTCGGCGGGCATCCTACCGCTCCTAGTAGTCACAAAATCAGCATCATAGAAAGAATAAGACATATCACTCAAATAGCCACTAGGAGAGGTGTCCTATGTAAACTCTACCTGCTCAGACTTCCTTTTCAGATTGTTCGGGTTAGGTTCAATATGAGCGGGTATGGCGGCCTTGCCTTTTATTATGTCCCTCATTTCCTGCCGGAATTCATCCATTTCTTGCCTGAAGGATGCTCGCTGTTCGGAGAGCAAGCGGGCAAGATCATCGAGAGCTGGGTTCTCAAAGGTGGGACCCTGAGAACCGGATGGTTGTCCCTGCTGGAAATGGGGCTGTTGCTGCTGGTGTTGCTGGTACGGATAGTTCTGGGTCGAGTGGGCATAAGATTGATGAGGCTGCTGTCGCTGCCTCCACTACTGTCCCTGATTAGTGGGACGAGGACCACTCTGATACTGCTGCTGATGGGCATACTGGGGTTGCTGGTGCTGTTGTAGCTGGCTGTTCTGCTGTCCTTGAGCGGAATTCTGTTGCTGGGATGAAGAGCCACCGTTGCCCCAACGGAATCCGGGGTGATCTCGACGAATCCCGGGCTGAGGGTACCGGTCGTACCATATCCCATTGACTTCCATCAATGGTTCCTGCTCAAAGGAGGGTGGAGGAAGAACTACCAGTGGCTGCTCCAGCTGGTAGACCACCATCTGAGTGCCTGGAGATGGCGGCTGTGCTAGGTAGTACTGTAGTAGTGGAACCGGCTCTGCCTGGATATGGTTCACCTGGCGGCACAAGGTAGAGGCTTGGTTAGAACTGCTACTGCTGGGGTCAGCCCGTAACCTGGGAGGCTGCTGGGACTGAGTCTGTGCCTCCTGGACGCAAAGGATCTGCGTCTTCAGGTCACTCATGGTTTTGGCGATCTGGTCCATCTGGGCCATGCCTTGCATTTGTTTCTTCTCGGGGATCTCGAGACGGTCCAGCTTCTCACTGATTATGCCCATGTCGACCGCGGCTGATTCAGCTTGGGTTGCGGCTGCCGACACTGTGTTGGGACCGGGTCGATACGGGCGATCCTCTGGAATGATCCTCCTCCTTGCGGGGGCTTTTGCTGCGTGTAGACACGGGCTTGGGCCATCACGGTTGAGTTTTCTGCCATGCCCTCGTAAATGGCCCAGACGTCGTCTTCACCCTTGGAAAAGTACGATCCACCGCAAGAGGCGTTGACAAGCCCCTGCAGCTCCGGTGTCAGCCCACAGAAGAAACTTTGAATCAGATTGGGCTTGGATATATCATGATGTGGACACCGGTCGATGAGCTCTCGAAATCGATCCCAAGCTTCATGGAATTGTTCATTCGAGATCATGACAAAGTCACTGATCATGGATCTGGCTGCATTGGTCCGGCCGAGAGGATAATACTTCTTCAGATATGCGGTTCGGAGATCTGCCCAAGTATCAATGAATCGCCCCAGGTGTTTGAGCCAATATGCGGCTCTGTCAACCAATGAGAACGGGAAGGCGATCATCTTGATCGTGTCCTCAGTCATCAACCTGTCATGGATGGTGCTGCATATCATCTCGAATTCTTGGAGGTGGAGGTGTGGCTCGTCGGTCGATAACCCATGGAATTTGGGTAGAAGCTGAATGGTATGGGGCCGCAACTCGAAGTCCCCATGGATAGGGGGGAGTCCGATCCACCGATGTGTAAGGGACGCTACTGGGTTATGCAATTCCCTCATGATGGTCTGCGGCGGTCTCTCAGCATCGAGATCGCGTCCTCCTGCATCAGGTCCTCCTCCTCCTCCACCGCCACCGCCCCCAGGTCGGTTCTCTCTCATCTGAGCAATTTCTCTCATAAGATCACCCATGAAGGTACCCTGGTCACAGATCTGTCTCTGTATAGTCTCCAGGGATGCTAACAAGGAATTGTTGATGGTCGCCTGATCAAATATGAACGGAGGGTGATCATGGTCATCTGGGTGCTTGCCTCTGTCTGCCATCACTGGATTCTCTGAAAAAGCAAAAGAGGCCATCTCAGGTGCTGTCGAATGATCTGAACTCTGTGATGCACTGAATTCTGAAACTATTGGACTGAGAGAAGGAGAATGGGAAGGGTGGTCGAGGGGGAACATGGTGGATGTAAATTCAGGCTCGGAGAGCGGACTCTCCGAGGTGTTCCTAGATGAATGAGGAGGAGTTCTGGATAGCGGTGCCGACAGAGTCAGCCTAAGAGATCTCCGTCCCATCATCTTGATTATTGGGAAGAGCAGAGGGAATGCAGAAGAAGAGGAATGAAGTGAGAAACAAAATTGCGTACAATTGTGCTGTGTTTTTGATCTTGACCTAAATAAGTCTAGCAATCAAACACAAAGCAAGGGTGAGTTAATTAACTCAACACATGAAGCCGTGAAGGTTAGGCTTTTATCTTGTCAATTTTAGCTTGATTCAGGAATTAATCTTTTCACGAGTCCTTAGAGCGCTACGCCTAAATGAGAGAGAGTACCGCCGGAAAAGTATTCCCGTACTTGTCCTCCTCCTGTGTAACATGTAACTTGCGCTTTTTAAGGTCCTTGTAACCCTTCTTGGATCCCTACTCAGTCAAAGAAATAGAGGGAGGAAGCCGATAGACGAAACCGATACTTCGGACCTCGCTCGCAATGGAATCACCCGTGAGCGTGCAAGATCCTACTCGGACGCAGTCGGTGAGACAGACACACCCATGAAGGCGTGGCCTATGCTCGGTACTTCGGACAAGTTCGATGCTCACACAATAGTGAGTCATCAATGGCGACCAAGCCCTACTCGACTACGTACGATAGTAGCGCCAATACTTCGGAAATCCAGGCGATACACAAGGCAGCCACAAGTTGGGTTTTTGGCTCTAATCCTTACGAAGCGCTCACCTCACTTGGAAGGAGACCTTCCCATGCAACCTGAATACAAGTGAGGGTGTTACTCTCCCCAAACAATGAATCTAATTATCGATTTTATTTTTGGTCAAGGTTTTCTTAGCAGTCCCTTTTTTAATTTTTTTGGTGTTATCGCTTCTTTTGAGTGAATTCAAACAAGTGCCTAACGATTTTTGTATTTTCTTGATCCTACTTTGTTCCAAAAACAGAGGGATAAAAGAGTCGGAAAAGCCGATGCAAGTCGACACCAAGGTGGAAATCTCACCTTTGTGCGTAAATGATGAATGCTAAGTGAGAAGACTTACAGTGAATCCCAGCTCTCTCCATGCGGGATGCAAAGCAGAATTTGTAAACCTAAACTACATGGCGATATGCAATGAGGAAATCGTCCTAAGGTAGGCAACTTCTAGCGTGAAGAACCACAAGCTAGCCACTAACTCTCAATCCTAATGTCCGGTCTAGGCTCACCCCTCCTCTGCTCAACACACTTGAGTTAGGAGAAAGCGCTTGTGTGGGATGAGCTCGCGGCGCGTGGATCGAAAGCTAATAGCCAACTGTTTAATTAGTCTAAGTCCAAATACGATCTATAGGAGCATGCAAAGGTAATTAGTGTGTTTGGACCTATTCTACTCGAATCAAGCAAGGCCTACAACTAAGGGCTCAATCCACAAAAGAAATGAAAATGAAAACAAAACCGGCAAATGACAACGGAAAAACAGGAGAAAAGCCGCGATGAGCCCCCGGGTGAACAAACACCCGGATATTAGGCCCGGAGTGTCCAAGAGTCCAAGTACTTGTATTATTACAAATTATCAAAGTCACTCTCTCACAAAAATAAATTGCAACTAATCTACCACTCTCTCTCACTCCTCCTGCTCTCTCCTGCCGGCTTGGCTAAAGAATAGCCGGCTCCGCTTCCCAAGGTTGCTTCGGGTCACCTAGGCGATCCGCCTTGCTCCGCGGTCCCTCGCAAGAAGACAAGAAAAGAATGGTCAGACAGCTCAATCAATGTATATCAAAAATGCAAGAGAGATAAAGTAATGCTATGGTAGACAATCAAACACAAGCAAACAAAAATGAAGAACTACTCGCTGTTGCTCCCCGACAACGGCGCCATTTGATAAACACGAAATTCGAGAGAGCCTAAATGGTGTCTCACACAAGGCGGAGACGACCGTCGCTGTGGCGACCCTCAAATGAATCTCGTATTTAATCAACAATTAACCCACACTACAGATTAATAATTAGAAATAAATGTGGAGTTAAAATTTATTTTTAACTCTGCACAAGATGTATAGCAAGCAAGTATGCAGAGAGTTCGAACACAGGGAGCAAACAGGGTAATTCAAATAAATGTGTATGTGTGAATGTGTGTGGTGTCTACACTAAGCAAGCAAGCAAAGATTTTTTTGTGGGTTTTTATTTTTTTTTATTTAATTTTTAATTTTGTATTTTGATTTTTATTTTCTGATTTTTATAATTTTATATTATATATATATATATATTTTCAATATTGGAATATAAAGACAATGTAATAAAAGACAAGATAAAGTATTTATAAAAATGTGCAAAAATAATCAAAAATTCAGAAATAAAATGTTTTTGGTATTTTTTATAATTTTCTACTATTTTTGTGATTTTTGGGTATTTTTCAATTTGTTTTTGGTATTTTTAAACACTGAAATAAAGGAAAACAGTGAAATATGTACTGGCTGTGAGCAAAATGGGGATTTAAAATAGAAAACATCCACAAAATTTTTCCACACTATTTTTCAAATAAAGATAATAAAATAAAGAACAAAAAGGAATTGAGTTTGTATTTTTTTGAGTTTTCTTTGATTTTATATTTTTTTTGAAGTTTTTATGTATTTTCTAATTTTTAGGGTTTTTCTTTTGAGATTTTAGTGATTTTTGGACTGACACTAAAATAGGTTAAAATACACACTAGGGAATTTTTTTGGAATTTTTCGAAATATTTTGATATTTTTTTGGCATTTTCTAAACTAGACAGTGAATAAAAAGCATGTTTTTGATTTTTAATAAATATTAAAAGCAATAAAATTGAAAACTAAAAATATGATGACAAAGTACAAGCCAACAAGAGCTTAAGTTCAAATTTTTAGCATTTTTGGACTTAAAATGATGGTTCAAATAATAAGACAAGTTTACAAAAATATCACAACCTAGCAGAGGTATAAGTGCAATTATCAGAACATCCAGGGGCACATATACAATTTTCCACAAAAATATATAACGTTAAATGCAAGTTTCTAGACTAAAAACAAATACCCAAACCCGTAGGGGGTTCGTTGCAAAATGTCCAACTCACGCGCACTAGGCACGTGACCTGGCAGGGGTATTCTTGCAATATTAACAAGTTCCAGGGGCTCAGATGCAATTTCTCCAAAACATTACAGCTTAATTAAAAAGTTCATGGACCTAAGCGAAATAAACAAATCCCAGGGGGGTCCTTGTAAAATACCCAGCCCCCTCACGCGCACGAGCACGTGAGGTGACGTGGATAGGACCTAAGTGCAAATAAGAAAACTACGGGGTTCTGGATGCAAATATCACAGAAATATTTGAACTACGTCTTAAAGTTTATGGACTGAAATGAAATACAAAATATGGCGAGGGGGACAATGCAAAATACCCACGCCTTATCTCCTCGTGCGCGATCGAACGGCGGAGGGTCGCTCACTTATCCACGTGGCGCGTGCACAACGCGCGATGACGGTTCGGCGATGCTCGGTGGAGATCATATCTGGCGAAGAGATCGACGACAGAAGGTGGCCAAGATCTGACGGCTGAGATGCGATCTGGAGCGGGCCTAGGATCGGACGGTGGAGGCACCCGGAGGAAGAACGGGGAAGAACTTCGCCGAGACGAAGTTCCTCCAGCGAGATGACGCGACTCCGGTGGTTTGGACCGCAACAAAAAGGTCCGGGAGACTCCTGCGATGATGCTCTGGCGTATGGGGCCCTCAAAATCATCGGAGAGGCACTGTGGCGCTGCTGCAGAAGCGGCGGAGCTCAAAGCTCCAGGTATCTCCGGCGGAGGTCGAATCCGAGTCCCCAGGCGATGTAATGCTCCTGGTACCTGCAAATATGGGTGAGAGTGTCCAGGGAAAACTGCCTGGACCCCGCGGAGGTGTAGTGGAAGTCGGAGATGGTCGGTGGAAGGCGAGGGAACGACAGCCGGAGGTGCGCTCCGGCGATGAGCTATGGGAGATGGATCGATCGATGGAGTTCGGATATTTTTAGGGATTTTTGATACTGTAGCTAAGGGGAATGAAATGAAGCGAAAATGAGAGGGAAAATGGCATACCTCGAAGGTGGATGACCTGAGGTGGAGGAACCTCGACGCCGGTGGTCGGCGGAGGTGGTGGATCCGCTACAGAGCCTCCTCGACTCGCCTGAGGGTGTGGATGCGGAGCTGTCACCTCCAGCAACACGAAGAGCACAACAGGGATGAGAATTAATGGCTAAGAAGGGTTCAAAATTGGGCTTGAAGGTGGCGGGGCGTTTAAGTAGAAGATGATGGCGTTTCCTTCAAGCCAGACTCACGCGCGAATGATGGAGATATGGCTGGATCCGAATATATGGTATGGGGGAGTGGTAATCGGGGATAAAGTCCCAAGAATGAATCGAGGCGTGAGGACGAACGGATCGAGCTCGAAAATTGGGGGAAGTCGGGGAAAAATCTGGGTGTCAGAAATGGCAGGCCTCGGTCAGGGAGTTGACCGAGGTCAACTCTAGACCGCACCTGGTTGGTCCACGTGGACCAACCAGAGAAATCCAGGCAGAAATTATTGAAAAATTCAAAATAAAATAGTAAATGACATTATTAAATTTAGGTTATTAAATAAAAAATATTTATTATTTTATGTAGTATTTTATTCTGATTTTTAATTATTTTTATAGAGTATATTTTTCAAGTTTTGGTGAAGGAATCGAGGTGAAGATTGGTGACGATAACATTCAGAAGAGAGATTCTTTTAGATATCTGGGATCTATTTTGTAACATGATGGGGAAGTTGATGGAGATGTTACTAATAGAATAAATGCAGGATGGCTAAAGTGGAGAGGAGCCTCCGCTGTTCTTTGTGATAAGAAAATTCCTTTTAAAATTAAAGGAAAGTTTTACAAAGCAGCCGTGAGACCTGCTATGCTTTATGGTTCTGAATGTTGGCCTGTGAACCATAGACACGTGCAGAGAATGGCTATAGCAGAAATGAAAATGCTAAGATGGATGTGTGGACATACACGTAAAGATCGGATTCGGAATGATGCAATTAGAAAGAAAGTTGGTGTAGCTCCGATCGAGGATAAGATGCGAGAAAACCGCTTAAGATGGTTTGGTCATTTGCAAAGAAGGTCAACTGATGCACCGGTTAGGAGATGCGAGTGTTGGGATGTTGAGCCGGCTAAGAGAGGGCGAGGACGGCCCAAGAAGTGTTGGAAAGAGACTATACGAAGGGATCTTACCTTTTTGGATATAAGTCCGAGATTGTCCCAAGATAGATCTGAATGGAGGAGAAGAATCCATGTAGCCGACCCTACTTAATTGTGGGAAAAGGCTTTGTTGTTGTTGTATATTTTTCAAGTTTTCTTTTATACCCTTTATAGGTATAATATCTATATATTTTATTCTTTTATTTTTATTTTGTGTATTTTAATTTTATTTATTTTTGTCTATTATTTTATAAAATTATAAAATACTTTTGTATACTCAAATATATTTTTATTTTATTTTTCTGATATGTTTTGTATATTTAATAAAATATAAATAGGTATTATGTAGGTATGGGTATAGGTAATATACCTATGTATCACATATGTATTTATTTTTATTTGGGTTTTATTTATGCTTTTATTCCAATTTTAATGTACATAATTATTATAAGTAATATTTACAAGATTATAAAAATATAAAAATACAAAAATAATGAATAAAGAATAAATTGAATATTTTATTCTGTATACATATACAATAGGGGTCCAAAACTCAACTTTCAAACCGTAGCTCCACCAAATGCGAAACCACTGCCATTAAATAACTTATTTTATTCTATATACAATTAAAGGTGAGTTTGCTGCATTTGGAGTTGTCAGTTGTGAGATACGGGTCTGGGAAGTTGGGATTCTGGATTTTTATTCAGAACATAACTTTTTATCTGTACATTATTTTTCTGTGAAATCAATTTTGTATTTTTCTTTATTAAATTATCTACAACTTTTATGTACAAAGTTTCTTTATTTGATGAATAAAAAGTGGAACCAAAAATAGGTCCCAAAATGAATAAAGAATGAATTAAATAATATAGGTATTTGACCCTTATCTCCCCCTACTTTATTCCTTATCGACCTATTCATCAAGATGCCTAGGTCTCAGGGGTTTTGGGTCATAAAATATTTACAATATTTTATTCTTTTTCTTTTCTTTTATTTATTCTATAATTTTGGCTTTAATTACAGCATTTTACACACTAATGGAATGCACATGCATGAATGCTAAGATGATGAAATAGAGGTTATTTACAGGTATTTGCTAGGGTTTTTGGTGCCAAAATGATAGAATAAAGATGATGAAATGTGGATTCATCATAGAGACAGAATTCTTGAATGATACAGATATGCTAGAGCTCAAATCATTGCCCCCATACTATGAATGTCTTCCTTGTGGGACCTAAGGGAAAGTTTCCGAACATTATCAGCTCACATCTGACCGAAGAGTAGGAAACCCACCTGCTAGAAGTATTAGAGAAAACCCACAAGGTAATAGGCTGGAGATTGTTGGATATACAAGGAAGTAACCCTGCTCTATGTTCACATCATATATACCTTGAGGAAAATGCCAACCCTCCCGTGAATTCCAGCAGAGACTGAATCCTAATTTACGGGAAGTGGTGAAGACAAAGATAGAGAAATGGTGTGGAGCAGGATTCATTTATATCATCTCAGACTCCAAGTGGATGGCACCCATACACGTAGTCCCGAAGAAGACGGGTCTCCATATCATCATCAATGAGGAGGGAGAGGAGAGCATGACACGAGTACCCACATCACAACGCATTTGTGTGGATTATAGACGCTTGAATGCGTCAACGAAGAAGGATCACTTCCCATTGCCATTTATTGATCAAATTCTAGAGAGAATTGCAGGAAGAGAATACTTCTGCTTTTTGGATGGGTACTCGGTCTACAATCAAGTAGCCATCGCCCTAAGGACTAGGAAAATGCAAAGTTTACGTGTCCCTTCGGTACATACGCATTCAAGTACATGCCTTTTGGGTTGTGTAATGCCCCAGACACTTTTCAGCAGTGCATGATTGCGGTATTTGTTGAGATGGTTGGAGATTTTCCTTGAAGTCTGACTTCTCGGTCCAAGGTGATTCATTCAATGATTGTCTCGCTCACCTGGATGGAGTCCTCAAGAAATGTACGGAAGTTAATCCAGTGCTTTCTTGGGAGAAAATTCATTTCATTGTAAAGGAAGAGAAAGTGTTGGAGCATGTCATCTCCAAAAAGGGAAAGGAGGTTGACCCTTCCAAGGTGGATGTGATCCAGAAACTCGAGCCACCAACCAACATGAAGCAAGCGCGGCCTCTTCTAGGGCATGTCGGATTTTGTCGAAGATTTTTCAAAAATTGCTTGACCGTTGATTGAGCTCTTATGGAAAGACACATAATTCATTGTAGATCATAAGTGTCTTGAGGCCTTCGAGTTGCTAAAAAGAAATATCATCGAAAATCCTGTACTACAATCCCCTGACTGGTCTCTTTCCTTCGAGATCATGATCGATGCCTTTGATTTTGCACTAGGGGTTATGCTAGGACATAGAAGAGATGGAGTCCCGTATATTATTCACTACACAAGAAAAGTTTTGGATACAGTCTAAAAGAATTATACTGTGACAGAAAAGGAAATGCCCGCGGTAGTTTTTGCCTTGAAAAAATTTAAATCTCTGCTGCTTGGATCTAAAGTATTTTTAACATTATTTACAGATCACTCAACCATCTGATATTGATAGTAAAGAAAGACGTAAAGGCATGTCTTCTTAGATGGATTCTCCTCTTACAGGAGTTTGATTTAGATATTAAGGACAAACCTAGGGTGAATAATGTGGTGGTTGATCATTTATCTCGAATCAAGCAAAATAATTTCCCTGAGTTAGATTCGATCCGAGAATCCTTCCCAAACGAGTCAATTTCTGTTATTGACTCCCTCCTATGGTATACCAACATGTTTAACTATATTGTCTCTAATAAAGTTCTCCATGGTTGGCCCAAGAACAGAATTGATCGACTAAAGTCAGAATCCATACACTACCACTGGGAGGATCCGTTCCTTTTCTTTGAAGGACCGGATTGTATGTGGAGAAGATGTATTCCTCAGGAGGAGTACCGAAGCGTTCTCACTCTATGCCACACGTTGGAGGCAGGAGGACACCATTTCATGAAGAGGACTGCGGAGAAGATATTACAATATGGATTTTATTGATCGACCTTGTTTAAGGATGCCTATATTTTTGCTAGGTCATGCCTGGTCTATCAAAGAATGGGAGAGACCATAGATCCTAAAGATGCCATGCACAAGCAACCAATGATCATTTGTTATGTATTTGATGCATGTGGCATTGACTTTATGGGCTCATTCCCTAACAACCATGGATTTGAATATATTCTTCTTGCGATGGACTATCTATCAAGGTGATTGGAGGGTATACCTACTCGAGCTGCAGATAGCAGGACCATCTTAAGTTTCTAAAAGATCATACTATTTCGACGTTTAGGATCCCCATGGTTCTGATATCTGACGGGGGTAGCTACTTTGTCAATGAGGAGGTGAAGAAGTTGACTGAGGACTATGGCATCGAGCTCCGTATCGCTAGTCCCTACCACCCACAATCTAATGGCATGGCAGAGGTATCAAACATGGGGGTCAAAGGAATTTTATAGAAGTTACTCCACCCTGACAGTAAGAACTGGTCCCAACTCTTGGATCAAGTTCTATGGACTTATAAAACAGCTTACAAGACCCCACGAGGCACCTCCCCGTTTAGAACGGTCTTTGGCAAGCCATGTCCTTTGCCTACAGAAGTAGTACACAAATCAGAATGAGCAATCAGGAAGATCAGTTGGAATTGTCACCAAGGAAAGAACAAAAGAGAAAAGAATCTGAATGAGCACTCAGAGATAAAAAACCATGCATGAGAAAACAACACGATCTACACAGTGACGATATGTCATGACAAGCACATCAGAACTAAGAACTTTGTCCGAGACAGAAAGTGTGTTTGTTTAATTCAAGCTTGAAGATTTTTCAAGGGAAGCTAAAGTAAAAATGGACATGACCATTCATTGTCAGGGAAGTTCACAACAATGGCAGTGTTACAATCTCCGAGATAGAAGACAGTAGAAGCACTTCCTTAGTCGATGAACAACTGCTTAAGCATTTCATCAAATCAAATGAGTAGTTGGTTCAACTGGAGTAGATTACATCCACACGGAGCACAGGTTTAAACAATAGACCCCCCTTGCATATGTGAAACCTTGAAAACAGAAGCCCTTCTCTTCAGTGCAACTATCATTTGTACATACAACACAATTTTGGCGGTGCAACTTGTTGCCCGTCTCCCAACAGTTTCTTTGTAATATATCCTAATCTATATATTAAGATTCACTTTGAAAATACACTACACAAGGTGAAGGAAATATTGGTGCAGTTCTAATTCCCTAAATTGTGTTGTTTTACAAAAGAAAGTAAAAGATGAGCATGATCCACATATTTATCCGATCAACATTTCAAATGGATGAAGTTATTACCTGTGACGATTTGTCTAACAATTCATACATTGTGCAATTATGAAACATGCAGAGATCCTAATATTATTGATGATTATTCGAGGAGCGCAAGTATAAAATCCGAAATTAAATTTCATAACTGAACACCCTCGAGAGCAGTACAACAGAGGATTGTGTAAACCCGGTCTCCTTTCCGAGCCGCTCGATCTTGATCGAATGATTCTCACGGTAAGGGCTCACAAACTCTGATTTCGTGTGAACCCCTGGATCAAAAGATGGAGCGGGTCGGGACGGGGGCCTGGTTTACACTAGGGATGAGCATGGGCCGGGCTGGGTCGGGCCATGAAGGGCCCAGGCCCAAGCCCATTTAAAAACTTCGGGCCTTGGGCCGGGTCTAGGCCCGCAAAATTTTCTTTGGTTCGGCCCAAACCCATGCTCGACCCAATTTCTATGGATCGGACTTGACAAGCCCATCTCCACCCGTTATAGATTATTAACTTTGAGTTTTTGTTTAAAGTCAGTCTCAATTCAAGTTAGACGAGCCAAAATTGTTTAAAACATATGCCATAATAATTGTGAAACAACTAAAACTCAATTCTACCGGAGTTTATACAAGTGCACTCAATGTTAGATACCATAAACGTCTCTCATTACAGAAATTGAAAGAGTGAACCAAACTTACATAGTTAACAACAACAGGTGCACCAAGCACTGCATGTTTAAAAAATGAGCATAATGTCCATATTGGATAAAGGTTCAATAATAGAAAATATTCTGATGGAAAAAAGTAAACACTAACAAATTCAAGAATAATCGATAAAATCTAAACCATACACTAAATAAGGAAAATTAATTCAAAATTGAAATACCATGATCATCAACTCATATATCCCACACCATACTTTTTTGTTTATAAACATTGTATGAAGACATGATATATGAACAGAGTGTGCATGCAATAAGTGAGAGTTTCCGGGCATGTAGGATATGGGAAGGGTTCGGGCCCTCTTCGTGCCGGGCCCTTAGGTCAGGTCGGGTTGGACCGAGCCAAGCACGAGTCCGACCCAAAAAAATTTTAGGCCTAAATGTTGGATCCAAGTCCGACCCAATATTCATTTTAGCTTGAACCGGACCAGACTTTTTAGGCTGGACTTCAGACTGGGTTGGACCGGCCCAACCCAATGCTCATCCCTAGTGTACAGCAGTCATAAGAATCTGGTCTGGTCCCTCACCCGCACGTCCCCACTAGCGATAGAAATATCCGAGCTCGCGGCTCAAAATTCACTCCCGGCGGATGCCTCTGATGGCGTCTGCACGCATTGCCACTCTCATCTTCGACGAGCGCAATCCAGCTGCGCGAATTAGCGGCGACCATGGCCACTTCGCTTCACGTTTCTGCTCCTCCCGTGCCTTTCTTCTGTGCTACCAAGAGAACTCTCCGCCGCCCGTCCCTCGTGCCCTTCCCCACTCGCTCCTCCTCTCTCCCGTTACCCTCATTCGTAAGCGTTCTCGTCTTCTTCTGTTCCTGCTCTTGATCTCTCAATCTCGCCCCTTTCTTCCCTTCTTTTACTTTCCATTGTCTCTCTGCGGATTTACTCCACATGTCTCGCTCCTGCTTCTGTAAGATTAGCGGAACTTGTGAGGTCTTGTTTAGATATCCCATCAACATACGTGCTTTTCATAGCTTCTCAGACATCGTCGTCATCGTTAAAAGTTTCTTAAATACTAAACAAGTTGAAATCTTTTGTCATTTTTAATAGCTATTTAGGACCGTCTGCATAATTTTGATGAAATGCTTTGAGAATTATTTGTGTTACATGATGCATTTATTGTAGAAGTTGTGCAAAAACACAACAAAGTTTGGTCTGTTAGGCAATCTCGATCTCTTTCTGTAGGAAGATGTATTACCATAGTCTCTGATTTAGCAACGTGGACGGGAAAAATCCTCCCAAATCATATATGGTTTTATCCCATCATTCAAATTAGTTGTGCAAAAGGCCTGTTTACCCTTCTTATTTGCTCCTCCAGTACAAGATTAGCATATCAAGTTGTTATCAATCATTGTAAAAATACACCTATCATGTTAGAAGGCTGCATATGACGGTAAGTTTGCGAATCCCATGGTTAAAAGCGGTTAAAATGTGCAGACCGTGGTAGAATTGTGTACCTCCATGGAAGTTTGTTTCGAAATATAGGACTATGTGCAGCAGAGTGGAAAGTTGAAAGAATTTGAAAGCGGATGTTATTGTTGTTGATGAAAAGAAAGTTGCGAAACCCTCTAGTTATTGATTATATGAGTACCTTACAATAGTAACACTATGAAGAAAAGTAACAAACTATAAATTAATAGAAATGATTCGAAACAAATCTCTAACAAATAATCATATTTCTAATCAAGATAGTATTTGGAATAGTTAGTTCTTCTGGTACTCTCCCTCAAGCTAGAGCATACAATGCTATGGTATGGACAAAGTAGTAGTTTGTTTCTCTTGTGATACATTTGGTAGTGGAAGGAGTAGGCATCTGGGATGTAGTGCTGATCCTCATTCAATATGGAAAGTAAGCACATATTTCATGGTAGATGGAGAATAAAGAAGAGTCGCCAAACAATATTATGGTGAAATGTCAACCATATCTTCTAAAGAAGAAATAGTGTGGACGCAAGGTTATCTCCACCTTAGCAAGTAGAAGTGATAGCAAACTTATCTAGAATCCTTGAAGAGTAGTAAAGTAGTGGAATGTCTGCCACCAAGTAGTCCTATCACTCAGGGGAAATTCAAGAGAATTTGGTTTTCCTCCCTGGAAGTCTCGAAGAATTGTGTTTCCCTTCATAGGATAACTTTTAAAGTGAGTGGTTCTTCAGCATGGGGACCTCAAAGAAAACATATTCTATTTTTATGGGATAACCTCAAAGAAAGAGTCTCTTAATCAAAAACCTCAAAAGAAAAGATCTGTCTCATGTAATGACCTTAAATAGCACATTGAATACCTATATAAAGGGGGTGTATATGTTCAAATCCTGGGGCTGGCACCTATGCGTGTTTTCCCGTCTTATTTCAAAAATGTTGGGAAAATAGAAGAACTTGTTTATTCCATCAGCCCTAGGCTCTCTTATATAGGAGAGTAGCCTATGGGTAAATTACATAAAGAGTACGACAGGAACTGAAAATAACGAAAGAGTACATAAGTAAATAATATATGTTTACACTCCCCCTCAAGATGGAGCATAGATATCAATCATGCTCAGCTTGGATGCACACTTCTGGAACGGGCCTCGTAGTAATGCCTTGGTAAAGATATATGCAGTTTGATTCTCTGAACTGACATGGGATGTAGCAATGAATCCCTTCTGGATCATATCACGTATAAAGTGACAGTCAACTTCAATGTGCTTGGTTCGTTCATGGAATGCTGGATTGTTTGCAATGAACAAGGCCGCCTGATTGTCACATTATAAAGCCATAGGAAGTGAAACTTCTATATGTAAATCTGTAAGCACAGCCTTTACCCACATCATTTCTGTGCTAACCTGGGCCATAGCCCTATATTCAGATTCAACACTAGACCTTGCTACCACAGTTTGCTTCTTGCTCTTCCATGAGATTAGGGAATCTCCAACATATACAGCAAACCCCGACGTAGACTTCCTGTCCTTGGGACACCCTGCATAATCTGCATTTGCACATGCTGAGATAGAGATCGCTTTGCCTTTCTTGAACAGCAAACCCGCACCTGGAGATGACTTGAGGTACCCGAGTATCATATGTATGGCATCCACATGAACCTAGCGTGGTTGCTCCATGAACTGGCTCACTCGACTCACTGCAAAGGATATATCGGGCCTAGTGATAGTGACATACAGAAGTTTGCCCACCAGTTCTCTGTATCTTCTCCTATCCACCTCCTCCGTATCATCATCATATAGCTTCATACTAGGGTCCATTGGTGTGGTAGCAGGTCGGCAACCAAGCATTCCTGTTTCACTCAACAGGTCAGTAACATACTTTCTCTGAGACATTACTAGCCCATACGGATTTCTGGCGAACTCCAGCCCCAGAAAATATCTAAGAACTCCGAGGTCCTTGGTAACAAATTCACGACCCAGCATCTCTTTCGCCTCCTTTATTCCTTGTACATCATCACCTGTAATTAAGATGTCATCTACATAAACCATGATTGCAATAATGCCTCTGGAAGTCTTTTGTACAAACAAGGAATGATCAACATTAGAACGTTTGTATTCCTATTTTTCAAAGAGGTCTGAGAGCTTCTGAAATCACGCTCTGGGGCTCTGTTTAAGGCCATAGATAGCCTTATGAAGTCTGCACACCTTGGAACACTCCCCCTCAACAGCAAACCCAGGTGGCTGTTGCATGTAGACTTCCTCCTGCAGATCATCGTATAAGAAGGCATTCTTCACATCCAACTGATAAAGCGGCCACTCACGAGTAACCACACCTGACAGCAGAATCCGTAGAGTAGAATGGCGGGCCACTGGCGAAAAAGTATCAAGATAGTCCACCCTGTATGTCTGTGTAAAGCCACGAGCAACAAGGCGAGACTTGTATCTGTCAATACTGCCATCTGCATTCTGCTTGACTGTAAATACCCACTTGCTGCTCACGAGTGACACATTGGCAGGTATAGGAACCAGACTTCACGTTCCTCTAGACTGGAGTGCTGCCATTTCTTCCTCCATTGCTCGACGCCACCTACTATCCTTCAGAGCATCTTGGTAATTCCGGGGAATAGCTACAGCTGACAATGCGACTGCAAAGTTCCTGAAATCTCCAGTTAGTCGATCAAATGACACAGAAGTTGCTAAAGGATATGACGCGCAACTCCTTTTCGATTTTCGTATAGCAATAGGAACATCTAAATCAGCTGTATCCTCGTCCGTACTCTGTAACACATCCTGCTCAGAAACATCATCAGATCCATCAATAATAATATCTTCAGAACATACCTTAGGCGAGCTCGGTGATGAACAATGACCATGAGCTGAAGCGGGCCTGCGGGTATAATGATATGGTAGTGGTGAAACAGGTATAGTAATGGGAGGTGCAGAAGATGGTAACGGTTCTGGTAGTGGTGGTGGCGGTGATGGTGGTAATGATGGTGGTGGTGACATGTAAATGGCATCAGTATTAGTTGGAGGTATCAACTGATCACCTGGTGCTGAAAAGTACATAACAGATTCAAAAAATGTGACATCTGCGCTAACAAGATACCGCCTGCGCAATGGATCATAGCACTTGTACCCCTTCTGAGTTCTGGAGTACCCAACGAACACACACTTGACAGCCTTAGGAGAGAGCTTGTCAGTACCAGGAGACAACTGGTGGACAAAGGCAACCGAGCCAAACACACGAGGAGTGAGAGAAAATAGCTCTTTTCCAGGGAAGATAAGGGAGAACGGAATTTCTTCACCTAGAACCGATGCCGGCATACGATTGATTAGGTAACATGCAGTAAGAACAGCGTCACCCCAGTAAGAATGAGGAGCATGACTCTGTATAAGGAGTGACCTGGTGACATCTAGTAAGTGACGATGTTTCCTTTCAGCAATCCCATTCTGTTGGGAGGTATAGGCACATGATGTCTGGTGGATAATCCCCTTTGATGAGAAATAACTGGCTAGGACATGAGTACACAATTCCAGAGCATTATCACTTCTCACAATTTTAACAGATGCTGAAAAAACATTACGAATCTCATTGAGAAAATCAATAATAATATTCCCTGCTTCAGATTTATTCTTTAACAAAAACACCCATGACACACGAGAGAAGTCATCCACAATAACTATATAAAACCTGTGTCCCTGATGATCAGGAACACGACTCGGACCCCAGATATCAATGTGAAATAACTCAAACTTGGAGGTACTACTCCGACACGGACGACTGGGAAAGGTACACCGATGATGCTTTCCCAACTGACATGCCTCACATTAGATAGATGTGTGTGGCAAAACCTGGGGTAACACACGATGCAACTTCTGAAGCGGTAGATGCCCAAAGCGCATATGCCATAGAAACGGGGAGACGGATCCAGTAGGTAGAGATGAGGTTCCAGCAAAAGAATTCTGACTGAGGCGATAGAGGCCCCCTTGCTCATAGCCACGCCCAATCACGTTGCCCGTAAGGATGTCTTGGAAAACAAGAGAAGATGGATCAAAAATTGCCTGACACTGTAAATCCGTTGTAATTTGGCTGATAGATAATAAATTCATTGAAAAATCAGGTGCGTGTAACACATTCTTGAGCTGCATAGATGGTGTCAGTCTAATCTCCCCCTGACCAGTAATCGGGGAATGCGTGCCATTGGCAATGACCACTGTTCGACCTGGAGGGATCTGTCTGTACCCTGTAAGTAGACTATGATCGCCACATAGATGATGTGTCGCGCCAGAGTCCATAATCCATGCTAGAGTATCTGATCCACTACTAGTAAATGCATGTGTGCTACCTGATGTACTGGTAGAAGCAGAGGCAGATGCAGCAACGTTAGACTGGCTCTCAGTAGTGTGTGCTGGGCCGGATGGAGGAATAATGCCCCTTAGACGGGCAACAAGATCATCAAAGCGCTGATCCAGAGAGGCAGCAGATGGAGGCTCTATCTGCTCAGCGACTCGTGCAGATGCAGGAAATCCATGCTTAGAGTAGCATGTGTCTTCAGTATGTCCGGTGCGATGGCAATAAGTACATGTTGGCCGAACACGATCTCCTCTACTACGAGGGCCACGACCATGGGTATGATGGTGACCTCAACGACCTCTGTTGGCAGCCATGGCTGAAGCAGTCTGATTCATAGTCGTAGAGGGAACAGTGGTCCGGCTTAACCTGTGAAATGCTTCCTCCATAGGAGGAATAGTAGAATCTGCCAAGATCTGTGACCTCGCTGCCTCATACTCAGAATCAAGGGCAACTAGAAAAACTCCTACTATAGTAGCATTCCGGTAGGTCTTCTGTTGTTCTGGTGTGGTTGTCAGGGGCATGAAGCTATACAGCTTCTCAAACATCCCTCGTAGAGATGTGTACAATGAGTGTAGAGGACGTCCATTCTGCTTGATAGTGAATGTAGAGGTTTACGTTATGTCACGATGTACCGTTACGTATTTCTTATTTTCTCTTTGTCTATCTATGTAATTTACCCAAGGGTTATCTCTCTATATAAGAGACCCTAGGGCCATATGGAATAACAACGAAGTGTTTTGTTCTAACATGGTATCAGAGCCAAAACCCTAATCTAGGGTTTCTTCTCCACTGCCCCCCCTTCGGCCGCCGCCCCCCCTTCGGCCGCTGCCCTCCCGTCGTCTGCCGAGGCCACCCGCCTCCTTCTCCCGCCGCCGCTAGCCGCTACCCGCGGTCCTTCCGCCTTCTCCCGCTGCCGCCGATAGAGCCCTTACCAAACTTCCTATGCTTACACATCACAACAGAATAGTGTCGCGGAAAGGAAATATCGTCATTTTCTTGATATTGCTCGAACATTACTTATTCAGAGTTGTGCGCCATTAGCTTTTTGGGGAGATGCTATACTTACAGCATGCTATCTGGTCAATCGCATGCCTTCTTCAGTTCTTGGGGAGAAACCTCCCATCTCCGTTCTCTTTCCTGATAAGGACTTATTTTCATTTACACCTCGTGTCTTTGGTACAGTTGCCTTTGTTCACCGTTTGTCTCCAGGATTTAACAAGCTCTCTCCTAGAGCTGTTAAGTGTGTCTTTGTAGGTTACTCTCGGACACAGAAGGGCTATCGATGTTATGATCCTATCAACGACAAGTACAATGTTAGTGCAGACGTTACATTTTTTGAGCCTGTTATGTACTTCTCTCCAGTAGGTGACATATTGGTTTCTTCTTCCACATCTTCAGATAATCATGTCTATGTTCCTCTACCTCCAAGTCTGGTCAACCTGAATCCACTCCGCCATCACTACCACCACCACAACCTCCTCAATATCACCCCATCCCATCGTTCCCTAAGTTCTACACACGACGGTCGGGGCCTGCTCAAGCTACAACTCAACCATCCACCACGCCTCAGGCATGCTCCGATGCGGCTACTAATGATGGGTTAGATAATGTACCGGTGCAGGAATCTTTGCTACAGGAGGTGGATCCGCCAATCAGTACCGTGGATAATGATATTGATATTCCTATTGCAATTCGAAGGCCGAAAAGGAAATGTGTGTCCTATCCTCTTGCGTCTCAGGTATCCTTTCATCGTCTTACTGGTGATTTCCAGAGGTTTGCAGCAGCTGTGTCTTCAGTAGAGATACCACGGACCAATCAGGAGGCCATGAAGATTGAGTGCTGGAAGTTGGCTATGGAGGAAGAGATGCGTGCTTTACAGTCTAGAGGGACTTGGACCCTGGTTCCTATTCCATCAAGTGCGTCTATAGTTAGTTGCAAATGGGTGTTCACAGTTAAATATCATGCAGATGGTCGTCTTGATCGGTACAAGGCAAGACTTGTGGCACGCGGCTTTACCCAAACATATGGCGTCGACTACTTGGATACATTTTCACCAGTGGCTCGACACTCGACGCTTCACATCGTTTTATCCGTAGCTGTGGTACGTGACTGGCCTATTTTTCAACTTGATGTCAAGAATGCATTTCTATATGGAGATCTACAGGAGGAAGTCTACATGCAGCAGCCACCAGGTTTTACTGCTGAGGAGGAGACTCAAATGGTGTGTAGACTTCATAAGGCGATTTATGGCCTTAAACAGAGTCCAAGGGCATGGTTCCAAAAGCTCTCTCAACTGATCGAACGATAGGGGTTCAAGAGATCAAATGCAGACCATTCGTTGTTTATTTAGAAGACTCTCAGAGGTACAGTTGTTGTCATATTATATGTTGATGATATTCTGGTTACAGGAGATGATGCTCAGGGAGTCGAGATGACTAAAGCCCTCTTGGGCAGTCAGTTTGTTACGAAAGATCTGGGTACCATACGATACTTTCTGGGGATAGAATTTGCGAGAAATGCACAAGGTATGGTGATGACCCAAAGGAAATATGTTACAGACTTGCTTGTTGAAACATGAATGACTGGATGCAGACCATCGAGCACTCCTATGGACCCAAGTATGAAACTGTATGATAATGACTCTGAAGAAGTGGACAAAAGAAGATACAGAGAGATAGTGGGTAAGCTTCTGTACATCACCATAACTAGACCTAATATTGCTTTTGCTGTAAGCTGTGTAAGTCAATTTATAGAGCAGCCTAGGCAAGTCCATATGGAAGCACTGTACATGATACTGAGATACCTAAAATCTTCTCCAGGCTCAGGTTTGCTATTTAGAAAGAACACAGATTTGTCCATTTCTGCTTGTGCAGACGCAGACTATACAAGGTGCCTAAAGGATCCTAAGTCTACTTCAGGATTTGCTATCTTTATAGGAAGCTCTCTGGTTTCTTGAAAAAGAAAGAAACAAACTGTTGTGGCAAGATCTAGTGCTGAATCCGAATATAGGGCCATGACACAAGCAAGCACAGAAATGATGTGGGTTCGAGCAGTCTTGGAAGACCTGAATGTGAATGTCTCTTTACCCATGCAGCTTCAGTGTGACAATCAAGCAGTGTTGTTCATTGCCAATAATCCAACATTTCACGAGAGAACGAAGCATATCGAGGTAGATTGTCACTACACTAGAGACATGATCCAGAAGGGCTTCATTTCCACTTCACATGTCAATTCAGAGGACCAGACTGCTGATATATTTACCAAGCCATTGCTCAGAGGACCTTTCCAGAGATGTTCTTCCAAGCTGAGCATGATAGATATCTATGCTCCATCTTGAGGGGGAGTGTAGAGGTTTACGTTATGTCACGATGTATCGTTACATATTTCTTATTTTCTCTTTGTCTATCTATGTAATTTACCCAAGGGTTATCTCTCTATATAAGAGACCCTAGGGCCATATGGAATAATAACGAAGTGTTTTGCTCTAACAGTGAATATGCCATGCTGGAGTTGCAGAATCTTTGTCTCATTCTTCGCTTGAGAATATGTGGCGACTAGAATATCCCACATATCTTTGGCTGTGGGCTGATGGAGAATATCATTGGCAATCTCGATTGGCAGAGTTCCAGATAGCCATACTTTAGCATATGCATCATCTGCCTCCCACGAGGCATTAACTCCAGTCTTCTCAGCAGGCTCTTTTTCGGTAAGAATGTGCTTCTTACCGGTTGACTTCATCGGTAAGAATGTGCTTCTTACCGGTTGACTTCATCATACTCATGAACTGCATTGCCCACAGTTCATAGTTCGAACCATCCATCTTCACAATCGGCGCTGGGCCTCGAAAGGCACCTATGGATGGGATATTTGCCTTGCTTTCAGACATACTTATAACCAAAGACTGGAGTAGTAGACTGAGGATAAGATCGTCTACACGGACATAGACGGGTTTAGTTGCAGGTGTAGACTTCAAGCAACCAAACCCATTCCATTGGAGTTGTGCGCGCTAGAAACAAAATCGTGCAGGGCTGATTCACGACTTAAGGACGCATAGTAAATAGCGCGCGATAGGGAGCGCAGGGAGCGCGCGAGGGATCGCGTGAGCGGGCGCAGGGATTGCGCGAGATTCCGCGCAAGGGAGCGCGCAGGCGTGCGCAATGGAGATGCGCGAGATGCGCGAGGCGTGCGCACTGGAGAGCGCTAGGGCATGCACACTGGGGATGTGCGCGAGACGCACTGGAGGGGCGCAGATAGGGCGCACGAGGGGCGGAGCTCAGCGCAGGCGAGGTGCGCGGAGCTCGGGGCGCAGGAGGCGCACGGCCAGCGGCGCGGGTGGGGGCCGGCGGCACGCGGAGAGAGAGGGAGTCACGCGGGTGGGGCTAGGGTTAGGGTTTCAAGAACTTCGGTCTAGGTTCGTCGCTCTGATACCATGTTGGGAAAATAGAAGAACTTGTTTATTCCATCAGCCCTAGGCTCTCTTATATAGGAGAGTAGCCTATGGGTAAATTACATAAAGAGTACGGCAGAAACTGAAAATAACGAAAGAGTACATAAGTAAATAATATATGTTTACAAAAAATAAATTAATAAAGGGGTTTATACAAGCTGGGGCACCGACCCTTTTACTTTGTAAATAAACACAGAAAATTCCAAGCTATAAGAGTCGATTTTAAAGTGGTAGGGCCTGATCTAGTTCTCTCTCTTCCTATCATAATAGTAAAATTAAAACTGATAAAAAATTCAGCCAATTTTGGTGAACAGGTTAAAAATCAACTTGTTTCCTCTCTTTCTCTTCCTTTCTCACAATCCCAACTCCTTTTTTTCTTTATTTTTATTATGGAAAAACTATATGAAGAAACAATGACAAATGCGACACAAGTGCAATATTAATAAGAAAGGAATTCAAATGACAAACTTAAAATAATAGTAAGTAAAATGCAAAATCCTTAAAGGAACTCTAATGGGTTTAGTTGTAGATAGAGATGTTATAGATGGAGCTTACAACAAGCTCCAATAGAAGTTTGCGTGGAGTGATGCAATCACAAATTAGGGTTTCTGTTAGTTTTTGGGTATGTATTTTATTTTAAATTGATTCAAATAAATTGTGGTCAATTTAGGATATCAAATATTTTAGGGTTCTTTGTGGTTAAAATTATAGTAATCTTTGAAGTCAATTGGGGTTTGACGTATTTTATTTTATTTTTTTCCATATTTGTAATTTTCCCTCTTTATATAAAGGTGTTGTTATAATGTAATATCGAAAAAGGGGAAGTTCCGCTACAAATCAAGTTTGAAGGTACATAAGTAGCTAGAATCGTCGATTGAGTAAAACTTTACCTCCCACCTCTCACGAATCGATATCTGTCATTACAACATCCATTCAATGTGAAGCTGATGACAATAAAAAAGAAAAAAAGAAGAGCGACCATTTTCTTCAACTGTTGTTCACTTCAGGAAGCCAACACTTCCCTTAGTTAATCACCATCAACACTAGGCTTGGGCGTCATCTTCTGGTAGAGACCATTAAACTTGGTGTTATAACAGGTTTTCGGTGAAGAAAGCCTATAAAGTCCTCTGCAGAATTGTGGTATTTGATCCATAGGGATGCACCTCAGATTATGGAAGGATTTGGGTTCAGAAAGTACCAATATGGATCAGTTTTCTTATGGCTTTTGAGATGTGGGAGATTGTTGATCGCTGTACACCATGCCTGACTTTTTTAGGATGTCAATGCTTGTGCATATTCAGTTGAGGTGGAGGATGGTGGTCACCTTTTTTTGGGTGTGCTATATTGAAGGACATGTGGGACATGGTTGTCCTGGTTGGGATTATCGTTGATGAGGCTTCCAACTTTTCGACTTTTATAGGCTCGAAACAAAGGGTACTGAAAGGGAAAGAATTCTGGCTTTAACGTTGGTGTGGTCCCTATGGTTGGCTAGAAATCAGGTGGTCTTCTCTCATGAGAGGTTCTACGTAGGGAATGTGGTTGGGTGTCCTAAGGTCATGTCAGATTTGTGGCTTTTGTAAACTTCACCCGAATATCTTTATGCAGCATTGTACTCTAGCTTGTGAATAAATGAAGTTTTCGGGCACACTCCTTTTACGGTGAACGCTAGGGATGCAAACGTCGGACACACACACACATATGGTGTTATCATATTCTTATTCATTTTTAACTACACACACACATATATGGAGATACATATATGTTGACGCATATTGAATAACTGTATTTCTTTGTTATTTTATTTTCTTGTTGTTCTCTTTATGTAATTTACCCATAGGCTACTCTCCTATATAAGAGAGCCTAGGGCTATGGAATAGATCATCTCATTCACATTTCCCAACATGGTATCAGAGCGACGGTCCTAGACCGGAGTTCTCGAAACCCTAACCCTAAACCCCACCCGCCGGCCCTCTTCTTCTCTCTCTCTCTCGATCGGCGCGCCTCCAACGCCGCCGCCTCTGCCGTGCGCGGCTGTGCGCATCTCCTGCGCAGCCCTCACGCGCTGTGCGCAGCCCTCACGCGCTGTGCGCAGCCCCTGCGCAGCCATTGCGCAGCCCCTGCGCAGCCCTTGCGCATTCCTTGGCGCCTGCGCGCTCCAGCCCTAGCGCCTGCGTGCTCCAGCCCTGCGCCTGCGCGCTCCTGTGCGCATCTGTGCGCATCTGTGCGCATTGGTGCGCGAGATCCGTGCGCGTTGCAGTAACGCACTGTGCGCTTTTTTTTTCGTCCCAGTTGCACACGCGGGTAGCGTATTCTTGTCGCCCCTGCGTGTGAACTTTGTGCGCGCGTATCCAGACCGTAGCGCGCACATATTCATGGGGATAGTTGCTTGACGTCTACACACGCAACTAATCCCGTCTATGTCATTGTAGACTAAGATTATCTTCTGTCAGTCGCTCCAGTCTTCCGTCTCCAGTATGTCAAACAGCAAGGCAGATATCCCGTCTATGGGCGCATTTCGTGGTCCAGCGCCCATTGTCAAGATGGATGGTACGAACTATGAACTGTGGGCAATGCGGTTCATGAGTATGATGAAGTCTACAGGTAAGAAGCACATTCTTACCGAGCCCGAGCCTGCAGAGAAGACTGGAGTCCATGCCTCATGGGAGGCTGATGATGCATATGCCAAGGTCTGGCTATCCGGCACATTGGCTATTGAAATCGCCAATGACATTCTACATCAACCCACAGCGAAAGACATGTGGGATATCCTGGCAGCGACATATTCTCAGGCGAAGAATGAGACGAAGATCCTGCAACTACAACATGATATATTCACAATAAAGCAGAACGGCCGTCCTTTACATTCTCTCTATACATCATTGAGAGGGATGTTTGAGAAGCTTTATAGCTTCATGCCTCTTACCGCCACGCCAGAACAGCAGAAGACATACATGAATGCGACGATGGTGGGTGTGTTTCTCGCTGCACTTGATCCAGAGTATGAGGCAGCACGTTCACAGATTTTGACGGACTCGACTATTCCTCCCATGGAGGAAGCTTTTCACAGATTGAGCAGGATCACAGTACCTTCAGCAGCTGCGAGTCAGAATCCCTCAGCTATGGCGGCCAACAGAGGCCGTGGTTTTCATCACCAGGGCCGTGGACGTACTCCTCGTGGAAGGGGTGGCCGCACTAGGCCAACATGCTCATATTGTCACCGAGTCGGACATACTGAAGACACATGCTACTCAAAGCATGGATTCCCTGCATCTGCACGAGCCGCTGAGCAGATAGAGCCCCCATCTGCTGCTACACTGGATCAACGATTTGATGATCTAGTTGCCCGCCTCAGGGGCATTATCCCACCATCAGGTCCAGCACCGACTACAGAGAGTCATACTGATGCTGCTGCTTCTGCCTCTGCTTCTACTAGTACTTCAGGTAGTACACTTGCACTCCACAGTAGTAGATCTGATACATTGCCGTGGATCATGGACTCGGGCGCTACACATCATCTATGTGGCGACCAGAGCCTACTTACAGGATACACTCAGATTCCTCCAGGACGGACAGTAGTGATTGCCAATGGCACACACTCCCCTATCACGGGTCAGGGGGAGATTAGATTGACATCTTCTATGCAGCTCAAGAATGTCCTACATGCACCGCATTTTTCTATGAATCTATTGTCAATTAGTCAGATTACGAAGGATCTCCATTGTCGAGCTATTTTTGATCCATCTTCTTTGATTTTTCAGGACATCCGTACGGGCAACGTGATTGGTCATGGCTATGAGTAAGGAGGCCTTTATCGACTGAACCAGAACCCATTTGCTGGAACCACATCCTCTCCTGCTGGACAAGTATCTCCTCTCCTGTGGCATCTGCGCTTTGGTCATTTACCGCTTCAGGAGTTGCGTCTAGTTCTACCCTATGGTCTCTCTCACACACCTATCCAGTGTGAGGCATGTCAGTTGGGAAAGCATCACAGGTCGTCTTTTCCCAGTAGTCAAGGTCGGAGTAGTAACTCCAAGTTTGAGTTGTTTCATGTCGATGTCCAGGGTCCGAGTCGTGTTCCCGATCATCAGGGACACAGGTTTTATATTGTATTTGTGGATGATTTCTCTAGAGCGTCATGGGTCTTTCTAATGAAAAATAAATCTGAAGCAGGAAACATTATTATCCACTTTCTTAATGAAATTCAAAATGTTTTTTCCACTTCTGTCAAGAGTGTGAGAAGTGATAATGCTTTAGAGTTGTGCACCAACATTCTAGCCAATTACTACTCTTCAAAAGGGATTATTCACCAAACATCTTGTGCTCATACATCTCAACAGAATGGGGTTGCTGAAAGAAAACACCGTCACCTTCTTGATGTCACAAGGTCTCTTCTTATTCAGAGTCATGTTCCGTACTCCTACTGGGGTGATGCAGTCCTTACTGCATGTTACCTTATCAACCGTATGCCTTCGTCTGTCTTGAATGAACAGATTCCTTTTTCTCTCATTTACCCTGACAAGGATTTGTTTATTCTTACCCCTCGTGTGTTTGGGTCAGTCGCATTTGTCCATCAGTTGTCGCCTGGTACTGACAAGCTCTCTCCTAGGGCTGTCAAGTGCGTCTTTGTGGGGTACTCCAGAACTCAAAAGGGGTACAAGTGTTTTGATCCTGTGCGTCGGCGGTATATAATCAGTGCAGATGTTACATTTTTTGAATCTATTATGTATTTTTCAGAATCCGGAAACATACAGCCACCACCTATATCTCCTGATACCGGGCACTTTCAGCTACAGACATTCCACGGAACCACCATGATGCTTTGCAGGATTCTAGATGGCGGCTAGCAATGGAGGAAGAGATGGCGGCATTTCAGTCTAGAGGAACCTGGAGTTTGGTTACTATACCTCCAGATGTTAGCCCGGTGAGTTGCAAATGGGTGTTTACAGTTAAACACAATGCAGATGGCTCCATTGACAGGTACAAGGCACGCCTAGTTGCACGGGGATTCACACAGACATATGGGGTAGATTACCTTGACACGTTCTCCCCTGTGGCGCGTCATTCCACTCTACGGATCCTGTTATCAGTTGCAGTTACTAGAGACTGGCCACTCTATCAACTGGACGTGAAGAATGCATTTCTGTATGGAGATTTGCAGGAGGAAGTCTATATGCAACAACCACCAGGTTTTGCTGTTGAGGGGGAGTGTTCCAAGGTTTGCAGATTACATAAGGCCATCTATGGCCTTAAGCAGAGCCCCAGAGCATGGTTCCAGAAGCTGTCAGACCTCTTTGAGAAACAAGGATATAAACGCTCCAATGCTGATCATTCCTTGTTTGTACAGAAGACGACAAGAGGTATCATTGTAATCATGGTTTATGTTGACGATATCTTGATTACAGGTGATGATGACCAGGGCATTAAGCAGGCAAAGGAAAGGCTGGGGACCGAGTTTGTCACCAAGGACCTGGGAGTCCTTAGATATTTTCTGGGGCTGGAATTTGCCAGAAATCCGTATGGATTAGTCATGTCACAGAGGAAGTATGTTACAGATCTACTGAGTGAGACAGGTATGCTAGGGTGTCGACCTGCTACGACACCAATGGACCCTAGCATGAAGCTGTATGATGATGACACAGAGGAGGTGGACAGGAGAAGATATAGAGAACTGGTAGGCAAACTGTTATATGTCACGATCACTAGGCCAGATATATTATTTGCAGTGAGTCGTGTGAGCCAGTTCATGGAGCAACCACGCCAGGTGCATATGGATGCAATACATATGATACTTAGATATCTCAAATCTTCTCCAGGTGCAGGTCTGCTATTCAAGAAAGGAAAGGGGATTTCTATCTCAGCATGCGCAGATGCAGACTATGCAGGATGTCCTAAGGATAGGAAGTCCACCTCAGGGTATGCTGTCTATGTTGGAGATGCCCTAGTCTCATGGAGGAGCAAGAAACAAACTGTGGTAGCTAGATCTAGTGCTGAATCCGAATATAGGGCTATGGCCCAGGCTACTACAGAGATGATGTGGGTGAAAGCGGTGCTGACAGATTTATGCTTAGATGTACCACTTCCTATGAACTTGGAGTGTGATAATCAGGCTGCTTTGTTTATTGCAAACAACCCTGCATTCCATGAGCGGACCAAGCATATTGAGGTGGATTGTCACTTCATACGTGATATGATTCAGAAAGGATTCATTGCCACATCTCATGTTACTTCAGAGAACCAGACTGCAGACATATTCACCAAGGCATTGTTACGAGGTCCATTTCAGAAGTGTGCTTCCAAGCTGAGCATGATTGACATCTATGCTCCATCTTGAGGGGGAGTGTTGACGCATATTGAATAACTGTATCTCTTTGTTATTTTATTTTCTTGTTATTCTCTTTACGTAATTTACCCATAGGCTACTCTCCTATATAAGAGAGCCTAGGGCTATGGAATAGATCATCTCATTCACGTTTCCCAATAATATATTAACAGATATGGAAATTATGTTACCATATCCTTAAAAAAATAGGTGGCCATTTAAAACGGACACCCGAACGAGTACAGATAATATCGCAAAATCTCTATATATCAGCTTAAATATACATGTGTTGGATGGTATATACATGATACAAATATACTAAATGTGTTTATTTCATAACAATTATACCAAATGTGGTGAAATAAGGTATAAAGTTGTGTTTATATAATTAAAAGTGTATCTACAACTATATTTATAGATAAAAATGAATATACATGTAAATGTATTTGTAGATTTGTCAAAATGATATCCATACCTATATCCATTTTAAAATAGATAGGGTTACATACGTCAAAATCTATATAAAATGGATTCGGTGGTGGATCTGATACGGATATATCCATATCCATTTGCATCCCTAGTGAATGCCTTTTTTTAGAGTTTGATGGATTTTATTTGATTTCTTTTTTCCCCATATTTGCAACTTCATCTCTCTCTCTCTCTATATAAAGGGGCTCTCAGTTATTCTAGAGATAATATTATTAGCTTATGAGTTATTGATTTTTGGAGTTTTGCCTCCACATTTGTATCTTGCCTATTTTATGTGAGATTCTACCCCTCATCCTCGCCCTTCTCTCTACTCGCAAAGCTCATCGTGTCTATTTTCTCTTTTCATCTCTGTCCAAAATCTTATTTACATCAAGGAGATGGATAATGGCAGAAGGCTGTGAAAAGCACTATATTGAGAAGAGGCATCCGAGAGAACTGCACAAATGAACAAGTATACATCATCATAGCTCGATTTAGGGTCTAACTGGGGTGACACGCTTATACAGACAAGGAAGCTCAAGTTTACCAACCTAATCAAACCCCATCGTGAACAATAGTTCATGCGGTGTTGCATTATTGAACCAATGTTAGCAAAGTCGATTTAGGTGACCACATATGCGACTGCATATACCTAGGCAGCTAGTCCACCGAGGCGCGTACACTATATATAGTCATTTTTCGGTAAGAGTGCATGCTATGGCTAACGAAACTGTATATGCAGTTAAGTATACGCTGCATATCCTATTACCCATTTAAGAAATCTAGACCCGTGTAAGCCCCCGTCCCTTCCCCTAAGTACACCATATCCCTTTACCTAACTAACCTTATTTCGTTCTTCATTCTCTAATGTGTGCGGTGCTAGTCTCATCGCCAACTATCACTTGTGTTCACAGCCTCTCTCCATTGTTGGTCTTCAACCATCACAGTCTCTCTCCTTCATTTGCATTGCTACATCATGGACCACTCGTATTGATCCAACATAGATGGCTCACTAATTACCTCTATCCACCCTCGTCGCCTCATTCCACTCTTACTCTCTGTTTCCACCGCCATCACCGTAACCGTCACCACCTCCACACCGCTCTCCATTTGTCAGCATCTGGTAACCTCTTGTTTATCTTTTAGATTTCTTGTGATCATGTGGTCCCGCCGACCATCTAAATATAAATATGAAAATGTCATATTTGTAGACCACCCTTGCAATGGCTTGTATGGAATCTTGTTTTTTAGTTTATAATATGCAGACTTTACTCTTGCTTGTTTTTAATGAATTAATTCTGCTTATTGATTGATATGATTTAGTTTAATCTAATCTTATTTGTTAAATAATATAATTTTTCCTATAAGTGACATGATTATATTAATATAATTTCCCCAACTATACTCATGATCGGAGGCATCAATCACCTATTTGGAGTATATATGAGTGTTTGCAACATGAAAGAATAATTGAAGTGACATGCACCCACTTGTACATTAAAAAATCTATTATTATATTATATTTTTTTATTTATTAAAATATCAGAAACATCATGATCTGCATATGCCACTACGTGCCTGCTTATTTATTTTAGACTGCCTGATCGAAAAAATGCTGCATACCAACGTTCTGTATTGAACAATAGTTCTGCAAGTTTTACCGTATTATGAAAGTATGATGGCTCATATAAGGGGAGGGATCAAAGAAGGCTATATAACTGGTTGGAAGGGGTTAAATGGAGATCAACGGCATTGTTGTTCCATGCTGAAGGTAAATCTCGTGGCTGAGGTAGTTGCTCTGGTGGAAGCAAAAATCCCTTTGCAACGGAGGATATGAGCCAACACCCTTCATCGTGGGTGTTGATGCATAATATAATGCATTTGTTCTCTTACTTGGTGTATGCATCTTTGATGGTATAGGCTTTCTAATAACTGGCTGATCTCCCTTTGGGAATGACAAAATAGACACCTGCAAGTTCTTTAAGGGGGCCTGCCAAGTTAGGGTTAGAAATACTATATCATGTGGATTTGATCAGACAAGTCACTGCATAATGACTATGTGGTATGTGCTAGAATATGCGAGGAATATACGATTTTGTGCCGTTTTACAATTAATTTAAATTAAAATGAGGATTCAATATTAGCGCTACATCGAAAATTAAGATAAACATGCATTTTAGCATTAATTTTGATAAAATCATGTAACACGGCTTACATGTAAGCATTAATTTCCCTATTACAAGTCACAAAAACTAATAGTAAAAAAATCTCTTAATAAGTAAATGTTACATTTTAAGTTATTTATCAGCTTTATCTAAAGTACAGACTGAATGCACAGTATATGCAACTTAACATGTGGCTATACATACCGAATATGTGATGCAAATCTCATAATATACTGATAGAAAGTTTGGTTCGGCCCACCTATTGCATAATACGTCCCTGAACACTGCAATGTTAATGACGACTACTGCAGGGAACTGTGGAAATAACTAAAGAGAACATGCAAAATAAGAAAATAAAAATAGATAATAAGAGAACCCTGCGAGATAACTAAAGAGATTGCAGATAACAAGAATAAATCATTATCTCAACAGCTATCTCAGTTTTTCTCTGAGATAACATGGTTCAGAATATATTCATTACATGCCCTTGATATGACTATTTTTCTCCCCAAATAGCGCAGGGATGGTAAGAATTCATCCTTGTGCTTTTTCCATGTACTAATGTCAGGATCATCTTAAAATCTTTTACACGGATAATCAGTGGAACATGAAAGATGAATCGCATGAAGTTTTGGATGTGTGGCATATTTAATTAACAAAACCGAAAGGGTCTAATTGCAGCTGATATATTTCTATCATTTCTCAATCCAGATCCTTTGAATCAGCAACTATAAAGCTAGGCAATCCTTTCCATTAATATTCAGATTTTATGCAGAGGGACTTGAGCAGTAATTACAAAAGATGGGCATGTTTTTCTAAGGATGCTTCTACAGAGATGCCCAGCCATGTCGATATGGACGACGTGATAGACGAGGAATCGTGTGAATTGGTCCGGGGAAGTGAGATTGAGATTGGTGAAAGTGAAGTTACCCTCCATGCGTACTTACTGGAGGCTGTGAAGAACAATAATGGAGCTGGCATCATATTGTTGTCTGACATTTTTGGCTTTCAAGATTCATCAACTAGGGATTTTGCTTACCGAGTTGCTTGCACTGGTTACAAGTATGTTTCTTGACTGGAGATTTCTATTTTTCACAACTTTAATATCGAGTACTTTTTGATATGTTTATCTAATCGCTGATATTTTTTGACATGTTCATCTAATCACTGATACTTTTTGACATATTCATCCAATTGGCGATTTATCTTTCTGCTTTATTTTGGGAAAATACAAGTTCTTTGTATGCAAACGACTGAAATATTTAAACACATAGATATGCTTCAATTAACTGTAATATAAACTTTTAGGTACGGGATAAGTTATTGAAGATCAATAAGAGCCATGCTTATGTTCGGTAAGAACTGTTTGGGTATGTTAGAAGATGGGTAATTGGATCTCTCCTAGATCCCATTACATCACTCTTCTATTTAGTCTCACATCATCTATAAGTGGGACTTCAGTCTGTCTGTGGGGCATTAGAAGCTCCACACTCTCTGTACTCATTGAGAAATTTACAATAGAAGATCCGTCCCTTGGAGACCTTCTCCCGTGGTTTCATCCCGCTCCTTTCGAAGTAGGGCCAAAGTTGGAGAAAAGAATTATTCTGTAGTTCGTTCTAGGGTTTTGATGAAACCCTAGTTCTTCACTACACCCAAGGCGGTGGCGTACGAGTCCAACATCTCCATACGAGGATGCAGTTTAATCTCTCTATCATCTGACAACGCTATAAATCCACGAGCATCTCCAGGAGAGGGCATTAGATCCACACAAGCTTCTCGCAATAAGGGCACCTTCTAGCTGTACCCAATCATGGATCCCAATTATGGTGACCCGATGGAGCCTGCAACCTGCAAACTTTGTAATGGCTCTAGTATGGGCCACAACAATGTTCGGATGGCGGCGACATCCAGACAATACTGTTGCAGGACGGGTCTTCCCCATTGGGAATCATGGATGACGATAGATGGTGGTACGTCTCCCTCTAGCAAGGTGGTAGCGATGAGAGGCGTCACACTCCTCACACGATTCTCCAGTCCAGGTGACTCCATGGAGGCACAAAAAGGTGCACACACAATCACTAATCCTAACCCATCCTAGCATTCCTGACATTAAGAAAGGAACGATATGAGATTAATAAAATTGTCAAGTCCTTTCAGTTTATTAAAACATCTTTCTTTGTTTGTGTTCAAACTATATAGACTGACAATGCTCTTGAGTTTATCCAACATGACTTGGTATTTTTCTTTGCCTTCCAGGGGATACTTCATCAAACTTCCTGTTTGTATACCTCCTAGCAAAATGGGGTAGCGAAATTCCCCACCTCTTTGACATTGCACGATCATTACTCAATCACATGAAGGTTCCTAGGACATACCGGGTGGATGTCATTCTCATGCCACTCATCTCATAAATAGGGCCCCATTGTCTGTTTTGAAGGGTGTAACTCCTTTCTCTCTATTATATACCGATGTGACACCTTTTCCACTACCATTAAGAATTTTGTGAGTCCGGCACAAGGGGATGAATTATACAACATACAATTATCGTAATAATATTATCTATTTAAAAAATAATCCACAAATCACAGAGATAGAAGAATATCAAACCACAAAGGCACATTAATTTTTTACATGGAAACCTAAGTGGGTGAAAGAACGACCCAGAACCCTATTCTAGGATTTCTCAATCGCTCTCTCGACGAAGCATGTTTCCATTATTCCAGCGCTACTTTAACCAGAAGGTTGCACAACATGTACCCTTCCTTGGATAACTCCCAAAAGAAGATTTTATCTCTCTCTCTCAGATTAAGGAATCCACAACTCGAATACCTATACAAAAATTGTAGGGTTTTATCAATTGTGCCCCTCTGAGACATTGCAGTTTCAGTTATGCCCCTCACTTTTTGAGAATACCAATCGTGCCCCCGACTTCTTGTCATTTTATCACTATTGTTGAACTTAACCGTGGTTTTTCAAACTATGGTACGATTAAGAGGGGCATAATCGTCTAAATGCCCCCACCCATCTCCCCCCAGCCCCCGCCTCCTCCTCTTATTCATCCTCTTCCTCTCCCTCCCTCCTCCTCCTTGAGAAGTCGAAGATCAGACGAGCATCATGAGATTTCGACGAAGGGGATCGTTGTGTGGTGGTTCGGACCTTGCCTCAAGGTGGATAAGGATGAGCTGGGGGAGGAGCATGGGCGGAGGGGGAGGTGTGGGGGTGGAGGGAGGAGCTGGGGGCGGATGGGGAAGCGTGAGGAGAGATGCGGGCGAGGGAGGAGCTCGGGGCAAGAGGATGTGACAAAGGAGGAACTGGGGGAGGAGCAGGGGCGGAGGGGGAGGTGTGGGGGTGGAGGGAGGAGCCGGGGGGAGGAACTCGTGGCAGAGGATGCAGTGGGAGGAGCGAGGGCAGAGGGGGAGGCATGGGGAGAGGAGGTGGGGGCGAGGGGAGGAGCTCGGTGCGGTGAAGGCGGTAGAGGAGGAGCGGGGGTAGAGGGGAGGCACGGGGGCGGATGGAGGAGCAGGGGGAGGAACTCAGGCGGAGGAGGCAACAGAGGAGGAGCGGGGGCGGAGGGGGGGGAGGGGAGCTGGGGGCGGGGGGAGGAGGCGGTGGAGGAGGAACAAGAGGTTGAGGAGGAGTAAGAGAAGGGGGAAAAGGAAGAAGATGGGGAGGAAGAGGATGTGGATGACCTTTCCGGCTCTCTTTTTCGATTTTTTTTCCGCTGACATCATCATTGCCTTGGAAGGGGCCAAAGTCGATGATCTTGGGAGGTCCTGTACGCCGGAGCCTCCGGTGGAGCCACCACTGGCGTCAGAGATCGATGCGGGGAAAAAGTGTGTGAAGAGATATAGAAGGCGACGTCGATCAACAACCTGCAGCTTGCCCGTTTCGAACTTTAAGTCTTCGGTTGCAGCTATGGCGGGGACACTCCGCACCTCAGGGCCTTCAAACCGTTTTCTATGAAGGTTCTTACCTGGAATGTGAGGGGTCTGGGCAACCAGAAGAAGAGAAGGGTTCTGAGGTCGAGGTTCGTTGATTGGGATTGTAATGTCGTTCTTCTCCAGGAACCAAAGCTTTGCTCGTGCTCTGATCTTAGGCTTGTTGACGGCACGGAAGGATTCTGCATTTTCGCTGATTTCTGAGCTAAGGGGGGCCTATGCCCTTAATGTGGCTCTTGAAAGTAGTCGGTCCGATGCTGTTGTGGTTATCACGGATATCTATGGACCATGCGTACAGGGTCGCAGAGATGAGTTGTGGATGGACATTAGAGTTGTGAGGGCTGCATGCCCAAACTGTGCTTGGCTCTTGGGGGGGATTTCAATGTCACTCCTCTCTTCGGATCGCCCCGGGCTGGGGGGGGCAGGATCCTAGTTCTGAGGACTTTACGGATCTGATTGATGAGCTGCAACTCGAGGCCCTTGACGCTTCAGACACGAGATACACTTGGAGGAGTTCGAGTTCCCGATCTAGGATAAGACCGTTTTTTGGCGTCGACTGAGCTCTTGGAGGCTTTCCCGCTCTGTCGTCCAGGCCTCGTACGAGCCACATGCCCTTGATTTGGGATGCATGCACATCGAGTCTTTTCAGAGGCTTTTTTTTTGTTTTGAGCGGGCATGGCTGCAGGAGGGATCTTTCAGGGACTTGGTCTCCAATTTGTGGTCTTCTTTTGTGGTGTCTGGTTCTATCGATGCTCGTCTGTCCAAGAAGCTTATTTTGCTACGCAAGCACTTATGCGCATTCAAGAAAGAGAGCAGGGCCGCGACGGAGGCGGAGTTGGTTTTGCTTGATGGGTTGGAGGATCTCAGACAACTGAATGTGTTAGAGCTAGAGCAAAGGGCTACGGCCCTGAAGATTATCATTGCTGAAAATAAGAAGAGAGTGGCATAATGGAGGCAAAAATCTAGGGTGACATGGCTCAAAAAGGGGGACGCGAACACCACTTTTTTCCACATGATGGACAACAGGAGACGCCGTCGCAATTTTATCCGTTTCCTTTTGATCGACGAGGAAGCTTTCGTGGGGGAGAGGGAAATGGGGACCGTAGCCGCTGATCACTTTTGTGCGTTCTACACAAGGGCTTCGGATAGACCGTGGATGTGGAGTGGTCTGGGGGCAAGTCGAATCTCTGACGCTCATGCTGCACACTTGGTTCAGATAGTCACCTTAGAGGAGGTGAAATGCGCGGTATGGAGTTTGCATGCAGATGGCTCTCCGAGACCAGATGGGTTCTCGGTGTTTTTCTACAGGGAGTTCTGGCCTGTGGTAGGGGCGGAGGCTAGGGCTGGCTATTGAGTCACGGCTCGATGAGCCATGCTCGGGCTCGGCTCGATAAGGACTCGTGAGCCTGGCTCATTAGGCTATTGAGCCGAGCCCGAGCCAGAATTTTGGGCTCGATAGCTTAACGAGCTGAGCCTCGCTCGGCTCGATAACTCAATAAGGGGCTCGATAAGGAATATATATACACATATTATATATATATATATAATACAAACAAAATAAAAGTATCCCTTTGTAATTTCCCTCCACTAACTTTGACCCTTCCACGAGAGTCATGACTCAATTCTCAAATCCCATTCCCGTCCACACATTTACCCCCCGCCCATGCATTAGAAAATTAGTTTTTTCTTCTTTTTGGTAAGCAAATATAATATTACAATATATATTATAATTAAGATTTTCTATGCAACTTGGATAGTGGTCTACTGGTAAGGAACATAGTCTTAGATAGAGAAGGTCTCGGGTTCGAACCCGCAGAAAATACTTTTCCACCAAAAAGTACCCATTTCCCTTAATGAGCTCGACTTGGGCTCGAGTCCAGACCAGGCTTGATAAGGAGCTCGGGCTCGATAAGGGGCTCGGCTCGAGCCTTATCGAGCCCGAGCCAGCTCGATAAGAGCTCGAGCCCGAGCCAGGGGCTGGCTCGGCTCGTTGGGCTCGATAGCCAGCCCTAGCGGAGGCACTGGAGATCGTGGAGGAGTGTTGCAGGTGTAATACCGGTTTCGATAAGCTCATCATGGCCCTCATCTTCCTACTGCCGAAGTGTGAGTTCTGTGAAAGGATAGAAGATTTCAGACCCATTGCACTATCTAATAATCTACTTGATTGTAGCAAAGGTAGAGCAGGGTTATGGACCACGTTATTTCTCCTCTTCAGTCAACTTTTGTTCCAGGAAGGCAGATCTCGGACAACCTGGTGATGGCCACTGAAATCATTGGGGATTGGAAGGGGAATAAACGAAAAGGGCTACTCTGGAAGAAAGATTTCTTGAAGGCATATGATAGGGTGGGTTCGAAGTTCCTTTGGGTGGCTATGTCCAAACGTGGTTTCCCGGATACTTGGGTTTCTTGGATGAAGCGATGTGTCATCACTGCCTCTTTCTTGGTGCTCATCAATGGACTTCCAGAGGGGGGTTTCTTTCAACCTCAGCGAGATGTTAGGCAGGGTTGTCCTTTGGCTCCACTTCTTTTTATCATTGCAGCTGATGTACTCGCTTATATGGTGGATCGTGTGCAGGGTGGGGGGGGACTCATTGTGGATTTTTCGATCATCGGCATTTCTATTCCTCTCCTTTAGTATGCTGATGACATAGTCCTATTTATTGAAGGCAGGAGAGATGAGGCGAAGGGCATGGCTACCACTCTCAAGCTTTTCGGGAAATGTCTGTCTTAGTATTTAATCACGATAAGTCTATGGTTGTTTCTTTTGGGATGCCTGAGGAGGAGGCTTTCTCCTGTGGTAAGGAACTGGGTACTGCATGCGGTGCGCTCCCTTTGCGGTATATGGGTCTCCCCCTTGCATCAAGCAGAATTAAGCTGACAAATTGGCTCCCAATCATAGAGAAGATAGAGAACAAGCTTTCAGGTTGGAAGGCGGGTATTCTTTCTCGGGAGGGCCGCTTGGTTCTGCTTAAGGCGGTCCTTGAGGCTATTCCAGTATACTTCATTTCCTCCCGCATTCTGCCTGCCGGTATTCAACGAAGAATGGAGAATCTTATGCGACGTTTCCTCTGGAGCGGCATTTGGCAGGTAGGTGACGGTATTCATCTGGTGAGTTGGGACACTGTGATGCTACCTAAATCGAACGATGGTTTGGGGATAAGAAATCTGGAGACCATGAATACGGCTTTGTTACTTAATTGGGTTGGCAGGTTGTGGGGAGCAAATGATGATCTTTGCTGTAGACTACTACGTTGCATCTACGACTTGCATCACCCGGGCCAACAGAATCATCTTGTGGGCGGGAAAGTGTCGCCTTTCTGGAAGGGGATTGTTTTGGTCATGCCGCACTTCCATGATCTTTTTAGACCAGTGCTTGGAGATGGTTGCTCTTTCGCATTTTGGACAGATGACTGGACGGGAAATGGGCCGCTATGCAATAGTTTCCCTTCCTTTTTGCTTTGGCTGCAGACCGCGGTGCTAGTGTTGCCGACTGTTGAGACAATGGGAATTGGATGCCTTCTTTTTCTGCTAACTTCTCTGACCAGTGGTTAGAGGAGTTCCTTACTCTTCTGGAGGCGCTGAGGCAACTTGAAGGCCTTCGTTCGGTAGAGATCACTAAGTATGGAACGATAGTTCTTTCTCGGTGAAAAAAGCATATGTAGCGATTTGCAGACCACGACCTTCAAGATCAGATGTCGTCATTAGAGATTACAACCTCATATGGAGTCTAAAGATACCTGGGAAAATTGGTTTCTTTTTGTGGCTTCTCAGAAGAAAACGTATTCTGACAAGAGACCGTTGTGCAAGCCTATTTTCAATTACGTCCAATACTTGCCCCCTTTGCAACATTCGTGTGGAGACCATTGATCACCTCCTCTTCCACTGCTCTCTAACTTCACAGATTTGGTCTAATTATGGTCCGAGATGGATCAATACTCAAAATTTAGAAATGTTCTAGACCTCGCTGGTGGTCTAGGAAATTTTGCTACCTTTAGCGGTTGTTTAAGCAATTTGGTTAGCTAGAAATGATGTCATTTTTTCTTCGCACCGTTTTAATTGTGAAATTGTAATATCCCACTCCAGGACTATAGTTGAGTCTTGGTTACTGTAAGTTCTTCTTCTTTGTTTTTTTAATAAACTGGGGCAGACACCATAACGTGTCACCCCTTTTTTGGAGCTTAAAAAAACTTAACGTCCGTTTACATTGGGATGGATGGCAACTAACTCGAGGGGCACAAGTGATGGAACGACAAGAAGTCAGCGACACAACTGATATTCCCATAAAGAGAGGGTATAATTAATATTGCAATATCTCGGAGGAGTAGAGCTGATAAAAACCCCAAATTTGAAATAGAATTTAGTTAATCAGTAAAATTTGAATTAACAAGCTTATAGACTTTAAGCGCAGAATATGCTCGAGAATGATGATCATCACAATAGAGCACAAAGAGCACAAACAATTCCAATAGCTAAAAGCTTTGGATTGAAGAGAGACCGATAGCGTAGAAACGTTGTAAGGAACTCAGATATCGTACAAAACGATCCCCATTTCTTTTCTTTTGAGAGTAGAAGATGTTTCTCTTGGTTGTCTGTCTCAAACAATGAGATATAGGGTCCCCTTATATAGGGTTTGCCTCAAAAGATTCATTGGTGTCCAAAAATGGAAAGTCTAACATTCCGATTTCCAAAATCCATGAAATGATCGATCATAGAATTAAGGTGATTGATCATGGGTGATCGATCATGTCACAAAAGTGATTGATCATATTTGACCGTTGGTTTGTGTTGGAAAAAAGAATGAAAGTTATTTATTCCTGGGAACCCTAGGCCCTCTTATATAGAGGAGAGACCTATGGGTAAATTACATAAGATTGATATAAGGAAAATAAAACAAGGAAATAGTACAGAAACATAAATATCTCTACACTCCCTCAAGATGGAGCATAGATGTCTATCATGCTCATCTTGGAAGAACACTTCTAAAATAGTCCTCTGAGCAAAGCCTTGGTAAAGATATATGTCGTTTGATCTCTTTAACTGACATGAGAGGTAGAAATCAAGCCATTCTGAATCATGTCTCCTGTATAATGGTCGTTTACTCCAACGTGCTTTGTTCTTTCATGAAATGCAGGATTGGTTGCAATAAATAGGCAGCTTGATTATCACATTGTAACTGCATAGGAAGAGGTGCATCTATATGCAGGTCTGCTAGCACTGCTCGAACCCACATCATATATGCTTACTTGTGCCATAACCCTATATTCAGAACAGCATTTGACCTAGCAACAATAGTTTGTTTCTTGCTTTTCCAAAAAAAACAAGAGAACTGCCAACGAACTCAGCGAAGCCCGAAGAAGATTTCTTGTCCTTAGGATACCCTGCATAATATGCGTAAGCACATGCAGAAACAGAAAGAGTTGCTCCTTTCCTAAATAGCAGTCCTGCACCTGGAGAGGATTTTAGGTACCTCAATATCATATATATAGCATCCATGTGTACCTGTCGGGGCTGCTCCATGAACTGACGCACTCGACTCGCTGCAAAAGAGATATCAGGGCTAGTGATAGTAACATAGAGAAGCTTTCCCACCAACTCTCTTTATCTCCTCTTGTCAACCTCATATGACCTCATGTTGGGATCCAATATGACCTCAAGTAACATAGAGAAGCTTTCATCATATAACCTCATGTTGGGATCCATAGGAGTAGTAGAGGGTCGATATCCAATCATGCATGTCTCAACAAGCATGTCTGTAACATACTTCCTTTGGGTCATCACAAGACCCTACGTATTCCTAGCAAACTCTAACTCTAAGAAATACCTTAGGGTGCCAAGATCCTTGGTGACAAACTGACGAAAACAGAAATTCCTTTGCCTTCTTTATCCCCTGCACATCACCTCCTGTAACAGGTATATCATCAACATACACCATGATAACAACCGTACCTCTAGGTGTCCTCTACACGAACAGTGAATGATATGCATTTGACCTCTTAAATCCTTACTTTTCAATCAGATCCGAGAACTTCTGAAACCATGCCTTTGGACTCTGCTTAAGGCCATATATTTCTTTGTGAAGTCTGCAAACTTGTTGACACTCCCCCTCAGCAGGAAACTACAGAGCCTGCTGCATGTAGATTTCCTCCTGGAGATATCCATACAAAAACACATTTTTTAACATCTAGCTGATATAAAGGCCAATCACGTACCACAACAACTGAAAGGACCCGTAGAGTGGAGTGATGGGCAACAAGAGAGAAAGTGTCCAGGTAATCCACTCCATAAGTCTGTGTGAATCCTTGTACCACCAATCTGGTCTTGTAGCGATCAAGGCTCCCATATGCATGGTGTTTAACAGTAAACACCCATTGGCAACTGACAACAGATGCTCCGTTAGGAGCAGATACCAAGCTCCAGGTACCACGTGACTGTAGAGCAGCCATCTCCTCTTCCATAGCTAGACGCCATCGGATGTCCTAGAGCAGCCATCTCCTCTTCCATAGTTAGACGCCATCGGATGTCCTTCAAGGCCTCCTGATAATTTCTTTGGATTTCTACGGCAGATAGAGCAACTGCAAATATATGGAATTCCCATATCAAGCGATCAAAGGAAACCTGAGAAGCAAGAGGATATGAGGTATATGTGCGCTTTTGCTTTTGAATTGCAATAGGTATATCCATGTCATTGGGAACCTCCTCAAACTGTGTGTCAGCCTCATGTAAAGGTTCCTGCGTAGACACATCTCCAGACCCATAGTTAGAAACATGTTATTCATAACAAACCTGAGGCATGCTGGATGAAGGGTGATGACCATGAGCAGAAGCATGCTGACGAGTATAGTATTTTGGCAATGGTGGAACAATGGGCACCTGTGGCTGCATAGGAGATTTGATGGAGGTGGAGGAGGTGGTGTTGGAATAACAAGCACGGATGGAGGTGGTGACAGGCTCGTAGGAGGAGGTGGTATGTAAACCTCATCATCTGAATCTAATGAAGTCAACCTGTCACCTGTAGGAGAAAAATACATCACGGACTCAAAAAATGTGACATCAGCGGATTCGGCGTTAATATAGTATTTTCTGCGCAATGGATCATAGCATCGGTATCCCTTCTATGTCATGGAGTACCCAACAAACACACATTTGACAGCTCTAGGAGAGAGCTTATCCAGACCCGAAGAAAACTGGTGGTCGAATGCGATGAGCCAGAACACGAGTGCGCGAGAACAACTCCTCTGGGAATGCCATGGAGAAAGGAATTTTCTCACTCAAAACATATGAGGACATGTGATTCACAATATAACATGTCGTAAGAACCGCATCACTCCAAAACGAATGTAGGGCACAACTCTGAATGAGAAAAGTCCGTGTGACATCAAGTAAATGACGATGCTTTCTCTCTGCAACACCATTTTGCTGAGACGTACAAGTACATATTGATTGATGAATAATAGACACATTGATTGATGAATAATACCAAAGGATGAAAAGAATTGTGAGAGAGCACGTGTACTAAATTCCAAAGCATTATCAATTCTCATAAATTTCACTGAAGAAAAAAAATATCATGCACTTTATTGATAAAAGTTTTGATCACATCCATAGGGTTAGATTTATTCTTCAATAAAAAGACCCATGACAGACGAGAAAAATCATCAACAACAACTGGATAAACCTGTGTTCTTGGTGATCAGGAACACGACTCGAACCCCAAATATCAACATAAAATAACTAAAAAAAAGAGCCACTGCTCCGACTCTGACGACTAGGAAAAGCAGAACGATGATGTTTTCCCAACTGGCATGCCTCACATTGGAAGGAAGAGCGAGGTGAGATATGTGGCAAAACATGACACATCTTCTGGAGTGGAAGGTGACCAAAATGCATGTACCAAGTGAAGTGAGAGACTATTCTTGAGGATAGGCCTGCATATGGAGTTCGGACTAGGTGATGGAGACCACCCTGCTCATGGCCAAAGCCAATTACCCTGCCCGTATGAATATTCTGAAAAACAAGAGACGATGGGTCAAAAATAGCATGACAATGCAAATCCTTCATAATCTGACTAATAGATAACAAATTCATAGAAAAGTCAGGTGCATGTAACACATGTTGCAGATGCATCGAGGGCGTCAAACCGATCTCCCACTATCCTGAGATCGAGGAATGAGTCCCACCAGCTATTACAACTGTTCTCCCTGGAGGAACTTGTCTATATGCTACAAACTGATCTCTGTCTCCACATATGTGATGTGTCGCCCCGGAGTTCATAATCCATTCTATAATCTCAGATCCATGACAAGAAGTAAAAGCATATGTACTACCTGAGGTGTTGCCAATGGCATAGGTACTGGCAGAGGCAGAAGCAGCAACATCTGCGTGGCCTCTTGTATTTGGTGAAGAAACAAGATGCATAATATCCCTCAATCTAGCTACGAGGTCCTCAAACCTCTGATCCGAAGAGGAAACAACTTGGGGTTCTGCTTGCTCTCCTACACGAGCCGTTGCGGGAAAACCATGCATATAGTAGCATGTGTCCTCTGTATGCCCTGGTCGGTGACAATAAGTACACGACTGACGAATACGACCTCCTCTACCATGAGGTACACGACCATGAAACTGAGAAGAGCCTCCCCTACCACGGAAGGCAACCATCGTAGAAGGTGTCTGACTAGAAGTAGGAGATGAGACAATGATCCTGCTAAGTCTGTGGAATGCTTCCTCCATGGGAGGAATAGTGCTATATGCCAGTATATGTGAACGGGCCGCCTCAAACTCCGGGTCAAATGCTACTAGGAATACACCAGCCATGGTGGCATTCCTGTATGTCTTCTGTTGCTCAAGAGTAGAGTTGAGGGGTATGAAACTGTGGAGCTTCTCAAATATCCCACACAGAGACATAAAGAATGAAGGGTCGTCTATTCTGCTTAATGACAAAGATATCGTTTTGTAGCTGCAAGATCTTTGTCTCATTCCTCGCTTGGGAAAAAGTGATTGCAAGGATATCTCACATCGCCTTAGCGGTTGGCAGATGTAACACATCATTGGCGATCTCTATCGTCAATGTACCAAAAAGCCAAATCTTGGCATACGCATCATCTGCCTCCCATGAGGCATCGATCCCAGTTTTCTCAACCAACTCTTCATCGATAAGAATATGTTTATTACACGTAGACTTCATGGGGCTCATGAACTGCATGGCCAAGAGCTCGTAGTTCGTCATGTCTATCTTGACAATCGGTGTTGGACCTCTGAAAGCGCCTGTGGCGGGAATATCGACTTTGCTTTTTGACATATTGCCGAATGAAGAAAACTAAGGTTTGTAGACCAATATAACTTTGTCTACATAGACATAGGGATTTAATTGCATATGTAGACTTATGCAATCAAATCCATCAACATCGAAGAGGATCGCCGACGACAAAGAGGAGAGCTGACGATAGCGGTGGCGGAAGATGTGATCGGCGACTAAGAGGAGGGCCACCGGCACTCGCGGCCCTTGGCGGGAACGACGACAATGACGACGCCCCCGGGGGGGGGGGTGATAGTAACGACGCCCCAACATGGCGGTGACATGAGAAAGAGAGAGATGGCTTGGCGGGTGGGGTTAGCGTTAGGATTTTTTTCTCGGGTACGAGCTCTCCGGCCTAGGACCATCGCTCTGATATCATGTTGGGAAAAAGAATGAAAGTTTTTTATTCTTGAGAACCCTAGGCTCTCTTATATAGAGGAGAGACCTATGAGCAAATTACATAAGACATACATAAGGAAAGTAAACAAGGAAATAGCACAGAAACATAAATATATCTCTACAGTCTGAAATTCAAAAAGTGATCGATCATGATCAAAAGATTGGTCGATCAGGATTGATCGATCATGAGAAATGAGATGATCAATCAAGGGTGATCGATCATGAGTGTCAAGGTGATAGATCGTATGTCTAAAAATGGAAAATATGAAATTGATGGTTCTGGCATAAGGTTGCTTGTTGATCAAGAGTATTCAAAAGCTATAGGACCGTTTTCAGCATTAAATAAAAATTATTTAATGTCACATCAGCATCCGAAGTCTTCAAAACTTGAGATTTTGGAATTTAGTATTTCTTTGATTATTTCATCAATCTGATTCTGAATTTCGAACCTTCAAGAAGTGTCTTTCAGAGTCACTTTAGGCTTTGAGTCGGCTTCTAGCTTTTCTACACTTTTCAACAAAAAGCTTCTACGAGCTTCTACATGAAAAGTTAATCAAGGTACAAAACAAATATGCAACCAAGTCATTAGCAAAATCTAAATCACTAACAAATTTATGGTTGTACTACTTTTGTTCATAACTTCTAAATTGCTGATAAAATGTCTCCTCATACTCTATTAAGTCTGTTTTCCTTGGGTATTCTCACACTCATAAGGGGTATAGGTGCTATGATCCAACTGGTCATAGTTACTACATCTCAACTAATGTCACTTTCTTTGAACAGACTAGCTACTTTATCAGTCTGTCAGTGACATACCCTTGGAGCTTTCGCCACTATCCATTACCATAAAAGGAAACACACTGTTCATTCTGATCATGTACCATTACATATTCCTTACTTGCAGGATGATGTGACCTCTTCGAGTGTCCCCACTACTACATCTTGGATGCTCCATCAGACCTCCCGAAAGCACTACAAAGGACAAAAAAGCAATGTACTATACATCTCTTGTCACATTTTCTTCTATTGACAGTTTATCAAGTTGTGATGCGATTCATCCAAGCATCGCGAGCCTTCTCTCCAACTCGCGCTGCATAAGACTCTCCAGGCACCGCGACAAGAGTCCTGTGCCCTAGTCCTTCCCACTCGCCGGCCCCCACCTTACCGTCGCTCCTCTTACGCGTGACCTCCTTCTTGTCGCCACCCTAGCGTCCTCTCCTCTCACCGTCGCCTAGTGGTTTCCTCAGTCGGTCGCTACAGCTACACCAGCCCACTGGTCCCCGTCCCTGATGTAGGTCGTCGCCACAACGTCCAGTTGCCCTGCACCTCCTAACGGGCCGCCTAGGATGATCTAAGGCACTAGCCCTTGTGGTTGTGCCTCCCGAGGTTTTAATGCTTGATTTTGGGTCATTATCGGTTACATCAGACCTCTAGGTACATTGTGTACCCTAGAGCACTTCCTTGATTGATGGGAGCGGTTGTAACATGAGTCCGCACACCCAACTGATTCATCATATGTCCTTATAGACACATTCGCTTCAGTCTAGCCTAAACGTATCTTTTCCCAGCATCATGTCAGAGAAGAAGTTCGATATCACATCTTGGAGCGCTTTTAAAGGTCTGGCGTCAATCATCGAGATGGATGGGACCAACTATGAGTTATGGCCCATGCAGTGTAATGGGAAGAAGCACATTTTAACACAGGAAGAGTCGACTGACAAGATTGGGGCATACCCCATCTTTGAGTCAGTCATGTATTTTTCTCGTACATCTGATAGGTTGACCCCGTCTGACTCTGATGAGGAGGTTTACATACCTCCTCCTCCTATGTCACCACCACCTCCACTTGTGGTTCCTCCTACGACTCCATTACCTCCGCCACCTCCACCTTTACTGTGGCGCCTACTCCTTTGATTCAGTTTTGCCTCATTTTTATATTCGCAGGCCGCCTTCTGTACCTCGTGCTCATGTGCCTTCCCCATCATCCAACATGCTCCAGGTATGTTCTGAGTATTTTGCTTCTACTGATGGTACACATGACCTTTATCTGCTTCCTTAGGAGGCTACTTTACAAGATGAGCATGTGCCTCTTTAGGATGTTACTTTAGAGGACATATATGGTACACATGACCTTTATTTGTCCATTGCTCTCCAGAAGCGGAGGCGTAATGTACAATGAATTCTCTCGTTGTCCCTATTTTTTGAGGCGTCTTTCAGCGGACTTAAGGAGGTTTGTCATGGGTCTCTCAGTTATGGAGATCCCACGAACATACCAGGAGGCTATGCTAGACAATCAATGTCATCTTGCTATGAAGGAGGAGATCAGCACTCCAATCACGTGGTACATGGAGCTTGGTTACTGCTCCTGCAAGGGCATCATGATTGGCTATGAATGGGTGTTTACAGTGAAACACCATGCATATGGCAACGTTAATCACTGCAAGGCTAGGCTCGTGTCTCGTGGGTTCACCCATACTTATGGGGTGGACTATTAGGACAAGGTCTCTCACGTGGCTCGTCATTGTATACTTTGGATCCTTCTCTCTATTGCAATGGTCCAGCTTGATGCGAAGAATGCTTTTCAAATGGTGATATGCAAGAGGAGGTCTACATGTAGCCGCCACCAGGGTTTGTTGCTAAAGGGGAGTGTCAGAAGGTTTATAAGACTATCTATGGCCTGAAGCAATGTACCAGAGCTTGGTTCCATAAGCTCTCGAATTTTATAGAGCAACAAGTCTTTACGAGATCGACTACAGATCATTTACTATTTGTTCTGAGGACTCAAAGAGGTATCGTTGTCATTCTGATCTATGTTGATGATATCATGGTTACATGAGATGATGTGCATGGTATTTATTGAGAGAAAAGAATAATTTGTTACTCTATGGTGCCCTATGGCTCTCTTATATAGAGTTGAGAGGCCATGGGAAAATTACATAGAGAGGACAAACAAAATAAGGAGTGATAAATAAATACATGAACATAAAACTCTCAACACTCCCTCTCAAGTCGGAGCATAGATATCTATCATGCTAAGCTTGGAATTGCATTTCTCAAAAGGTCCTCGAGTGAGTGCATTGGTGAAGATATCAGTTGTCTGGTCACCTGAACTGACATGAGAGGTAGCAATCTGTCCCTTCTGAATCATATCACGAGTAAAATGACAATCTACTTCAATGTGCTTTGTTCTCTCATGAAATGCCGGATTATTGACAATGAACAAGGCTGCCTGATTGTCGCACTTTAGTTGCATAGGGAGCGTCACACTAATGTGGAGGTCAGAAAGAACAAACTTTGCCCACATCATTTCAACACTGTTCTGAGCCATGGCTCTATATTCGAATTCTGCACTTGATCTAGCTACAACCATTTGCTTCTTGTTTTTCCATGACACGAATGAATTTCCAACAAAAATGCAGAAACCTGAGGTAGATTTCCTATTTTTAGGGCACCCAGCATAATCTGCGTTTGCATGATCAGAGATGGATAACGAGGTAGTCCTACTGAATAATAAGCCCTTTCTCGGTGATGACTTCATATCCGAGGATCATGTAGACTGCATCTATGTGAACCTGTCGTGGTTGTTCCATGAACTGACTAACTTTACTAACTGCAAAAGAAATATCAGGCATGGTAATGGCGACATAAAGTAGTTTCCCTACATGCTCTTTGTATGTTCACCATGGCCTTAAATTTCAGCGAAATTCGGTCGAATTTCTGTCGAAATCGAAATTCGACTGAAATGGCCGGAATGATCGAAACATGGGATACTAATACAAAAAATGACCGAAATGACTAAAATTTCAGACCGAAATTCGACTGAAATTCCGTTTTGGTCGATCATCTGGTGACCGAAACCGACATTTAGGACCTTGATTTTCTCTTGTCCACTTCCTCAGTTATGTCTTCATGTAGCTTCATACCTGGATCCATAGATATGTATGCTGGTCTGCACCCTGTCATTCCAGCTTCTAAAAGTAGATCCATTACATATTTTCTTTGTGTCGTTACCAAGCCTTGCTTATTTCTGGCAAATTCTAGGCCTAGAAAGTATCTCAACTATCTTAGGTCCTTGGTGACAAATTGTTGACCTAAGAATTTCTTGGCCTCAGCTACCCCTTGAATATCATCACCTGTGACAATATTACCATCAACATATACGAGGATAGCCATCGTACCTGGTTGTGTCTTCTGTACAAACAAAGAATGATCTAAAGTGGATAGTATGAATCCTCTCTGTTCTATTAGTTCTGAGAGCTTTTGAAACCATGCCCTGGGACTCTACTTGTCTATGAATGACCTTATGTAACCTGCATACATACCCCCCCTCAACAGCAATCCCAGGTGGTTGTTTCATATAGACCTCTTCCTGAAGATCACCATGTAAGAACGCATTCTTGACATCTAGTTTGAAAAGAGCCCAATTACGCACCATAGCTATAGAAAGCAGGATTCGTAGTATAGATTGTCTCGCGACAGGGGAGAAGGTGTTGTTATAATCCACACCATAGGTATGCGTAAAGCCTCTGGCTACAACCCTGGCTTTATATCTGTCAACTGTACCATCTGCCCTGTGCTTCACAGTTAAGACCCATTTGTAGCTGACAACAGAAGCTCCTTCCGGAGCTGTAACAAGTGTCCATGTCCTACGTGATTGAAGAGCAGCCATCTCTTCCTCCATTGCTAGCGTCCACTGACTTTCTTTAAGGGCATCTTAGTATGTTCGTGCGATCTCATTAGAAGATAGTCCCAATACAAATTTTCGGTAAGTCAAGGACAATTTATTCAGAGACACATGTCCTGTTAACGGGTACTTTGTACATGCTCGTTCCCCTTTCCGTAGTGCAATTGGCCATCACATATCATCCTCCCATCTGCTATCATCTTGTGGCATATCATGTTCATCATTCAACCCACTAGTGCCATCAGTAGAAACCAAGTTCTCAGAATTTACCTAGGACATGTTGGATGTTGGGAAAGGCCGATGAGCATCGAGCATGGATTTAGTGGGAGGTGGTGGAAGAAAGACGTCCTCAGACTCAGACAGACTTAACCTATCTCTTGTAGGAGTGTAAGACATGATGAACTCGAAAAAGGTAACATCAACACTAATATAATACTTTCATTGGAGGGGATCGAAGCACCTGTAGCCATTTTGAGTGCAAGAATAACCCACAAACATACATTTGACAGCCCGAGGTGCAAGCTTGTCACGACCAGGGGACACAAGATGCACAAAGGCAGTACACCCAAAAACTTGTGGGGTAAGAGAAAACAGTTCTTTCTCAGGAAGCGCATGAGAGAAAGGGGCCATTTCGCCAAGAATAGTAGAAGGCATGCGATTGACCAGATATCATGCAGTCATGATAGCATCTCTCCCCAAAAAGAGTGAGGCGCCCGACTTTGAATAAGAAGAGTCCTAGTGATATCTAACAAATGACGGTGCTTGTGTTCATCAACACCATTCTACTGTGATGTATAAGGCCAGGAAGTCTGATGCACAATCCCATGTGAACTGAAAAACTAAGCTAAAACAGTTGTACAAAATTCCAAAGCATTATTTGTTCGACATATTTTATTGAAGCTGAGAAAATGTTGGATATTTCATGAACAAATTTTTGAATCATAGTGCTAAATCAGATTTATTCTTAAGTAAAAAGACCTATGACAATATAGAGAAATCATCAACAACCACAAGATAGTACATGTATCTCTGGCGATCAGGAATATGACTAGGACCCTAAATGTCAAAATGAACAAGTTCAAATAGACTCTGACTACTACGACTAGATGACTTGGAAAACTAGACTGATGATGTTTTCCAAGTTGACATGCCTCACAATGGAACTCGGACTTGACAGAAACCCCTGGAATGAGATGACATATCTTTGACAGCGGAAGGTTATCAAATCGCAGATGCCAGGCGTATGGTGATTGCGAACCCCTAGAAAGCGAATTAGCACCGACATATGGAGTATGGATCAGTTGGTAAAGGCCACCATGCTCACAACCACATCCAATCACCCTGTCCATGAGTATATCCCGAAAAACAAGGGAAGTGGGGTCAAATATGGCACGACAATGTAGGTCTTTTGTAATCTGACTTATAATTAATAAATTTATTGAGAAATCTGGTGCATGAAAAACATTCTGTAACCGCAATAAGGGAGGCAGGAGAGCCTCCTCCTGACCTGTGATGGGAGAATGCGTCCCATCAGCAATCACCGCAGACCTACCATTCTGAACAGGACTGTATCTACTGAACTGTAAGCGATCTCCACACACGTGGTGTGAGGCACTAAAATCCAGCATCCATTCTGAAATATCTGACATGGACTGACTAGTATATGCATAAGTAGTACACGTAGCACTCGTAGATGTGGAAGCAACAAAATCTGATGGACCATAAGGGGAGCTGGGGAGCTCTGAGAAGCATCTATAGATGGCATAATCTCCTGAAGGCACACAACAAGCTCATCAAAACATTGATCTGTATAGCCTCCTTTTATGGTAGCTGGTGGAGCTTGCTCAACAACTCGTGCAGGTGGTGGATACCCGTGCTTGGAATAACACGTATCCTCGGAATGGCTTGATCGATGAGTCAATAAGTGCAGGGCTGGCGTGACTACTGAGATCCACGTCCACATGAGCTACCTCTCCCTCTGAATGGATAAGAACCACCTCTCCCACAGGAAGCAGCCATAACAGATGAAGTCTAAGCAGCAACAGGGGATGAGGAGATGTTGAGTCAACTTAACCTCTGGTATGCCTCCTCCATGGGAGGTATAATAGAATATTTAAGTATCTGAGAATGAGTTGCATCATATTCTAGGTCAAGGGATGCCAGAAACACCTCGGTCATCATCGAATCATGGTATGCCTTCAACTGCTTAGGTGTGACTATCAATGGTATGTAGCCATGTAGCTTCTCAAACATACGTCTGAAAGAGGTATACACCGTGTGTAGAGGTCGACCATTCTGTTTGGCCGTGAAAATATCATTTTGAAGACGCAAAATCTTTGACTCGTTCCTCGCTTGAGAATATATAGTAGCGAGGATGTCCCACATAGTCTTCGCAATAGGATGGCTCAGTATGTCATTGGCTATCTTCACAGACACGGTTCCAGATAGCCATACTCGAGAATAAGAATCATCCGTCTCCCATGAGGCATAGATTCCCGTCTTGTCCTCCGGCTCATTCTGTGTAAGGATGTGTTTCTTTCCATGGGTCTGCATTAAACTCATGAATTGCATTGTCTACAACTCGTAATTCGTGCCATCCATCTTGATCATGGGCGCGAGACCTTTGAAAGGACCAGTGGATGTAACATCACTATGATTTTCTAACATATTGCATGATGAGGACATAACGAGATCGTAGACAGAGGATAAAAATATGTCTATACATAAATTTGGGAGATGGTTATGGGTGTAGACTCAATCCACAACCATTCCCTTATTATTTTCTCTCTACGCAGGCGCGAGAGGTGACTGTAGTAGTCTGATTTTACTATTTCAGAGCAAAATCAAACCGTGTAGGGTGTCAAAACTCCACACAAATTGATGAATCAGACCATCTCGAGGCCCTTAGACAACCTCCACAAGCAGCACCCCCATTTTGTTGATCGGCGGCACGTTGAAGGAAGAGGGGAGGGGTGACGACCCTGAGATGGCGGAGAGAGGGGCGGTGGCGATGCTGAGATAGAGGAGAGGGAGAAGAGGGCGGCTTGTGGTGTAGGGCTAGGGTTGGGGTTTCAGTGCTTCGGTCTAGGACCGTCGCTCTGATACCATGCTGGGAGAAAAGAAGAAATTGTTATTCTATGGTACCCTATGGCTCTCTTATATAGAGTTGAGAGGCCATGGAAACATTACATAAAGAGGACAGACAAAATAAGGAGTGATAAATAAATACATGAATATAAAATTCTTAACAGTATTAGTGTGGCCGAGGAGTTCCGTCAACAACAGTTTGTCATCAAGGATCTTGGCAATTTACGATACTTCTTAGGACTTGAGTTCGCCAAGAACCAACAAGGTCTTGTGATGACCTAGAGGAAGTATGTTATAAACTGTGACGCCCATCCCCCTAGGACCCAAATACTTGATAATCCAATTCACGTTATACAATCTCACATTCAAAGTACAGAATCACAATAGAAACATAGCATAAAATATAGTAGAAAATGCAATAAGATTTTTCCGTTAACATTTACAAATGCATTTTACAAGCAATTATGTCCACAAAATACCATATGCATATACACATGAATGTTCATATATATATATACATATATATATATGCAAACAATATCTTTCAAAAGATACAGGTAAGCACAGAAGAAACCACAAAAGTGTACACACCTAAGAGTAACTAAACAACAACAGAAGAACTAAGCCAACAAGCCACTCACCATTGTGGTTGCTCCCAAGAACCTACCAAATTCACTAAAGTAGGTACGCCATGAGCAAAGCTGCTCAGTATAGTACTAAAAACTAACCAAGAAAGAATTAAAAGCTGAAAAGTGTACAAAAGAAGGTAACCGTGTAAAACTCAAACCATGTTGTAGCTGACTAGAAAACCTAGATCATTGATCCTTATCCTTATCCTTATGATACGATCATCATGGATAGTCTGCGGTATTGGTTCACGTGGAACCTCACTATATAACTCTAAGGGCATGTTTGGTAACTGGGTTGGATTGGAGTAACATGTGAATAGTAGCTGTTTGGATGGTTAGGAGGGTTAAAGAGGGTTGAAGTGAGGAATGTGATGTGATGTCGCATTGGTTTGTGATAGAATTCCATCCCAAGAATGCACGGGGATAAACCATGTTACCCCGGGTAACCTGAAAACCAAACAAATCCTTAGGGTATGTTTGGTTACTAGGATGGGGTGGGGTGGCCTCCTATGAATAGTAGTTGTTTGGATGGTTATGAGGGTTGGAATAGGAATGTGGCGTGATGTCACATTGATTTGTGATGGAATTCCAACACCAGGAATGCAGGGGGCAAACGAGTTGCCCTGAGGTAACCCGGTAATCAAACGGACCCTAAGACTCCGGATCCTTAGGATTGGGGTGCCTTCGTAGGCATGCAATGAAGTACAACATCCTAGCTAACTTCCCAACACGTCCACTAGTTGCCCTTGATTCAATCATGTAACTCCACACCATATCGTGTGCTAAAATCAATCCCTATTCTTTACTTTGTGCCAATCCTCACCATCAGTCTGTAACCGACCCCTGTAAAGTCTAGTCTTGATACCGTCCTAAACATTCTCCTTCAAATATACCACAAGTCCCAAAAACTACCTGCTTAATGCTTCCACTCGGAATACCAACTAATGTGGCCTACACCAACCAATACACGAATGTCAATTCTTAGTGAAAGAAGTGAAGCATAGACAACCAACCATAACTACTTGGCACCTCACATCTGAAAATCGAGACTGTACACCGGGCAAAAAAGTCACATCGGTGCACCAAGCAGCATGTCCCCCGACCAACAACCTACCGGGATCGCAGTAATCTAAGCTTCTACGCATGGCCCCGAGAGTGCATGCCCTTCCCTTGGCAGCTCTACTCCAAGCTACTCACATACCACTGAAAGTTGGACACCATGGCATGAAATCAAAACTACAGGGGGAAACTTGATCGTTGGTCCTAAGAGTCGAAACTCAGATCTAAAGGTGTACGTAAGTTGCTTAAGTTCTTCCTCACCGAACGTCATCGAATCTATTAGCATACTTTATTTTCAAATAGAGATTAAACCAGACCCATTTCACTTGATTATCAATGTATTTCCATAATTCAGATATTTAAAATATATATTAATATCCTATATGGTCTACAACATTTTCAGAATCAAATTTCATCAATTTTAAGGTCCAAATGGGTCCACAGTCTCGGAATGATCGATCTTCCAACTTTAATGACCGAACAATATTGATCGATCATAAAGACAACCACGATCTATCATTTGTGGCCAAATGATCCGTCAGCTCTAAGGGCATGATCGATCAACTAAACAACATGATCGGTCATAGCCGACGACGTCCCGTGAAAATGCTCCGATCGAAGATCCAATTATGCCATTGTTCTTGGTAACACCCACATCAAGAATATCTACTTGGGTCACGCATGCAGGCCACGAATTGGTCGAAAAATATGAAAACGCGATGCGATAAGGTACCCAACGTGCCCAAAACCGCCTCAAAACGTGACAAAAACACTGGCAATGGATAGCTCGCAACCCAACTATATAAAAATATCATGAATCTGGCACCAAACAGAGGGTTAAAAACCGTACTTCGTGGTCATCACATGTGACACTCCCTTGACCAAAACAATTGTTTTGCGATGGTTAGTGTATTTCTACGCCCACCACACGACTCCACGCTCGGTGGTGCCCTCGGATCTTTGATTGGCCATCCAAAATTTCTATGGTGGTGGAGCTCCGGCAGAGGGCCCGGAGCTCCAACGAAGCTAAGTGGTCTGGTTAATCGGACCAATTCAGTTCACCCCTCTCTATATAGGCTTGAGCCTAATCGGATCTGGGTTCAGATTCTGGTCCGAAAGATGTTCGTATTTTCCTTGTAAATTCCTCATACGGATTCTGATTTTGATATTCTTGGGCTCGTTGGAAAGGTCTCAACGAGCACTACAAGATAGAATAGTTATTTATCTCATTTGGATGTTGGATCAAGTCCGAAACTTAGAATTGGTGATATCCTATTCTTAAAGGTCTTGCATAATCTCCTTTTGGAGACATGCATGATAGATTGCAAACCTACAACTACTCCTATGGATCCCAGCATGAAGTTATATGATGATATAGAAGAGGTGGATAAGAGGAGATACATGGAGCTTGTTGGGAAGCTCTTTTACATGACCATTACCAAGCCAGACATCTCTTTTGCTGTGAGCAAAGTTAACCAGTTTAAGGAACAACCGAGACATGCACACATGGATGCAGTTCATATGATTATGAGGTATCTGAGTCCTCTCCGGGGTACTAGATTGCACTTTAGCAGAGGAACATCCCTTGCCATCATGTCATATGTAGATGTAAACTATGCAGGATGTCCAAAGGATATGAAATCCGCCTCTATCTTTGCAGTGTTAATAGGGAGCTCTTTGGTGCCATGGAAGAGCAAGAAGCATACCATAGTTGCTAGATCTTGTGCTGAGTCAGAGTACAAAGCCATAACACAGGGGGGCATTGAGATGATGCGGGTCATATCTGTTCTGACTGGCCTTGCTGTTGACGTGCCTCTTCCCATGGAGCTAGAATGAGATAACCATGTTTTTCTTTTCATTGCCAGCAACCCTGATTTCCATGAGAGGACTAGGCACATTGAGGTAGATTGTCACTATATACTTGACATGATTCAGAAGGGTTTCATCCCTACTTCCCATGTCAGCTCAAAGGAACAAACAACATATGTTTTCACCAAAGCTCTAGCCAAAGGGCCATTCCAGAGATGTTCCAAGCTGAGCATCATTGACATCTGTGTTCCGGCTTTTTTTTTTGAACAAGAACAAGGGGGTGCACTCCCAAGATGGGAGTCACCACACCACAAATTTCATTGATATAGAAAAAGATACATCATCATCCGGATACCCAGAAGTTGTACAAAGCGTTACACTGCGCCACCACATTCTCATAGTAAAAGCGCTGCCTCTTGAATATGACATCATTTCTACCAAGCCATATAGCCCAAAGCACCGCAAAGACTCAGAAGACATCACCGGTGGAGCCGGCACCCACCGCCCGAATGGAGCCCCAAAAAAGATCCGCAGAGGAAGACTGTACCCATGGCAACCCCAAGGACTCCCAGACGTCCACCGACAACCTGCAACCAAAGAAGATGTGATTCGCGTCCTCCACGCCATCAGTGCATCTGTCACACCGAACGCCCGTCGTGCCCAACAACCTTCCCCTTCTGACCTTGTCACAAAGACGACCCCGCCGCAGACACCAGAGGAACACCTTAACCCTGGTAGGAATCTTTGCCGCCCAAATAATCTTCAGGTCCACACATAGGTCCTCGTCATGCTCCAACCCACCAGCACACAACCTCCGGTAAGCCTTCTTAACGGAGAACTTACCCTCCATCCACTCAAAACAGTCCGGCTCCCCCGACAACTCCCCGGCAGAGGGAATCTCCGAAAGCAACTGCAAAAAGTCCTGCATCCTCTGGTCAGACAAAACCGCAGTGAACCTCGGAGCCCAAGTACCAGAGTCCACCACCTCCGCCACCCGCGCCTCCTTGTCCACAGCCAACGCCATCAACCTAGGGAAACGGAGCCCCAATGGCCCCTCTCCCGTCCAGTCATCATGCCAAAATCTGAAGAGAAGCCCATCTCCCAGCCGCGGGCGAAGAAGAGGCCTCAAAGCAGGCAGAACCGCCCGGACCCCACTCCAAAGGGAAGACTCATGACGCCGCCTCGCCGCCACCAACTCGCCCGAGACCCCATAAACCTTCCTCAACAGCCGCACCACCAGCAAGTCCGACGGACCCCAGATGCGCACGACCCACTTCGCCAGCAATGCCCTGTTCATGCAATCCACATCCCTGACCCCCAACCCGCCCTCGGAAACTGGTAGAGTAAGATCCGTCCAAGCCACCAGGTGCAGCCCCTTCTTATCCTGCTTTCCACTAGACCAGAAGAAAGATCTCATCAAACCCTCCACCTTCTTTCTAACCCCAACAAGCATCAAGCGGGAAGAGAAGAAGAAAATCGGAATCACCGAAAGAACATGCTTGAGCAGGGTAAGCTTCCCGCCCTTGGACAAAGTGACAGCCTTCCACCCCTCCATTCGCTCCTCCAGCCTCCGAATAACACAGTCCCAGTCGGACTTCCTCAGTTTGCCGTCGACTAGAGGCAAACCCAAGTAGGAGATGGGTAATGTACCAAGGGGGCAGCCCGCCCACTCAGCTAACCGAATCCTCTCGTCCTCCTGCATCCCAAGAGCTACCATAACAGACTTCTGCCTGTTGATCTGCAAGCCAGAAAGACATCCAAAAACGTCCACCAGGACAGCCGCGTTGTGGTTCTGAGCCTCTGTCCCCCCAAAAAATCAGCGTGTCGTCCGCATATTGCAAAACCGGGACGGAGATGTCCCCCAAGGTGAACCCCTCACACCAACCTTCCTCTACCGCCCGCTGAAATAAAACCGCAAGACAATCCGCAACCAAAACAAACAAAAGGGGAGCAAGGGGGCATCCCTGGCGCACCCCCCTCTGCGGTTGGAACCAGCCTCCCTCCTGACTCCCATTAACCAGCACCGAGCAAGAGCACGTAGTGACACACCTCTTAACCCAGTCCACCCAAAGAGGAGGAAACCCCTTCTTCTCAAGCGACTTCCACAGGAACTTCCAGCTGACACAGTCATACGCCTTCGCATAATCAATCTTCCAAATCGCACACTTCTTCCTAGATCTCTTCCATTCACGGCAGACCTCCGACGCAGTCACAATACCATCAGCCATACACCGCCCAGGAATGAATGCGGACTGAGATGGAAGAACCACACTTGAGAGAACAACTCTAAGCCTGCTTGCTAAGACCTTGGCCACAATGAGATAGATGCCGTTAGATATCGATATAGGCCGATAGTCTCCAACACCCACCGGGGTCTCTTTCTTAGGTAACAGAAAAATCAAGGCCCTGTTGACCTTCTCAAAGCCGTTGTTGCCAACCCTGAACTCATTCAGAACCTCCAAAATTTCTCCCTTCAACAGCTCCCAGAACTCCCTGTAGAAGCATATAGAGAAACCATCCGGACCAGGAGCCCCATCCGCATTTAAATCCCAAACCGCCCGGCGAACCTCTGCCTTCGAAAAGTCTGCCACCAACAATTCCGCCTGCTGACCAGTCAACGTCCCCGACCCCGCCCGATCCACCCCCAACCAGCTTCCCCCCTCACCCTCCTCGAGGCCCCCACAAAATGCTCCCGCAAAGCAACACCAATGCTCCTTTCCCCCGAAACCCTTCGGCCCCCCACCTCCACCTCATGCAAGAAGCTCCGCCTCCTCCGCCCTGAAGCAACCGAATGGAAGAAGCGAGTGTTAGCATCACCCTCCCTCAACCACCTCTGGCGCGATCGCTGCCTCCAATGAACCTCATCTTTCCTGTCCTCGTGATATACCATCTCCAACCATGCAACCCTCTCCTCCACCTCCTCCGGAGACAAACCCCGGACGCCATCCAGCCCATCCAGCCTGGTAATCCCCGCCACCGCCTCAGCCCGGGTGGCCCTCCTCCTACTGGCGACCTCCTTCCCATACGACAACAAGACCCTCCTGAGTGCGGCGAGCTTCGCCGCAAAGCGCGACACCGCCGAACCGGAAACGGAGAACGCCCGCCAATGCTCGGAAACCAGATCCCGAAAGCCCTCCTCCAACAGCCACTTCTTCTCAAACTGGAAAGAGAACCGAGCCACACGCTCCTCGCCGGAAAACCAAAGAACCGGGGTATGATCAGACAGCGTCCTCGGAAGAGCCCAAGCCCTCGCCAAAGGGAATAATTCCCCCGCCTCAACTGACACCAGGAACCTGTCGAGTCTGTACCTGGACCTCGCATTCCTCCACGTGAACCTGCACCCTGCCGCGTCCACCACCGACAAGCCTAAAGAGCTGACCACCTGCCTCAAGTCCGCAGAACCAGCATCCAAGCCCCTGCCACCCCCCGGCCTGTCCTCCGGGAGCAAAGTGACGTTCAGATCCCCACCAATAATCCAGGCCCCATCCCCCACCTCAGGCGCTATATCGACCAAGTCAGTAGCCAATCTGCCATCCTCCTGTCGGCACGGGCCGTAGACGTTAGTGATGAACATGCAAAGACCATCCGCCCTACGACGAATCCGCACCGACAAAGCAAAGCGGGAGGCGGAAGTCCCCAACAGGTCAAAAGAATCGGACCGCCAGCCTGTCAGAAGCCCTCCGGAGGCTCCCTCAGCCTCTTTCACCGCCACCTGAAAGATGTCCCCCCTACACACCTCCCTTCGTTGCTGCTCATCCAACGACTGCAGCTTTGTCTCCTGAATAATAAAGATATCTGCCCCAGCCTCTCTCAGCAAATTTTGCACCCCGAGCCTCTTGTCGGGCCGGCCCAAGCCCCTCACATTAATTGACAGTTGCTTCATATATGTAACCGATCAACCATCTTCAAGGGAGGAATAACTCCCAATCGCCGCGCCATTCCCCGATCCAGAGCAGCAAAGCGGTTCCTCACCTCAATGGGACTTCGAACCACCGCGTCAGCAACCTCACCTGCATCTCCCGCCACCAACGCCGCCCGCAACGACGCCCTAGCCAGCCTCCCCTCCCTTCTCCCTTCGCCACTCGCCCTCTCATAAGCCAAACCGAACCGGCGGTCAGAGCCCTCACCGCCAACCACACTAGCGGCCCCCATAGGCGAGACAGGAGCCTCCACCACGGCCCCCGGGCCAGCATCGACAGCCGCACAAAGCAGGGGCGCTCCCACCTCCACCGACCCACCTGCCACCAAATTCTCCGCCACCAGGACCTGCCCCTCCCCCAACTGCCCTCCCTCAAGTGGCACCCCGACACCCAACTCGCCCCCCGGGGCCGTCGACCCTCCAACCATCTCCTCCAACCCCAAGGGCATAGCTGCCACCTCCCCCACACCACAAACCCCACCTACCTCACCCAAAGGGCCCGACTGCAGAGAACCCGCCCCCGGAACCTCCACCTCAGAAAAGGAGCCAAAGCGAACCACCGACTTAGCAGGAAGAAGCTCGTCTGAGTTCCGGCTCCCCCCACAAGGAATCCCCCCCTCCACGGGCAGCGCCCCACCCCCCGGGGCTTGCGCGGCACCAAGGCTAACCGCCTCACCACCGCCACCCACCGACCCAGACTCCGCCACGGAGAGGCCCCCCTTACGCACCCCGGCCCCCTGCAAAGCCGCCCAGACATCAGCGGCCACCAACTCAACCAAGACCTTCCTACCGTCCAGCACCACCTCCCACCAGCCCATCTTCTCCTCGCCAACCGGCCTCACCCGAAGCACAACGTCCACAGGTTGCCCCAGGTCACGGCCCGCCGCCTCGACAGAGTCCACCGCAAGAACACCCTGCAGCAATGTCGAGATGCGGTCCTTCGACCTCGCCCTCATCGGCAGCCCCCTGAGCACCACTCGCTCCACCCGAGCCGGCACAACCGCGACATCGGAGTCTCGAACCCTCCGCCACTTCATCAGCAAAGCTCGCTCAGCCGACCCGCTCAGTAAGGCATGCTCCTCGCGCGCCTGAAGCCCTCTCGCCAACGCCCGCCACGGAGAGATCAACCCCACATCACCCTTGAAGAGCGCCCTCGACACGAACCCCACATCTGAAGTTGCCGAGAAGAGGGCCCCATCCCAAACGCCCTCAGCCACTAGCATACTTCCAGCCCGAGTCAGCAACGGGCACGACCGCCTAGAGTGGCCGAACCCCCAGCAAGAGAAGCAGCGAAGCGGCCCGCGGCAAGCCCTCGCCCAATGATCCAACGCACCACACCGGAAGCAACCCCTACCGAAAGGAGAAACCAACGGGGGCCCCCGAGCACGCACAGAAGCCCTCGCCACCCGCCTCCTGCACCGACCTTCCACCAAACACCACTCCCCCAGACCTCCTTCAGCATCCAGAGCAGCCCCCACTCCCAGATCGGCGACACCAAAGGCAGAACTCCCCCCAACGCCATCTGCACGTGGGAGAAGACTGCCCAAACAGCCCTGAGCAGGCACTGGGGCAGGACAGGCACCTTCAGAATCCCCTCGGAGGGGTCTCGAGCAGGGCCTGGAAGGTCCCGCTCCCTGATACGGCTGCCGCACCGGCTGAGGGACCCCCCCGAGGCATCCCCACCGTCGCCTAGCACCGCCAAGCTGCAGCCAGCGTGGAGGCGGGAAGTCCCCTCAAGCGCGCGACAACCACCATCGCCCCAGCTCGCCTCGCGCGATGCGAAGACCCCGCCTTGCTCGCCATAGACCTCGCCAGGTCTCTCTACACGCCACCCGACCTCGGGCCGAGACTCAAGCTCTCGTCGCAGGCCCCGCGACCCGAACCCCACGTGCGCCTCCGGCTGACGACGAGCTCCCAAGGCCAGACCATCGCGCGCCGCAATCGCCCGAGAAACCCTAAGCCGCGAGCGAGCGCTCCGAAGCGACATCCACTAAATTGACTAACTTGGGAAGTATGTATTTTCCTCTGTGTTCCATCTTGAGGGAGAGTGTTGAGAGATATATTTATCTATCCTTATCTTTTATGTATTTTCTATTTCATTTGTCTCGACCCGAACCCCACGCGCGCCTCCGGCTGACGACGAGCTCCCAAGGCCAGACCATCGCGCGCCGCAATCGCCCGAGAAACCCTAAGCCGCGAGCGAGCGCCCTGAAGCGACATCCACTAAATTGACTAACTTGGGAAGTATGTGTTTTCCTCTGTGTTCCATCTTGAGGGAGAGTATTGAGAGATATATTTATCTATCCTTATCTTTTATGTATTTTCTATTTCATTTGTCTTGATTATGTAATTTACCCTTTAGACTTTCTCCTTTCTATATAAGAGAGCCCTAAGGCCTCATTAATAACAAGTTATCATTTTTTTCCACGCCTATGTTATGCTACATTTGATTATGCTATGATATGCTGTATTGATATTTTCTAATTCATTTGTACTTATTTATTCATATATATCTGGTGTAATTTGGGTCTTCTTTGTGGTGTATATTGAGAGGAGACTTGATTCATTGTTGGGATTAGTAACTTAGATATATGATTATTTATGTTGTGTGTAACTTAGTATTCAATGTTGGTTAGTAACTAGGTTGAGTTTTTTGTTTCTCATATTATATGTTATTAATTTTCCTTTGTACATCATTTTATGTTATGATGTGTAGCTTATGTTCATGCTATATTGTGTATTTAGTTCATACTATCATGTTGAATATTTAGTTTATGTTGTAAATGGAAACCCATACCAAAATAGAAAATCGGGACGGGTGGGCTCCCCCTCCAACCCTCGGGGGGAGGGTACCAGCGAGACCCTGCGCAAGTAGGATATGGTGGCAGAAGGAGATGTCAGATGATTCTTCATATAGGTTTAACGGAACAGACGGTTAGGATTCAAGGCATGTCAATAGTTTATGCTATTTAATTTTGTAGTATTGTTAATGCTAATGTTATTTATTACTATAAACATCTACATATGGTTGATTTATTTTTGTATGCGTTAATATATTTATGTTGCCATTTTTATAAATCTAGAATGTTATTTTTTAATAGATGCATTATTCTTGTTATGTTTATATGAATGCATCGTAGTATTGAAAATATCTAAATCTATGAAAATATATAAGAATATGTGAATAAAAATTAATTTATATATTTAAAATAATTTAAAAAATCAAAATTGACTAAATCCCGACTATGTCCGCTTAGTCACCGAGTATCGGTTAATCGTTGGTGACCCGGTCGATTAAGTACTGACTACCGAATTCTGCAACCTTAATTATACCTATCATACCAGAAGTATTGCCTGGACATTCTTATAGAGGCCGGTTTACTTGGGTGCAAACTATTTGGCATCCCAGTGGAGTTGCGAAAGCATGCCACATCTATTGATCCTGAGTTTGAGGATACTACACGATACAGAAGCCTACTGGAAAAACTATTCTACCTTACTATCACTAGGCTAGATATATTGTATGTTTTAAGCAGAGCTAGCCAGCACACAGAGAGACCTCTCCACGGTCATTGGCAGGATGTTATCTATATCCTTCGATACCTGAAGGAATCTCTAGGGAAAGGCCTCTTTTATGGGGCCAACGATCATGTTGGCACTTGGCATCACTGTTTATGTGTTACTTGGGGGATCAAGAAGCCGGCTATTGTATCTAGATCGTGCAGAGGTTGAATTCATGATGATGGCTCAAGCTACTTGTAAGATTACCTAGTTAGTCTCCTTTTTACGATAGCTTAGACTTCTTGCTACTATCCTCATTCCATTGTACTGTGACTACAAGTCCGCTACATACATTGCCATCAATCTTGTCTTTCATGAGCAGATTAAGCACATTGAGGTTGGTTGTCATTTCATTCGAGATGTAGTACGAGGAGGGAATATCACCACTCCACATATCTACATAGAACTTCAGCTTGCAAATATGTTCACGAAGGCCTTGGCAAAGAAGCGTATATCTTGGTTGATTTCTAAAATGGGCATGATCGATAGATATGCTCCAACTTGAGGGAGAGTGTTGAAGCTATTTTGTTTTACTTCTTATTTTATTTTATTGAGTATTGTAACCCTTTGGGGTCTATTATGTAGTCATCACGTTTTGGGCTCTAATGTTTCACACTATTTAAGAAACCCCATACCTTTTAAATAAATAATTCCATTCATTTTCAATTGGTTTCCACAACCTGAAACACCTTATAGATCTTATCTATTGGATATTAAATCAGGTGTCCATCTTGCAATAAGGATATTGCTCTGTCCATAAACTGGAAAGTTATGATCATTGTCGAGATTGCGGAAGCCTTCCAAAATTTCTTCATTTTATACTCAAGATTTGTGCTCTTATCCCAGTTAATGTATGAAGGGACCATAAATTGTGCTCAAACATTTATTTATCGATAGGATAATCAAATTAATGTGACAGATTGGTAGGACGCAAAGCGGCAACATTGCGACATATGACATGTTATCAAATCAGCATTTGACTAAGATCCTCCTATCCATAGATGACAAACAAAACAAAAAAGGTTAGGCTTTATGTTTATTCTGTGTTCTGAGACGTCATACTCTTTTGCAATGGTCATCATTCGCGTTCATTTCTCGATTTGACCTTCCCGACTCGACCACCCACTTGAGGATCAAAAGTAGACTCTTTTTCTCTTATCAAGAAATTCCCCAAAATCTAGATAATCTAGTCGATTCTTCTCTTCTTCTTCTTCTTCTATATTTCTTCTCTTCTATAGAGTTCGCACTCCAATTTTCCACAAGTGGTCAACAACCAACCACAGCTCCCTGCGGAAATAGCACTCATTCGAAATGGTTGTCTTGCTCTTTTAAATAGTTTGCGACAGCATGTATTATCGTATATAATCTGTCATATATTTTGATTTTAAGTAGCAGTTTTTTTTTTCGATTTTTTCTTCTGTTGAGGTTCTCCATACTTCCAAAAAGTTAAAAAGGAACATTACAAAATTCTTGAACTCCAGAGCAATGTGTCTATTGATTTCAAAGGCAGAGGGTTATGAAGGTTTGTTTAGTTTTTCTCTTTTTTGCAATATGAGTTTTTGCTTTCCTTTTGTTTCTATCCAATTCTCTTGTTGCACCAGTAACTTGGTTACTCTGCCAGTGTTCTCATCCCTGACTTGTTTCGCGGGAACGCATGGAAGAAAGATCAAGACAGTTCCGAATTTGAATGGTGGTTGGCCAGTCATCCTCCTGAAACTGAAGACATTGCTGCATCGACACAATGGATGATTGATGAATTTGCGGCAGTTGGAGTTCCTACGAAACTTGGAATCATGGGGTTCTGCTTTGGTGGGTGTCACTTGGTCCAGACTTTGGCAAAGGATGAACATAAGCTCTTCACTACAGCTGTTTGCCTTTATGGGACAGGCTTAGACGTCTCCCTAGCTTCGAGCGTCAGAGTTCCAGTCTTGTTTATAAGTGGGGATAATGATCCACTCTGCCCCATCGCCGTCCAAAAGGAAATGGTGCAAAACATCGAAGGTTCGAAGTTGGTAGTGTACAGTAATAGGGGCCATGGCTTTGCTCACCGGCCACAATCTCAAGAAGATGATGATGATGCAGAAAGTTCTTTTAGCATCACCAAAAAATGGTTGCATGATTTCTTGGTTGTAAATAAAAACCTGGCTCAGTTGTAACAGACCATCAGTGGATCTGTTGCATACTTGATAAGATAATGTTTGTATGCATCTTGATGTTAATATTACAAGCGATTTTGGAACTCATCATGACTTGATGCCGATTCCTAAACATAAACACGATGATCACCTTTATGTGAATTCGCACTATTTGGGTTGCTAAATTGATTTTTTTATAAGTTTCCTAAATCATTCCAGGGAGTCCAACCCTGACATCACGACGGACAAGGACACACAGCTTAGAGGGCATTGTCATGATGCAAGCGATCGTGTGTGCACTAGGACATCACCTTCACAAGGGCTTGCCATCTAAACCTTTGCTTCAATTCATGCATATTTTTCTACAAGGTATGAGAGCCTTAATTTGACGCAAAATCAAGGTCTTCTTTGATCATGTGCTTTGTGCTACTTCGAATAGACTCTGATTCATTGTGTCACGCTTGGAATAATTCTCGTGAGCATTTAGTTTATAGCCTTCACGTGAAGCGATTTGTTCCAACAACCTCTATATCCAATAAATTTTGGGTGCACATTTTTTTGGTTTGATGCATTTCTTTAGCTGATTATCGCACATTTTTTTGGTTTGATGCATTTCTTTAGCTGATTATCGTAGATTTTAGCCCATTAACTTCATGGGATTCATCAGAAGCATGGCATTGATTTCTTGAAGACCTTCTAGTCTTACTCTAGTCTTGATTCGAGATTGGAAGCTTCATCAAATGGTGATATCCAAAAAAAGGTTTCCATGCACATGCTTCTGGGTTATGAGAAGGTAGGAAAGTCTTGCAACAAGAAGGCATTCTATGGACAAACAACCACAAATGGCATGTTTTGAGATTTGTAGGATGATGATGGTTAGAGTTAGGAACTGCGAAGGCAAAAAATATCATACGTTGTGATGTCAAGAGAAGTGGAGACAAGGTGTCTCTCTTATTGGTTTGTGTTGATGATATTATCAGCAATGATAATAATGAAGATGAATATGCTTAGCTGGAGGGGAGATTGGCTCCAAAGTTTGAATTATAGGATCTTGGTAATGTGAAATATTTTCCTGGCATTGCAATTGCAATATAAAGAGATGGCTTAGTAATGTACCAAAGGAAGTATACATGTGATATGTTGAAAATTGGGAAGCAAACCCACTTCTACCCATATTGAAGGACATAAGTTGAGCATCAAGAACGAAACTCAACTCGAAAAAGATTTGAAAAATCGGTACTAAAGGTTCGTGATGAAGTTGTTCTACCTCACCTTAACCGGATGTGACATTAATTACCAATGTCGTAAATGTGGTAAATTAGTTTATATACACCCTTACTATTGAATGCACTTTATAATACCTAAAGAACTCTGGGGAATGATTCTTGTTTACCAAGATGTGAAACTTGAGATTGATTGTTATATAGATGTTCATTGGACATGACTTGTAGATACTAGGGAGATCGACCACTGGATAGTGCTTATATTTGGGTGACGATTTTGCGATTTGGAGTTAAAGATAATCCATGTGTGAGGTCCAATGTTGTCAGTCGAATACAATGTTGTCGCGCTGGGAGTTACAAAAATGTTATGGCTTAAGATCATTCTGACCGATATTGAAATATAATTTTGACATGCCTATGGGATTATTCTATAATAACAAGGCATCAACATCGCATTGAATATCTGTGTTATGTTTGGCAAAACAAAGCATGATATTATTGTCACCACTTCAACAGAGGAAGGACTGATTTAGGAGCTTGTGGTACCTTAAATAAAAATTGAAGCGCAAGTTGCAAATGCCTTCTTCAAGGAGCCTTCCACGAAAAATTTGGAGAAGAACGCGGGTAACGCATGTTTGATTTTTGTGTTCAGCTTGAGGGGAGTGTTTGTTTGTGTATTCAATGGGTTATGGTTGAGACTTGTGGAACTATGTAACTCATTTCCCTTTTTGATTTCATAAAGAGATTAAAACAACCCTAAATACAAGTATGCGTCGGGGCATCTCCTCTCGTGATTTTCTCTTTCTGAGAGTGATTTTCCATGTATATCATTATGTGCATGGTTTTGCATATTTTTCTATGATGACATGTGGCACATGTAATCAAATGGGTATTTTATAATTATACCCATCTGAGATTATGCAATTATAATTGCGGCCTTTTCTTTTTGCAATATCAGTTGTGCCCCACACTAAATGACATAATAGCATGTGTACCCTTCTAGTTAGTTGCCATCCGAATTTCTCCCAAGACAACCATCAAACGAAAGGTAATTTACAGTTGCACCTACTGTGAGCACCGGTGGAAAAGTAACCGTTAGGTAATATTTCATTTGTACATTTGGTAATTGGACGACCATAAATAAAATTTCAAATGAAAAGCAAATGATTGATGGGGACATACATACTATAAAGCAATGGCAACAAAGGACCGAAATTAGCAAATGAAAATCAAAGCATGGAAGCAGCCAGACTGTATTTCATAAAATATAAGGAGTAATGTACAATTTTTCCATCACAAAGAAGGGATTAAGGTACGTTTTTACACAACTCGTGCATACAGATCAAAAGATATTGTTATTATGCAATAAAGTTGTAGAATTAGAGAAACTTTGGAGGGATATAGTTATTATCATGAAGATAATAGTCATGTGTGAAGATACTAGTAGCTGCAAATTTCTATCTTAACAAGGAATTATGAGGATGTTTACATACCTATTGGATGTGGAGATATGACAAGGGATTTTACATGTTATCCAATCTCCTTTTCAATGTAAATAAAACATGGTATCTAGATATCATGTTTACACACATGAAAGTTTCAGTTCACACATCTTACATAATATGAAGTTTGCACAGAAAATATATTCTCAACCAGAGAGCAAAAAAACTGTCAACAAAAAAATGTTTAAAAGCTGGTCACATCCCCCCTACCCATTTGTCACCTATAGATTGGCATTTATATCTTCATAAAATTGCAAAAGTTTTATTGTTAGCCTCAAAAAAATATCAAAATATGGGATGAAATGTGAACTGATGCTATCTAATTTATCCTACCTTCCAAAAAATGTATAATCTAAACTTGATGAATAACAAAAGAAGGATCCACCAGCTATAATATGTGCTCCTAAAGACAAAGAACAAGACAAGATCTGGTAACTTAATCAATCAGTGTAAAGATTGTACTGCCTTTCTAAGTTGCATATTGGACCATCCTATAGCATCTCGAAAGGTGCTTTTCCTTTTTTTAGTCGACCACGCCTCCTTGGCGTATTGTCATTTTGGCATGGTGTCTTTTATCATGTATAAGGAGAAGAAGAGGGTATACTACTAGTGCATTAGTCTAGCATGACCTACTTTGACTATTTTCCCAAAGAAGAAAGATAGCTTTCCGCCCTCAACCTGGCTCACACTTGGCATGGACCTGAGTGCTTCATTAGTTGCTTCATCGTTGCGATGTCACTATAAATTAACATTTAAACAACTTATTGAGATTCAAAGCTGAAGAAATTCGACATGAATGTATTTATTATTCATCAAATATTTACTGATACATATTAGTACTCATATATTAATGTTTATCAATGTAAAGAAATATAGAAAGATTGATTAATGTATGCCAGTAAACCATGTTGCGAATGCAAACCTTCAACTCGCAAAAGCAATTACCTCAACAGAAGTCTGCAAATCATGTTGGTGATGTGATGATGGCATCGTCGATGGCTGATTAATTGGAACTTTGCACATAGTTCTTATGATGCTCATCTTATCCACAGCAAGCACAAATATGTCGAGGCCTCATTTTCTTTACCACTTCATCCTTGGATCTAATTCGAAATTTCTTCAGTATACATGTTGACAGGTGCATAGTTGCCCAAAAATCACTTCATATGTGATCATTCAGCATATGATAATTTGACCGCATACATAGTTGCCCAAAAGTCCTTATCTGGCAAGGATGCTACTACAAGTTCATTACACTTCTGCTATTTTTTCAAGTTGTGTGTAGAGATGTAATCCTCCCACTCAACTCCTCCTATACTTCTAAGGATTGTTGTTGCATGCCTACATGGAAGACCACTTAGGTGCCATCTTATGCAAGTACATGTATGTGATTGGAGGTCAACCGAGTACCTTCCTGAAGGAGGCTTCCACATATTTATCATTGTACCTTTTAATAATTAAACCCTGGAGATCTGTGGTGTTTGCCCTTACATATTCTGATGCAAGAGGTACCAAGGCCCTTATCATCCCACTGCTCTTGTCTTCTCTCATCCATTATTATCATAATCTCTTGTCTATCCAATCTACTAACTCAAAGCGGTAGATGCCTGCGCCCAATGATAATTTTTGTAGCTCGGACTTATGGTATATTGCCTCTTCTCAGTGGACCAAGCATGTCTTTCAAAGTCCTCTCTTGGAAAACCTTCTTGAAATTCTTGTAGACGTGCCTGATGCACTACCTATGCTCAGCTTTAGAAAATACTTGTAGTATTGCTCCTTTAAACCTTTTTTCCCATCAGATTCGATTGTTAACCCATTCCCTTCTCTAAATCTAATTGCTAAATGCAATCTCTCCATAAACCTCGTGGTTGTCAATAAAGTCTTAGGATATTTTTTCCCTTTAGATGGCATCCATCTACTCCAAGAGAAAGCCTGCATCCATGTAAGAACCCTTCCCTAGATGTGTTGAAACATATTAAAACTCTTAAGAATGCATCATCTTTTTCTGTAATGTAATCAATGACAGAACTAGGGTTCCTAGTCTTTAGTTCATATATCATACTCCGTACCCTTGGGTATGTCAAATTCACCAACCATTTTTCAAAATTTAGTAATCCAACCTTGCTTGCTCATTGTAGTACCAACTCTATTGATTAAGTTGTGAAGTGTAGAGTTTTGATTTAGAATATAACCCCGTAACCAACCTAGATGCTTGAATTCACCAAGGACAACCTTCGCTTGGCATCTTGTTGTGATTCAACTCAGATTTTACTTAATAAACTTTATTTCGAATTCTTTTTTGTGCGAGCGAGAAACAAAAGTGTTGTGATATGCAAAATTAGTGCCCACTGCGAACTCCATAGTCTCTAAACCATAGTTCTTGCCCTTGTAGTATCGGTAATCTTCAATTTCAAAGTCTATCCCCTTATCATTGGCATCACGTGTTTGAGAACTTTCATCTGATTCTTTGGAGGTATTGTCACACTAATCGTTGTTTGATCAATGTCAACTTCATATGTTACACTAAAGACATCATCAACTTTGGGGCTCTCCTCAAATTCTTCCAGCAGAGCCCTCCTTCTTCCTTTCATAGCTGCTCGAGAAGACCTACTGACATTTGTTGGGACCTTTGCTTGCCCCTATGTTGATGTAACCGTTGACCTACCCTTGGTACCTAATTGGGGGAAATCCCAAGGGTTTGGGAAGCATAATCATGCCCTTTCTTTGATGTTCTTGGCAATATGCGATGTGTAGTTTGATCATGCCCCACTTCAATGCTCCGTTCATTTTATCATGCAGACTTCGGTGTACTTTGTGGAGCCTCCTTGGATAAGGTCTTGCAACTCCATCACCTTCTTCTACCACACCAATATATTGTTTATCGTTTGCAGCTTGTGTTCCATCAACTACTTCAGAATGTTAGAAAATAAACATGCGGAAGAGAACATGGAAAAAGATAAAGAACAATAGAACACAGTGGGATTTTACGTGGAACCCTACTCCGTGAGGAGCAGGATGAAACCACGGGAGAAGACCTCAAAGGGCCGTGATTGTCTATTGACTTTCTCATCTGATACAGGAGGCCTGGGGCTCCTTATATAGCCTCTACGGAGCCTCCAAGTCCCACCACTGGACGATGTGGGACTAAACTGTTGGATGGGGTAAATGGATCCTGGAGGGATCCATTTACCCATCTCCTTCATAACTGACGCATACATCAAATACTCCAACACTCCCCCTCAAGCTGGAGCATGCAATGCTCAGCTTGGACAAACAGAAAGATAAACTCAACGCTACAGGACACTATGGACAATATCAACCCAATGCGCACATTGAGGACGTTGCTTCTCATGTCGTGCAGGTGAGGAGGACGAACAGGATGGAGTGTGAGTCTGTTGAATCTCCTCGTAGGAGAGCATGAGCTCTGAACTGCGCCTGTCAGAGTCACTGCAACTGGAATGAGTCTCCTCGTGGGAGTACTCTGGCCTGCCACAATAATGTGGACAACTGCTCCATCTCTGAAAAGGGCCGAACTGAAAGAGGGTCGTGGCTGTGCAATCCTCGTCGGAGTCCACAATCGTTGGAGAATGGAGTCTGAAAGAAGTCTCCTCGTCGGAGAATCGGGTCTCTCCCATCTGGCTCAGAGAATGGTGCACTGCTCTGGTGTACCTATGATACCACATGAAAACCCTTACCCACATGGCGTAGGGAATGGTCCTCTACTCTGGAGTCCCTATGGCTCACATGAAAACTCTGGCCTACAAAACAATAAAGGACGGGGACCTCTGAACTAATGGCATACATGTGTTCATCTGAAAAGACCGCATACTCGTGCGTGTCTGAAACTGGAGTCTCTCTGGAGAACTCAAAAATGGGCCTCAATTATGGAGTGCCTCGATCTTGGACTCTGACCAATCTGTCAAGTCTGAATCTGAGCATCAAACTGGGACTCAGAATCTGAACGTCGAGTCTGAATCTTGCGTATGAAGAATCTTCATCTGAAAACTGTAGAGTCTGAACAACTGGTTGGTCTGGAATCTGGATCATGGAACATACCCGCGATTCTACATATATACTCCCCCTTTCTCCCATACTTGTCGGAAAACATGAACGTCGATCAAGTTGAGAGAAGACAAGATAAATAGGGGGTAAATAAAACATGAATATCCTCGAAACATTTCTTGCAGCTTTTCCTTTTTTTTAATAAAGCTGTCACATTTTTTAAAGCCGTTTTTTTTCGGCTTTTTTGTATTTTTTTAAGCCGTTAAATTTTTTTTGGCTTTCGCAAATTATTTTTCTTTGTGTACGGTTTCTTTTCCTGTGTACGCGCCTTTTTTTCTTTTTTTACATGCTTCCTTCTTCTCTCTCTCTCTCTTTTCACAGCAACCCTCTTCTTTCGAAATAAACTGCCCACCCCTTAAGTCAAGGGGTATCGGGCCCACATAGCCCCTCAAACATTTTTTTTAAATACCCATTGCCCCTTTAGGGTTTCATCGTGGGAAAGGGTTGGGAGCGTCGCCTGCGCGCATAACGTGTCGACATAGAGAGCGGGGGTGAGGCGCGCCGCCGAGGGCCCCGCCTGGCGAGATCTGGGGATGCCACGAGGGCGACGATGGGCTGCGCAGGAGCTCGTCCCGGCCAGGAGCGATGGGGTGAGCGACTGGGGTTAGGGCTCCACCTGAGCTAGAGAGCACCACCTGGGAACACGGAGCAGCCGCGTCGCTCGAGAAGGTCTGTCCGAGACGAGGGCTCGCCTTGACTGATGCCGTATGCGCCTGACAAAGATGCTCCAATCGCCTGGGCTTTGGGACGGGACTCGGTTAAAGGGCTTCGAGCGCCAGATGTTGCCGCATGGGCTTTGGTTATTTCAATCCGCCTGGAGTTCGTGCCTGCAGGATACACGGGGCTGGAGGAGGGAGCTCATCGCGCCGTAGGGCTCTGGCAGGTTGGCGATGGAAGGTAGCCCTTCTGCGTGGCAGGAGATCGCCCGCGCGACGTGGAACCCTAGAGTTAGGGCTCGCGCGCCTTGGAGATCTCAGCGCGATGCCTAACTGGAAGGAAATGCGTGCCTCGAGACTCTAGGGTTTGAAACCCCAAGATCTGGGACTGGAATCACTAGAACATGAAGTTGAAAAATCCCAAATAAACGAATCTTCATCAAAATCGAATCTCGAAAACACGAACAAGATAATCTTCAAGAATAATTCCTCGAGATCGAACCCGCTCTGATACCATGTTAGAAAATAAACATGCGGAAGCGAACATGAAAAAAGATAAAGAACAATAGAACACAACGGGATTTTACGTGGAACCCTACTCCGTGAGGAGCGGGATGAAATGTTTCATCATGTTAACCACGAGAGAAGGCCTCAAATGGCCGTGTTTGTTTATTGACTTTCTCATCTGATACAGGAGGTCTGGGGCTCCTTATATAGCCTCTACAGAGCCTCCAAGTCCCACCACTAGACGATGTGGGACTAAACTGTTGGATGGGGTAAATGGATCATGTTTACCCTTCTCCCTCATAACTGACGTATACATCAAATACTCCAACACAGAAGCATCAATATCTACTTCTACCATCATTGTCCTAACAAGCTTATTCATTACATTGGTAACACCATCTCCATCTCCTAGTTCATCTATCAAATCCCCCTCATCTACTACATCCCCTTCGTCCCCCATACCACTTCATGCACTTTTGAATAAAAAAACCATCGAGAAGATTTGACATACCATGGTGGTCGACTACTGTAAAGCCCTTAAAATCAACCTCTTGGGATCCTACCATCTATGTGGATAGTAGATCCGGTCCGCTGAGACGAATTCAATGGAACTTGCTTCATCTTAATTGAAGGTCATTTCAATAGTTATGAATTTTGGAAGCAAACAAGATCGACGTCGGTTAAGCCATCATTATCTCTTTATCGCCATCATTAGTACTAATAAATTGATTAAGAATACAAATGATCATTAAGCTTACTGATCATGGTTAAGCAATGTTAATCATTTACCAGTAGATGTTAATTGTAGTTAAGGATGGTTAATCACAATCAATGCTAATTAATCGTGGTTAGCGCTAAATTCTTAGTTTTTTCCTATCAATACTCTTAGTGGGGTTGGATAGGTTACCTATCTCTTTTTGATATGCCGCTCCATGAGCAGAGCGAGAGAACGAAGTGGGTTGTGGTGATGCTGGAATTTTCGCCTATTTGTATCTATTTAGTGATTAGTCTGCTAGTTTCTTTGATCCCACTCAGTCTTCCTTTTCTATTTTTTCAAAAAGTTCGACCTATCCCAAAAAATTGGCAGTAAATGAATGTGGTTTCGATCCCTTCAATGATTCCAGTAGTCATTTCGATATATGATTTTATCATCTGGTTTCCATTTATCATTAGCGAAATCATGGATTTCGTGATAAGCTTGGGTAAAACCATGGGCGAAAAATCGTAAGCTATGAAACCGTGATATTGAAGGAAATCGTGATTTTGGGCAAAATCATGGGAGAAAATCATGGATTTTAAACCATGGTTTTCAGGGGTTGGGCCTACAAATACCCTCTCCCCTTTCATTCTCTACAACTTTCATTCCATCCACCACCACCACTAGGGATAGGGTTGAGAGGGTGAGAGAAGGGGAGGGAGGCAGTGAAGAAGTGCTAGCGAAGAACTGTCGAGAAGAAGAGGAGAAAGAAGACGGTGTGCTCCTTTCCTTGACGGCTTTGAGTAAGAGGTAAGTAAAGCTGCATTGGTCTAGGGTTTCAAGTTCTTTCATTTCCTATGTTAGTATTAGCATATAAGAGAGATATCTGAGCATAACCATGCATGGGTGTGGGCAGTTGTGGCGTTGGTGAACATGCCTCACTCGCCCATGACATGAGACTAGCCGATTCTTCGTTGTATTCTAATAGTGTTCCTATATATTTTACAAACCTGAGTAGCACTCTACTTCGATGTGGGCGTCTGGACAGTCGGTGAATGTATGCATCACCCATCCATGATACGAGGTGTATTGGTGATACAATTTCTTCTTTTGATTCTTATTTCAAGTGTTATTTTTTTCAGACATCATTTTATAAGAGGAAACTCTGTCAAATATTCTTTGGAATAACACATGATATAAGGAAAAACTTTCTTAAAATTTTCCTTAAAATATCACCCGATATAAGGGAAAACTCTAAGAGATTATCTTCCCCATGTTCTTTGTATTCTTCACTTGTTTCTCACATTCTTTGTGTGTTCTTTGTGTTATTGATGTAAAAATAGATTTCAATTGTTTGAGGATGCGTTACTCATTTGATTTGAAAATGAACCAAAGTAGGTTGCAACATACGTGAAAGTTAATACATTAGGTAGTGAAATCCTTCCTCTTGTTGTTGGGTTTTCAAGTTAAACTGGATAAACTTAATGTTTATTGTGTTTTTTATTATTAAGAACATTCACATGATGCTTCGTGATTTACTCTAAAATAATTGCTAAAATAGAGTTGGTGTAATTAATCATCCTTGCAGCTGCTATGATATTTGTGCAATAATATACCGATACTAGGTGAAAATTAATATGGCATAATTGGGATCAGGTTAAAATTTTCATACTATTTTTTACGATAAGGATGACTTGAAGTAGATTTGTCAGAAGAGCATTTGTACTAGTACGCCATCCCTATGTGGTACAAGATTGTCCGGATATGTTGAGCGTGCGTACTAAATTATTTACAGCATGTGATACTCAGCTACCATTAGGTGGTTTGACTTATTGAAGATGTGACCGTGCTATGTGGATGCATGGGTGGTTTAATAGTGGTTGGGTCCTAATAACATGTATTTAAAGATGCTAGTATTTGTGATTAAAGATTATCTTGTGGTTTTTAGCTACTAGATCCTCGAGGACGGTATGCTTCCTTATTAAATTTGACAAGTTGAGGGTTTGGAACCGTGGATCATAAAACAAAAAGGATATTGTCAAGATAGCATTGGAAGATTGGTTGACGCGACTTATTGCGACGTAAGCTCACCATATCAACGAAATCTGCATCACGAAGTGTCCATAGCTTCTGAGTCTGTGAGAGGTGAGGTAAACCACCTGTACTAATCCCCGACGTGGAATATAAGGAATGGGACTTAATCTAATGATAATAAATGAAACTTTTTGATATAGTAAGTTTTGCTAAATTAACTACTTTTACTTTTCTCTTCTTCATTACTTAGCACTCGCTAATCGTTATCCTATGGTTTTTGAAAATCCAACATGTGTTGGTGAGCCATCGTAAGCACCTTAGCCCCAACCAACCAACCATAGTAGCTTACAATATATGATAGTTTGTAGTTCTTTGAGTTCTTTTCTTTCATCTTGATGTACATGTAGAATAATATCATGGGTTACGTTTCTATGTAAGCCTTATTTTGTGAATGGAAAAATGTGATATGCTCTCTATGTAGCATTATTGCATTCTGTTTCTTAATGTTAGCCCTTATTATTGGATAAATATATTACTGAGTAACCAGATTTGGTAAATGGGAGGATCTGACGATTTGAAACTAGGGTCATGACAAATTGGTATCAGAGCCTGATTACTCCAGTAGCTTACTCAGTAACTAATAGCTATTAGTGGTATTTAGAAACTAAGGATATGTTAAGATCCTTCGATTTTAGTAATTGAGTCCAAAAATATTACCATTCACAAATTAGTGTCCCTAATGTATATCATGCTAGGTAGAATAAGATCAAATCGATTACATTGATTCATCTGAAGATCATTGCAGATCAAGACTTGGCGGTTAGGCAAACGATTGCGATGATGGCAATACCACAAGAGGTGAGGCAAAGACATCATGCATTTAAGCAAAGACTTGATGCCCATGTTGAGAGACTCGAGGGTCCAAACCTATGGATGCTAAGGCTGAGGATTCCTCTCAGCTTTCCAAGGAAAAATCTAGTTGTCATTCCTCCAATGAGTCTTCCCATACCCAACTGAAGGAGAAATGGAGAAGGCCCTTCTCAGACATCAAAAATTACTTGACTTCTGCCACAAAGATAAGATTTTGATAGAAGTACAAAATTCTCATCTAATCATGGCACTAGGAGGACAAATATTTAAAATTCAAGAGATCTTAGATAACTATGTGATACATATTGCATTGTAGGATATTATTTACCTACTTCTCTACTAATTAAAATGGATGGTTTTGACCTCATTCTTGGGATGGACTGGTTGGAAAGACATCATGCATGTTTTGACCGTTTCTAGAAGATAGCAACCCTTCGCATTCCTAACTCCATAGAAATCAAGTTCAATGGGAAGACTTCTAATGAGGAAGTAGTTTATATCTCTTCTATGGAGGAACGACGATTTCTATTACATGGGTGTCAATGTTATTTAGCCTAAGTGTTTACCACCACAGAAATAGAGCAAATGATTGAAGATGTGCTTATAGTATGTGAATTCCCTTATGTCTTTATAGATGAACTACATGGATTACCACCTGAACGAGAGATTGAATTTGAAATCTCTCGTGTACCTGATACTCAGCCAATCTCTATTCTGTCATATTGTATGGCACCAGCCGAGTTACATGAATTGAAGGTGCAACTGTAGGAACTCTTGAATAAAGGGTTATTCACCCTAGTACTTCACAATGGGGTGCATACGTGCTTTTTGAGCGAAAGAAAGATGATTCGCTACGACTATGTATTAACTATCGATAGTTAAATGAAAGGACAATAAAGATTTGTTATCCATTGCCATGAATAGCTGACATCTTTGATCAGTTATTGGGTTCCACTGTATACTCAAAGATTGATCTAAGATATGGATACCATCAGTTAAGAATTAGATACTCGTATATTCCTAAAACGACCTTTCGCACTAGATATGGACATTACGAGTTCTTAGTCATGCCTTTTAGAGTGACAAATTCACCTGCGTCTTTTATGGATCTTATGAATAGAGTATTCAGTCAGTTCCTAGATCACTTCTTGGTAGTATTTATTGATGGTGTACTCATCTATTCTAAGAACGGGTAACAACATGAACAATATCTCCGACATGCACTTAAGACACTACAGAATAATATGTTGTATGCCTAGTATAACAAATGTGACTTTTGGTTAACCAAAGTATCCTTTTTAAGCCATATCTTTTCTAAGTTAGGTATCTCTGTTGATCCTGCAAAGATTAGTGCGGTGATAAGTTGGGAGCGTCCGAAGACCGTAACATCTTTTTATGATCTAGTCATGTATTATAGAAGGCTTACGAAAGATTTTTCACGAATAGCCTTACCTTTGACTAGGTTAACTCAAAAAGAGGCATCATTTATATGATCTGATACTTGTGAAACCAACTTTTAGACATTGAAAGAATGTTTAATCCATGCACCTATCCTTACTTTACCCTTCGATACCGAGGGCTTCACTATATACATTGGTACATCTAATGAAGGACTTGTGGCAATGCTCATGCAACATGGAAAGATAGTGTCATATGCGACATGACAATTGAAGATAGATGAGCGTAATTATCCAACTCACGACCTTGAACTTGTTGTAGTTGTCTTTACTTTGAAGACATGGAGACACTACCTTTATGGCATCACTTTTGAGATCTTCACTGATCATAAGAGTTTAAAGTACATATTTGATCAAAAGGAGCTATATATTAGACAGAGATGATGTTAGAATTATTAAAGGACTATGATTGCACAATCTCTTAACACCCAGGTAAGAGAAATGTGGTAACAGTTGCCCTCAGTAGAAGAACTTATTCCCAAGGCATAATGACAACAATCCAATTTTGGGGTGTGCTATATGCATTAATTGAATGGCAGCCTTTCGACGGTAGTACAGATATAATAACCATTCCTCGTCGATATAGGCCTGAGATTTGGGATAGAATACATAAAGGTCTAGAAGATGATCCAATTTTAAAGATTAAAAGAAAAGGTAGAATGAAAGAAATCAATGGATTCCATATGTAACACCTCGGAAATTCCGGCTTTAAGCACCTCATCGCAAGCTTTCCAACGAGACCAAGAGTACGCGAATCATAGTTCGTATGAGGAAGTTATGCCCTTTTTAGTGAACCATGGTTAGAGTTATTTATGGAAATAAGACCCACATAATAAAATTTTTCTACACATTGGGAAGATATTTTGGAGCATATTTCCACATCAATTTTGACAACCCTACTTCTTATTTTATCCTTGAATGGTCTTTAAGTTTCCATTGATCTCTTTCTTTCTTGCGCTCCTCTTCAAAGTTGAATTTTCTTTCTATTCTCTTATAGAGACAAGAGGAAGAGAGTCTCCCCGTTGGCGAGCTGCAAAGCTCCAGAGCTTCGTTGAAGGACGGGAGGAAGAACGTCGTCGCAAAGGAAAGGCATTGCAGCACTCGGATTGTTAATCATTTGCATGGATCAAAGGCTCGTGTGTAGGTAATGGATTTCACCCTTATCCCTTTTCTTTCACATACTTTGTGATGTTGGAGAATGTGGTATTGTGGGATGATTATTCGATTTCACATTTTTGTTGTTGGTACATCATGATCCTCTCTATTCTAATCATCTCATGGTGATTGTCATGAATAAAGTAAACTATGGAGCAATCTATTCGCAGATCATACTTTAATTTATAATTGACTTCTCCTCTATCCTGAAAACTTTATTTTATCATAGGTATTAAGGTATTGTATGAAAGATTAAATTGTTGGCTATTACTTTTTACCGATGCATATGCCAGGTAAGAAAAGTCGAACTCTTACATGTGATATTTAAAAAAAATCATGTTGTTGGTCGTATCGCTAATGATCCCCTACAGTTGTCTCTAGGCATATATGATTTTTTCAATCAAAGCCATTGATGGCCAAAATTAAATCCCGTTGGTATTCCATATATTACCACAATTCTTTAATTGGTTAGAATATTTTACACCCATATGTCTAGAAGACGTAGAGTCTTATAAGTAAACTGGACCTTAAAATTGGCAATGGATATGGCAACATAACTCTGCTAACAAGAAAGCAACAACATTAACTGCAGATCAGAAAGTTGATTGGATCATTGGACGAGTGTCTTCATTTTATTTTGTTCCATCCAAGAAACCTTGCTTATTAAAATCCCTTTTGTTCACAACATCGATTTTTTTGGTAAATGGAACTAAGGTATCACAGTTAGGATAACTATGCATGTTTTGGAGTTAAAGTATCGACATATAGCCTATATATTGGAGTAATATCAAAGTCCCTGAAATTTGGATTTCCCTGTAAATAACAATAATTATAAGATATGTAATACATATTAGACGTGAGATGAAGGGCTGAGTTTTATATTATATATAAATATATATACTAAACTTACGACGTGACAACCCATCCATACATGCAAATTGCATAACCTATATGTAACTAGGTTCCTCTTGTCTTAGTTAAACCTCTAGACGATATATTATCTATATACATGTACAACGTAATCTTTTCTTTGTGACGTTAGTTAATAATATCTTAAGAATATTTTATGCAAGGTTTCGTAAATACCGAAGCAACAACTATACTTTTGAAATTATTAGTTATGGGTAACATTAGATGCTCTATTTCCTGGATGTACTTTTAAAAGAGTTCAGTAAGTATATCCTATAAGCAAGGCGGCACGTTTTACTCAATTCAATGGACCCACATCTTGGGTTGGATCTATTGTCTGCTGATCCTGATTATTATTGCATGATATATATATATATATATATCTAGTTATCTGAGGTTTTGTAGGGAATGATCTGTAGAGATAAAGGTTATTGCGTCTATGGTCTTCCTTTGGATGCTATTGGTATTGCGATGAACGTCTGCAGACTGATCATGGGAAAATATATAAAGCACTACTAGAGTAAATGGTGACTAGAGGTCCTTAAATATTAATGATTTTGAATCGTAAATTATTGGAAGTCATTATCTACCCTTGAGTAAAAGGAAATAATGCATGCGGGGAATTGAAAGACAATTACTACAAGGTGGGTGCATACTCTTGTGGTCCGGTTGAGCCAACAATGAGTCACCCCCACTTGAGGGGCATCACATAGCGGGATGGTGGTAGGTACTCTGGAGAGTTGGTGGATGCACGCGTGCATCGCACCGTATTGATCGGTATTTGTGGCCACTTGTTTTGGGGGTGAGCGAGATTCTCTCTGTGGACTCGGTTGACGGAACTGTAGTTCTTTAGGCTACATGCCCTATGTCCCAAGAGTAGACTATTACCAAACAGACTAGATGAATGATCGTGCTTGCGCACATGTTTTAGTATGCACTCTGAATAAAGTGATGCAGGTTTCATTCATAGTGTGGACTTTTCTCCTTTGACGGGTGAGTCTGGAATAAATATATATATATATAGATTAAATAATCGAAGGAAGTGGATTAATGTATAAAGTGTCATAAAAATTGCTTGAGGCCTTATAATTAAAAGCACCCCACTTGATTACTTGAAAATATTCTTTTCTTGTTATACATGTTTAGTTACTGCATTTTACCTTGCCTACATACAATCTTTTATTTATAAATTATTATTATATCTTTACTGGATCATTTGACTCACGTGTTACTCCTCTTGGAAATCCACAGGAAGTCTTGAGCAGGAGATTGAGGCTCGAGTTTTTGGCAGTGCAGCTGAGAATCATTTCAGAGGTTGATACCTAATTGAACACATTACTTCCATTGTCCTTCCTTTTCCACTGTTGGTGATGTAATAATAAGAATTGGATTATTCTATTGTGGATGTCTTCTATATAAATGGAAATCTTCTTTTGTCATTTGTTATATCAATATTTTATTATGGAGGTTGTATATAACCGTTGTTGGGTAATTTTTTGAATGGTCATTGAGATGCATTCCTGTCGAGGTGGGGTGTTACATCATGTACATGATGATTTATTGTATAACCATCATAGAGTCTGTGTAGCTGACATGCCTAAGTTAAGGAGAGAAATCAAACGAGAAGCATAATGTTCAAGATTATCAATTCATCCAGGAATTACAAAGATGTATAAAGATCTCCATTTATACTTTTGGTGTCCCGCAATGAAGAATGATGTTGCCAAGTTTGTGGACTCTTGCTTTACCTGTCAACAGGTAAAGGCTGCTCATCAAAGACCATCAGGATTTTGCAGCTCTATCCTGACCCTAAATGGAAATGGGAAAGCATTTTCATGAAATTCATCACTAGTTTACCACCAACCATAGGTGGTAATGATAGTATGAGTAATAATAAATCGACTGAATAAGGTGGCACATTTGATTGCAATAAGTTTAACTGCTATTCTAGATCAACTTGCTAAACTGTACATTACATGTGTGATATATCTCCATGGTATACGAAAAGAGGTAGTTTCTAATCGAGATTCAAGATTTACCTCACATTATTAGGATAATTTCATGAAAGCATTAGGCACACAACTTTCCTTGAGTGCAACATATCACACTCAAACAGACGGTCAATTAGAGGGTAACTTTCAGACCTTAGAAGGTTTGTTGGGAGCATGTGCTTTAGAATGAAAAGGATCATGGGTTAAGCATTTATCGTTTGCAGAATTCGCCTATAATAACAGTTATCATGTTGGTATTAGCATGGCACCCTTTGAGAATATATGAGCATAGGTGTACCACTCCCTTGTGCTGCCAAGAGGTTGGAATAAAGAACCTCAATGAGAAGTTGTGGAGCTTCCTAAAAAAGACTGATAACTGCCCAGAGCACCAGAAGAGTAATAGTGATACTAGATGCAGAGACCTCGAATTTGAGGTGGGTGATTTCATCTTCTTGAAAGTCACTCCTATGAAGGAAGTACAAAGATTTGTCTTGTGAGGGAAGTTAGCATCCATATTTGTGAGTCCTTTTGAAATTATTCAACGGGTCGGTAAGTTGCGTATAGACTTGCACTTCCTCATTATTTCTCTAGAATACACGATGTCTTCCATGTATCAAATCCAAGGAAGTATGTTAGGGTTCTAGAGCATGTTATAATATGATGATCTATAAGTTGAGTCCGATTTGACAAACCCAGAAACTCATGTACAAATATTAGGCAAAGATGTCAAGAAATTGAGAAATAAAGAGGTGCCTCTTGTCAAAGTGTTGCGGCGAAGCCAAGATTTTGAATAAGCTGCATGGGAACCTGAGGAGGATATGAGAAAGAAATATCCTCATCTGTTTGAGTGATAGTATCATGTATGATAATGTATACACTCGGCTGTAAATGAAAATGAATTTTGTCTCTTTAAAATTTTTATGTCTTCCATCTTCTTTAAGGTTTTTATACATCTACTTTAAGTCTCGAGGACGAGACTTTCTTTAAAGTTTTTATAATTGTAAATACCTAAAGATAAACCTTTCGGATCCGGTATATGGATAATAGATCCAGTCCGATAAGACGAATCCAACGGAACTTGTTTCATCTTAATCGGAGGCCGTTTCGAATAGTTACGAATCTTGGAAGCAAACGAGGTTGACTTCGGTTAAGCTGTCATTAGTTCTTATTGATTAAGAATACAAATGGTAATTAAAATTACTGATAATGTTTAAGCTATGTTGATCATATGCTAGTAGATGTTAATCACAGTTAAGAATAATTAATAACGATCTGTGCTAATTAATCATGATTAACGCTAATGAGGAGTCATTAATGAAATCATGGGCTCCGTGATAAGCTTGGTGAAATCACGAGAAAAAACCATGGGCTATGAAGCCATGGTATTAAAGGAAATCATGATTTTGGACAAAACCATGGGCAAAAATCATGGATTCTAAATCATGATTTTCAAAGGTTGGAAACATATAAATACCTCCTCCCTACCCCTTCATTCTCTACAACTATCATTCCATCCACCACCACCCCCGGTGCAAGGGTTGAAAGGTTGAGAAAAGGGGAAGGATGCAGGGAAGAAGCCCCAGTGAAGTGTTGTCGAGAAGAATAGGAGAAGGAGGACGATGCCCTTCCCTCCTCGACTACTTTGAGTAGGAGGTAAGTAAGGCTATTTCGATCTAGGATTTTGAGTTCTTTTCATTTTTTCTATTAATATTAGCATATAATGGAGATATCTGAGAATATCCATACTTGGGTACGGCCGGTTGCGCCGTCGGTGAACATGCTTCACTCACCCATGACACGAGACTAGTCGATTCTTCATTGTATGTTAATAGTATTGCTATAGACTTTAGAAACATGAGTAGCACCTTACTTGGGTATGGGCAGCTAGGCTATCGGTAAATGTGATCCATAATGCGAGGTGTACCAGTTATGCATTATTTTTTATTTTGATTCTTATTTTCAAGTCTCTTTTTTTCATACACTATTTTATAAGAGAAAACTATGTCGAAGTTTTCTTTGGATCACCTGATATAAGGGGAAACTCTGTCGAAATTTTCCCTTAAATATTACCTGATATAAGGGTAAACTCTGAGAGATTATGTTCCCAATGTTCTTCGTGTTTTTCGCTCGTTCCCCGTGCTCTTCATGGGTTCTTAGTGTTCTTGATGCAAAAATGGACTTCGATTGTTTCAAGAGTTATTAATCTTTTGATTTGCAAACGAACCAAAGTATTTTGCAACACACGTGAAAGTTAACATGTTAGGTAATAAAATCTCGTCTCTTGATGTTGGGTTTCAAGTTAAATAAAATTAATGTTTATTGTGTTCTTTATTATGAAGAATGTTCGCATGTTGCGTCATGATTTACTCTAAAATAATTGCTAAAATAGAGTTGGTGTAATGAATCATCCTTGTAGGTGCTATGCTATTTGTACAATATTATACCAATACTGAGTAAAAATTGATATGACATAAATGAGATCTATTTACAATTTTCGTACTATTTTTTTACGATAAGTATGGCTTGGAGTAGATACTACAGGTCGGGTATGCATCCTATCGGTTTGTCAAAAGATCATTCGTATTGGAAAACCGTACCTATGTGGTACATGGATGCCCAAATATGATGAACGTACATAATAAATTATTTGCAACTCGTGGTACTCGACTGTCATTAAGACGATTGACTAACTGAAGATATGGTCATGACTTGTGGAGGCATGGGCGGTTTAATAACGGTTGGATCACAATAATATGTATACAGTAGTATATGTGATTAAAGGTTAGCTTATGGGTTTTAATTGTCGGATCCTCAAGGACGGTGTGATTCCTTGTCAAATTTGACATGTTGTAGGTTTGGAACCCTGGATCATAAAATAAAAAGGAAATTGTCATAGTAGCATTGAAAGATTGGTTGAGACGACACACGGTGACGTAAACTCATCAGATCGACGAAATCTTCAATCTGTGCACAGCTTCAGAGTCCATGAGAGGTGAGGTAAAATATATGGGCTAATCCTCCCCCACGTGTAATAGAAGGAATATGACTTAATCTAAAGAGAAGAATGAAGCTTTCTGATATAATAAGTTTTGCTAAACTAGACTACTTTTTTACTTTTATCTTCTTCATTACTTAGCACTCACTAATCTTTATCCTATGATTTCTAGAAACCCAACAAGTGTCGGTGAGCCATTGCAAGGACCTTAGCCAACCTGCCAGCCAACCAAATTAGTTTAAAGTATAAAGTAGTATGTAGTTCTTTTGAGTTCTTTTCTTTCAGCTTGATGTACATGTAGAAGAATATGATGTGATATGTTTCTATGTAAGCCTTATTTTATGAATTGAAAAATGTGAGATGTTCTCTATGAAGAAGGATAAAGCTATTTCTAAGTAACCAAATCCGATAAATGGAAGGATATGACGATTCGAAAGTGGGGTCCTGACAACTTCAAAGGAGGATTGTGCCTTTCCCTATAGCTCCATCTGCATGTTAATTTCTGTCTCCTTATCATGGATATAGTGAGAGCGTCAATGTCTATGTAACCCATGACAAGCTCAACCTTCGTTCCATCCGTATGGATGTTAAACTTTCATATTTTCACTTCATTCGCCACCTCTACAAAAGTAGTCTCTCTTTCGTTGAGATCTTTGTATCACATAATGCGTTTGAAGTACTCTAAGGAACAATCTTGGAAAAGGAGTCCATTAAGTCGAACAAGCACATGAAATCAGGGTCCACTCAAATCATCTCCTCCACGAAGTTTACATATTTCTCGTTATGACATTCATTTGCATTTTTAAAATGACCATTTTGTCTCAAATGGATTGTGAGTACACCTTGCACTCCTCTGAACCAACCATCCTACATTCAAGAATAAGGAATGATGAGTTAGAACAAGCTAAAAACCCTAAAATCTTCTAAATTGATAAACCCTAAATCTTACATAGTCTAAAAGTGAAAACCCCACCAAAATTGCAAACACGAAACCCCTCCATAAAAATCATCAAATATGTAAAACGTAAAATCTATCAGAATTGGTAAAACCTAAATCCCATAAAAATTATAAATCATATACCTTCTTCACAATGATATTGGTGATCTCCTTCGCAAGAGGAGCAATGAGCTGTGGGAAGGAGAAGTGGAGGATTGATGTTGGAGAAATGGAGACAAGGTCGAGAAGAGGAGGAAGGATTGAAGGCGATGGAGCATGTAGTTTCTATAGGGGAGGGAGTTGTGCGATTAATGAAGCTGGAGTGGGGGTGGGTTTCTTTTTTACACTTGTTATCATGCCATATTAGTACGTCAGGGGTAGGCGAGAGCGTCAATCTCATACCACTCGATTCCCTCGAGATTCAGGCTTAGTTGCACCTTACTTGCATTTAACCACGATTTGCTTGTTCCCATTGACGACTAGTCGACGGAGGGACAAAACTGCTAACGATGCAATTAGTGAAGGGCATAACTGATTTTGCAAAAAAGGAGGAACGTGATTGTAATTGTAGAATTTCAACGGATCAACACTGTAAAAACCCCTAATCAAATCTATATTTGACTGAGAACCTCCTCGATAGATGATAAACTAATGGCATGTTTGGTTGCTGGGTTGGGTTGGATTGGGGTACCTCTATAAATAGTAAACTATGAGGAGAGTTGAGAGGGTTGGAAGGAGGGGTACGTCGGTGTACCCCAACCCATGTGTATGTATATTATGTGTGTGCATGTGTGTGGGTGCATAAATGCATGGGAATTTATGGTTCGAGTCGGGTCTATCCAAACCATAGGCTACTCATATTTATTATTTGAATTGATTTGCGTGGGTTGGGTGGAAGCTACCAAACCCATCAATCAATCCAATACCCATACAAATAAAACGATTGGGGCCTAACTCGACCCGAAAATCCAAATAATTCAATTTTAACTCATTCAAATGATTTGATTGGGTTATTTGAGTTGATCCAAATAGTGTCGACCCCTAACGATGTTTATGAATATACGAAGGAAAAGCTGGAAGAGTGGAATGGGAAGAAATAAAATAGTTTAACTAAATATTTTCTTACCACCCTATTTATAGATATACTATGCATGATGAATTAAATTCTCATTCTTCTAATTTTAGAGTTCTTTTTTAGAATTCAACGACATGAATGGATTCTTTGCAACTTGGAAATACTTGTTGCAAGATCTATTTAATCAAAATATAGTGCATGTTAGCATAATTTGCATAATTTGCATATTTACTGTAGAAACTATATATCATTTTTAATCAAAATAAATGATAGTTAGTTTCTTATTTCATAAATTACAAATGTTCTTAGATTTTTTTACTTGATATTGTAAATATCCAATATCATGAATCTATTCGTTTCAACTTAGATAATATTTATTTCAAGACTCACTTTAGTTGATAAAATACCACATACTAATATACAGTTTTCCTTCATAATGAACATAAGATCAAATATGGATAACTCGTACTTATCAATGAAATCATAAATAATGTTTTGCTTGGTATGCGTAATTTTTAATATGTAACCGTATTGATTGATTCCTTATAACTTTAATGATCCAAGATATATACTTAATTTCTTATTATTTTAAATTTATATTATTTTTATTTTTTATTAGTGATTACTAAAATATATGATCAATTTTTTATAATTCATATTGTGGCATAATTCCTTGCAATATTTCCTTGTCTACCAACTCACTTTAATTTGATATTATGCAATCTTATAATATTATTGTAAGTATAATGCATAATGATGATTTTATAATATGACTAAGGATAAAGTAATATATCAATGAAGCTTACTCCATGGAAAAATATGTGTATATAAGATATCCATATAAATATAAGATGTCAATTTTTGTGATTGTCATTTTTTAATAGGAAATTATTTTTGGTAGGAATATATTGATTTCATTGTTAAATTCATATAAAAAGGAAAAATGATGGTATATAATGTAGGTAAATTGTATATACTACCATGGAGTAGCTAATTTGACTACTTCCACTTTTTAAATTTTTTATGTTATTTTTCGAAAACATCTTTGAGGATTTAGATCACATAATATCATCACATTGTCATTCAAATTTTGTTAAAAACAGACACTCATAACATGCCTATCTAGAGGAGGTCAAATTCAGTCGGTCAGAGGCCATTAAAACGCTTGTTGCTTGTGATACAACACTACAAGAAATTGGACCTAAGGTAACGAATAATTTGAATATTCGCCGTCATATCTTTTGATTTTAAAGATATAATAATGAATATTATTCATTGTCAAATTATCTTTTATACTTGTAATATTCGTTGTTAAAGTTCCATATAGTTATGATTTTTCCGTTTAATTATTCGTTAAATTCACACTAATCGTTGCCAAATTCAGTAACGATTAGAAGAAAAATACAATGAATAATCATTGTTATATGATTCATTGCAAGGAATATAGTAACAAATATCATTATTCGGCGTGAATTTAAAGAAGTAAAATACGAATAATATTTGTTGTTATATATTTAACTATGGAAGATATGACAATGAATATTAAATTATCTGTTGCCTTTGATCACTTTTCTTATAGTGCAAATCTCGAATTGAGTCGATATTTGAATGCCAACGTGATGATATTAGGTGATTTAAATCCCTCTATGTGTTTTAAAAAAAATACCATGATTTTTTAAAAAAGGTAAGAGTAGCCAAGTTAGATGCTCCATGATAGCATACACTTTTTACCCATATAATATTTATAGTTGGAAGTTCACGTTAATTTTCATATCAATGAATTTTCGAAATATTTGGTTATCAACACTACAAGAAAAAGTGCATTTAGCTAGCACAAATGTCCTCTCTAAATGCTCTTCAAGTGCTCTCTAAGTGCTCGCCAAACTACTTGGCCAACACAAGTGCTAGCTAACATTGTGACCGTTATTACTCCACTTGCTAGCATATATTAGCGAGCACATGTGCTCGCCAACTGAATGGATAAGCACATGTGCTGGAAAAAAGTACTAGCCAAGTACTCTCCAAGTCCTGTCTTAGCTAGCACTTAGCTAGGACTTGTGCTCGCCAACTCCGGAGTATAAAAAAATATATAGGTTCTACGGGGTTTGAGAGTCCCGTAGAACACATGCCATCTATTATTATCATATGCAAGCATATTAAATGTCAAGTTGGAATTATTTCCTTCTATTAAATACCATGACACTCATGCATAACATATACATATCCACGCGCTTACTATGGTGCACAAATATACACACTAACAAAATAACACCATACTAACACTGCATTCACACACCCACATCCTCACACACATACGCACAAGCACTAGCATAAACATAAGCACACTCAAACGCACATGAACTTAAGAAAAACACACACATAAAACACGTCCTCTCTTTCATAATATAAAACAAACAAATTATATAACACACTAACACAATGTAATACATAGACACATACATACACTAACATACACATGTTAACACTCTAGCACGTACATAGACACACATGTACTAACTTTATCTACTTTGTGACGTGCATCCTCATTATCTTCTTCCTATCATATTTTATGCAAATCATACCTTATCTTTAGTATACTCAAAATAAAATTAAATTAGTAGTTTGAAACTTGAATAAACATGTACCAAAGCATGATTATAAAATTCAATTAAGCATACCGAATCATGTCAAGGTCGGCCTTCTACATCCTCAGAATCACGTTCATACTCACGATCATGTTCATTTATATGGATCTGAATCCCCATAATTTTGAAGAAACTGAAAGTGAATATACTTTTAAACAATAAAAAAATACACATCCAAACATGTAGGTACTTGTTAATCATCTTGCAAATCATGAAAGTAATACATGAAGACAAAGTATGAATGATGATACAATAGAGAAAAGTATCGCATGCACTAACCTTGTCTACTTAATAAAGTGCATCCTCCTTATCTTCTTCCTGTCATATTTTAAATAGATCATACAATGTACCTAATCGATTCACAATAAAATTAAATTAATAGTTTGAAGTTTCAACGTGCATGTATCCTCTTTTGCAATATTTGTTGATGTAACCATTATAGTATATGGAATAGAGGCATCACACACGTATATCTTTATATCTAATGCTTCCAATTTTTATTAAAAAATATTAAAAAGATAAAGATGATAGAGCTATGAATAAAAATAGATCACTTACTATTTTACTTTTTCCTTTTCTCTTATTGACCAATCATCTCATCATTATCGTTGATATGGTATGTCATTCTCTTTTTCCTCCTCCTTCTCATCTTATTTGATGTGTAATATATTCTTTAATAATACAAACTTATGAGGAAATAACACATATTCATATAGTTTGAAAGTTTGAAAGGCATCTAGATCATATATTCACAAATAAAAACATGTAAATGATCTCTTACCTTAAACAACTCTTAAAATTAGATTCTATCATATTTTATATGGATCCTAACATATACCTAAATCACTTCACAATAAAATTTAATTAAAGTTTGAAACTTGAATGAACATGGATAAAAGTAGGAGGATAATATTTAACTTACCATACCTAATGATACAAGAGTTGGTTGTTTGCAACATGAGTATACATTTAGTGTGTAAGCATGCATTCAATTACAAAGAAATAATCTCTATAGAAATATTATAAAAACTAAAGATCGAGATGCTTTTACAAGAAAATAAAGTGTTACCCACTTGGAGCTTCCTCCTGCTATATCCAAAATATGAACAAATAAGATAATATATGTGCATCCTCACAATCATATTTATACTCTTTAAAAAACAATCATGTTTATACTCGTGATCACGTTTATCTGTAAGGACCTGAAAATCACATAATTCTGAATAAATTGGAAATGAATATTATTTCAACAATAAAAAGAATAACACCTCTGAACTTGAAAGTACTCAATAAATGATTTTGCAAAATCATGAATGTAAATACATAAAGATAAAGTATGAATGATAATAATTGAAATAACTCATCACATGCACTAACCTCGTCTGCTTAGTGAAGTGCATCTTCAATAAATCACCTTGTAAACAATAAAAAATGCATCACATGCACTAACATGAACGTCTTATCGTAAACAATTCTTCAAATTATATCATCATATTTTATATAGATCATAACCTTTTCCTAATCACTTAATCATAAGGAGGATAATATTTAATTGAGCATACCTAGCTAATGACATGGGGATTTCACGTATGGAAAACGAGTCTACATTGTGTTTGTAAGCATGCATTCAAGTATAAAGGATTAATCTCTGTACTAATATTAATAGACACAGGCGTAAACTTTATTACACAGCCGTTGTACAAATACACTCTAATACGTACTCTAACATACATGCACATTGTCTCTAACACACATTACAGTAATGCACTCCTTAAGACACACACATAACACACATACACACACAATTCACATAAATAATCTCTCCCCCCACTCTCTCTCATACCCACACATACATAATTAAAACACAAACAAATATTACAAAAAACAACACTACACTAATACACTTTACATTCTCTAATACACACACATACACCCACACACTCTCTCTATGCATACGAACACACACACATACACATATATACTAACACATACCCACCAACACACACATACTTAAATCCCAAAATTACATAAAAAGTTAAGACGTTATTATATAATCGCAAAAAAAGTAAGAAAATATAGACATTTAGTCATACATATAAGTTATCACATCACTTAATACAATGCAATTTCTCAAATTTGTCATTGACATTTCATCATACACCTTGCATACAAGTTGATTTGCATATAGAATAACTTAACAAAATCCCTTCTAACATCTAATCTAAGGTAATCTAATGGTATACTATCCAATCTACAAGTTGACGAATTCAAATAACAATGTAGTTTCTAATGGCAGTGGTTTAGGCATTTCATCATACACCTTGCATACGTGTTGATTTTCACATAGAATAGCCTACTAAAATCAATTCTAACATCTATTAAACATCAACCTAATCATTATATACAATCAACAAGTAATAAATTCTAATAACAATGTATGATGTTCTAAAAAAATGAACATCCTAAAAAATGAATATATTCATATTATGTAACTAAAATCAAAATAAGAAAGAGAGGAGTACTCCAAATACATGATGGAAGAAGAAGGAGTACATCAAGCAGAAAATGATGGTCGATGGAGGCAAGGGACGCTGCTCAAAGATCGCCAGAGGAGAGTTTTTAGGGTTGATTTCATTAAGAATGAATGAAGAGAAGGCTAATAGCGTTCTATTTAGCAGACGTGGGCGAGCACATGTGCTCTCTAAAGTGCTCTCTAATGTGCTCGCCACCAAATTTTCCCGCACCACTTAAAGCCACGCATTAAATTCAACTGGGCGAAAAAGTGGACGAGCACATGTACTCTCCATAGTGCTCATCACCAAATTTTCCTGCACTACTTAAATCCACGTATGAAATTCAACTGAGCGAGGTAGTAGGCGAGCACATGTGTTTGCAACGTGCTCGCCCACAAGTGACGAGGACATGTGCTCGCCTAATCCTCCCCCTTATGTGCTCGCCAAATCGTCTTTTTCTTGTAGTGCAACATGTATGTTATATTAGGCATTAGTATACATATATCATACACATGAACCTCTATTGAAACTTCTTAGATGACAAAATTTATGAACAAGTATATGCTAAATATAAAAAGGGGTACACATAGAGAGAGATAGGAAAGATGAGAGAAGTGAGAGAGAAAATACGTGCTTATAAAAGAGATGTGGGTAATACATATGCTTATAAAAGAGACGTGGGTCAGTGGGTGCATAGAGTTGGAGAGAGAGGGGGAAAAAAGGATGGAGTTCCATGACAATTTTTTTTAAAAAAAGGTTAAGTTCATTAATAATTAATATACAAACAAAAAGACATCGTCATCGGTTCAATATAACAAAAGGAGGGGACCTGCACAAACGCGGGGTACAATAAACATCAAATTATCAGCATTACCTCCAACACGACAAAAGATCAAATCAGGATCAGCTAGAACCAACAAACCCAATGCTTTAATCATTCATCAAAAGTGTCCGGGAGTCGAGCCGATCCTTAACATTGAAGTATCTCGGAGTTCCATGACAATGCATGGAAGAAATATCAAGATAGTGTACAACCATCTTCTCTTAAAGGTTGTTAAGAATATTAATGCATCACTTCAAGTAGGGTGTCCAAAATATTTGGATCAACGATAACCCAACTTGACATATAGAGTTTGACTCTAAATTCACGAGTATCTGTTTGAAAATGTCTTGCTCGAGAATCCGATATGCCATCCATGACATGTGTCGCATAAAAAAATCATGTGGAAAATCAGACACATGCTGGGTATCAGTTTGGAAGATCTCGCTACTTACAATGATCCAAAAAGGATGCAAATAATCAGATATGGTACATGCATGATTATTATATATTTATCTATTTTTTAAATATAAATATGGATGTATATTTAGATATTGATGGATGTGAAAAATATGTTAAGATATACTTCAAAACGGCTTTGAATATATACCTTTATGCAAATTGGTACATGTAATAGCATAAGATAATTTATATATTAGTTTAAATATACATGTGCATTGAATGTCCTATACATGAAACAAACATGTCAACGCCAATGAATACAAATACAATCATTTTAGATACACGGTAATGTTTCATTTAACATTGTTACAATGGCATAATAAATAAATTTGTCAGAAAATATTATTGTAATCTCGAAGCGATTAACCAATCTGAGGTCTAACAAAGAAGACTCATGGTAAGAGAGTGACAGCAACGATAATACACCGCATATTTCAAGAATGAAAGGTGAAATTAATAAAAAAAATAAAAGTGTCGATGTCATGCCGTTGCCAATAATTTAGTTAGATTATAATTAGTCTTCTTTTTAATAGAAGTGCTCTCATTAGGACGAATGCGCATCTGTTAGACTATAATCCATGTATGGTTAAAGATATCGTGCATATCCAGCTTTGAAAATTGATCCCGGTTCATATAATACTAGTGTGAACCCGTGCGTTGCACGGGATAAATAACCATATTTCCAAACACATCTCAAATAACGGAATTATTAGTTTTTAGGAAATCATTCTCGATACTCGGTATTCATAATGAACGTCAATGTTGTTACAAAGAGTTCCTATAATGATAATGATGATTAACCAATGAACTTTATGTTGATTGAGTGATCGCTAATTAGTATTTTACTTGTAAATTTTATACAAAGATTTTATATAATAAATTGGATATAAAACATGTTAGCTATCCGTTTTAGATTTCATAAAGTGTATTTATCTACAGTAAATTATTATTTAAATTAGTAAAATATAAATTAGATTATTTAGTCGCAAAAATAATAAATTAAAAATATGTACGTTTGTTATATAGGTATAGGAATATTATGGGTTTTTAGCTGATTTTATCGTTATTTTATTATTATTTATACATGTAACATATATCCTTTGAAGATAATTAATTTATCATCATTTCATCTTATAATTATTTTCTAATTTAAAGTCATTTATTATTTTTTTCTAATTCATAATGTGTATTATTTATATAAGAAAAGAACTTTAGTTTTTAGGGGCTATTTCAACTTTGGAACATAGTCTGATTGGGTCAACATTTCCATCACTCCATGTTTCTGCTTTGCAAACCCAGATCCAACTCTCCAGTCAATTTTCATTTTCCCGACTCCCACTTGCGTCAACTCATTCCCAACCTTCGTCAATACAGATCTGATCTGTTACTAATCTTCACAGGCTTCTCATCACCACATCGACTACTATGCTCCTAACTGATCCCCTGTGTTCGGAGTTGCCAATCTGAGTTTCTCCTCCATCCCAGATCCCTTGAGAAGAACTGGAATCCTTTCCATTTGCATCCAGGTATCACCTCCATCCTACTTTTGATTTTTGCCTAATCCCATTCCCATTTCATCCGTCGATTACATTATTCCTATTCTCCGCATTCTTACCACTCCCCATTTCATCCCTGGATTTTGTACAAATCCATATCCTATGTTTACCTTCATTTCCTCCTCATGCACCCATACCACATGTTACTAATTGAATGATGGCTTGAAGCACCTTCAAGTATCGATATGAAAAGAATGGTTGTACTGTCTAAACTGAGGAAAGAAATTCTCATTAAATAAAACTTCGCAAATCTGCCAGTTCAATGCAAATATTAGTTCCTGTCAGCAACAACTTGAATATAAATAGAGAATGATAAGAGATAGTTCGAAAGCTATCAAATGATAGGCTCAGAGTTGGAGATGGCTGATAGAGAACTAAGACAGAAGTTGGTGTTTTTGGCAGATATCAATGAAACTGAACTTGTATTTGAAACAGATTCAATATATATTAAATTAAAAGATGAGAAGTGATTAGACGAAATCCGCATAAGGTGGGGAAAATGATGTCCTAATTAATTTGGGAAAGACGGGGAAGCTGAATATCGAAGTAATCAACGGGAAGGAGGACAGGTGAGCGCGACGATCTATATTTGGGGATTTTGGCCAGTGCTATCGTAGACGAAGGTGGCGGCGACGGAGGATCTCCTATTGCTGCTGCATCCGACCGTAGGGAGAGGTTGCAGACATCATGGGAGAGGTGCCGGCTCCTTTCTTGACAACGTCAACGATGATTACGACAGTAAGGAAGGGACTGATTAGTGCCATGCACAGAACAAAAAGGTGGAGGGATGGAGCCGTCGCGATGGAGGGGAGGGTCGAGAGGTGTTCCAGATGCGGGAGGGGATGGAGGCAGCCACTATGGAGGTTTTCATAGGGTTGGCAGATAAGGATGCAGTCATGGGCGGTGATTGGAGTGGTCGAGGAGGTGGAGTGGGGTGCCCGTTGAGAGGGAAGGTGTATAGGTGCGACGGAGAGGGGATCGAGAGGGAGGCGTAGGGACAATGATGAAGGTGGAGGCTGCGGGGCCTAAAGTTAGTCCGGATTTGGATAGGTATGTACCCAAAAGCCTCTTCCGACCGCATCGACGGTAGCGGCCAACCGCCAATTCCACCGCACCGGTCCCAAGATGCTTTGAGCACTCGAACGCCACTACCTTCACGGTTAAATAGCCGCCTCCCCCACGCGAGGACGGTCGTGGTGAGGCCTCACATCTGCGTCGTTCTCCTCGCTGCTGCGGCGACCAGAAGGGGGGTGACGGCAAGAACTGCGGGAGCCGAGGGAGGGAAAGGAGGGGAGGAAGAAGTTCCTAGGGCTGTTGAGAGCGGCGGCCAAGAGTTTGCGACAGGGGATGATGGGGGAGGGACAAAATCGAAATTTTTCTGACAAAAATTAATGGAAGCACGTGACTTGCCGGGCTTTCATATATGTATAGATGTATCAGATTTTTTTTTGTGGATATAGAAAATAGGGATACATGTAACTCTTCAATCTCAAACATAGTTTCATATCTAAAATTCACGAAGATTTAGAGTGGGCTATAAGTAGTGGAGATTACTATTTGACAACTTGGGTTTAAGCATTTTGAGTGGTTGTCAATAGGTTCATTCGAACATGCACCTAATAAGTTGTCAGGATCAGTTCTCTCCGTTAACGAATCGGGGACTTAAGCCCGAGATGTTAGGGACTTAAGCCCGAGATGTTACAATTCATGCCTACAATCAAAATAAGGATATATATGGATTAAATGGGGTTGCCCCGCCCCATTTTGGGTGTGTTTTTTTATTTTTTTTGAAAAATATCACAATGTATATTCATCTATATATCCCTCCTATATGTCATTCGAATTTCGTCAGAAACAGAGAATCATATGCCCTTCATCTAAACAAGTTGATTACAACAATGTTTAGACCGTTAATATTACTTGTTCTAGATGGAGGACATATGAGTCTCTGTTTCTGATGAAATTCGAATGCCATATATGAGAGATATATAGATGAAAATACGTGGTGATATTTTTCAAAAAAATAAAAAAATTTTACGGGAAAATAGGGTGGGATCAACCTCATTTTTTTCCAAACACACATACATATATATATATATATATGCTATAGTATGCATCTCAACCAAAAAAATTGCAGTTTAAGATGCATAAAATAACAAACATATATCCATATTTTGGCTGAAGACATGTGTCCCTATTATATAAATATTTGGATACCATATTACATATATTTGTATACATATAAGAAATAGTACCCATTAGAAAATATCCGTACTCCTACTCATATTTTGATTGATTGCAAAAAAAATCATCCATATGATGTAACACAAGTTATCGATTTTTGATTAAAGATGGTTGCAATGCAAACAGTATCCTAAAAAAATGGAAATGCATGTTTTATCCATGTTCTAAACCCAAGAAGATATATTATGGGAGTAAATCAAGAATAGAGAAGGATGTGGATAATTAATGTTCCAACTAGAATTATTTTTTTAGAGCAACCAATCAAGGACCAAATCTCTACTTTATTTTATTTGGCTTATGATGTTCTAATAGACCTGATTTTTTAAGAACAATTTTGATATTAGCCCTATTACCCATCTTTTGAGTTCATTGACCACATTAAATGAACTGTCGTAGTTAAGTGTAAAAATCATAATCAATTTAAATATGCCCCCTTAAAATCCTTCTCACATTGATCCATCTTATTTTTTTCTATGTTCGGAACTAAAGTATTTGGATGCCTTTAAACCTAGCTCATATGTTCAACTCGATACATTGAAGAGCTTGATGTGTGACCTCACATTTTGCTAGCAGGTGAATTTTGTCGACATACTATTTTCAAGTTTGGTATGTTTTTTGATTTGTGGATCCATTTAAGAAGACTCTATTTGTACGAAAATGTTGAGGAAACACTCTTAGGGTCTGTCGGTTACTGGGATGCGGTGGGTTGACGCAACCACCTGTGAATAGTAGCTGTTTGGATGGTTATGAGGTTGGAGAGGGTTGGAATAAGGAATGTGATGTGATATGATGTGGCATTGATTTGTGATGAAATTCCAATTCAGGAATTGATGAGGGTAAAGAGGGTTACATCGAGGTAACCTGGTAACCAAACAGACCCTCAGGGTTAGGTTTCATGTTCATCTTCTACTCATGAATCTTGTTTTACCATCATAAATGAGAAAGATCCACCGTCAAGTTCCCTAGTTAAATATGAATCTTGGGATTTCTTGATTGATTGTTTGATCTGTGTTCTATTTTCACTGGGCACAACAACTAGAGATTCTCTGGTAGAGAACATGATTTATATGATTAAAAAGATGATTGATATCTTTGAAAAGATGATTGATAAAATTCTTGAGAAGAGGATTATATTGTTTCCAGTTTCCACCCTTTCTGTAATATGTACTATTTTGCTCCTCTCTACATATATATGTACTACGTACGCATACACGTAGATACATATATGCATAGAGATATACGACATAGTAATAAGACGTTAAATTCCTTCCATTCCACATGATATTAGAGTATAGATCTCTGTCGCCTTAGGCACAGTCCCCGTCCCCCTTAACCTAATTTTTATCATTAAAAAATTAAAAAAAATCTTAAAAATAACTCTAAAATCCAGTATAAAAATAATTTACAAAATAAAAATATTAAAAATAAACCAAAATATGTATAATGCAATAAAATTTACTTGGATTTTATATATTATATCGGTATTTAAGAATAAAAAATATTAAAATAAATTTACACAGAAAAGATTCAATAAGAAATTAAAAATCCATTGGAGTTTTTTTAAACTGTATTAAATGAAATGAAAATATAAAATATAAAGTTTTCAGGCAATAAAAACTTCGTAAAAATGAATAGTACATAAAAACAATGTTGGACGTGAATTTAGAGATTTTTACACCATGCACCCTATAAATTTTCACAATTATATGACAACCTGTTTACCCACGACCCCTATGAACTTACTTCCTCTTGTGCCACGTCCCTTGCCATCAAATTAACTCTTCTTGAGTTAATACTACTGAGTTAATCAAATCATGTATAAAATCCATGGATTTTTACCCCACAAACCTCGTAAACTCGTTAAAATTCCTCCACGACCTTTGCACAATGTAATTACCACATCGACCCTGTAAATTACCCCAAGAACCCTCACGAGTTTCAAACATATTAATCGTAGGGTTCATGGGTAAGAGTTAGCAAGTTTACGAGGTTGAGGGAGGAATTGTGATGTTTCAAAGGTCGAGAGGGTAATTTACAAAGTTTATAGGATTTGTGTGGTAAAAATCTCTAAAATCTAATGGATGGTGTTTTTCCCCAGCATTATTCTCCCCTGTCTCTACCCTCCATTTTCCATCCATTCTTGTAGCCCCTAACACTAGACCTTCACCTATACCACCACCTCTAACCTCCCTCCCCTTCCGACATCGTGACAATGATCGATCTCTTAATCTATGTCAGGAAGCTCCTCCACTGTGATCGTGCATAGGAGGAGTCGCAAGCTCTAGTCGCATGCTACACCTTTCATCAACTCTGCCACTTCAACGCTAGTACGATTACCTCATCCACGTATCCATTGAACATAAGACCTTCTGTCTGTTCGAGCTCGTTTGCTGCGACATCTTCATTGTCGATCCCACCGACATCGAGTATATGCTCGAGTCTAATTTCCCAATTTCAGTAAGGAGTGATGAAGCCAAACTCATTTATGTATAGATGAAAGCGAATATGAATATATTCATTTCCGATCCACTATCATGTTTGTTTTATACATATTTTAACATTCATATTCATATTTATTTTTAAGTGGAAGAGGGTATAGATATCACATTGATATTGGCTAATATTTGCATTCATATCCATATATCCATTTTAGTATGTTAATATAGTCATAGATTTATTTATAATTATGTGTAACGATAGCTTGTGATTGCATTCAGCATTATTGATATAATTGTTATGAAATACATATATTTAGCGCATGCATTTTATGTGTAAACAATCCTAAACATGTATATTTAATTAATCTATTAAATATTTTTATTATTATTCATATCCGATTTATGTTTGTTTTATATTCGTATTCATTTTTTAAGGTTATGGTAACACATTTTTCATATCCGTCAAGATTCGTATCCACATTCATATTCATATTTTTAAATGGATAAGGATATGATTATACTTATATTTGTATCTGTAATTAAAAAATGTGTATGTTTCGATACCCGGGTTTGGGGTGTAAATCATTAGTTTGGATTATGATCGATGATTGCTGAAATTTTTTGTCTTCTATTTAGAGTTTTATTCATTTTTCTTCAAAGATATTATTGATGCTTGCACCAACAATTTATCAAAGAGTCAATTGGCTTTTCGATATATATATATATATATATATATGTTAATATAATTACTTTAATTTGCTGCAACATAACCTATCACGTGTCAATTGTTTATATTCTCCCTTTCACCATATTTTTTTCTCCATTAAATAGCACTATCACATATTACAACACTTTCTTTCACTACATGAACTTAGTCATGTATGTGGAGTATGATGCTATCTAACTTGCTAGCTTAAATCAATCAAATAACTTCACATATTATGTGTTTTTGAAATTATGACCCTAAATGCAAATTTCTCCGGTATATGTCGTCGATACGTCACCCTAGTCGACCAAAATCATGGACATGAATATAGAACATTATTTATGCTGAACATTAAGGGTTTCAATATATGCTTTAATAAATAAATAAGATAGAATACATTTATTTTATAAAATACACGTCTAATGTAAAATACGTAGTATCGACATCTACATGGCATACAAGCATTTAATCGGGAATAAATAAGTTATAATAATAATTATAACTTATAATTCATGATGTATATAAAAGCAAAACAAATACTCATACTTTCCAAGTAATTTAGAAGAATCTGAATCAAGAGTGGTTGGGTGAATCCATTCATTTTGTTTGTTATCCTCCATTTTTTCTCCGGATCCAGTATTTATATTCCACGTTATTTTTTCAGTATTTATATTCCAGGTAGTTTTCCCATGTCATATAGTAACATGGTCTTTTAGTCCATTAGATCTGAGTATACATGGTTTGCAATATGTGCAAAGAAGCTAATATGATTATATATTCGTATTCGTATTCGTATTCGTTTTAAGGATATGGTGTTTTCTTCAACTTCTTTTGTTTTGGTGTTGTCTCTAGTGTCACAAGAGGAGAAGGTGGTGGCGCATAGGAAGTTGGCGACAATGGTGGAGGGAATGGATGATTACGCGGGAGGACGACATGCTATTTAAAATTTTGGTTTATTGTAAGAGTAAAACATGAGCTTTTTTAAATGATTTGTTTAATTATGATTTGGATCGAAGTTAACCCAAGGACTTTTGGAGTAGGAGTTTGTAGGTTTAAGAGGTTGTGGGGTAAAAATGAAGAAGTCACGGTCTATCATGTAACTGCAAAATTTTATAATGGTCATGATATAAATATTCCTAAAATTAAATACAAAATACATATATAAATATAAAAGTAACTAACAAATATAAAATTACGATAAAAGTATAATGAAAACTAAGTAAATAGTGCGCCCAAAAAATTTTAAGTACTTTAAAATATATGAATTGCCTCCAGGAGGATGACACTTGATTCTACGTAAGTATGAATAAGAATTAATTTTTTTAACAAATTATTGATCATTATAATAAAATAAAATTAACTCGAACTCGTTTTTTTTGCATAAGTAGGTTCAAAATATGGTGTGTATAATGATCACATACTAATCTGACAGAAAATGCTAATGTACTTATGTACTAGTATACAAGAAATAATGTCAAGATATTTAAGGGTTGAGCTTAGATGCACACTATTATATTAAGTATTATACCGATATGTAAGCTAGAAAAGTGTGTTAATGATCAAGGATAAACAATGATGATCCTTATTAGGTTCGTATAAAGTATACGTGATTTGATAAACTTCTTGCACTTCTTCAAAGTTTAATGCATGTGGTGTAAAAACTTGAGTGCTTTGCATCTCAAGCTTCTTTTCTTTTTACCCATGTCAAAGCTGTTATTTGTCTTCTTACCTTTTGGATATCCCATTAATTTCACTTGAGCCCCTTCTAATCAGTGTCTTTAACTTTAGTGCTTTGTAACTCAAAGTGTAAGATCTCCCGCAATGCATATCACATGTGCATGTTTAATCCACATAATTTCAAGATAATTTAAGTTTTTATAGTCAGATTATACTTTAAAATGATTATTGATGTTTTTGTTATCATCAAAATTGAGTTCCAAGTGTTTCATGCTAAAATTTCTTTTATAGTAACTGTTAGTGACTAAGATTTTACGAATGACTTTGTTGTCTATTTGTTTTATAGCTTAATTAACCTTTTAGTTAGAAGCTCTTTCATAAAAGTGTAAAGAAAGTTGAAGTTGACTCAAAGCTTAAAGCACTTCTGAAACACTCATATTGAAGGCTCAAGACTCGGAAGGAGATTACAAAAAGAATTAAAGAAAGATTCCCAAAGCTCAAGTGATTTGAAGATTTTGGAGGCTGATGCGACATATTATATAGTTTATATTTTAGGATGAAAACACTTTATAGTTTTACGTATTCTTGATCAACAAGCAAACTTAAGCCAGAATCATCAATTTCATGAGATCAATTTTTGGATATATAATCGATCAAAAAAAACATTCTTCACTATTAACTTTCTGATATAAGCGATCACATTTTAAATCATGATCGAACAACCTTGATGGACCATACTTTTGATTATGATCGATCACTTATTGAGTTCCAAATTAACGATCAAATCTGACTGATCACTTTTTGAATTTCAAACCAACAATCAAATATGATCGATAACCTTGTGTAACTAGATCGATCATCTAAGATCGATCACCTTGTTTTTATGATCGATCATTTCATAGATTTTGTAAATTAGGACGTTGCATTTTTCATTTTTGCACACCATCAGCCTTTTTGAGGTCAACCATATAAGGGATCCTTTGGCTCATTATTTGAGACATGCAACCAACAAGAAACATTCTCCACTCTCAAAAGAAAAGAAAAGAATGTTCTTGTGTGATATTCGAGTTCTTTTAGCGTTTCTACGCATTCGAGCTCCCTTCAATCCAAAGCTATCTAGCTGCTGAAGTTGTTTGTGCTCTATGTGCTCTACTGCGACCATCATCATCATCATCGCCATCATCATCATCATCATCATCATTCTTGAGCATATTTTTGCGCTGAAAGTTTGTCAACTTGTGATTTCAAATTTCATTGCTAAACTATATTTATAGTTTCCGTTCAACATTTTTGTATAGGTATCTAAGTTGTGAATTCCTTTTTCTGAAGAGATAAAATCTTCATTTAGGAGTTGTCCAAGAAAGGATACAAGTTGTACGAGATGTTGTGCTACCCTCAGGTTAAGATAGCGCTGGAATAATGGAAACATGCTTCACCGAGAGAGCGACGGGGAAATTCTAAAATATGGTTCTGGATCGTGGTTTTCACCCTTTGGGTTTCCACGTAAAAATCACTGTGTACCTTATGGTTTGATATTCTTCTCTCTCTTTGTAAATAACTTTTTATTTAAATATTATTATTGAATAATTGTATGTTACACAATTTACCTCTTCTCTATGCTCTTGATGTGGACCGTCAATACGAAGATATGACAAATCAAAGACTCAAGCAATGGAATTGTACTTTTACTTGATATCACAGGGGGAACTTCAAACTATGACTAAAAGATAAAATGGTATTTCAATGTAAATTTCCTTTGGGAAAAACCGGCCACTCAAAGTAGTGTTGCAGGCCGTTGAAACAGACCACGTTCCTGTCCCCCCAGCAACTCCCAGCTAGTAATTTAGTGACAAGGAGAGGCCCATAGGCGGTGAAAGTAACCCACCCCCTCCGATCTATCGCCCCTTTTTCCAAAACGAATCTCCCACTTTTCAAAAGCCCGCACTTGCTCTTCTCTCTCTCTCTCTCTCCCAACTGTCCACCACCGCCTCGCCCCCAACGATGGGCTGCGCGCAGTCGAAGATCGAGAACGAGGAGACTGTCGTCCGCTGCAAGAGTCGCAAACGCTTCATGAAGGACGCCGTCTCCGCCCGCAACGCCTTCGCCTCCGCCCACTCCTCCTACGCCGTCTCCCTCAAGCACACCGGCGCCGCCCTCTCCGAATACGGCCAAGCCGAGCTCGGTCCCCTCCCGTCATCGCACCCCCCTCCGCCGCTCCCCTCCTCCCTCCCCCCCGGTCCCGCCCCCATCCCTCTCCGCCCTCCCCCTCGCCCCCACTTCTCCCCTCCCAGTCCCCCCCTCCTGCGCTCCTCCAGCATGCCCGAGATCTCCCTCCCCAAACCTCTCCCCAAGAAGAGCAACCCCGGCCAAACCATCTCCGAGGAAGACGAGGCTGATGACGATGCCACTGCCGAACCCCCTGCCGCCCCCGAACCTCCGCCTCCTCCCCCGCGCCCAGCCACTCCGCCACCACCTCCCCCCGAGGACACCGGCATGGGCTGGGACTTCTTCTCCGTCGACGACCGCATCCCCGGCTCCTCCCTTCCTGACCCTCCGGAGGAGTCCCACTTCAAGCGGGCGGCGAATTCCGCACCATCTCCCACTGACGCGGAGGCTGCGGTGGCTGATGTTAAGCACGACGAGGTTGAGGACGAGGAGGAGCCCCCGCAGCAGAGGCTAGTGAGGAAGAAGCCCGTGGGGGGCGCTCAGCACCAGAGGACGGGGTCATCGGGAGGAGGAGGCGAAGGGAGGAAGGGGAAGCCGGGGCATGTGAATGCTAGCGTGAATCTTGTCCAGATGCTGAACGATTTGGACGATCACTTCCTCAAGGCGTCAGAGAGTGCACAGGAGGTGACGAAGATGCTCGAGGCTACTCGTCTGCATTATCATTCGAATTTCGCTGATAACCGTGGTATGATGCTGGATTTCATTGCCATGAGTTTTTTTCTTTGATCACTTCTTAGTTCATATCGCTTAAATAGAATAGATGAAATAATTTAATACACTTGACATGAAAAAAGTGCAGTCGTGTGAGGTTGGCTTCCTCAATTTATAGTCTGCTGGTTATAGTTTTCTTGCTGCTTGTTATATTTCAGATTGGTATATCCACTGGTAATTTTTTACTGAAATGGAATATGTGTTCGCTCTAAGATCAAATAGTTGCTGTTTTGTTCATGCATTGAATTGTATGACATGATGTAATAGTTCATGCTTGGTAGTTGGTAATATTGTGATGTAAATGTAACCGCATTAACTAGTTTCTCTTTGAGCAGGGCACATTGATCATTCCGCGAGAGTCATGAAAGTTATAACATGGAACAGGTCATTCAAACACATGCTAGATGCTGATGATGGGAAGGATGATTTTGATAACGAAGAATCTGAAACCCATGCGACAATATTGGACAAGTTGTTGGCGTGGGAAAAGAAGCTATATGATGAAGTAAAGGTGATTGTTAAAAAATGTACACGTCTTTACGTTTACTTGGATTGTTTGAGTGTCCAGTTGTCCTTATCGTCTAGCAACCTTTATAGTTTTTCTTTCACCAACAATCATTATAATTTAAAAATTATTGTGATTTTTTGCAACCATAAGTAATATTTGATGTTTTCTTATAATTTTTACATATTCACTCCTACGAACATTGCAATAATGCATGATTATTATATATACCCTTCTAAAAAGGGAAAAAGGAGTATGCTCCCTGGGAGCATGAAACTTACATGCTTTCATCCTTTTTTCCCTGTATTTTTTTCTTTTTCTGAAATGAAACCTAGTGGAATTTAGATCACAATTGTCACCATGGTGTCATTCAAAATTCGAATTATTTTGAGACTTTTATCCCCTCCAGCAAGATTGTCAAATTTTAACGGTATCAGAATTGTTGAAGTTGACCTCCCGTCAGATAGAAGTGTTAGGAACGCCTGTTTTACATGAAATTTGAAACACATATTCCACTTATTATTATAAGTAAATCTCCTTAAGTTTCATTTCAAAAAAATAAAAAAAAATGTGGAAAGAAAGGTAGGAGCATACTCATTTAACCCTTCTAAAAATGACATTTACATGTCTATTCACATGAATATTGTTGTGTGGATATTGATGCATGCTCATCACATTTGATGCCTAATAACTCTTTCCTGTTCTTAGTGAAAAGCAAGTCCCATGTTGGCACGCATCTAATTTAATTTCATGAAAGAACCCCTTTTAAATGCCTTAAAAACATCTTTTCCAAAATAAACAGGGAATTCTATTATCATTTACATTCTCCAGGTCAATTCCTCTTTCTTAATCAAAGCTTTAGAATCCTAATTTTTGTAAGCGAAAAAAGTATGTATATCTAGAGTAGTGCCACTGTACCCATATTTAAGTTTCATTTCAAAAAAATAAAAAAAAATTGCGGAAAGAAAGGTGGGAGCATACTCATTTAACCCTTCTAAAAATGACATTTACATGTCTATTCACATGTGTCAAACATGAATCACATTTTTATGCGTACGACTTTTTTTTGTACGCGATTTTTTTTACTTTTCTCCTCTCTTTTTTTTTCAATTTTTTTTTAAAAACAAACCTCCTTTTTTTTCCTTTCTCGAATCTCAACTACAACCCACATTGATTTTTTTTTACGTGGACCCTTTCATATGCCTCACTCTTTTTTTTTAACAACCCAAAGTCTGGGTCCAACTCTTCCTCTCCCTCTTTTTCCAGCCCATTGTTGGGCTTTCATTTTTTTTAAACACAAATATTTCCAGCCCATTTGGGCTCTCAAACAACTGGCCAATTAAAAAGCTGCAACTTTTTAGGGTTTCACGTGGGAACCCTCTTTTGATGGCAATAACGCCGCCGCCCCCCTTTAGGATTCCCGATCTGGTGCTGAAGGTTGAAGTGTCACCGCAGGAGTTGGGAGCCCGGTCTGGAAGAGGATCGCCCCCGCCGCGGAGGAGGGCGTGATAGGAGGCGCGCTGGGCGGCGATGGGATGCTCGCTGGACGCGGGGGCTCGGGTTGCGCGAAGACGGCGATGGGTCAGGGGTTGCGCGCGAGGGTCTGAGAGGAGGGTAAGGCGCCGCCGTTTGGGTAGCGGCATCGGGAGGAGGAAGGCGCCGAGAGGAAGGAGCGCGGCTTCTGTTGCTGTCGATGGGGAAAGGGTACCGCGCATGGTGCCTGGACTTGTCTGGAGAAGAGTGCCACCGTGCGAGGGCGCGCCATGGGACTGGGGATCGAGGTGCAACGACACCGGAGGTTTGCTCGGAGTCTGGAGCTTTGCGGGGATTCACGGCGCGCTGGAGGATGCGATTCGCCTGGAGCTTTGCTGCTCTGTCGGCGCTGGAGGGCATGTTGTTGGGGTGCGGTGAGCGTGGATCAGGAGAGCAGGAGCACACCCTTCTCCGCCTGGAGTTTGCGCAAGGAGGCGTGGCAGCCACAGGGGCGCCATTGATGGCGCAAGGAAGGTGATGGGGTATCGCCTGGAGCGACATGGAGGCCTCGCGTGCTTGGACTAGTGCTCCTCCATCTGGAGGTACCGCTGGAGCCTGCCTTGTTTGTTGAAGGAGCGGAGGAGATCTCCTCTGGCTGATTGCTGCAAGAACATGGGCTTCCAAAGCCCTAACTTGAATCACGTGGTGCGGTAGCCTGGAACTTGGAGCATGGACCATCTTCAAACATGATAATGAACAGAAATCTCATTTTGAATCGAATCTCGAACAGAATATGAAAATTAACAATTTTAAGAACAAATCTGCAAGATTCGAACCCGCTCAAAAATGGAATATTCTTCCAGACTTCTGCGCATCCACGACTGACATACCAACACTCCGGATTTTTACAGAACATCCGTCTTCACCAAGCATCAACTTCCTCGTCGAGGCGTATACTTCTTCTTTTACGACCCGATCAGTTTACCGTGCTGGACTTCTTCTGCAGCGATTCTTCTCCAGGCACGACAAAGATATGTTCCGGTGACCTGATATCGCAGCGGTTCTACAGGCATGACAGAGATACGTTCCGATGACCTGAAAGCCGCAGACCCGTCCTCGTGCGTGGTTTCCTACCAGCAGCGGACATGTGTTCTTGTGATGTATCGTGTGAGGATGTGGTGTATACTTTCTTCTTGTTGCAAGCTGCAACTTTCTCAGCTCCAGCTTGAGGGGGAGTGTTAGAGAATATTCTGTGTGGCTATTTGTTAAGAGAATATTCTATAGAGAATATCCTATAGAATATTCTCCCTTGAGCTCCTATATAAAGAGCCTTACACCCCCTGTACTCATTGAGAGAATTACAATAGAATATCCGCCCCATTAAGGGCTTCTCCCGTAGTTTCATCCCGCTCCTTATGGAGTAGGGTTACACGTAAATCTCCGTGTTCTTCATGATTATTATTCTTGTTTTATCGTTTCCGCTTCCGCTTCTCTCATTTCAACATGGTATCAGAGCGGTTCGATTCTCGCGGATTTGTTCTTGAAGTTTTTTCGATTCAGTTATTGTTCGTGGGTTGTTCTTGATTGTATATTGTTAAGATTATTCAAGTTAGTGCTATGGGGTTCTTGAAACTCCAATCCGTCAAAGTTCCAGTCGGTGTCGAATAGAAGACTTCTTCAGGCGAAACCAACCTCAACACACAGGCCGCGACACTCTCATCCAGCACCTCCTGATGCCGCAGCTGGAGAGGCGACGCACAACAGTGCCAACCCTCGTCCACTCCTCGCGCTGGCAAAGGCGAACTCCCCAGCAGTAGATCTCTACGGCAACAAACTCCCAGACTGGTCGGAACATCGGCATCAACTGGAGAATCTGACATCTTGCACCTTCCCATCGCGCAGCTAGCGCGAAATGGCCGCATCCGCCCCTCCTTGGTGTCTCTATCAGAGCCAGGCGAAGCCCTGCTACCAAAACCGTGCATACTCAAACATGTGCAGACTCCAGCTAAGGATCCAAGCCCAGGAGGCAAATCTTTACCCTCCTCCGTATCTATTCAAGGGTTTCATGTGCCTGCGCATCTCCGTGGCATCGCAGGCGGTGTAAAACCCGCCAGGACTCGCCCCCATCCGCACACCATCGCGCCAGTCAGTTTCAATCTCCCCACAGCCCGCTCCAGCAGGCAACCCAGACCTCCGGAGCAGTTCTTCAGGCCCCTCCCTCGCATCTCCAAGTCCAGGTCTGTGCCTCCTGCGCACAACAGCGGCATCCTCCAAGTCCCGCTACAGGGGCGCACCCGCTACAGGCGCAGATCGAACCTCCAAGGCGGAGCCCTGGCGTTGGCGGATCACTCCGCCCCACTCCCGCGCCCTCCTCACAGCCCAGGTCGCCTGCGCGAAGCGCCCAGGACTCGTGCTCTACCCATGCGACCCCTCCTCCACCTTTAGGGTACGCAGGTGGCGAACCCTCATCCCAGACAAGCCTCCCTCTCGAAGCGGCGTGGCTTCTTTATGCTGCGCGCAGGTGATGGCGGACCCTCCTCCTTGGCTCCTCTCCAATGGCACAGCTATCATCGGCCCAGGCTCCCATCGACACCATCGCGCAACCCTCCGCTCCAGGGGCGGTGCAGCCCCACGCGGGCGCCTCCATCGCCGCCGGCCTCATTCTCCAGGAAGCCCCCAAGCGGCAGCAGGGTGAAGAAGGCTGGTCCTTAAGGGTTCCTGGAAACCCTAGTAACGGGCGACTCTTTATAAAAAAAAGGACTTTTGGAAAAGATCCAGAAAACTGAGGGGTCCAATGAGAGTTGTTTTTAAACAAAAAAAATGAGCTGCAGTATTGAAAAAAAAGAGAGGTTTAAAAAAAAGGAGGCGCGTACAAGAAAGAAAAAGCCGTACGCAAAGTTTATCAAAAAAAGAAAGAAAGAAGAAAAGCCATAAAAAAGGGGAGTTGAACGGCTTGAAGAGAAAAAAAAAGAAGAAAAAAATGAAGAAAATGAAATAAAAAATGCATGTTATTCACTGGTTTCTCCCAACTTGAATGCTCTTATTCTATCAAGTATGGGAGAAAGGGGGAGTCAGAAATGGAATATTCTTCAAGACTTATGCGCATCAACGACTGACAGACCAACACTCCGGATTTTTACAGAACATCTGTCTTCACCAAGCATCAACTTCCTCGTCGAGGCGTATACTTCTTCTTTTACGACCCGATCAGTTTACCGCGCTGGACTTCTTCTGCAGCGATTCTTCTCCAGGCACGACAGAGATATGTTCCGGTGACCTGATATCGCAGCGGTTCTACAGGCATGACAGAGATACGTTCCGATGACCTGAAAGCCGCAGACCCGTCCTCGTGCGTGGTCCTCTACCAGCAACGGACATGTGTTCTTGTGATGTATCGTGTGAGGATGTGGTGTATACTTTCTTCTTGTTGCAAGCTGCAGCTTTCTCAGCTCCAGCTTGAGGGGGAGTGTTAGAGAATATTCTGTGTGGCTATTTGTTAAGAGAATATTCTATAGAGAATATCCTATAGAATATTCTCCCTTGAGCTCCTATATAAAGAGCCTCACACCCCCTGTACTCATTGAGAGAATTACAATAGAATATCCGCCCCATTAAGGGCTTCTCCCGTAGTTTCATCCCGCTCCTTATGGAGTAGGGTTACACGTAAATCTCCGTGTTCTTCATGATTATTATTCTTGTTTTATCGTTTCCGCTTCCGCTTCTCTCATTTCAACAACATGAATATTGTTGTGTGGATATTGATGCATGTTCATCACATTTGATGCCTAATAACTCTTTCCTGTTCTTAGTGAAAAGCAAGTCCCATGTTGGCACGCATCTAATTTAATTTCATGAAAGAACCCCTTTTAAATGCCTTAAAAACTTCTTTGCCAAAATAAACAGGGAATTCTATTATCATTTACATTCTCCAGGTCAATTCCTCTTTCTCATTCAAAGCTTTAGAACCCTAATTTTTGTAAGCGAAAAAAGTATGTATATCTAGAGTAGTGCCACTGTACCCATATTTTAAGAAAACATATCAAAACAAGGATACAAGAGCTGAGCCTCTGAAAGAGCCTTGGCATGAAATGCCACATTCTCTATATAAAATATTTCATGACAAAAAAAACATGAGCCTCTGCAAGAGCCTTGGCATGAAATGCCACATTCTCTATATAAAATATTTCATGACAAAAAAACATCATTTCATGCTAACCAAAGAGACAACATTATGATCGGGGATAACTGTGGGAGATATTCGTAATATAACTAGCCAAAATTACGATCGTGCTAACCCGCAAAGGTGCCATAGTATCCAAATATTCGTAATCCCTTTGCAAGTCTCCATGAAAAAAGATAACAATGGGAGATATGCCATGCATGCCTTCTTGATAGAGAAACAACCGATCATCCTGAAGCCAATGGTCCCAAGCGGACGAGATTGCCTCCACAGATTCAAGCTCCACACGATCCCATGTCCGTTGCTCAGAATAGTTAAATCTAAAGGCGGGGCATTATGTACAATCAACCAATGCATCCACCACACATAAGTTCATCATTGTCACTAAAGGAAAAAGCCCTGGAAAGAGATGGCACAACACTCTGCCCCCAACATGGCTCAAAATATTGGGATACATCGTTGACATATATGCGATATGTTGATATCGATGGTTGGCTATATCAATAATGAGGTTATTGTTGTTTTCTTGGGCTTTGGCATTATTCGAAAACAATAAGATTCCTTTATTTTTTATCCCTTTTTCCCAACATCTGCCCCAACTTTTTCATATCCCAACCCTGATCTCTCCAGAGAGCATTTTTAAGGTCTTGTGAAGGTACATAGAGTATTTGAGGGAGATATTGGAGGCTCAGATAACTTACCGATCGACATTATGTCAAATCCAAATCTTGATTTATGTGGGACGAACTTTCATAGTCTTGTTAGACTCTACTTCGTTGTTTCTCTACACTTTGTGTGTTAAATCTTGGTGTTTCAAGTCTTTTATCTTTAAAATTACTTGAAGAGTTGGCCAAATTTGCTAATATTATACAAATATCTTTTATTATATATGTTAAAATGGAGTTTTGTATGTTAACTCTGAAAATTTACGTTAATGAGATATATATTAGGTGATTCTGGTGCATTCCTTGTCTCTTGCTCCGGATAGTAGGAGAGATCATACGAGATTAGATGTGATGTGCATTTATGGTATCTCAGGGGCGTCTCTGAACTCTGTGTTGGCCTGGATTATTGGTAGTGATTTCATTGTTACCCATCCCGTTATTCATATGACATGCATGGGGAGAGAGGTGTATAGGACCTTGATCTACGTTGTTTGCAGATGTAGTGGAGGAGCTTGCTTCGGAGGAGCTTGTCGCCTAGTTCACATATCGATTAGTTTCTGATGTCGGTCGGGGTGTTGTATATGTTGAAGCTTGTAGAATAAGAGAATGCAGAAGCATATCGGAGATGAATATAAGCGATGGAAAAACACCGTGATTTTACGTTGAACCTTACTCCACAAGGAGCAGGATGAAACCGCAGGATAATCGCCTCAAAGCGTTGATGTTTATAATAATCTCTTTCATTTGTTATAGGTGGTGTGAGGCTTATTATCTAGCCCTACCAGTAAGACCGAGTCTCACTTATAGACGATGCGTTATTAAACCTGTGGAGGGATCCAATTACCCATGACATATTCTCTAACACTTCCCATGAAGTTGGAGCATGTAAGGTTCAACTTGGACAAATAAAGAAATCGCACTCACATAATATAAGACACCACCAACAACAACGGTTGCCAGCTGAGGATGTTGTTTCTCATGTCGTACTGGTGAGGATAAACTGAATAAAGTGTGAACCAAGTCTCCTCATGGAGAAATGTTCTCTGTACTGCGTCTGTCAAAGTTGTCGAAATTGAAGTGGGTCACCTCATCCCATAATGTATGCTCTATACTGTGCAGAGTTATTGTAACTAAACTGGGACTCCTCATTGGAAAATGCATGCTCTGCACTGCGTAGAGACACTGAAATTGGAATGACTCTCCTCGACGGAGAACTTTGGCCCACAACTATCTCCTACAATGAAGACTACTCCATCTCTCTGAAGAGCCAAACAAAGAACGTTGTGGGAATATCCATACATAGATCTTTGAAGATGTGTCTCTCTTATAAGCACCTCGAAGCGGGTTCTCTCTCATAGGAACCTCTATAGATCTTGTAGCGGAGTTCACGATCACTAGAGAATGGATAAGGAAATTGAGTCTCTCTTTGGAGAACTCAAAGAAATTGAATCTCTCGAACATGGAGTGCCCGATTCACTTGAAAATATAGTGCCTCGAGCTAGTAGAATCTATAATCTGGATGCTTTACATAATACTCCCCCCTTCTCCCATACTTATCGGGAAAAGATGGCATCGACCAAGTTAAGAAAAGAACTGAAGCGGGGAAAAAAATCAAAACTTTCTTTTTTCACCTGAATTGTCTCATTTTTTTCCCAGCTTTGTTCTCCTTTTATGTATGATTTTTTTACTCTTAGCCTTTTTTACTCAAGACTTCCCCGCTTTTTTTTGAAATCAACATGGCCCAAACCGTTCCATAAACTCGACCTCAATTTTAGGCCTTTATTTCATTTATCTGTGTTCGACCCAATTGGGCCTAAAAAATATCTTTTTTAACTTTTTTCTGCAACAATGGGTCATTAGGCCCAATAATAATTTGCCAATGCTCCTTCTGTAGATTGGTCCACCATAATTTAAGTGAAGCACCATCGACTCATCGAGCCCCTTTTCTGTTCAACAAATAGGGTTTCCAACGTTGGGAACCCATCTTATGGAGCCTCCCTTCGGAGAAGATGCGTTGCCACCTCCTGGGACTAGAGGATGAAGAGGGTTCGCACTCGATCAGAGTCACCTGCGCCTGCGCATGGATGGTCGGGTGTGAGAAGAGGCGCCTCTGGAGCGTGAAGTATGCCAAAAGAAGGTGGGTAACGTCACCTGGAGTTGCTCGAAGATGGGGCATTGCTGCGAGTTGTCAGGGCTTGTGCGAAGATCGTACTGCTAACTGGGACTTTAGCTCGGTGCTTGCTGATGCGCATGACCAACGCTTTGGTCCGCACTGTCGGGAGGTGATCGACGGTTAGGAGACAAATAGATGCGTTGTCAGGGGACAAGTAGTATGGGCGCGAGGTGTCGAGGCTTGTTGTTGCATCATCGCTGTAAAGGTGCTTGGAGAAGGCATCGATCTCCCTCCCTCTTCTTCTGCTTCGACGACTAGTCCCCTAGGGTTTGCACTGCTTGGAGGCAGTGAGGGGTTGCTTGTGAGAGGTGGCCTATGGTGGAGGAAGTTTCTTTATCATCTTCTTGCATTCAACTAGGACGAGTCCCATATGTGCCTAGGAGATCGTGCATGTTCAAGATCAGAAGATCGGCGTTGAAGCAACCGATCAGATCGATATTGTTGATGACGACGGAGAATTAGGGTTTCAAGAAACCCTAGACCTTTCTTGGATCTCGAACTAGAACATATTAATGAACATTGTTGGAAGAAAATAATGAGTTGCTTATTCATGAAGCCCTAGGGTTCTCTTATATAGAGGAGAAACCTATTGGGCAAATTACATAAAGATAAGAAAAGAATAGAGAATACATAAAAGTATACAAGATAACTCATATCTCAACATTCCCCCTCAAGCTGGAGTATAGATGTTAATCATGCTCAGCTTGAAACATAGGGTTCGTTTGGTTGTAGGGTTGCGCAGGGTTGGGTTGGGGTACCCCTGTGAATAGTAAACTGTGAGGAGGATTGGGATATTTGGAAGGAGGGGTACCCCGGGTTGGGCCAACCCAACCCTGCCCAACCCTGCAACCAAACGAACCCATAATCTCTAATAAGCCCCTTTAACTCTAGTTAAGGCCTTGGTAAGTACGTTCATTGTCCGATCTCTTGAGATGGCATGTGTAGTGGATATGAGACCCTTCTAAATCATGTCTTGAGTGTAATGACAGTCTACCTTGATATGGATGGTCCTCTCATGGAAGGCTGGATTGTTGGCAATGAAGATGGCAGCTTGGTTATCGCATTGGAGGTGCATGGGAAGAGGCACCCCAACTGCTAGGTCAGTAAGAACCGATCTGACCCACATCATCTCTGTACTAGCCCATGCCATGGCTCTGTCACTGATTCTATACTAGATCTGACGACCATCGTTTACTTCATGCTTTTCCATAATACCAAGGAACTCCTTATGAATGTTGCAAAGACAGAGGTGGACTTCCTATTCTTGAGACATCCTGCATAATCTGCATCTGCACAAGCTGCAACGACAAGGAATGTCTCTCTACTAAATAGAAGATCAGTGCCAGGTGAGGTCTTCATATATCTCAGAATCATATGGACTACATCCATATATACCTTTCTCGACTGCTCCATGAACTCACTTACTGCAAAGGATATATCTGGCCTAGTGATTGTCACGTATAAGAGCTTCCTAACAAGCTCCCTGTCTTGTCTACCTCCTCAGTATTATCGTCATATAGCTTCATGGTCGAGTCCATGGGAGTAATAACAGTTCTACAATGACAGTCTACCTCAGTGTTGTAAAAGTCGCCCGACTGGCCGACTAGTAGGTCCGACTAGTCTAGTCAGTGAGGTGACCGACTGAGTACCGACTAATTCCGATTAGGCACACTAGTCGACCAATTTTTGCCTTTAGATGCCATATTTTTTATATGTTTTGCTTTTTTATAAGCAAACTCATTATAATATGCTTAGTATTTTATTTAAATTCTATTACTTTTTTATTTTATTATGATAGTATAAAATGTACAAAATCTATGTAAATATATGTATAAAAACGAGTTATATATTTAAAATAATCATAAAATTCAAAGCCGATTAAAGTCCGACTAAATCCGATTAGTCGTCCGACTGCCGATTAATCCTTAGTCAGTGACCCGACCGAGCGAGTACCGACTACCGACTTTTGCAACCTTGGTCTACCTTGATGGTCCTCTCATGGAAGGCTGGATTGTTGGCAATGAAGAGGGCAGCTTGGTTATCGCATTGGAGGTGCATGGGAAGAGGCACCTCAACTGCTAGGTCAGTAAGAACTGATCTGACCCACATCATCTCTGTACTAGCCCATGCCATGGCTCTGTACTCTGATTCTACACTAGATCTGACGACCATCGTTTACTTCATGCTTTTCCATAATACCAAGGAACTCCTTATGAATGTTGCAAAGCCAGAGGTGGACTTCCTATTCTTGAGACATCCTGCATAATCTGCATCTGCACAAGCTGCAACGGTAAGGAATGTCCCTCTACTAAATAGAATATCAGTGCCAGGTGAGGTTTTCATATATCTCAGAATCATATGGACTACATCCATATATACCTTTCTCGACTGCTCTATGAACTCACTTACTGCGAAGGATATATCTGGCCTAATGATTGTCACGTATAAGAGCTTCCTAACGAGCTTCCTGTCTTGTCCACCTCCTCAGTATTATCATCATATAGCTTCATGCTCGAGTCCATGGGAGTAATAGCAGTTCTACAATCTGCCATGACTATTTCAGAGAGAAAATCTGTAATGTACTTCCTTTGGGTTATTACAAGACCTCACTGATTTTTTGCAAACTCCAGTCCAAGGATGCAACGTAGGCTGCCAATGTCCTTAGTCTCAAACCGCTGACCTAGAAAATCCTTAGCAACCTGGATGCCCTGTTCATCATCCCCTGTAATAATGACGTCATCGACATAAATAAGTATGTCAACTGTACCTCTCTGAGTCCTCTAAACAGATAGTGAATGATCAACAGTTGATCTCACGAACCCCTGTTGCTCTATCAGATCCGAGAGCTTCTGGAACCATGCTCTTGGACTCTGCTTAAGGCTGTAGATCGCCTTGTGAAGCATCTAAACCTTTGACACTCCCTTTCAATGGCAAACTCGAGTGGTTGCTGCATGTAGACCTCCTCTTGAAGGTCACCATAAAGAAAGGCACTCTTTATGTCAAACTGATATAAGGGTTAGTCTCGTGTTAAGAAAGAAGTGTCGAATGCTGAGGTAGTGGAGAGAATGGATCCTGATAGTCTACCCCATATGTTTGGGTGAAACCACGAGCCACAAGTCCCGCTTTGTAGCGATCCACGCTGCCAAGTGCCATCTTCCCGGTGTTTCACCGTAAACACCCACTTACATCCAAAAACAGATGCTCCTGTAGGAGCTGCAACAATGCTCAATGTGACACGTGACTGTCATGGCCTCAAATTTCGCCGAAATTCGACCGAATTTCGGTCGAATTCGGTCGAATTTCGGTTTCGATGGGTAACCGAAATTTGACCGAAATGGCCAATATCGACCGAAATTTAGGGGCCTTGTTCAAAAAACGACCGAAATGGCCGAAATTTCGATCGAATTTCGACCGAAATGTCGTTTCGGTCAGTCACCGAAACAAAACCGAAATCCGACATTTAAGGCCTTGGTGACTGTAGCGCAATCATCTCCTCCTCCATGGCAAGACACAACTGCCTATCTTGTATGGCCTCCTGATATTAGGGATGTGCATTGGGTTAGGTCGGCTCGACCCATTCCGAAGCCCAGCCCAATCCAAGTCCGAAACTATTTTGGACCGGGCTCGAGCTGACAATTTGGGCCCATTTGTTAATTGGGTCGGGCTTGGGCTTGGTTCGGCCTAACCCATATGATCCAAAAGCCGACTCATTTAAAGCTCGAATTAAGGCCCACGAGCTTGGCCCGATAGGGAGCCTAAAGCCTGGCCCACGAACCCGATGGAAAGCCCAAAAGTATCCCATGATGGGCCTTAGCTAGGGATTTCCATCCCCTCACGTGAGTGACCAAATTCATAGAAAACACAAGGATTATCCAAGAATAAAGAGAACAAAGTTATAGAAGCACAACTCATCACAAAATATATAATCAAAATCAACAACAAATGGGTTTGTAGGAATGGAAATTATACAAACACATGGGATGGCTTGGCCTAGACCCATAAAAATTGGGCCGGTCTTGGCCCAATTGATATCCCACATTTCATGCCCAGGATCGACCCAAGCCCGACCCATAATAATTGGGATGGGCTTGGGCCACCACAAATAAAAAATAGTGGGCCTAGGGTCTGGCCCAGACCTGACCCATGCTCATCCCTACCTGATATGTCTGTGGTATCCTATACGGTTGATAGCCCCACGACTAATCTCCTGAAGTCATCTGAGAATCGTCCCAAACATGTGCTGTAAGAGAATATGTAGCACAAGTACGTCTCTGCTTTCACAGAGCAATAGGTACATCTATATCATTTGCCACCTCTTGAACCTGTAAACTACCCTCCTGAGAGGACAACTACTCATCTTGTAAAGATTCATGATGCATAGACAAATCACTAGTGCCATCGGTAGAAATAATGTGGGCATTACATACTTGAGGCGTGCTGGATGATGGGGAAGGCCCATGAGCAGGGGAACTGTGTGAGGTCTGCTGTAACGACCCCGTTTCCCGAGCCATCGGATCCTCCCATATCCGGATCTGGTTACTCAGCAATAATTTATTCAGCAATCACAACTAACAATCAGAAACATACTGCAAATAAAAATACTCGGAAGAAAGTATTTCAACACTTTTCCATTCACAAAATAAAGTTCAGATGATATACTGTCCCACTATAACCGTTACATCTACATCAGCTTTGAAAGGAAAATATACAAAAGATTACTAACTACCTTGAAGAGTAAAGCTACTAGGACTGACTGGATGTCTAGTATGTAAGCCGGATGAATTTTTAAAGTCCTTGCTATGGCTCACCGATACCTGTTGGGTTTTCATAAATCATAGGATAAAAATTAGCGAATGCTAAGTAACGAAGAAGAGAAAAGCAAACAAATTGTGTAATTTTTCAAAACTTGATATCATAAAAATTTCATTTCCTTTTCATTAATTTAAGTCCTATTCCTTTCTATTCCACATCAGGGATTAGTCCAGGGGAACCCCACCATTCTTGGACTCCGAAGTTGTGGATGCTTCGGGATTGGAGATTGTGTTGATCTTGGTAAGCTTATGCCGCCGCACGTCGCCTCAACCAATCCTCCAATAGTACCCTGACAATTTCCTTTTCTTTTATTAAACAGGGTCTCAACCCTCAGCCTGGAAAAACAAAGGAGCACACCGTCCTCGAGGACTCGGTTGCTTAAAACCTCAGGCTAACATTTAATCATATAACCTAGCGGCTTTAAATACATGTTATCGTGACCCAGCCGCTATTGAACCACCCGTGCCTCCACATGGCACGAATACATCTTCCGTCGTTCCAACCCGAATATATTGGCTCCCGGTACCATGCGTTGCAAAACATTCAATTCGTGCGCACTTATCATAACAGGGCAACCGTGTACCACCTAGGTAGGGAAACGCCAATACGGGTTCCTTCCGACAAACCTACAGGTTGCATGCCCGACCTGTAGTTCTACTCCCAGTCATCCTTAACGTGACACACGATCCTTCTCAGGATCCAACTCAAATCACATCAATTCCCATGATGTATCTCTTTTGTTAAGTCTTCGATTTGCATAATCAACAATACTTAGTATAGACTCACATATATATTATTCATATGCATATATACTCGTATTTATGCCTATTTTAACTCCCAAACCCTAACTTTCAAAGCCACCGCATCGATTTGATGCTTAAACCTTATTTTAGTGGGAATCACAAAGCAACTTTTCAGACTTTTTCAAAAATAGCCAAAATTAGGGTTCTTCGTAACAAAGAACACAAAATCAAGAATTTCAATAATTTCGTATGAAAACCCAACAGCAAAAGGAAGGATTTCGTTACCTAATCGATCTCTCTCTTGTGTATGCAAGGCTTTATCGAGTTTCGTTTTAGAAAGGTTATTTTAAGGCTCCTGAAAAGATCGAATTTCATTTTTCGTATCAAAACGCTAAGAACATGTTAAGAACGCGAAGAACGAACGAAGAACACGAAGAACGTCAAGAACATATTTTCTCTTAAAATTTCGGCAGAGTTTCCCCTTATATCGGGACATATTTCAAAATAAAAACGAAAAGAGTTTCCTCTATAAAATCAATCGAAAAGAAAATAACAACGAAACTGAAAGAATATACTCAACAACAAGAGATGAAGAACCGGTAGACACCACACATCTTAGGTGAGTGAACGTGTGACGAATCACAGGGTCACTGACGTGCATAGCCGCCTGCACCTAAGTAGGGTATTAAACCGATTTCTCCATCAAGATAACTATAAAGAATAAAGCGAAGAATAGAAACATAAACGATGGAGAATCGGTAGACACCACACATCTTAGATGAGTTAACATGTGACGAATCACAGGGTCACTGACGTGCATAGCCGCCTGCACCTAAGTAGGGTGTTACACAGATTTCTCCTCGAACCACAACTGGAAAACGAATCGAAAAGAAATATGAATCAAAAACAAAACTTGGAAGAACAAGAGTATGAATTGAAAGCCTAGCTTACGAAGCAACTAAGAGAGGATCATACCTTTCTTCTCCTCGTTCTCCCGGCAGTGCTTCGCTAGCGCTCCTCCCTCGCCTCCCACTCCTCCCAACCTCTCGACCCTAGCCTTTGGGGTGGTGGTGGTAGTGGAAGTTGTAGAGAATGAATGGGTAGGGGGGTCTATTTATAGGCCCCAGAAAATCACTAACCATGGTTAGAAAATCATGGTTCAGACCTTAACCATGGTTTAGCGGCCCATGGTTTTGGCCCATGGTTTTAGCCAAAACTTATCCCAAATTTGGAGCTTAAGTTAGAACATTCTAGAGGATTCTAGATTTGCTAATGACGCTTAATTAACACTAATCGTGATTAACTTTCACTAATCGCGATTTAACTTTTGCGGCTTACGCTTATCTTTTGTTAACTATTGATTAGTGTTTACTAATGATCATTAGCGGCTTTCAATCGTCATTAATTTCTTTAATCATGTTTAATTAGTCTTAATAACAGTCATTATGGATTAATGACATCTCTTTCTTCGGAAAATCATAACAATTCGAAACGAAGTCCGATTCACACGAAATAAATTTCGTTGGTTTTCTCTTGACGAGCCGGATCTTATTATATAGGATCCGAGATATGTCAAGTTCAAGGCTTTACAATTATAACAACCTTAAAGGAAGTCTCGTCCTCGAGACTAGAAATGCAGATATAATAACCTTAAAGAGGATTGAAACCATAACAACCTTAAAGAGAATGAACGTCATGTCATTTAAAATGAACATATACATAATACATAATGTTATCATTCAAACAAGTACGGGTTTTTCTCTCTCATTTCTACCTCAGGTTCCCATGTGGCTTCTTCAAACTCTTGGTTTCGCCACAATACTTTAACTAGAGGCACCTCTTTGTTTCTCAACTTCTTGATATCCCTTTCAAGTATTTGCACAGGTATCTCTTGGTATGTCAAGTCTGGCTCAACATGTAAATCATTATAACTTATCTTATGCTCTGAATCCCTAATGTACTTTCTTAGATTTGATACATGAAATACATCATGTATTGCCGAAAGATGTGGAGGAAGTGCAAGTCTATAGGCAACTTTTCCAATCCGTTGAATAATTTCAAAGGGATCCACGAACCTGGGTGCTAACTTCCCATGCAAGCCAAACCTCTGGACACCCTTCATAGGTGATACTTTGAGAAATACAAAGTCACCTATCTCAAATTCAAAGTCTCTTCGCCTGGTATCACTATAATTTTTCTGGCGACTCTGGGCAGTTAATATTCTTTTTCTAGCAAGTTCTACAGCTTCCCGTGTCTCCTGAAGTCTATCTGAATCATAAAGGTTCTTTATTCCGACCTCTTGCCAACACAAAGGAGTAGTACACTTTCGTCCATATAGTGCTTCAAATGGTGCCATGCCAATACTTGTATGGTAACTATTATTGTAGGTGAATTCTACAAGAGGCAAATGTTTAATCCACGATCCCTTCCATTCTAAGGCACATGCTCGTAGCATATCCTCTAGTGTTTGAATCGTACGTTCTGACTGACCATCTGTTTGTGGATGATATGCTGTACTCAAGCATAGTTGTGTACCTAAGGCTTTCATGAAGTTCTCCCAATAGTGTGAGGTGAATCGTGAATCTCGATCAGAAACTACTTCCTTCGGGATACCATGGAGGCGAATCACATGTGTAATATATAACTCAGCCAGCTGGTCTGGAGTGAAAGATAAGCTTATCGGAATGAAGTGTGCTACCTTTGTCAGACGATCTATTATAACCCATATACTATCTCTACTACTAGTTGTCTGAGGTAAGCCAGTAACGAAATCTATGGAAATGCTTTCCCATTTCCATTCAGGTATAGGGAGGGGTTGCAATAATCCTGGTGGCTTTTGGTGTGAAGCCTTTACTTGCTGGCAAGTGAAACATGAATTCACAAACTCAGAAACATCTTTCTTCATTCCCGACCACCAAAAGTATGAATGAAGATCCTTATACATCTTCGTAATTCCTGGATGAATAGATAATCTAGAACAATGAGCTTCATGTAAAATGTCTTTCCTCAATTCAGGTATGTCTGGTACACAAGCTCTGTGATGGTTATATAGTAACCCATCTTGTATTTGGAATCCCTCTATCTCATTCTTCTCAAGTTGTTGTTTCAAGTCTTTAAGGGCTGGATCATCCTCCTGTCCTTTCTTTATTTTATCCCATATCTCTGGTTTGTATCGATGAGGAATAGTTATAGTATCAACACTACTATCAAATGGTTTCCATTCGCTTAACGTTGATAGTAAACCCCAGAAGTGGATAGCACTCACTAACCCGAGTGAATAAGTTCTTCTGCTAAGTGCATCTGCTACGACGTTCCCCTTACCAGGGTGGTAGGAGATAGTGCAATCATAATCTTTCAACAACTCTAGCCACCGTCTCTGTCTCATATTGAGCTCCTTTTGATCAAATAGATATTTCAAGCTTTTATGATCGGTGAAGATTTCAAAAGTAATACCATACAGGTAGTGTCTCCATATCTTTAAAGCGAAAACTACGACAGCTAATTCAAGGTCATGTGTTGGGTAGTTCTTCTCATGTGTCTTGAGCTGTCGTGATGCATATGCAACTACCTTACCATGTTGCATAAGAACCGCCCCAAGTCCTTCTTTAGATGCGTCAGTGTACACTGTAAACCCTTCACTCCCGGAGGGTAGAGTAAGGATGGGTGCAGATGTTAGGCATTCTTTCAGTGTCTGAAAACTAGCTTCACATATATCAGACCATAATAATGGGACCTCCTTTTGAGTTAGTCTAGTCATTGGCAATGCTATCCGTGAAAAGTCCTTTACGAATCTTCTATAATATCTAGCTAAACCCAGAAAAGATCGTATTTCTGTGACAGTCTTCGGGCGTTCCCAACTCATCACCACACTAACCTTTGTAGGATCAACTGATATACCTTCCGCAGAAATAACATGGCCTAAGAAAAATACTTGAGATAGCCAGAAGTCACATTTGCTATATTTAGCGTACAATTTGTTCTTCCTTAGAGTTTCAAGTGCCCGCCTGAGATGGTGTTCATGCAGATACTTATCCTTGGAGTAAATAAGCACATCATTAATAAAGACTACTACAAAGTGATCTAAGAACTCCTTGAATACTCTATTCATGAGATCCATGAAGGCTGCTGGGGCGTTTGTTAGTCCAAAAGGCATAACTAAGAATTCATAATGTCCGTATCTAGTTCGAAAAGCTGTCTTGGGAATATCTGTATCTTTAATTTTCAACTGATGGTATCCAGATCTTAAATCAATCTTGGAATACACAGTTGAACCTTGTAACTGATCAAAGAGATCATCTATTCTTGGCAGAGGATACTTGTTCTTTATTGTCCTCTTGTTTAGTTGTCTATAGTCAATGCACAACCGCATCGACCCATCCTTTTTCCTAACAAATAAGACAGATGCACCCCATGGTGAAGTACTAGGACGAATGAATCCTTTATCTAATACTTCTTGCAATTGTACCTTTAACTCTCATAACTCAGCTGGTGCCATCATATACGGAGGGATAGAGATAGACTGAGTATCAGGTATGAGAGAGATTTCAAATTCAATCTCTCGCTCAGGTGGTAATCCAGGTAGTTCCTCTGGAAATACATCAGGAAACTCGCACACTATAGGCACATCTTCTATCATTCTTTCTGACGCTGATGTAGTGGAAACATAAGCTAAATAATCTTGGTACCCTTGCTCTAACAACTATTGTGCCTTCAATGTAGAGATATATTTGATATTATCATTGGATGTCTTTCCAATGAACTGGAACTCTATCGAGTTAGGAAGGTGGAATGTTACTGTCTTCTGGAATCAGTTAAGACATGCATGATGCCTTTCTAACCAATCCATTCCTAGTATAAGATCAAAGTCCTCCATTTCGATTAGTAGTAGTGAAACAGGTAACTGATGTCCTGCTATCAGTATTATACAATTATCCAGGATTTCTCAGATTATAAATACTTGTCCTCCTGGTCCCTTGATCAGATAGGACTGTTGTATTTCTATTGGTATCTTACCCAGAGTGGGTACTAACCGTCGAGCAATAAATGAATGTGATGCACCAGAATCAAATAAGGCATGTACTGAAAAGCCATGAATAGTAACGGTACCTCGTACGACTGTGCCTGAATTGTAGGCTTGTTCTTCAGTAATTGCATTGAGCTGGCCATTAGGAATAGGCAAGTTCCGCAACACTTTGTGGTGGTTGTTGTGTAGGAGATGCTCCTTGTGAGCCTCGACCTCTACCATGTCTTCCTTCATGTGTTGCTCCATTGCTCGAGGTGGATGTTATACTATTAATTGGGGTTGATTTAAATCCTGAACCTCTCAACTTCGGACAATCTTTCTTGATGTGGCCTTCCTGATGACAGTAAAAACACACACGTGCTCCTGTTTGAGCTGAAGATCCAGCCACAGAGGTGCTAGCTCCTGCTGCTGAGTCGCGAGGATATAGTGGAGGTCTAGAGAAACCCCTTCTTCCTGATAATTCCTGACCCAAGGTCTGTGGTGAGCTTATATTGGAACCGGCTGGATGATAGCGACGATCTCTACGATTATAATGTGCCTTGCTTTTGGATGGTCCACCATTAAAGTGGAAATTTCTTCTTTGGCGGTTTTCATCCCTCTCCATCTCAATACGAGAGGCGATGTCCATTACTTCATCTACGGTTGTGGCTCTAAAATCAGCAAGCTTTTCTCGTAGATCTCCCTGAAGACCGCTAACAAATTTGGTAAGACACTCTTGTGGTGAAGCTTCTAGAGCTGGTGAGTACCGTAATAGCTCAGTAAAGTGGATATGATAATCTCGTACAGTTTTAGAACCCTGATTCAGAGAAGCCAACTCTCTTCTTTTTAATTCTTCCCAATGAGAGGGACAAAAGTGAGCTCGGAACCTCTCTTCGAAGATATCCCATGGAACAGGGTCTGCTAACTTCTTGGAAATTGCTCTCCACCATCGTCTTGCATAGTCTGCTAAGGAGTAATCAGTAAAGTGCACCCAAGTATCTGCTGGTGCGTGTATTATTCTCAACATCCTACTGACGTCATCAAGCCATAATTCAGCCTCGGCAGGTGCCTCTACACCTTTGAATCGATGAATTTTTCTCTTTCGGTAATTATCTAGTAATGTTTGGTGTCTAAGGAGTGCCTTCTCCATTGCTCCTTCAACCGGGGTAGGAGCAGACTCAGTTGAAGGATGGTAACTAGATTCTTCCTCAGAAAGATGGACAGAACCTTCAATCCTAGCATCCGCAGGCTTAGATGCCTCGGGTCTCTCAGCCTGTGCATTGAGCCTCTCCTCCAATGCTTGTTGCCTTTGCCCCATGTCTTGGAGCATTGCCATCATAACCGCTAATTGTCTAGACATGTCTTGGTCTGCCATGATCCTGGGATGAGTCAAGGTCAAAGGTCAGATCCTATATGTCTTAACATGATGTACATAAGGGACAATGACTTGTGAATGGTACTGCAGTCATTTATTAAGATCAAAGGATCTCAATACAACCTTAGTTTCTGAATACCGCTCATAGTTATTAATTACTAAATAAATTACTGGAGTAACCAAGCTCTGATACCAATCTGTAACGACCCCGTTTTCCGGGCCGTCGGATTCTCCCATATCCGGATGTGGTTACTCAGCAATAATTTATTCAGCAATCACAACTAACAATCAGAAACATACTGCAAATAAAAATACTCGGAAGAAAGTATTTCAACACTTTTCCATCCACAAAATAAAGTTCAGATGATACACTATCCCACTATAACCATTACATGTACATCAGCTTTGAAAGGAAAATATACAAAAGATTACTAACTACCTTGAAGAGTAAAGCTACTGTGACTGGCTGGATGTCTAGTATGTAAGCCGGATGAATTTTTAAAATCCTTCCTATGGCTCACCGATACCTGTTGGGTTTTCCATAAATCATAGGATAAAAATTAGCGAATGTTAAGTAACGAAGAAGAGAAAAGCAAACAAATTGTGTAATTTTTCAAAACTTGATATCATAAAAATTTCATTTCCTTTTCATTAATTTAAGTCCTATTCCTTTCTATTCCACATCAGAGATTAGTCCAGGGGAACCCCACCATTCTTGGACTCCGAAGCTGTGGATGCTTCGGGATTGGAGATTGTGTTGATCTTGGTAAGCTTATGCCGCCGCACGTCGCCTCAACCAATCCTCCAATATTACACTGACAATTTCCTTTTCTTTTATTAAACATGGTCTCAACCCTTAGCCTAGAAAAACAAAGGAGCACACCGTCCTCGAGGACTCGGTTGCTTAAAACCTCAGGCTAACATTTAATCATATAATCTAGCGGCTTTAAATACATGTTATCGTGACCCAGCCGCTATTGAACCACCCGTGCCTCCACATGGCACGACCACATCTTCCGTCGTTCCAACCCGAATATATTGACTCCCGGTACCACACGTTGCAAAACATTCAATTCGTGCGCACTTATCATAACAGGGCAACCGTGTACCACCTAGGTAGGGAAACGCCAATACGGTTCGACAAACCTACAGGTTGCATGCCCGACCTGTAGTTCTACTACCAGTCATCCTTAACGTGACACACGATCCTTCTCAGGATCCAACTCAAATCACATCAATTCCCATGATGTAGTTCTTTTGTTAAGTCTTCGATTTGCATAATCAACAATACCTAGTATAGACTCACATATATATTATTCATATGCATATATACTCGTATTTATGCCTATTTTAACTCCCAAACCCTAACTTTCAAAGCCACCGCATCGATTTGATGCTTAAACCTTATTTTAGTGGGAATCACAAAGCAACTTTTCAGACTTTTTCAAAAATAGCCAAAACTAGAGTTCTTCGTAGCAAAGAACACAAAATCAAGAATTTCAATAATTTCGTATGAAAACCCAACAGCAAAAGGAAGGATTTCGTTACCTAATCGAGCTCTCTCTTGTGTATGCAAGGCTTTATCGAGTTTCGTTTTATAAAGGCTATTTTAAGGCTCCTGAAAAGATCGAATTTCATTTTTCGTATCAAAACGCTAAGAACATGTTAAGAACGCGAAGAACGAACGAAGAACGCGAAGAACACGAAGAACGTCAAGAATATATTTTCTCTTAAAATTTCGGCAGAGTTTCCCCTTATATCGGGACATATTTCAAAATAAAAACGAAAAGAGTTTCCTCTATAAAATCAATCGAAAGGAAAATAACAACGAAACTGAAAGAATATACTCAACAACAAGAGATGAAGAACCGGTAGACACCACACATCTTAGGTGAGTGAACGTGTGACGAATCACAGGGTCACTGACGTGCATAGCCGCCCGCACCTAAGTAGGGTATTACACAGATTTCTTTATCAAGATAACTATAAAGCATAAAGCGAAGAATAGAAACATAAACGATGGAGAATCGGTAGACACCACGCATCTTAGATGAGTGAACGTGTGACAAATCACAGGGTCACTGACGTGCATAGCCGCCCGCACCTAAGTAGGGTGTTACACAGATTTCTCCTCGAACCACAACTGGAAAACGAATCGAAAAGAAATATGAATCAAAAACAAAACTTGGAAGAACAAGAGTATGAATTGAAAGCCTAGCTTACGAAGCAACTAAGAGAGGATCATACCTTTCTTCTCCTCGTTTTCCCGGCAGCGCTTCGCTAGCGCTCCTCTCTCGCCTCCCACTCCTCCTCCCAACCTCTCGACCCTAGCCCTTGGGGTGGTGGTGGTAGTGGAAGTTGTAGAGAATGAATGGGTAGGGGGGGGGGTCTATTTATAGGCCCCAAAAAAACCACTAACCATGGTTAGAAAATCATGGTTTAGACCTTAACCATGGTTTAGCGGCCCATGGTTTTGGCCCATGGTTTTAGCTAAAACTTATCCCAAACTTGGAGCTTAAGTTAGAACATTCTAGAGGATTCTAGATTTGCTAATGACGCTTAATTAACACTAATCGTGATTAATTTTCACTAATCGCGATTTAACTTTTGCGGTTTACGCTTATCTTTTGTTAACTATTGATTAGTGTTTACTAATGATCATTAGCGGCTTTCAATCGTCATTAATTTCTTTAATCATGTTTAATTAGTCTTAATAATAATTATTATGGATTAATGACATCTCTTTCTTCGGAAAATCATAACAATTCGAAACGAAGTCCGATTTACACGAAATAAATTTCGTTGATTTTCTCTTGACGAGCCGGATCTTATTATATAGGATCCGAGATATGTCAAGTTCAAGGCTTTACATCTGCGAACAAAGACACGTGGCAAGAACTGAGCTGAGGTACTGGATGGTGGTTCAGGAGCAGGTGTAGGTACGAGAGGTGGTGGTAGTGTAGGTACTAGAGGTGGTGCAATCGTAGGAGGAGGCGTGTATACCTCCTCACCTGAGTCAGATGGAGACAACCTATCACCTATAGGAGAAAAATACGTAACTGACTCAAAGAAATTGACATCAGCACTAATAAAGTATTTCCATCAAAGCGGATCAAAATAATGGTACCCCTTATGGGTACGAGAGTAGCCAACAAATACACACATGACAACTTTGGAGGAGAGCTTGTCACGACCAGCCGTCAAATTTTGACAAAGGCAATACAACCAAACACACATGGTGTAAGGTAGAACATGTCATTATCTGGAAACACAATCGAGAAAGGAACATTTTCTCCTAAAATAGAAGATGACACGTGGTTCACCAAGTAGCAAGAAGTGAGAACCGCATCACCTAATAAAGAGTGAGGAGCTCGACTCTGGATCAAAAAGGTCTGGGTCACATCAAGTAAATGACGGTGTTTGCGTTCGACAACACCTTTCTGATAGGATGCATAGGAAAGTGAGGTTTGGTGTATGATGCCAAGAGACCTGAAAAACTCGGATAACTGTAATGTGCAGAACTAAGGTATTATTGGAGCTTACAAACTTGACAGTAGCAGAGAAAATATTCTTTATTTTATTAATAAATGATTAATTACAGACCTAGCTTCAGACTTGTTTTTTAAGAGAAAGACCGAATAAAGTTTAGAATATTCATCCATAACAACAAGCTAAAAACAATGTCCCTGGTGATCAGGAACACGATTAGGACCTCAAATATCTGAGTGAATAAGCTCAAATAACTGAGTATTGTTACGACTTTGACGAACAGGGAAAGAAGAGTGACGGTGCTTCTCAATATGGCAGGCCTCGCATTGAAAGGAAGATCGCTTGGAAATTTGTGGGACATGACACAACTTCTGCAGATGAAGGTGGCCAAAATGAAGATGCCACAAGTATGGTGGAACTGGTCCAGTGGGAATAGTAGAGACATTAGCATGAGGAGGTTGAACCAGTCTATAGAGCTCTCGCTGCTCACAACCACATCCAATCACCTTGCCCGTGAGTATGTCCCGAAACACAAGTGAAGAGGGGTCAAAATGTCACGACAATGTAGATCCTTCGTGTCTGTCTAATAGAAAACAAGTTCATCTGAAAGTCAGGATCATATAAAACATTTTGCAGGTGCATGGATGGCGTCGAACGCACCTCCCCCTGTCATGTGATGGGTAAGTAAACCCCATTGACAATAACGACTCATTTGTCAGAGGGTATGGATCTGTAAGAACAAAATTATGCTTTGTCTCACACAGATGGTGAGAAGCACTGGAGTCCATGATTAACTCTATCATATTTGCCTTGCCACAAATGGTAAAAGCATATGCTATACCCGAGGAGCTCAAAGAGGCTCTAGCAGCAACTGCAACATTGGAGGAACCTGTAGTGATACCAGTAATAGGAGTCATTATCTCTATGTACGGGAGAAAATATCATCAAGGCATGGATCTACTTGAGTAGCCAAAGTGTCTGGAGGCTCAATCTGGTCTGCCATACGAGCAGGTGCGGGGTATCCATGCTTTTGATAGTATGTATTCTCGAAGTGACGTGGACAATGACGGTAGGTGCAGGGGTCCCATTGACGTCCACCTCCTCTGCCACTGGGACCACGCCCTTTGAACTGCGTAGAACCTCCTCTGCGTCCTTGCGTAAGAGGATGGTGAGGCTAAGGGAGAGACCAACGAAGGGTGGGTGGTTTCTTGTTGAGAAGAAGTCGTGTGGAGTTATTCGCCCCTACACCCCAAAAAAGGGTCTGAAATGGACATAAGACTATTCAGGAGTATGACCGGGAAATGTTTTCGACGTGGAGGCTCGGGCCACCGGGTGGCTGAATGATGTGACCATGTTCGCTGCTTCTTGTGTGGTGGAGTTGCCATCAGAGGACTAGGTGTGATGCCGACAAGATTTGACGTCCTCGGGGCCATGGACCAACGAAGGAGGGAGGGGTTAGCTCTTTGGTTTGTGTAGGGATTGCCCGGAAATAAGCTTCCTGTCTCACGGAGGCGATGATTGATTTAGGTGTTGCAATCGGTTCGGAGTTTGCAGGGGATATTTTTGACTGGAAGGTTCTATGGTGTGCGAGAGGGGCTTGTGCGAGGAGGATGTGGAGAAAATTTTGGCCCTTAGCAACATGGCTCAGTTGAGGATGCACTGGCGGAGGCCAAGGCCGCGAGATGGAATGATACACCCTCATACGTGAACGACTTTAAAGGATTCGTGGCATCCTCCTATTGTTCTGAAGTGCAACGTTGATCAAGGAGGCTCTCGTCTTTGTCGGAGTGTTGGGTTAGCTCTTTGGTTTGTGTAGGGATTGCCCGGAAATAAGCTTCCTGTCTCACGGAGGCGATGATTGATTTAGGTGTTGCAATCGGTTCGGAGTTTGCAGGGGATATTTTTGACTGGAAGGTTCTATGGTGTGCGAGAGGGGCTTGTGCGAGGAGGATGTGGAGAAAATTTTGGCCCTTAGCAACATGGCTCAGTTGAGGATGCACTGGCGGAGGCCAAGGCCGCGAGATGGAATGATACACCCTCATACGTGAACGACTTTAAAGGATTCGTGGCATCCTCCTATTGTTCTGAAGTGCAACGTTGATCAAGGAGGCTCTCGCCTTTGTCGGAGTGTTGGGGGAGGTCATATCCGATGGCATTCGCCACGGTTAGTGCATTGACGTCCTCATCTAGCAAAGGCACACCCGTCCCCTCCTAGAATTGCGATGGCTTGTGCTGAGGGTTTCTCATTCCGCCTCGACAACATGGAGCTTGATTCAGAGGTGCAACGTTTACTGCTTAGACTCTATGTCGATGAAACTACCTCGAATGGGCAGAGTCGTCGGCTGGAGTACCGCCGTGGATGGTGAGGTTGGCATGGCTGGAAGCGGAAGCGTCGGAAGTCGACGCATCGGGAGGCCATCCGACAAGAGCCCAACAGTCGGGTGCGCAAGCATCGCCTAGCGCGTCGAGAGCGGGTGCACTCGCTCGAGAGGAGGAAGCTTTTGGAGGCTTGAAGGGACCACATATCTCCGAAGGGCTCACTTATACTGAGGTGGTCAGGTCAAACCCTCATTTTCGGGCTGCTTCCTCGTATCTACTAGCGCGGTTTGGATTCGATGCATTGGTTGGCTCGGACCTCTTCTTCCTGCCAACTCGAACCAATTGATGGTCGGTTCGGACCCACTTGGTTGGAATGCTTATCCAAATCCACTGCCACGGGTCACCTCTTCAGATTCACTACATCGGGTGGTTTTCGGAACCATCAGCTTTGGGACCTTTTTTCCAGGCGACGTGGGAGGCACTTGCGTAAGAGGTTGTGGGCGAAGGTGGGATTCCCTCGGGCGTCGAGGGCGACAATGCGAGCAAAGCGGAGTCTCAAGATTCTTTTGTAGAGGATCGGCATCCTCTCGTTCCTCGTGTTCGATCCCCATTGGTGGGTAGATTTGGCATGAGCTACTATAGCAAGAGGGTTAAGGACTGAAGAAAGAGGCGACAAGAGGAGATCTACAATCTGCTGGCAGTTAGTGATGCAGGAGGGGGAATGGCTTGCAAACTGAGAGCTGTCTCTGAGGTGGGGGATGCGACGAGTGGGAAGGCGCCTACGTGTGCGAGGGGTGTTGTCTTTGGGTCGCTGGGGGTGGGAGTGGCGATGTCGCTTTGGGTTAATGCCAAGAGGGACATGATGGAGTGCCTAGGACTGGTCCCGCTGCACAGGGAGACTTCCTCTTCTCAATGAATGTGATATCTTGGAATGTGAGAGGCATGGGGAGTCCAGAGAAGCTGGTGAGAGTGCATGACCTTCTAATGAACACAAGAGTTGATCTGGTATTGCTGTAAGAGACAAAACTGATACACATTAATACCAACATATGGAGATCAGTTGGTGCATCTTCCATGCCTGATTTCATATATATATATATATATATAGCATCAAGCGGAGCTTCAGGGGGAATTGTAACATGGTGGAATGCAGAGAAGCTGATACTTGAATAAGATGAATCGACGGGAACTGCGACAGTCTTGTACAGCTTTCCCATACCCGTGGATCGTTGGGGACGATCTTAATGTGACACTACGCCCAGAGGACTGACTTGGACTTCATGGGTTGGGGGGGCGGGGGTTAACGCGGGTTCCTGTGAGCTCAAGGAGCTGATCAATGGCTTCGGTTTGTTTGATTGTGGACGCCTCGGGATGTACCTATACCTGGACGGACTTAATGCCACGATCGTGGATTGACAAATTTCTTACCTCGCCAAAGCTCTTACATGATTTTCCACTAGCCAGGGCTTGAACGCTCCCTAGGGCTCACTCGGACCATACTCCTCTCATCTGGGCCTCTGGGGGGACTTCTAGGCCTAGGAGCTTCTTTTAGTTCGAGCGTGCATGGCTATTGGAAGAGGATTTCCGTGATTTGGTCAGGAACTTCTGGGAGGGTTGCATGGTGAACGGGACTGCGACGACTCGTCTCGCTGCCAAGCTCTGGAGGCTGCAAGGTTTTCTTATTGGTTACGACGGATATATTCGAGAGCGACGCCAGAGTAGGAAAGCTAGGGCACAAGAGGAAGTTGGCAGATTGCATAGATTGAAGGATGTTCGGGAGCTCACCCATGAGGAGGGGAAGGAGAGGTCCAGATACATTCAGGAGATCGTGATCGAACATAAGAAGTGTAGGTTGAATAGAGGCAGTGGTCGAGGCATCGATGGCTCAGGGAGGGAGATGCCAATACCTGGTTTTTTCACTTTATGGCGTCAAGTCGAAGGAGGAACTACATACATACAATGGAGGTGAGAGGGGCATAGGTTTCTGGAGACCAGCATGTAGGTTGGGTTATCTGTGCTCACTTTCACGTGGCAAGTAGGACGTCCTGAGCAAGCTGGGGTTGGCGTGGAAATGGCGTGGGGCATATTTCGATGGTGCAAGCATATACACCTGTCGCTCCTTTCTCATAGGAGCAGGTTAGGAAGGTGGTGTTGGGGCTTGAATACATACAAGGCCCCTAGATTGGATGGCTCCTCGGTTCTTTTTTACAAGGAATTTTAGGACGTGGGGAAGAGGGATATTATGAAGATGGGTGCAGGAATTTGGGTAGGAGAATATGGGATTTGACTAGATCAACATGACCCTACTCTTTTTGCTACCAAAGAAGGATATGCCGACTAAGATTGAAGACTACAGTCCGATTGCGTTTTCTAAGCGGTTTATCTTATCATTGCAAAGGTGCTCGCTAACTGCCTTCGAGGAGTTATGGATGGTATCATTGCCCCTGGACAGTCGACGTTTATACCCGGCATGTCCATGGCAAATGGTTTGGTTTTGACTTCAAAAATGGCGCTAGATTGGCAGAGAAACAAGGGGAGAGGGTTAATGTGGAAGGTGGATTTTTCCAAAGCTTATGACTATGTGGATTGGAGATTCCTATGGACATCATTGAGGAAGAGAGGTTTCCCAAACCTCTAGATATCTTGGATGAAGCATTGCAATTTCTACGGTTTCATATTCAGTACTGGTTAATGGCCGTCCAGAGGGTGGATTTTTCTAGCCTTAACGAGGTGTTCGCTAGGGGTGCCTTTGGCTCCTTTGTTATTTGTGATCGTGGCTGATGCGCTGGCGGTTATGCTGAAATGTGCGAATAATGGTGGCTGGTGCTTGGAATATTGCAATGGTGATATTTCTATTCCTCTAACTCCAATATGTTGGCGATAGTGTTATCTTCTGGGAGGCCATCCATAGTAGACATGAAGAACCACCCAGATTCTGGATATTTTCTGGGTTATTTCAGGCAGAGGTGATGGATGCTACAAATACTCTTCAATGCCCCACTGGTGATTTGCCAATCTTGTACTTGGGTCTACCGTTGGTTGGGGATGGTGTAGAGTAACAGATTGGAGGGCGATGCTGGACAGGCTGGCGAGCAATCTGGCATGGTGGAAGGTAGGGACACTATCGAAGGGCGGCAAGTTGATCCTACTTAAGCATGTCTTGTCATCTATTCCCATTTTCTTCTGCTCCTCTAGTCCACTACCGGTGGGGGCGCGTAAGAGGATTGAGACCTTGATGAGTTGTTTTTTCTTTTGGGCAAATGGAAAACATGAGAAAAAGGGACTTCATCTCATTGACTGGACCACGATCACTAAGAGTAAGAAGAAGGGAGGTCTGGGGGTCCTGTAGACCGACTGTATGAATAAGGCTCTTATTGTGAAATGAGTGGTCAGATTTTGGGGGGGATTCTGAAGATTTGGTGTGCTGTGATGAGGAGGATTTGTGTAATTGATGGTTAGCGTGAGGCCAAAAATATCTGATTCGCCTCCTCTCTGTGGCATGTTATATACAAGATCATGCCGGATCTGCAAATGAAACTGTATCCATTGCTTGATAGTGGAAAGATTTTCTGCTTTTGGAAGGATGATTGGATAGGGGATGACACCCGTGGGGAGCACTTTGTGTGGCTTGCTGCTATTGCAGTAAATAAAGACATTTCGATTCAATAGGTTTGGACGCATAACATATGGTTGCTTACCTTTTCTGCGGCTCTCTCGGATCAGAGCTTGAGGATTACTTATGATTACAAAGGGAGTTGACTGATGTGATGGGCACTAACTGTGGTAGAGACCACTTCATCTGGACGGAGGGAAAGCTTTCTGTAAAGAGGGACTATTGCTGCTTTGCAAGTGAGTAGACCATGCTTGGCATGGATTGTGAGGATGCAAAGATTATTTGGGGTTCAAGGTATTTCTCTGGATTGTGGGACATGGCTGCTTACTTACAAAGGACCGTCGTGATGCGATCCTCCACACTGGAGACTTTTTATGTGATAGATCCAGAATTGAGACAGAGGACCTAGATCATCCCTTTTTTAAGTGTGGACACTTTGCTCAGACATGGTCCATGGTAGGGATCTCGTGGCTGGGGGTTGACAGTGACGCTCACTTCTGGAGGTCACTCCGTATGCATTGTGACAACTCTCATGACGACTGCTCTCTTCCTTTCTCTCTTCTATGGGCTATTTGGTGTGCTAGGAATTAGGTCATATTTCGTGGTCAATTTTTCAATTCGGAAAATGTATTGGAACATTGTAGGGCCCTATGTTAGGCCTGGTCCTTGTAATATGGTTCTCACAACAACAACAAAGCCTTCTCCCACATTAAGTAAGGTCGGGTGGGCTACATAGATTCTTGGCTTCCATTCAGATCTCTCTCGGGCTTAGATCCAAAAAACTAAGATCCCTTCGTCTAGTCTGATTCCAACACTTCTTGGGCCTTCCTTGCCCTCTCTTAGCTGGTTCAACATCCCAAAATTCACATCTCACCAGTGCATCAACTGACCTCATTTGCACATATGACCAAACCACCTTAAGCAATTTTCTCACATCTTATCCTCGATCAGAGCTACACCAGCTTTCCTTTTGATTGCATCATTCCGAATCCGATCTTTACGTGCGTCCGCATATCCACCTTAGCATTTTCAGTTCTGCTACTGCCATTCTTTGCACATGTCTATGGTTCACATGCCAACATTCAGATTCAGATCCATAGAGCATAGCATGTCTCATGGCTGCTTTGTAAAACATTCCTATGATTTTCAAAGGAATTTTTTTGTCACAGAGAACAATAGAAGCTCCTCTCCACTTTAGCCAACCTGCTGCTGCATTTATTCAATTAGTAACATCTCCATCGATTCCCCATCATATTTCAAAATAGATCCCAAGTATCTAAAAGAATCTCTCTTCTGAATGTTATCGTCAACAATATTCGCCTCGATTACTTCACATTGCTTCCATCAAAAGTGCACTCCATATATTCGATATTAGTCCTACTTATGCAAAATCCTTTAGTCTCCAATGCATGTCTCCAGACCTCGAGGTTCTCATGTACTCCATCTCTAGATTCATTAATCAACACAATATCATCAACGAATAACATACAACAAGGTATCTCATCTTGAATGTGACTTGTCAACTTGTCCATAATCGAAGTAAAAAGGAGTGGACTCAAAGCTGAACCTTGATGTAGACCTATGTTGATGTCAACATAGTCGGTCTTCTTAGAATGTGTCATTACACATGATGAAGCCTTATGAGGTTAATGTATAGGACATATACTTGTGTCTTCTCCAAAACTCTCCACAATATCTCCCTTGGGACAGAATTATAAGCCTTCTCCAAATCAATAAAAATCATATGAAGGTTCTTCCTTTTAGCTCTATAAATCTCCATTGTTCTCCTCAGCAAGTGGATGACTTCAATAATTGATCGACCTAGCATGGATCTGAATTTTGTGGTGGATCTCAACTTGAGATAGTACCCACTTAATGGTCTAGTGGTAGTACAGTGTGTCTACCACACAAAAGACCAGGGTTCAAATCCCACTCTTGCAGGGGTTGCGTTAGGTAGTCGACGGCCAGCGTAAAAAATAGTCGAATCTTTCAACATGGATTTGAGCAAGAATCCATGTAGCCGACCCTACTTATAGTGGGAGAAGGCTTAGTACCTTTTATCTCAACTTGAGATACCACTCGTCTTTCCATACTCCCTCTCCTCCCCCCTGCACTGCAAGATGCGACCATTACCGAGGAGGTTTGTGTGGTGGTAGCGGGTATGATAAGAAGCTTGCTGAGGTGACTGTAGGCCTCCTCCATGGGAGGTATGCTCGTACTAGTAAGAAGGTCTGTACACGCGGCCTCATACTTCGGGTCCAAGACTGCCAAAGAATCTCCAACCATCGTAGAGTTCGTATATGCCATATGCCGCTCCGTAGAACATGGAAGGCCGTATCGATATCGATATTGTTTCGGTTCGCCCGAAAATGGATATATCGAGATATATCGACGATATATCGACGATATCGGTGGAAATGTCGAAAATGGCGCAAAAAAATCAATTTGTTGGTATTTTTTCAGAAATTAAGGTCATTCAAGATACTAAAACAACAAATAACGTACAAATACACACTTATATCACACATATCGGTCCATTTATAGACCATATATCGCACATATCGGTATCGCACATATCAGTCATATCGAACATATCGATATTAGTATCGATTCTTGACTTATAAATATTAGAAATGGATTTTATTCAAGTACTTTGATCACTAAATAATTTACAAATGTACTCTTACTCTCTTAGATAACATATATATATATATTGAAAATGGAGTTCTTCTAAGTACTTTGATCACTAAATAATTTACAAATGTACTCTTACTCTCTTAGATAACATATATCGATCATCTATGTACCTTATATCGCATATATCGATACGGCTGTACTGTTAGTTGTTGACCTATATATATATATATTGAAAATGGAGTTTATCCTAGTTCTTAGATCACTAAATAACTTACAAATATACTCTTAAATCACACATGTCGTTCATCTATAAAGCTTATATTGCATATATCGATCATTTTGAACATATCGATATTAATGTTGATTCGTGACTTCTAGATTTTTTGGAAGAATTGACTTATAGATATTGGAAATGGATTTCATTCAAGTTTTACAACATGAAATAACTTGTAAATATACACCAAGTTGAAGAACCATTGTATGCACCCTCCTGTTGCACCATACCTACCAGTACGAGGGTCTCGCTGCCCGGTGAGCGAGCCTGGGGGGGCTAGGGGGCCCAGGTTGGCCCCCCTGCGGGGGTGCGGGGGCAGCGCCCCCGACCCGGAACAAAGTATATAAATCATAGATTGTTTTAATACTAGTTGTAGCTAGATAGGTAGTGGAATCAAACTTGCATGAATAATGACATTCATATATAGGGATATCGACGAAATATCGGCGATATCGGTCGATATCGTGTATTTTTTGTACTGAATCCATTCATTTTTGACCAATATGGGCCGATATGGTGATATATCGCCGATATATCGGCGATATATCGCCGATATCCCTGTAAAAGGATATACACTCCAATTTTGATACCCCCAACCTCTCGATACCGATATATCGGCGATATATCGCCGATATATCGCCGATACAGCCTTCCATGCCGTAGAATGCATGAAGCCGTGAAGCGTCTCAAACATGTTACGAAGCGAAGAGTAGAATGAATGTATGCAAAGGACGATCGTTTTGCTGGCCGTGTATATATCGAACTGCAGTTGAAGAATCTTGGCCTCGTTCTTCACTTGGACAAAAATGACTGCCGTAATATCCCACATCGCCTTAGCCGTGGGCTGGTTCACATTGTCTTTGGCGATCTCTGTGATGAGTGTTCCAAAGAGCCAAACACTCGCATACGCGTCATTTTGCTTTCGCGAAGCATTGTCCTCAGTCTTATCCGTCGGCTCGGGCTTTGTTATAATGTGCTCCTTGTTATTACACTGCATAATGGTCATAAACAGCATGGACCACAACTCGTAGTTGGTCCCATCCATCTTCACAATGGGAGTCAAGCCCTTGAAGGCAACAGACGAAGAGCTTGTTTTCTGAAATGATGAAAAATACCGCCGAAACGGAACTCAACTGGGGAAATAGACCGATCGAACGGGTCTACACGATCATATAGAGGGTTGGCTGTATGTGTAGACTCATACGTGTATGATTGGAAACTGTAATGTCAGAAAAGTGATTTATAGTTATGAAATCACCTTTTACAATCAAAATTAGATCGTTTCGAAGTGCAGTTTGGCGACGGAGTGGAGAGAAAACCACCGCGGGGGCTATTGGCAACGTTGGGAGAGGCTGTGAATGTGCATAAAGATATGTGGTAGCATGCATAGTCGCGGGAGGAGATGTTACACCGCGCAACAGTAGGCAGGCGGTGCCTGATGGTGTCGCGGAGGCACAGGGACTGCGCTGCAGCGCTGCACGTGGAGATGCGCTGGGGCCCTCTACAGTCGCGTGGAGGTGCGTTGGGCTGCCTTCGAAGGAGAGGCGGTAGCACGCGATGCCACTGCGAGAGGTGCAGCGACGACATGCGACGCGGAGGGGTCTGCGGGTGGGGTCTAGGACACGGTGGGGTACGAGAGCTCCGGTCTAGGACGTCGCTCTGATACCATGTTGGGAGAAAATAATAAGTTGCTTATTCATGAGGACCAATGTTGTAAAAGTCACCCGACTAGTAGGTCCGATTAGTCTAGTCGGTGGAATGGCCGACCGAGTACCGACTAATTCCGACTAGGTCCACTAGTCAACCAAATTTTACTTGGAGATACCATATTTTTTTACCTTTTTAAAAGCAAACTTATTCTAATACGCATAATATTTTATTTAAATTCAATTAGTTCTTCTGATTCATTATGATAGTAAAAATATATATAAATCTATGTAAATATATAATAATATATGTATAAAAATGACTTATATATTTAAAAATCAAAGCCGATTAAAGACCGACTAAATCCGATTAATCGTCCGACTGTCGATTTATCCTTAGTCAGTGACCTGACCGTCCGAGTATCGACTACCGACTTTTGCAACCTTGATGAGGACCTAGGATTCTCTTATATAGAGGAGAAACATGTTGGGCAAATTACATAAAGAGGACAAAAAGACTAGAGAATACATAAAAGAATAAAAGATAACTTATATCTCAACAAACATGAACAAATCTTCCAACGATAATAAATATTGAAAACATAAATCTTCAAAAAAAAACTTAGAATCGAATTGGCTCTGATACAATATAGAAAAAGAGAACGCGGAAGCATATCAGAGATAAAAAAATATAAATAATGGAAGAATACTGAGATTTTACGTGGAACCCTACTCCATAAGGAGTGGGATGAAACCACAGGAAAACCACTTTAAATGGTCGATGTTTATAATAATCTCTCTTAACTGTTACAGATGGCGTGGAGCTTCTTATATAGCCCCATCTGGAAAACCAAGTCCCGCTCACATAGACGTGAGGTCAAATTGTGGATGTAGTAATTGGACCATGGAGGGATCCAATTACCTATCTATGATGAATACTCTAACAAAGCATGACTATGTTACATTGCTGCCCCCATACATGCCGGATCATACTTCCCCCTCTCTGGATATTGGCATTGGGAGGGGTTCTTCCTCTTACTTCAGATTTGAACGGATTCTGGTTACTGGAGGAGGGGTTTCTGGAGCATGCAGTTTCATTTTGGTTGGACTTGGAGGTGCATGGCTCTGCCACTAGGAGATTGCCATTGAAGTCGGTGGCTATGTGTAAGAGGCCGATCTCATTCAGAAGGGAGTGTAGGCAGATGTGTGCCTAGCAGAGGATGCTTGCACATGAGGAGGTGGTGAGGATGCATTTGTTGGAGAACAATAGAGAGTTGGATGAGCAGGAATGACTAAACAAAGGTGTGCTTTAGAAGATTATAGAGGAGGATCGGAAGCGAGATGTGGTGGAGGTAGAGGTCACAACATAATTGGTCGAAGGAGGATGATGTGAATACTAGATTTTTTATGCTGTGGCTAGTGGTCATTATCTGTGGAACTCGATACATTCAATTGAGGTGAGAAATAAGGTCTTTCACGGGGAGTCTGGCAAGGGCGGTAACTGACTATTTCATGGATGTTAGTTGTCCCTTACGACATGGTCGATCCGGGTGGCTCGGTCTGGTAGACACCCAGATTTCATTATGATATATTTAGGGGATTTGCGCTCAACTTATCCAACTGAACAGACCTATACTCTAAGTATTACAATCAGGGTTATCCTTCACTTTAGCCTGTAATTCAAAACGTATCCATCTTGTAGATCAGCGCCGAACTAAACCGCTCCTAAGAAGTTTCTAAGGCTTCATCTTTGTGAGCATATAGCATGCAAACACAAACCATGCAATTTCATTTGTTCTTTATGTTTCTTCTTTTTTTCAAGTTAAGACTTTATGTTTGTTGCAATTTTTTACATGAAAGAATTTACATCTATAGAGTCTTTAAAAGAATTTCCATCTATAGAGTCTTTAATCTGATACTTAAAATGTTTTTGTCAGGCTGGCGAGATAATGAAAAATGAGTATCAGAAAAAGGTGGCTCTGTTGGAAAGACAAAAAAAGCGCAATGCGAGTAATGATACACTGGATAAAACTAAAGCAGCAGTAAGCCATATGCAAACACGATGCATAGTTGATATGCAGTCGATGGATTCCACTGTTTGTGAAATTCAGCGATTGCGCGATGAGCAACTTTACGTAAAACTATCAGCCCTTATTGACGGGTAAAGCATGTGCTTCTCTTTTATTTATCAATATAGGTTTTAAGTCCTACTTTATATATCAACTTTAGCTGTGGTTGGTATTATTTAATTGATTCTGTGCTGAACGTGCTTAATCTGTAAATATTTATGTTCTTTTTGGTGCAACAATATTTATGTATTTCGTTCCCATATTAATTGCCTCCTTTTATTATGGACATGTAACATCAAATTCAGTTATCATCTTCCTCCCCAATAATTCATAGTTTCAGATAATACTTCAGTTATTGGACCTTAATAAGATTTGACCAGCCAATATGTGGCGCCTGTGTCTTTTCTTCAGAAAAGGTTATCGTGATTGTGGGTGTACACTGGATATGCCACGCATGGACCTTCTTTTGCTACATGGGTTTGTTCTTAACTGGTGGCAAACTTAGACAATCAGTCTAAGGTATGTTGGAGAATATAAAGTGCAAATTAGATGGGCGGAACCATGGAAGAAGAGAGTAGCACTCTGAAGCTCCGGAAGTCTGTTTGGTCGTCCGTGTGTTATTTATTGTCACTCCTTGGGTTTGGTCACCGAACCTCTTGAGATTGGAGGGACATTGGTGTTGATCCTTTAGATGAACATCGATTGCTTATGGAGTGGGTGGTTAGTTTATGGGGATGTAATGGCAACTTGGTTTGCATATTGCTCCTCATTTACGATTCTCTAACAAGCTTGGCATGACAATTGGGAATGTGATATCTCCTGTTTTGATAGAGAGAGTCCGAGGACATTGATCATATATATTCTTCTCATAAAATGCAGGTTTGTTTGCAATGAACACGACGACTTGATTATATCACATTGTAGTTGTATAGGAATATGTACATCTATATGTAAATCTGTTAGTATTGCTTGAACCCTCATCATTTCTGTACTAGCTTGTGCCATAGCCCTATATTTAGACACCATGTTGGACTTGGCAGCCACAATTTGTTTCATACTCTTCCAGGAAACGAGATTGCTACCGACAAAATCGCAAAGCCCGAAGTGGACTTTCTATCCTTTGGACATCCTGCATAGTCGTCATCAACAAATGCATACACAATAAGTGTAGTCCCTTTTCTGAATAATAATCATGCACTTGGAGAAGATTTTAGGTACATCAAAATCATATATACAATACTTGGGTTGATACATGAATTGACTCACCCGGCTAACTGCAAATGAGATATTCGACCTGGTTATAGTAACATAATGAAGCTTTTCCACTATTTCTCTGTATCTTATCCTGTCCTCCTCCTCTTTATCATCATCATATAACCTCATACTAGGGTACATAGGAGTGGTAGCAGGTCGACATCTAATCATTCCCGTCTCAACCAGTATATCTGTCACATACTTCCGTTGGGTCATTACAAAACCCTGCTGATTTCTAGCAAATTCTAACCCCAAGAAATACCATAAGGTGCCAAGATCATTGGTAATAAACCGTCTGCCCAGAAATTCCTTAGCCCACCTGTAACAAGTATGTCGTCAACGTATACCATAATAGCCACCGTACCTCTAGGAGTTCTTTGTACAAACAATGAATGATCCACATTTGATCTTGAAATCCCTGCTTCTCAATTAAATCCCAGAGCTTTTGAGACCATGCCCTTAAACTCTGTTTAATGCCATATATTGTCTTATGAACTCTGCAAACCTGCGGATACTCCCCCTCAGAAGCAAACCTAGGAGGCTGTTGCATGTAGACTTCTTCCTGTAGATCTCCCTACAGAAAGACATTTTTGACTTCAAGGTGAAAGAGAGGCCAGTCACGTACTACCACAACAGAAAGAAGAATACATATAGTAGAATGACGAGCCACTGTGGAGAATATGTCTGGATAATCCACTCCATATGTCTGAGTAAAGCCACGAGCAACCAGTCTGACTTTATACCGATCTAAATTCCCATCTGCATGGTATTTAACAGTAAACACCCACTTGCAACTGACAACAGATGCTCCATTAGGAGCAGGAACCCATCTCCAGGTACCACGCGACTGTAAGGCAGCCATCTCTTCTTCCATAGTTAGTCGCCACCGACTATCCTTCAAAGTCTCCTGATAATTCCATGGAATTTCCACGACAAACAATGCAACTACAAATTTTCCGAATTCCCCAATCAATCGAGCAAAGGAGATCATGGATGCTAAAGGATATGAGGCACAACCGCACAACTACGCTTCTGCTTCCGAAGCGCAATAGGTAAGTCCAGATCATCAACCTATATACCCGTCCCCTGTAAAGTACCCTGCTAAGACAAATCATTAGACCCATTGTTAGGAACTATGTATTCAGAACGTACCTGATGCGTGCTAGATGACGAGCGGTGACTATGAGCAGAAGCATGCTGATGTTTATAGTAATGGCACAACAGTGGAGCATGGACAATGGGAGCTAAGGTCATAGGAGGAGGTGAAGGTTGTGATGATGGTGATAAGGGTGGTGAAGGAGGTGGTGATGATGGTGGTGGTGACATATAGATTTCATCATCGGAGTCTGAGGAAGTTAACCGATCCTCTGTAGGAGAAAAGTACATCACTGACTCGAAAAAGGTGACATCAACAGTAACATATTATTTCCCGTGCAGTGGATCATAGCATCTAATATACCCTTTTTGTGTCATGAAGTACCCAAGAAAGACACACTTGACTGCTTTAGGAGAGATCTTATCAAGACCTGGAGAGAACTGGTGAATAAAGGCGACCGAACCAAAAATACGAGGAGTAAGAGAGAATAATTCTTTATCAGGAAACATAAGTGAAAAAGGAATTTTCTCACCCAAGACATATGAGGGCATGCGATTCACAGTATATCATGCCATAAGAACATCACCCCAAAAGGAATGTAGAGCACGACTCTGAATGAGAAGAGTTCTGGTAACATCAAGCAAATGGCGATGCTTCCTCTCCGCAACAACATTTTGCTGGGAAGTATAGGTACACGATGTTTGATGAATAATACCCTGAATTAAAAAATAATTGGAGAGAGCATGAGTGCAAAATTCCAAAACATTATCAGTTCTCACAAATTTCACAGAAGAATAAAATTCTGTACTTCGTTGATAAAGTTTCTGATAACATCTCCAGCTTCAGATTTATTCTTTAATAAAAAGACCCATAACAGACGAGCGAAATCATCTACAGCTACAAGATAAAACATGTGTCCCTGATGACCGGGAACACGATTTGGACCCTGAATATCAATATGTAGTAACTTAAAAATGGAGCTACTTCTCCGACTTTGATGACTAGGGAAGACAAGACGATGATGCTTTCCCAACTGACATGCAAGGCCTTAAATGTCGGTTTCGGTCACAATTTTGGTATCGACCAAAACAGAATTTCGATGGAATTTCGATGGAATTTCGACCGAAATTTCGGTCATTTCGGTCATTTTTTGTATTAGGATCCCGAAATTTCGGTCATTTCGGTCATTTCGGTCGAATTTCGGTTTCGACTGGATATCGATATTCGACAGAAATTCGACCGAATTTCGCTAAAATTTGAGGCCATGCTGACATGCCTCACACTGAAAGGATGAGTGAGGAGAAATCTGAGGTAGAACACGACACATCTTTTGGAGCGGGAGATGACCAAGGCGTAGATGCCACTTGAAGGGTTAGACATGACCAACAGAATGAGAGGAAATGCCAGCATAAGGTGTTCGAACCAAGCGATAGAGACCACCCTGCTCACGGCCATAACCAATCACCTTGCTCGTAAGGATGTCCTGAAATACAAGAGAAGATGGATCAAAAATAGCTCGACAATGCAGATCCTTCGTAATTTGGCTAATAGATAGCAAGTTCGTAGAGAAGTCAGGCGCATGCAACACATTCTGCAGATGCATAGAGGGTGTCAAGCTAATCTCCCCCTGTCCAGTGATCGGGGAATGAGTCCCATCTGCTATAACTACAGTACGTCCTGGAGGAACCTGTCTGTATGCTGTAAGTTGACCTCTGTCACCACTCAAGTGATGCGTAGTACCATAGTCCATAATCCATTCTATAACATCAGATCCACTACAACTGGTAAGAGCATAAGTACTACCTGAAGTACTAGAATATGTCAAAGCAGCCACATCTGAGTGACTTCCCACGGTCGATGAAGAAGCAATGGGACTGGTAGGAGGCATAATGTCCCTCAATCATGCTACAAGTTCATCAAATCTCTGATCTGAAGAGGAGACAACTGAGGTTTCAACTTGCTCTGCTACTTGGGTAGAAGTAGGAAATCCATGCTTAGAATAGCATGTGTCCTCTGTATGTCCAGGACGATGGCAGTAAGTACAAGGCTGACGAATACGACCTCCTTTGCCACGAGGTCCACGTCCATGAAATTGGAAAGAGCCTCCTCAACTTCGGGAGGCATCCATCGCTAAAGAGGTCTGACTGGTAGCAAAGGATGTGACTGTGATCCTACTGAGCCTGCGAAAAGCTTCCTCCATGTGAGGAATATTGGCATTTGTAAGAATCTAGGAACGTGCAACCTCATACTCAGGATCAAGGACTGCCAAGAATATACCAACCATAGTGGCATTCCTATAAGTCTTCTGTTGTTCAGGAGTGGATGTGAGGGGCATGAAGCTATGGAGCTTCTCGAACATCCCACGCAAGAATGTATATAACAGATAAAGAGGCCGTTTGTTCTGCTTGGTAGTAAAAATATCATGCTGGAGTTGTAGAATCTTAGTCTCATTCCACACCCGCGAATAGGTGGCTGCAAGGATATCCCACATTGCCTTAGCGAACAACTGATGTAACACATCATTGACGGTCTCTATCGTCAATGTACCTGAAAGCCAAACCTTGGCATATGCATCATCCGCCTCCCACGAGGTGTTAACCCCAGTTTTCTCAGCTGGCTTCTCCTCGATAAGAATATGTTTCTTACATATAGACTTCATAAGGCTCATAAACTACATAGCTCAGAGCTCATAGCTCGTCTCGTCCATCTTAACAATCGGCGTTGGACCTTTGAAAGCACCTGTGGCAGGAACATCGACTTTGTTATCTTACATATTACCGGATGAAGAAAACATAGGGTTTTGTACACCAAGAGATGGGTGTCTACTCATACATACGAGGATTTGATTGCATATGTAGGCTTATGCAATCAAATCCATCAATCCACGATGGAAACCAATGCACGGACAGAAGGGCTCGGAGCCCGTGATTTGTCACCGCCGACTGCTAGCAGTGACGACAAGAGAGCCAACGATTGCTGGAGAAGTTGGTGGCCGCGACTGGCGGTGGCCGAGCGTACAGGTGGCGGCACAACCGGATGGGCCGGCGGGCGGCGAGACCTGAGGTAGAGAGAGAGAGAAAGGGCGGTGACGGCAGCGCCCGAGCTAGAGAGAGGGTGGAGGCAGCACCCGACAAAGAAGAGGGGAGAGGGTGACATGTGTGGTTAGGGTTAGGGTACGAGAGCTTCAGCCTAGGACCGCCGCTCTGATACCATGTTGGGAAAAAGTGAATCGTTATTTATTCCTTGAACCCTAGGCTCTCTTATATAGAGGAGAAACCTATGGGTAAATTGCATAAGATAGATAAGAGAACAGAAAAATAGGAAAGAAGTACAGAAACATAAATATAACTCTACAGATATGATGAGTAAACTAACATTGAATGGGATTAGATCCAGAATGTTTGTATGATAATACCATAATCACCCCCTGCCCACCTGTTGAGACCTAATGAAGTTCATACATACAAACCTAGTTCATACATTCAAAATCCCATTTAAGTGGACGGGGCCTTTTTTCCTAAAAAAATAAACGGGGTCTTTTTTTTGCAATTTACCCTAGTTTTTACCTTGATTTTTTTCAAGTGAAGCTATCCATCACACTCCATCACTATCAGCACAGTTCTAGTTGCTCCACCATTACCAGCTTTGGTTGCTCTACATCGAGGAATCTGCTCTCGATCATCAAGAGCAGGATATAATACATCAAGAGTTCATACGACTTGTGAGACACATGTATCGATGATAGTAGTTATCCTTGCATTTGGATATTTAAACAATTTCTAACTAAGTATAAACAAAATGTCATGTACTACATGAGCATCTAATTATACATGGCATGAGAGAATTATTGTGGATATTTTGAAGCATGTTGTTGTCCCAACCAATAAAGTAGGCGATTAAGTTTGGATCCGGTAAGATACTTATCTATGGGACATATCATGAATCTTCTCCTTAGTATGTTTTCTTTTTTAATTTCTTTCAAGATTATTCAAGCCTTTGATGTCAATTCATCAATATGGCTAATATTCATAATTTGTGATAATTGTATGTAATATTATATTTTTAGTTTATCCACATTCCTAGACATAAGAAAATTGCAAATGTGCAATACTTGTGTCTTTAGAATGTTTAAGAGACTTTCTATCGTTAAAATAAATAACTATAATATTTTTAAAGCCTTTTGGACATGATTCTAAGATATCGTCTTTGTGCCCCCGGTAATGGCAGTTTCTATCAAGTGCTAAGCCTTCTCCCACTATAAGTAGGGTCGGCTACATGGATTCTTGCTCAAATCCATGTTGAAAGATTCGACTATTTTTTACGCTGGCCGTCGACTACCTAACGCAACCCCTGCAAGAGTGGGATTTGAACCCTGGTCTTTTGTGTGGTAGACACACTGTACTACCACTAGACCATTAAGTGGGTTCTGGTAATGGCAGTTTCTATATTTGTCAAAATGGCATTGCATAGGGGAGTTCTACTATGGACCTTTAGTTCTTTAGTACATAGGTTTATATAGATAGCTATATGTTGCATGCAACTGGGTGACACAAGTAAATTCCAAGTGACCGACGGCAATAAGCTGATTATTACTTTGGTCTTCCTGTGACCTGTCTAAGGGAACTGCTTATGGATTTTTTTAATCAAAAATTTCCCTATTGTGGTAAGAAGAGATTTACTTCATTGATTTTGGTAGACTCCTATCAAGTTGCTTCACACTATTTACCGACTTTAGAGGAGAGACCCTTGTGTGTATCTTGGAAAGAATGAATTAGTTTTTTATTCTGTGGTCATAGGGCTCCTTTATATAGAGGGGAGAAACCATAGATGGCAAGTGACCAATAGAGATATTACACAAGAATGAAATAATAAATACATAAATACTATTTTCTACAATGCTCCCCCTCAAGCTGGAGCGTAGAAATCTATCATGCTCAACTTGGAAGGACACTTTTGAAATGCCCCCTGGCTAGAGCCTTGGTGAAAATGTTTATTGTCTGTTCTCCTGAGCTAATGTGGGAAGTAGAGATGTGGCAATCCACCTCTCTAGTGTAGTGGCAATCCACCTCTTTGTATTTAGTTCTCTCATTGAATTTTTGATTATTGGCAATGAATAGTGTAGCCTGATTGTCACATAGTAGCTGCATGGGGAGAGGTGAGTCAATATCTAGGTCAGTTGGAATAGACCTAACCCACATCATCTTATTGTTGCCTTAGACCGTGGCTTTGTATTTGGATTCAACACTTAACCTAACCACAAGAATTTGCTTCATGCTTTTCTATGAAACCGAAGAACTTCCGATGAAAACTGCAAATCCAGAGATGGACTTCCTGTATTTTGGACATCATGCATATTCAACATCTGCATAGGCCGTGATGGCTAGAGATGTTCCTTTGCTGGATAGCAACCATGTACTTGGAGAAGACTTTAGATATCTTAGGATCATGGATATTGCATCCATGTGAGTATATCATGGATGCTCCATAAACTGCTGACTTTTCTCATTACAGAGGAGATATCTGGTCATGTGGTCGTCAAATATAGAAGCTTCCCAACAAGCTCTATGTATCTCGTCTTGTCCACCTTATGTGTATCATCATCATAGAGCTTCATGTTGGCATCAATAGGAGTAGTGGCAGGTCTGCAATATGCCATCTCATTCTCTATAAGGAGATCTATACCATACTTCCTCTGAGTCATCACAAGACCTCTTGGATTATTGGCAAATTCAAGGCCACAAAAGTATCATAACCAATGGCATCAAATTTAGCTGAAATTTGATCGAATTTTGATTTTGACAAGTAAACAAAATTTGATCAAAGTGTCTGGCATTTGATCCTTTATAGGGTGGCCGGTGATTGAAATGACCAAAATTTTGATCGAATTTCAGCAAAAATTTCATTTCGACCAATCATCGATATGGTGATCGAAATTGATTATTGTTTTGATCGTAGTTCGTCAAGGTCTATGGTGACAAAGGATTGTCCAAGGAACTCCTTAGCCTTACTGATCTCCTATAAATCATCTCTTGTATTAATAATGCCGTCAACATAGATCAGAATGACAAATGCTTCTGGAACCATGCTCTGCATATAAACTTCCTCCTACAGATCGCCATAAAAGAATGCATTCTTGATGTCAAGTTGGGAGAATGACTAGTCACGTATCACATCAATAGAGAGGAGGATCTGAAGAGTAGAATGACATGTGACATATGAGAAAGTGTCTTGATAATCGCCACATATATCTGAGTGAATCCGTGTGCCACAAGTCTAGCTTTGTAGACATCAACACTCATGTTTGCTCTCTACTTTACTCAGTTTTCGGAAAGTCGGCCCAGGCGGCCGCATATGCGAGGTGGTCCCCCTACCGCATCGAGTATGCTATACTCGCTCAATATGCGGGTTATGGGGTATACTCGACCGAGTAGTCCGCATATGCGACCGCATATGTAATAGAGGTAACTCTCTGCTCCTCCGCCACCTTCTTGACTTCCACATGGGTTGCTCCTCCGCCATCTTTTTCTCCACTGTCATGGTTTGTTGATTGCTTTATTTAGACCTAAATCTCTCTATTTTTAGATTCATCAGCAACTCTATTTTTTTAGATTCTCTAACAACTCTATTTTTTACATTATCTTATAACTGCAAGAATATAAAATAAATTACATGTATTTATCTAAGATCTTTTATGGGATAAAATGAATATAGATGCCGGATTTGCATGGAATTTTATAATTGCATAAAACAAATAACATATATCTAATTTAAATGCTTGATTTTTTTCAATATTTGACTTTGAGTAGACAAATACACCATTTACTAAAGTACGAAGGTTCATGGTTGTGTTTACTAACCAGGTCACACTTCCAAAAAAAGGTTACCTTCCAATTTGGACAAGGATATCTACCATTTTTTCTATCTTCAATCAATTTACAATATTTTCTACTCTCTCCACTGTTAACATCTTTATCTTTTGAAAATGGATGACTTTTGAAAATGCTTGGTTGATATCACATCATATAAAAAAGTCTTGACTTCATATTTCTTCCATGTTAGATTTTTTTTAAAACATAAATATCTAATGTTTGAAATTATTATGATATTTTTAAATATTTTTTAATTAAAATAATAGAAATTGCATAATCTGCATATACTTCCGTATATACTTCCGCTTACCCGCTTACTCACTCCAGATCGCCTAACCAAACGAATACCGCATATCGACTTTCTGAACCTTAGCTTTACTATAAAGACCAACTTACACCCAACCACAGAAGCCCCTGCTGGGACAGTAGCCAAGCCCCATATACCTCTTGATGGGAGAGCAAACATCTCTTCCTCTATAGTAAGTCGCCACTGACTATCATGTATAGCCTCCTGATATGTACGTGGGATCGTAACGGCTGACAATCTCACCACAAACTTCCTGAAGTCCTCTGATACCCTATAAATAGAGTTGCTGTTGGTGAACCATGGCCTGAGAGAGAATACTTGACACATGTACGCCTCCCTTTTTGAAGTGCAATAGGCTGGTCAAAATCATCTAAATGATCTATCTCCCATACCACAATCTCTTGAGGAGTTGCACGTTCATCCTGTAAAGTCTCTTGATGTGCAAAAACGTTAACAATGCCATCATTGGAAATCAAATGTTCATGATTTACGGGGGGCGTGCTGGATAATGGGGAAGGCACAAGAACTAGGGTTCTAGTAATCGATTTGTAAATGTAGTAACAAAGCAAAATTTGAGCCATAGGAGGTGTGGTAGGAATAGGAGGCGAAAGAGGAGGTGGAATGTAAACCTCTTCATCATATTCTGAAGTGGTCATCATGATCTCTCGTGGAAGAAAAATACATAACATACTCAAAGAATGTGACGTCAATACTGACATGATCAAGGTACTGGTATCTCCTCGAGATCCAGGAGTAGTCAATAATGGTGCCCCGGCAACTCCTAGGCTGCGTTTGGTTGCTGGATTGGGTTGGGGTACACCGGTGTACCCCTCCTTCCAACCCTCCCAATCCTCCTCACAGTTTACTATTCACAGGTTACCCCAACCCAACCCAATCCAGCAACCAAACGAACCCCTAGGGAGAGCTTGTCACAACTAGGAGTCCAGTGAACATTTGCTCCTAACACAGAAGATTGACATGTGATTGATGAGGTAGCAGGTAGTAATGACGTCTCTCCAGTAAGTGTGAGGAGCATGGCTCTGTACCAAGAGTCCTGTTAATATCTAAGAGATAATGGTGTTTGCGCTCAACAATACCGTTCTGTTGAAAAATAAGCACACGAAGTCTAATGGAGAATCCTAAGAGACTTGAAGAAATGCCAGATCGGATATACTTAACAATAGCAGAAAAAAGGTTATTTGTTTCGACAATAAAGGTTTGCATAATAAAACCAACCTCAAGACTTTTTTTCAACAAAAGAATCCAAGAAAGTTTGGAAAAATCATCCACATTGACAAGATAGAACTTGTGCCCATAGTGACCAGGAACACGACTAGGACCTCAATGTTGAAGGGCAACAAATCAAATAAAGAATTATTGCTACGACTCTAGCGATGTGAAAACTGACACGACGATGCTTCCCAACCTGGCTAGTCTCACATTGAATAATGGACTAAGATGAGATATATAGGAAGACTACATCTTATGCAGAGGAAGATGACCGAACTGAAGGTGCCACATATACGGAGAGTCCGATCCAATAGGAAGAGAACAACTGCATGCATAAGAAGACTGGACCAATCTGTAAAGATTCCCTTGCTCACGGCTAGATCTAATCACTCTGATCGTGAGTATATCCTGAAATACAAGAGAAGTTGATGTTAAAAATGGCATGATAATTTAGATTTTTGCTAATATGATTGATAGACAATAAAATCATGGAAAAATCGGGTGCATATACCACACTCTAGTACTGATGCTTGGAAGGCATCAATCGAATCTTTCTTTGTCCTGTAACAAGAGAACGTCTCCCATCGACAATGACTATAGATCATCTAGGGTGAATGAAGCTGTGAGATGCTAATTTTTTCTCTGACCGTAAAGATAATGAGGTGCTCCAAAGTTCATGATCTACTCTGAACTATTTGCCTTGTGACAAGTAGTCAATGCATATGTTGTACCTGAGGTACTGGTAGATGCTACAACGTTCGATGAGGTCGAAGGAGCACTAGTAGAATCGACAAAGCATAATCTCCCTCAGAACGGGAAACAAGATCGTCGTACTTGTGATTAACAATAGTGGTATGCTCAAATTACTCTGCAGTATGAGCATGTACATGGCAACGATGCTTCTGATTGCATGCATCCTTAGAATGTCCTACGTGATGATAGTATGTGCACTGTAGGTGAGGACGTCCACCTCCTTGGCCACAGACACCACGTCCTTTGAACTGAGTCGAACCTCTTCTACTGTGAGATGCAGCTATAACACGGGAAATATGAGTAGTAGCTACAGAGGGCATCGCGATCCTGCTTTGTCTCCTGTAAGCCTCCTCCATTGGAGGTATATACGCATCAATGAGGATCTGGCTGCGGGCATCGTCTTACTCTTGATCAAAAGCCTCAAGAAACATGTCCACCGTCGTGACATCCCTATACGATATTTGTTGTTTGGTACTCACATTTAGAGGTATGAAACTGTGTAGCTTGTTGAACATGCCCCTGAGCCAGGAGTAGAATGCATGGAGAGGATGACCATCCTACTTCGCTTTGAAGATGTATTAGTCTAGATGAAGAATTTTTGTCCCATCTCTCGCCTGAGAATATGTGGCAGGGGAATGTCCCACGTTGCCTTGGCAATGTGCTAATGTAGAATATCGTTGGTTATCTCTATGCTAATGATACCAGAGAACCAAACATGTGCCTATGTGTTGTATTGCTTCCACGAAACATTTGCCTCGATCTTGTCGATCGACTCATGTTGCGTCAAGATATATTCATTGTTGTTGCTCTCCATGATACTCATAAACTACATAGTCCACGACTCATAGTTGGTCCCATCCATCTTGACAGTGGATGTGGGAGATCTTTGAAGGTCCCAGAGAAGGATATATCAAACTTGAATGAAGGAGCTCAAAAAGGACGCGACTGGGAGATAGAAAGGTCTGATTTTTATCTACACATTCATGTTGGAAACAGATTGTGCATGCTAAGGTTTTAAGTATCGATATCGAAACCATATCGACATGGTGTCGGTATGATATTTTGATAATATATCGGCAGTATCATCGAAATATCACCATTTCGACGCACAATTGTGAAGCTGGACCGAAAAAGACGAAAATATCGCTATTTTGCAGATAATATCGCAATCATATTTATATCGATATATCTGTGATATATTGTCAAAATATCACGATATTTCGATCCACGGTGTGTGCAGACTCTGAGTACAAACTTTCCCTTCAACTCCAGAGGTTGCTCTAGGGCATGTCAGATGCTGAAGATGCTTGAAAACACCCTAAACTGCACCAAAATCAGACTCTAGGGGTCACACAGTGTCTTAGGATAGACATGGGGCTGCCATAGATGTGTGGTGGGGCTGGGCAACGGTGAGATGCTGCTGGGGTGACTGCTATGGTGCAATGATCATGACCTTGTGTTGGTGTGGTGTGTTGGGCGGCGCAAGGGATTGAATTGTGCCGCCCAAGGGCCTTGTGCGAAGGGCTAGGTGGTGTGAATGAAGGGCTGGACGATGGGCAACGTCGCGAGGGATGATTGGTGCCATACGGGGAGGTGGCGTGTGCTAGCGGAGTAGGGTGGCCAGCGTTTGGGGTAGGGTTTGAAGAGTAGTACCATGACTCTGATTTAGGACAATTTCTCTAGTATCAATCATGTGGAAAGAAATGCATTAGTTCTTTATTCTGTGGTCATAGAACTCCCTTATATAAAGAAGAGAAAAATACATAAAAATAGGTGTATAGTAAATAAAAATACATAAAAATGCAGTGGCTCCCACTTTAAAGGACTAGGGTTCGAATCCTAATAGTAAAGTAACCAATGGAGAAGTTACAAAGGAATGAAATAAAAATACATAAATACTATTTCCATGTAGTGGCTGAGGTACATAAGATACTTGGGGATGAGGATAGGAAGCATGGATTCGAATGGAGACAGAGGTCACGTCAAAAGTGATTGAAGGAGGGGAATGCAAATAGCAGATTTTTCCATGCAGTGGAAAATGACAAAATAAGGAGAAATTCGATTCACTTGATTGAGGTTGGGGTGAGGAGTTTAATGGTGAGGAGGAGGTTGCAAGCGTGATAACGGGCTATTTCAAGAGCATGACCAGACATATGCCACATTATGGGTCCAGGGGGCTGGGGATGAGTCACATTACGGACCTTGATGCAGAGTTGTTGACGAGGCCTTCTTGGTTGCAGGACGTTAGCAAAGCATCTTTGCGTTGAATTCGGATGATTGCCCTGGGCTGGATGGTTTTCCCATTATCTTCTTAGTGAGTTTTGGGAGCTGGTCGCTGAGGAGATGGTAGGGTTGGTGTCAGAGTTTACAAAGGGGAGCTCAGGTTTTGATAGAGTCAATCGGTCGTTTATTTTTTTACTGGCTAAGAAGGACGTTACCACAAAGGTGGAAGATTACCATCCTTTTGCTCTTTCCAATATGATTTATTTAATTGTTGCCAAAGCGTTGGCTAACTGTTATACTGTAGATTGGCGTTTCACATGGGCCTCAATTTTCAGACGAGGTTTTCCTGATAGGTGGATTGCGTAGATGAAAAGATGTGTCATGACCTTTTCCTGTGTTCTTGTGAATGAGTAACCAAAGAGGGGCTATTTTCAGCCACATCGTGGCGTTAGGCTGGGTTGCCCTCTGGTCCGTCATTCTTGCGGAGGATGCTTTTCAATTATGGTTGATCGTGCGGTGACGGGAGGCTTTTGTTGTGGCTTTTCTAGGGTGGAGTTTTCGGTGCCCTTTCTTCAATATGCGGACGACCCAATCCTCTTTGCAGAAGGAAGGTCGGGAAGTTGCAAAGGTTTATCGGTGATCCCTTGATATTTTTGGTTCGGTATCTGGGCTGAGACTTTTTTTTTGAAAGTCTGCAGGGTAGGGGGAAGCACTCGGTGGAGCCCGCCCCATCAAAATATATTTAAATAAATAAAGGAGACACCTCCAACGGATACAAGGTTACATCACCCCAAGACACAAAACAAAAAAGAGCATTACAACATCCAATCATCTACCAGTCTCCTTGCAAAGCACTCGACATTTTCTTTGTAAAATCTTTGGCCCGAGAAAAGCATGTCATTTCTTCCACGCCAAACCGCCCAAAGAAAAGCCATGGGGAAGAGCCGCTGCCTTCTTGTTCTCACCCTATTCTCATAAACCGAATTCCAAAAAGTCTGAAACTCATCGGTTCGGCACCAATTAATACCCGCCTCCTGCCATATTTGTGATACCATTGGGCATGTTAAAAAAAGGTGTTCCACAGATTCAATCGCATTGTCACATACTAAGCATTTGTTGGCAATGACGCCCAGGAGCTTGACGCACATATCACGTGTCATCAACCTTTTGCGCCTAAGGAGCCACAGGAAAATCCTAACACGCTCCGGAAGATTAAGGGCCCAAATAGAAGCACAGTCCCTGTTCAGCACCTCCGAGGTCGCCGGCGGTGGTCTGGAGATGGCACCATAGGCGCCTTTAACCGAGAAGCTCCCATCCTTCCAGCAGCAGTGATCTCTACCCCCAATAGGGGCACCCACCTTCCCCACAGCGTCAAGCAGTGCCAAGAAATCCTCAAATCTCCGATCCGAGAAGTTAGCGGAGAATGAAGGCAACCAAGACCCCTCCATCCAGCAATCAGCCACCGAACAAAGCTTATCGGCCGCCAAGGCAAATAACCGCGGAAAACGAGAGCAAAGCGCTCCCGCCCCCGACCAATCATCCTCCCAAAAAGCAAAGGAGTCCCCCCTTCCAAGGACCGGCCTGAAGAGAGTTATATTTTTTATAAACGTCTTCACCACGCCCCTCCAGAAAGGCGTCATTGCCGCAAGGTTAAGCAGCTGCGAATGGGGCGCGCCCTTCACCCCGTAAATGCTTCAGACCACCAAGCAAACAAGATCATCACCCGGTCCCCATACCCTACTAGCCCATTTAAGCAAAAGCGCCTCATTCACCTACTCAAGAGATCTTACCTTCAAACCCCCCAATCCTTTCTCCGCAAGACATCCTCCCAACCCACTAGATGGACCCCTCCGCGCCCACTAGTAGCGTTGCCCCATAAAAAAAGTGTGCATCATCCTCTCCAGCCTCGCGCGGATCCCCTTTGGTAACTTGCGGCATGACAGAAAATAAATTGGAATGGACGACAAAACCGCCTTGATCAATACCAACCTACCCCCCCTCGAAAGAATAAAGGCCTTCCACCCTACCAATCTCAACTCCACCTTCTCCACCACCCTCAACTAATCACGAAGCCTTGCTCTCCCCATACCCAAAGGTATGCCGAGATAGTCCATTGGGAGCGAGGCGCGCGAAGAAGCCAAACATACGCCAACCCATCAGCAACAATTTCCGCCTGCCCGAAAGGAACAAAACTAGACTTACTGTCATTTTTTCTTAATCCAGATAGCTCCGAAAATATTTCCAACGTCGTAGCCATGGCGATGGACACCCTCAATAAGGAACAGAGTGTCGTCCGTGTATTGGATGATCGGCACCTGCACCTCACCCCTCGAATAACCTCTAGAAAGATCATGGCTGACCACGCCCGCCGCCATGTCAGCCAGAACATCATCAGCAATGATGAATAGCATTGGTGCGAGGGGGCACCCTTGCCGCACCCCCGTTACGGGGCTGAATCCAACCCCCCTCCGGCCTACCCTTGATCTGGGTTGAGACTTAACAGGGATAAAGTCTGAATTCGTGTCTTTCGACTTGGAGGGAGGTCGGTTTATGTGCAGGCTGGTTGCGGTCCCCATGCAGATGTGTTTGTTGATTGGTTACCAGTAGAGGTGGCAGGTTGGTGTTGTTGATCATCTCTCTCTGCAATCGCTATTTTCTTCCTTTCTTCTAGGCTCCCCTCTCGCGACGGTGAGGAAGAGTCTAGAGAGCATCGTGCGATGGTTTTTCTTATCATCTTCTGGCTGTTGGAACGGGTTACCTTTGGTGGATTGGACGACAGACTCATGTTCAAAGGGTGAGGAAGGTCTTTATGTGGCTATTTAGGCGGGGAAGGCTGCTAACTGGTGACAGATTTGTGCGGTTCGTTCAGGTAGCTGATCCTGCATGTTCTCGTTTTTACAAGCTCTTCTTCAAGTGCAGGAGTTCCTTGGAGGCCTAAGACTATTTGGTAATCCATTGGTGCTACTGTTGGTGTTTCTAGATTCTGAGATTCCATTGGCGTGGACTGGAACTGTACTGAGAAGGAGAGATCCATGTGTGGCAATGATTTGGGCTCTATGATTAGTTATAAATGGGGCAGTATTTCGGCATGACTGTTTCTATGGTGAAAACGTTGTGGTGCATGCTAGGGCATTAGCTGAGAATTGGAGTTTGTAATTTTTGGGTTATTACCTGTAATAGGCGTTACAATTTTTGGCGATTAAATTGTGAAGTTTTTGGGCACACACCTATACGGTGGAGGCTTTTTTTTCTTTAAAAAAAGTACGTACTATTTCCTACAACATGTCTTATACTATCTCAGGAGACCTATAAGGTGGAGCTTCTATTTTTAATTATATCAATTATCCATATCTAGCATGAAAGGTTAAATTTGAATGTGCAGAAAATTTGGATTTTTGAGGTCGTGAACTTGTGATTCTTCGATGAAGGAATTATGGAAGAATTCAAGTAGACTTAGGGGAGTGCCATTTATTTGTCTAACAGCAGTCTACTTATTGTGCACCTTTAACTCAATTTTCTTTGAAATGACATTACATTTCTAGGTTTGCAAGTTTACTTGCCTCATGTGTTTGTGTTCTCTGTTTGTTAGGATGGCTAATATGTGGGAAACCATGCACAGCCATCATGAAAGCCAGATGCACATTGTTGGTGACCTTAGAGCGCTCGACATCTCGAGCACTCCCAAAGAAACCACTCAGCAACATTTTGACCGCACAGAACAGCTCTACCGCATGTCCAGTGGCTGGCATACAAACTTTCAGAATCTCATGAACCATCAAAAGGAGTATGTTGCAGCACTTAGTAACTGGCTGAAGCTCAATGTTATACCAATTGAAAGCACCTTGAAGGAAAAGGTCTCGTCACCCCCTCGGATACAACATCCTCCCATGCAAGTTCTCATAGAAAGCTGGCATGAGCAGATCGATAAGCTTCCATATGATTTGGCACAAAGTGCCATATCCACTTTTGCCGCAGTGATCAATGCTGTCATGGTGCAACAACAGGAAGAGTTGAGACAGAAGCAAAGATGTGAAGAGACGAGGAAGGAGCTTACGAAGAAGGGGAGGTTATTTAACGAGTGGTATGAGAAACATGCTCCCGCTACAGAGGAAGCCAATACTGAGGAGGGCGGTGAAGGGAGCCAACAAAATGATGTGGTGGCGGAGAAGCGGCATGTTGTAGATCTTGTAAGGAAGCGGCTCGAGGAGGAGGAGGAAGAGCTCCGCAAAATGTGCAAACAGGTGAGGGAGAAAGCTGTCGGGAGTCTGAAATCGCACTTGCCAGAGCTCTTCCGTGCCATGACAGACTTCTCTTTGGCTTGTTCAGCGATGTATAAACATTTGAAAAACATCACAGTGAAGCAGAGCCAGGCCAGATCTCGTCCTTAGTCGCACCAGTATCTCTAGCAGTTTTCACGGTTTATTTATCTCAGTGTAACTGTGCTGTATAATTTGGTGTATAATGTGAGCCATTGTGTTTTCTTGTAATTTCTAGAGGTATGTATTTTTCATGATTATTACGTGTCGGGATATTCTTACGCAGTATTTGAATAAAGTAGTTCTCCACCTAGCTCTGGTTCTTTCCTGAAGTGATGGTGGTTGTTTCCCTGATAGTTTCAAGAGAATAACTGACTACATTATCTGGGAAGGGGATTTTAAGGCAAATTAGAGGGAGGCTGAACACTTTTCTTCCTTCAGCTGAAACCCCCCTATGATATGCTATTCTTGATTGAAGTCCCTCCGCGAGACAGGAAGTAAGCTATTCTGGTCTCCTCGGCTGAATACATAGTCCTCGCTAGAAGGCCGATTACATGCAACATAAAGTGAATTGGAGAGCCCTCTCTTTAAGACATAAATCACCGCGGCGGAACGTGGTAAACTTCTGAGCTTATGATTGCTTGTGCTGTTTCTTCTCAACTGTTCTCTTCCAGTAACTACTGACATCAAATCTGATCATAACTGAAGTTTCTTTAGATTGCTCATATATGCAAGATATGATTGATTTCCTTTCTTCTGTCTATTGATAGACACATGCACCATAAACAAAAGCAAGAGTGCATGCATGGAAGAAAGAAATATAATGAAATAAAATAACTTTATAATAATATTATTATACGCAAGTTTTTCATGCAATACTTGTTTTCTTAATGTGTAAGGGGTCCTACTCGATTCTCCATTATATAATACTAACAGAGGGGAGTGAGGAAAAGAATGAGAGGGTCAAAGAGAAGAAAGGAATGGAGAGTATAAGGCAGCGAGAGGAAGAAAAAATGGGTATGAGAGTCTTTCTAAAAGAAAGGAAATGAACAACCACCCACACAAAGGGAAAATAAAGCAAACAAATCCGTTTAGTTATTCCTCTGAGAAGTCACGCCTCTTCCAACTTTCCAATGGAAAATACAGGATTTGTACTTGCTCACTAGTGTGTGTGTATAATTATTCTATGTACTTTCGAAGTACTCAATAAAACATTACTACAACAAAATGCTCTATTATCAGCGTTCGACACTCTCAAGAATATCTAATATTCAGCAAACCCATCTCATGCACATTACATCTACATTCAATAACAATAAAGTGAAGAACTAGATGACTGCTTTCATTCTCATTCATCAATTCCAAAGTATAATCCATGCCCACAATAGGTATATCATTCATATTTGTAAAGTAGAATCAATATGCTCTCAAAAATATCTCTTTACGGTGTACCTCGAAACGTTATAAGTAAAGAAATCGTTCAGAAGGTAATGCAGTCTTTGTGATGCGGTTTAAGTTTGAACCATCTTGCTACTGCTTAGGTTTTCCTATTAGACCCACACAAAGGGTAACTTTATGAGAAATTGTCCACAAATGGTGCCAACACTAACAACTCATGTAAGGGTAACAACAAAGTGTACAAGAACTCTCATGGATATGCATTATGTATACACACACTCACTTTGAAGCAAGCCTCTGCAAGGTACAACTCAACTCACAATGGATCGCACAATCGACAGGTGTATCGAATTGTTTAATTATTATCTACGCGTGGCAAATCATCGTAAAGCTGTCCAAGTACACTAACTATTGGTAAAAATCCTCAATGGTGCAGGTCATCAGTTAAGGCTCTTAGGAAACTATCCATCTTATCACAACAGATTTGGATAAAAAGCATCCAAGGATCTCTGTTTTGTAGAAATAGGTGTCCGATTTGTCCTCCTCTTCCTTCAATAACCTCATCCAAGGAGTCCTCTCATAGCGCTAAACTTTGGAAAATCAATTAGCGCGGCCAAACATCGACCTATATCTGAACACTAATTCCATGTATGAAAGTGAATCTTAGACTTCCAACCACGCTATTTGTTATCAAACTTTGTTGAGTAGACTCCAAAATGCAACATTGAGCACCGCGTACAACATATCACCTAACTTCTCTTTCGGGGTCGCGACCATCTAACTTTCTCACCCGAGGTCCACAAGTGCATGCCTATCCCTTATAGAACGTATCTCCATCTACCTACACACCACAGGAAACACATCCTTGTGCAAGGTGAAAGTCCAATACAGGAACAACCATACAACAACCATGCTATCGCTAGTGACCTTTTGGAAATTTGATTTATAATTGTATGCATATGTTATCGCAATGCAACACTCAAGTCTCCATTCATAGGGAGGTGGACCCCATCTCTTTATATTTAATCCATGAAATTGCATTTTTTTGATACCAAAATATTTATTCACATTAATTCATCCCAACCCATAATCCTCTACATATTTCTACCATTCTTCATGTTCAAAAACCCATAATCCTCTACCAAAATATCTATCATTATATCTTGAATTCTTGAACTCGGATTTTGATATTCTTAGATTCATTGGAAAGATCTCCATTAAGCTATATGCACTGGGTTACTCATTTGCATCATTTGGATATTAAGCTCTCCAAATTAAAAAAAAACACGATTTTGTAGTCAACCCTAGTGTTTTTTCCAATAGATAGCCCGTGCTAAGTGTAGTTGACTCAAATATAGAAATCATAGGATACATGATGAGTGAATCAATCGACCACAATATGTATGAAAACATAATTACGTGCAATTAAATTTTTGTAGTCAAGTTATTCATTACAATTTTTAGTTTAAGGTCCGACTTTAGTTTCAGCAACAACAACAACAACAAAACCTTTTTCCATATTCAGTAGGATCGGTTACATGGATTCTTTGCCTTCATTCAGATCAAGATCCAACTTTGATTTAAGTCAAGAAATATTTTCAAGTTGTTCGAGTTTTCTCTTTATATGGATTAAGTTCAAACAAGAGTAATGCTCGAATTCCAATTAAAGATAAAGTATTTGATCAAAGGATAAAACCCACATGAACAAATGAATACATGCTAGATAAGAAAATCATACATGTTGCCAACAATCTACATGCAACACCCTACACGTGCATATCGAAACTTACTATATGCATGCAATACCTAGCATCAACATGTTCACTAAATTTGAAATTTCTATGGAAATTTTGCGCGTCTTCGGATGCTTCGGAACTAAAATCACAAGATAAAAGCGGATAATATGTAAAATTTCCTCGTATGATCCAATCGAAACCTTGCTGCTAGGGCTCAATGAGTCAAGTCGACCCCAACTCAAACTCGATAAGAAAACATGGGCTCGAACTCGGGCTCGATAAGGTTCGAACACGGGCTCGATAAGGTTCGAGCCCTAAAATACTAGCTCGGAATCGAACTCATCGAGTTCGAGCTGTCTCACGAGCCTCTTAATGAGCCACGTTAAACAAGTTGACCTGCTTACGAGCCTCTTAATGACTCGTCGGGTTCTTAAAGCCTCGATGTGGGACTAAATATAATGACTTCGACACATGTGAGTATATCGAGTTATCGAATTATAAATTTTTGAGTGGAACTCACGAGCTCTTACCAACATTCATTGGCTTTTAGAAAGTTGCTTCTACTGAGAACTCCAATCACCCTTCTGTTGAAAAAATCGTATTACAATCTTAAAATTGCAATCTGCCAGAAGCTACAACACAATCTTTATCACTCAAAGGTATGCTATATTTAAAACTCTTTAATTTTTGTCATCTCCATATCTTCCTTGCTTTGGAAAGTTCAATTTTTTCTTGCTTTCCCACAGGTATTTTTCTAGTAACTTCTGTTGGGCTTTATTTGATATGTTTCAATTTTATCAACTTATTGTTTTCATTGCGTAGTTGTATCAGTTGTTTTTTTTTGTTGAATATAAGATGCCTTCGGGAAATCAGTAGTATGATTTTAACTAATTTTGTTTTGGAATTTTCCTTGTAATTTTTTTTTCAAAAACCAACCCATCTAATAAATGGTGCTGCAACCTTGACAACCACATCAATTTATTTTTGTTCTATCTAGAAGCTGCAACGGAACCTTTATTTCTCAAAGGTATGTTCTACCTCGAAACTCTTAAGCATATAACATTGTAAAGCTAATGAGTCGATAAAGATTATAAACACCATGGTCCTGATGTTCTGCTGAAGTATATACATGTCATGTGTGATCTATTGTTGATCGAGGAGAAGCTTGGAGAACACTAATTGCGGATGACGGCTGGAAATCTGCGTAATACATGCATTTCTCTATACAACTGTAAATGTTGATATATAGGGAGGGAGACACAGAACTGCTTTCTTTCTGTGCCCAATTGTAAACACCAAGGTTTTAAAAACCGAATCGAACCAACCGGTTGAACCAGTTAAACCAATAACTAGAGGAAAAATGGTCCAACCACTTGGTTTTAATTCAGAAAATAAAAACCAATCAAAATCGGTCAAAACCCGGTTCGACCGTGTAAACCTGGTTGAACTAATTGAACTAAACCATTAGTTCAACCGTCCATTTTTTTTTATAAAAAATAATTTCCAATAAATTAACAAAATATAAACTTTTCCATAAGTATTCATAATCTAGTCTTATTCTAACTCATAGTATAGTACCCTTTATCTCTTCTCCTTCACATGTGTCAATGACTCATTATCGCTCGTCCATTCCTGCTATATGAGCATTGCCTCTCTTTTTCTACATTGTATATGAGGTTGTCAACTTATAACAATAACAAACGAAGAAGACATTAGTCATACTATGAGAAGCAATAAATTAACAACACTTGTCGTTAATTAGAGTTTAAATACCTTTAAAATTATTATTTTTACATCAAATATATGTATTTATGTAAATTTTAGAAATATGATTATTATATCCTTTCGAGTTTTTTAAGAACATTTATATCCCTAACTTTTAAGTAATTTCATTTGTGCTCTTCTATTTTTTAAAAAAAATTCACAATATCATCTTTATGTTGGTATAAAAAGGGAGCACAGGTGTACTAATAAAAGACCACTGCTATTGATTTTGTAAAAATATAGGGGACACATGCAATTATATTAAAAATAGGGATATAATAATTGGAAAAACTTGAAAGGACAAGAGTAAACAAATACTCAAAAGATATGACATAGCATTTTTCATATTTATTTGTATGATATACCGGTCTAACTTGGTTTGATTCGGTTGAATAGTACGAACCAACCAACAATACAACGGTTCGATCTTTTCTGTTTTTTTGGACTGCTGACGTCATCACTGTCTCGACTGGTCGGTCCCATTGGTCCGACCATAAAAACCAAAAATCGATACACGTCGGATTTGATTTCCGGTTCAGATTTTAAAACCATGGTAAACACCTTGAAGAGTGAAAAATGCATATTTCATTTTCAGAGTAATAAAGTACCTACTCTATGATATTCAATGCCTTTTTTATCTATGAAAAGATTATTGTGGATGGCAGACCGTAGAAATAAGGATGTACTGTGGTGGGAGTTGCGATTGCTAATTATCCATGGTCATGCGAATGTATCACTCATGAGTCATGATGTTATTGGCTCTGTTCCCTGCTTGCTTTTCCTTCCAGTTAATACGCGCAGATTGCTATCATTATTCTTCAATCGATATTATTACCACTACTAGTAGTAATGATGATGATAAATGCTTAATTGCTATCATGTTTCATGTACAGTTCAGAAAACAGTCCAGTCAAGTTGTTGGTCACTTCTAGTTAAAAGCAGTGGGTAATGTCATCATATACTTACAATCACAGCACATCATAACACGCATTATTGCAAAGACTAATTAGTGGACATTTTTTAATAATCATTAAATTATTCCTAATTAATTGAATACACATGACATTTTGTTATTTAAAAAAACACCATCTATCAGCACTTGAGGTACCGATTTGGGGTACCACGCCCAAATCGGCACCTCAGGTATAGCCGTTGCCAACGACTTTCCAAATCTCCTATAAATACCACACTCCCACCCCATATCCTCATCACTCATTCTTCTTCATTCTCTCCATTCTCATTTCTTCCTCTCCCTCATCTCAATATTCTGATTTCTTCTTAATTTCTCTCGGATCAACGATCTTGTGCTGCTCTTATTTAAGAGAGAATCGAGCACATTCTTTTTTTTGAAACGATTTTTTTGTAGGATTTTGATCTATAGAGGAAATATTTTTTTACAAATATTTGGTTATTATCTTTTTGGATTTGTTTGCTCGCTTTGAAGACAATCTTTATTCCATGTAACTTTAATTGTATACATATAAAATTTCATTTCTAGTTATCAAATGAGATGAGTCAAGTTATTTAAATAATTTCTATTTTCATTTGAAGATTTATTAAATTTTATGTTTTTAAACATTCTAATGGTTTAAAAATTGCATTCTTATGCATAGTAATTTAACTGATCATCTCTTAATATCCACATATTGGAAACATTTCAAAAATAATATTATATTATAGGGTAATTTTAAATTCATAAATTAAAATAATATTGAATTAATTACTCTCCTTGGTGAATGAATGTATTGCAAATATTTGCAAATTTATATATAATTACATATTTTTTAAAAATAAAATTTAATTTCATAAATTAAATTACATAATATATTAAATTGATAAATAGAAAATTAATTTTTTTTTATATTTTAAAAATAATTTTCATTTCACAATTGAATTACAAAATAAATTAAATTGATAAATTGAATAAATTAAAAATAGTTTAAGAATAATTTTAATTTCACAATCAAATTACATAATAGATTAACTTGATAAATTGAAAAAGAAAAAAATAGTTACGTATTTTAAGAATAATTTTAGTTTCATAATTAAATTGCATAATAGATTAAAGGGTAAATTACAATTGGGTCCCCATCTATGGGTCCGATCCCAGAATGGGTCCCGATCTTTAAATTGTAACGATTCGGGTCCCAGGACCATTTAAGAAATGGAAAATTTGGGGTTCATGACGAATATGCCCTTGTTGGGAAGGGAATGGGGGTTGGGTTCCAACTTTTAAACAAGGGCATACTCGTCATTAGCCTTAAAAAGTTCCTTACATTAATGGCCCTGGGACCCGAATCGTTACAATTTAAAGATTGGGACCCATTCTGGGATCGGACCCATAGATAGGGACCCAAATTGTAATTTACCCTAGATTAAATTGATAAATTGAAAAATAAAAAATGGTTACGTATTTTAAGAATAATTTTAATTTCATAATTAAATTACATAGTAAATTAATTATTCATCTATTTCATATTTTAAGAATGTCTTCCACATATTTTTTTAGAATTAATGGTTATTTCAACGATAGACGTGATGAATCCGAGGGAATAACACACTTAATCAAGAAATATGAGGGCTTGAGTCAAATACTAGAGAAGTCAGATCATGTCATGTCCGACTCTAACTCAATTTCAAGTGTTGGGTCGAGAAGGTTACGCCTATGAAGTAAACTTAAATAGAGAGGAAAGCAATCGCGCAAGTGGATTTATGCAAATGAAGCACTTCATTTTCCCTCATGTAATACCCGTAGCCGCCCACACGCGGACTCATCTGGATAAATACAACCTATGTTCACAATATTATTCAAGCAAGCATTATCGTCGGACATACATATTCTTTTTTCATCCGATCCCATATCAACGCTATTGGGGAGAAGAAGACAAATGTTACCCCCGATTATCAAAAAGAGGAAATCCGGACGGCCAGTGCAAGGGAGAATTAAGAACGAAATGGATGAAATGTGTATGAGATCGAAGTTGTGTAAAATCTGTAAGCAACCTGATCATAACAGATTAAGTTGTCCATGGAGAAATTAAAGAACCGTAGCATATGATAGGCAACATATAAGTAATATTTTATTTTTTTAATAGATACATTGTTTAAAAATATTTAGTGTTTTTTATTTACTAACCTAACACATTGTTAAATGTAGATGGCACACATGGATAGAGTATCTAGTCCAGTGGATGCATCTATGTTGTACATGCAGAGTGAGCATCGATCTTCATAGCCTACTAGTTTGGTTAGTATTTAAATTCGTTCGAGTACTTTTATTATTAACATAATAACTTCTCAGGCAAGATATTATAAAGTTGTATTGTTAATTCTGTGCAGATTCGATTTGTTGAACACGATAAGATGCTAAATGAAATTATTCAAAAGAAGAGTACAATGATGGAGAGGCTTCTTGAACTATCTGGATTTTCGTGTGTAGTAAACATGAGAAGGGTATAGATGGACCCTTCCTTATTGACCAGTTTACTAGAGTGGTGGTGACCAGAGACTCATACATTTCACTTCTGATTTGGTGAGGCGATTATTACATTACAAGATATGGTATTGATCAACAAGCTGAACGTCGACGGTTTGCCTGTTACTAGCGTGGATGTTCCGTTCGGAGGATGGGAACCACTTTGCTTGTTAGGTGTTATTCCCACTCGTATAAAGAGTGGTAAGGTGAAGCTATCATGGATTAGAGAGACCATCTTTAGAGATGCCGATTCACTGCTAGATATTGAAGATGCTAATACAATAATTGACATATGGCATAGGTGGTAACAAATACAATTTTTGCAATTTAAGCTTTTAGATATTTTAATAATTACCTCATATGCAAAAAAATCAATATATAGATCATTCTTTGAATAATGAGGTATCATGAAGAGGCAACATTATTATGAAAACCACTATATAACTATTCATGTTAAAAATAAAATTTAGAAAGATAACATATGAAATTTATTAATGAACAGTGACATTCGATGGAACTCTCACAACATGGTACATAATATAGATGGAGAGAGAGAGAGATTTAAGTGTGAGATATCATTACAATGAAGCTAAATAAAGAAACTAAATTTTTAATGGGGTATCTATAAGAGAGGGATAGGAAGAGGAATTTTCACCGATATTTACATATTCTATTATCTTACTTGATTTTTCCAAGTTTGACCCTTCATCAATGGACTTCTTACGTATCCGAAGGAGTGTGGTTCGTTCGAGAAATTCCTCTACCTATATATCTATCTCTTAGAAGTGATAAGCGGGAAAGAGGAGGGGGAACTATTTTCCTAGAGAAAACAAGAAAGGTGCATCAACAATGTTACACTGCTCGCAGCTAAGAGAAAGGAAAGGATGTCTACCTTATGCCTCGATCGATTCAAGCACCACATAGAGAGTCCAGTCTGAGAGGGAGGAGGGGAAGGGAAGAGAGCAAAGGCACTTTATCGATGCAACGTGAATACGTAGCTCTAAGACGAGGGAAGTACTTGTGGCGGTGCCTATTGTGTCCGTTTCAGTAGTTGCCATTGATCGTTGATTGACGGAAATAGGTGGCGAGAAGACAGAGGCAAAAGCTATTGTTGTGCTTCCCTCGCTAACAACAATGTTCGAGTCTTGCCTAACCCAATGCATACTAACTTTCCACTTGCCTTCCCCCTAGTTGAAATAGTCCTCATTGTCCTTCGCAAACTTTTTGCTTCATGCCTTTCTTATAGTACTACTTCATAGGACTTCTTTGAGGAGTGGAGTGATTATCACAAAAATCAAGATTTATCTTTCTCACGTAGATTTTCTCAATTCAGCACTGACCCCTATGGCCGAAACCTCGTAGACTATTCCAGTATACTGGCGATGCCCATTAGCTCCTGTGGAATGAACTGCAAAAATATATCTATTCTAACACTATGATGATATTTATTTGCCTTGGTGTATTATGGCTGGGAATCTCCTAGAACTTCTTGCCTTGGGGCCCCTTTGTCTAGTCTAGGCACTAAGAATACAAAAATAATAGCAATATTAATACCGTAACATTTAATCTATGAACTTGGAATTCAAAATTCAATCAAAATAACGATTTTAAATATTGATTTTTTTACAGTAAACAATAGTTTGTATACAATATATTTCAACAACTGCACATTTTTACATAACTTTGTGAGATGGATCATCATACACAATGACCTATTGATTACATAATAATAAGCTAATATTATATTAATATATTTACTTTTAATTTTAAGAAATTTGATTGGTAAGGTTGGATTTTAAAATATAACCTTACCGATCGAATTATTTATAAGAATCAATAGAATTATTTTATTTGAATGTGTATTTATTTTTTATTTATAATAATTTATTTTTACTATTACAAAGTATAATGGAGAAAATATTTTCAATTCACCAACAATTATAGAAGAATATGCTAATACTATAACTAGCATATTGCATAGGTGGTAACAAATATAAATTTTACAATGTAAGCTTTTAGATATTTTTATTACCTCATAGGAAAAAAATCAATATATAAATCATTCTTTGAATAATGAGGTAACATCATGAAGAGGCAACATTATTATGAAAACCAATATATAACTATTCATGTTAAAAATAAAATCTAGAAAGATGATACCGCGTCCCCGATTTCCGGGCCGTCGGATCCTCCCATACTCGGATCTGGTTACTCAACAATAATTTATTCAGCAATCATAACTAACATTCAAAAACAGACTGTAAATAAAATACTCATAAGAAAGTATTTCAACATGTTTCCATTCACAAAACAAAGTTCACATGATACATTATTCCGTTATAACAGTTTACATTTACATCAGCCGGAAGGAAATACACAGAAAGAATGCTAACTACATTACAAAGGAAAGTTACTGTGGTTGGCTGGATGTCTACTATGTAAGCTGGCTGGATTACTAAAGTCCTTGCGATGGCTCTCAAATACCTGTTGGGTTGATTGATATCAGAGCCCGATTACTCCATTAATTTATTTAGTAATTAACAACTATGAGCGGTATTCAGAAACTAAGGTTGTATTAAGATCCTTTGATCTTAATAATTGACTGCAATACCATTCACAAGTCATTGTCCCTTATGTACATCATGCTAAGACATATAGGACCTAACCTTTGGCCTTGACTTATCCCAGGATCATGACAGACCAAGACGTGTCTAGACAATTAGCGGCTATGATGACAATGTTCCAAGACATGGGACAAAGGCAGCAAGCATTGGAGGAGAGGCTCAATGCACAAGCTGAGAGACCCGAGGCATCTAAGCCTGCAGATGCTATGATTGAAGGTTCTGTCTATTTTTCTGATGAAGAATCTAGTTACCATCCTTCAACTGAGTCTGCTCCTACCCCGGTTGAAGGAGCAATGGAGAAGGCCCTTCTTAGTCACCAAACATTACTAGACAATTACCGAAAGGGAAAGATTCCTCGATTTAAAGGCATAGAGACACCTGTTGAGGCAGAACTATGGCTTGATGACGTCAACAGGATGTTGAGAATAATACACGCACCAACATATGCTTTGGTGCACTTTGCTGATTACTCCTTAGCAGACTATGCAAGATGATGGTGGAGAGCCATTTCCAAAAAATTAGTAGATCATGTTCCATGGGATGTTTTTGAAGAAAGGTTCCGAGCTCACTTATGTCCCTCTCATTGGGAACAATTAAAGATGAGGGAGTTAGCTTCTTTGACCCAAGGATCCAAGAATGTACGAGATTACCATATCCACTTTACGGAGCTGCTACATTACTCCCCAGCTTTAGAAGCTTCACCACAAGAGTGTCTTACCAAATTTGTTAGCGGTCTTCAGGGAGATTTGAGAGAGAAGCTTGCAAGTTTTAGAGCCACCACTGTAGATGAAGCCAAGGACATCGCATCTCGTATTGAGATGGAGAGGGATGAAAACCGCCAAAGAAGAAGCTTCCACTTGATTGGTGGACCATCCAAACGTAAGGTGAATTATAACCGAAGAGACAATCGTTATCATCCAGTCGAGTCTAATATAAGCTCGCCATAGACTTTGGGTCAGGAATTATACGGAAGAAGGGGTTTCTCTAGACCTCCACTATATCCTCACGACTCAGTAGCAGGAGCTAGCACCTCTGTGGCTAGGTCTTCAACTCAAACAGGAGCACGCATGTGTTTTTACTATCATCAGGAAGACCACATCAAGAAAGATTGTCCGAAGTTGAGAGGGTCAGGATTTAAACCAACCCCAATTAATGGTATAACATCTACCTCGAGTAATGGAGCAACACGCATATGAAGACATGGTAGAGGTCGTGGCTCACAAGGAGCGTCTCCTATACAACAACCACCACAAAGTGTTGTGGGTTCTAGCTTGTCTATTCCTAATGGCCAGCTCAATGCAATTACTGAGGAGCAAGCCTACAATTCAAGCACATTCGTATGAGGTACCGTTACTATTCATGACTTTTCAGTACATGCCTTATTTGATTCTGGTGCTTCACATTAATTTATTGCTCGATGGTTAGTACCCACTTTGGGTAAGATAGCAGTAGAAGTACAACAGTCCTATCTGATCAAGGGAATAGGAGGACAAGTATTTATAATCCGAGAAATCCTGGATAATTGTATGGTACTGATAGCGGGACATCAGTTACCTGTTTCACTACTACTAATCAAAATGGAGGACTTTGATCTTATCCTAGGAATGTATTGGTTAGAAAGGCATCATGCATGTCTTGACTGTTTTCAGAAGACAGTAATGTTTCACCTTCCTAACTCGATAGAGTTCCACTTCATTGGAAAGACATCCAATGATAATATCGAATATATCTCTGCATTGAAGGCACAACAGTTGTTAGAGCAAGGTGCCAAGGTTATTTAGCCTATGTAACCACTACATCAGGGCCAGATAGAATTATGGAAGATATACCTATAGTGTGCGAGTTTCCTGATGTATTTCCAAAGGAACTACCTGGATTACCGCCTGAGCGAGAGATTGAATTTGAAATCTCTCTCATACCTGATACTCAGCCTATCTCTATCCCTCCGTATAGGATGGCACAAGCTGAGTTACGAGAGTTAAAGGTACAGTTGCACGAACTGTTAGATATTCATTCGTCCTAGTACTTCACCATGGGGTGCACCTGTCTTATTTGCTAGGAAAAAGGATGGGTCAATGCGGTTGTGCATTGACTATAGACAACTAAACAAGAAGATCATAAAGAACAAGTATCCTCTACCAAGAATAGATGATCTCTTTGATTAGACACAGGGTTCAACTGTGTATTCCAAGATTGATTGAAGATCTGGATACCATCATTTGAAAATTAAAGATACAGATATTCCCAAGATAGCTTTTCGAACTAGATACATACATATGAATTCTTAGTTATGCCTTTTGGACTGACAAATGCCCCAACAACCTTCATGGATCTCATGAATAGAGTATTCAAGAGTTCTTAGATCACTATATAGTAATCTTTATTGATGATGTGCTTATTTACTCCAAGGATAAGTATCTGCTTGAACACCATCTCAGGCAGGCACTTGAAACCCTAAGGAAGAACAAATTGTATGCTAAATATAGCAAATGTGACTTCTGGCTATCTGAAGTATCGTTCCTAGTCCATGTTATTTCTGGGGAAGGTATATCAGTTGATCCTACAAAGGTTAGTGCGGTGATGAGTTGGGAACGCCTGAAGACTGTCACAGAAATACGATCTTTCTGGGGATTAGCTGGATATTACAGAATATTTGTCAAGGACTTTTCACAAATAGCATTGCCAATGACTAGGTTGACCCTGAAGGAAGTTCCATTCATATGGTCCGATGCATGTGAAACTAGTTTCCAAACTGAAAGAATGCCTAACATCTGCACCCATCCTTACTCTACCCTCCTGACGAACGTCGGATTTGTCTATTTAATAATCAGGAATTATCATAGTACTATAGGAGGCAAATTCGGTTCAGCAAAAAACCACAATCTTTAAATGTTGTGGAGTATTTATTCTTGACAAGTCTACTAAGGTTGAATGCAAGGACACAACTACTTACTCTATTTATCGAATTTTGATTAATGAATCTCATGTGTGAATTATTTCTCAATTTCAAGTCTTTATGAAAATGCATGATGAACTATGCATTTTATAATGCAATAAAATGATGCATGTAATTTTTAGTTGATTTTTAGGCAATTATAAGATGATGTCTAAAAGTAGTGCAAGGGAATTTATATGCAGAACAAAAGGTTACAAATATACCCTAAAAATATGAGCAACATAATAGAAATGGAAATCAGGGTCATTTAAATCACAACATTAAGAACAATCATCAAATCAGAGCAAGAACAATGAGAGCAGGGTCATCATCTATCACAAAAATTCGCTTCATTTAAAACAGTGGCAGATGAGAAATTAAACATGTCATGATGTAGAGGAAGAAACAACCTACAAAATGACACTAAAATTATGCAATTTGGACCTACGATGCTCAAGTTACGGTAAAAATAATGCAGGGGCATAATTGTAATAAAAATGCAAGAAAATAAAAAGGTAATTATTACATTTAGGTCCCTAGAGGGACCTAAATGCAAATACCAAAAAATGGCCTGAGCCCCATTGTAATTTTTCCACGCACGGGGACATTTTTGCAAATTCCAGAAATATTGAGGGCCTCCCTGTAAATTACCCAGGCAACATGTGAGGCACGTGCCTGGGGATCATTCTGCAATTATCAATAATTCTGGGGTCCTTTGTGCAAATTACCCAAGCCCTCACGTGCGGTGCACGTGAGGGGCCTAGGCTCGGGAGACGGCTGAGGCTTGGGACACATGGCAGCATGCTGAGGCTTGGATCGAGGTTCGGGGGGACTCGAGCCTAAAGGTCAGGAGAAGAGGCTCGGGCGCCACATGCCTTCATCATAGTCGTCCGATCCAGATGATCGGACGGCACCTGTAGCTTCTCCTCCTCCGCAGCCCACCGGAGAAGGCTGGTCTCCGGTGAACCACTGTTGGCTCCTCTGTGCTCCATGAGGTCTTCTGAAGATCGGAGAAGCAAGCTAGGGACCTTGCGAAGAAGTTGGTGGTACGGCGAGGCTCTGGTGCTGATCAAGGCTCAAGTCCGATGGAGCCTCGCCGGAGGAGAAAAGCTCGAAGGAGGTCCGACGCCATCTCTGGCCAATCAAGGGTCCTGCAAAGATTAGTAATAGCCTAAGCGTGTCGTGCCTGCGAGGTGAATGGGATGAGGTCCCGAGAAGGAGATTGGAGCGGGGGACTAAGGGTTCCTTCTCCGGTGGAGCAGAGGAGGAGGTGGCAGAAGGTGAACGGGATTGTTGAGGAAGGAATGGTAGTGGCGGAGGGTCACGCGAAGATGAGGATGGAGCTGTGAAGCTTGTGGGTGGGTCAAATGAGGGTGATGACGAGTGAGTAGGTCGGGTTAATTCGAAGAAATAAAGAAAAAAAAGAAGAAGGGGATGATACCTCGTCGGAGAGGGGAACCCAGCGGATGTAGCGGCTTGGGCTGAGGCTCAGACGAGCCTCAGGATTTTCGCCCAGCTGGGCAGCCTATCCAGCGGGCTCGGCGGTGGCGGAGCCAATCGCAGCACGGTCATGGCGGCCATGGGTCGATACCGGGCGAGAAGCCATCGTTGCCTCGATGATCTGCCCCTCCGTTGTCACCTGAGGGGCGGGGGAAGCTGGGCTTATGCCTAGAATTGGTGGACGGGGATTGACGGTGGCGTAGGAGGCGGTTTTATAGGAGGGGAGGACGGTTACTGGTGAGGGGAGTGAAGGTTTGATTGGAGGTAGTAAAGGCTTGGAGTAATGGCGGGGAGAGTTGGGGGTTAAGCGAAGGAGATGGAGGAGTGGGCTACGTGGAGAAGCGTTTCGATGTTGAGGGGGTGGCTTGTGGTTCCTTCCAAAATTGGAAGGGGGCGATGCGTCGGAAAGGGTAACGACTGGACTTAGAGGTAGACGATGAGCATCAGCCGTTGGATCTAGTGATCCAACGACTTGGAGGAAGGTTCTAGTGGAGGGTTGAGATCAGAACCTTAGGATCTAATCAAACGACTGAGATCAAGGCACGAATGAGCGGATATGATGTGATCTGGAGAAGATCCAATGGTGGGAGAGAAAGAAGTGACATGGTGAGCGCTGAAGCGTAGGATGAGCGGATGATCGGATGGTTGGAGTGAAAGGGTGACGTGTCACGTGGGAGGCAGTAGGATAGGGGGTGAATCTAACGGTTGTAGATGAGGCGGGTGCGTGCGGTTAGGATCAGATCTGGCAGTCAGATCTGATGGATGTGGTTGAGGCAGCTATGGAGGGCTGAGATGGAGGCGGGGAAGAGCGGATCTGACGGCCCAGGAGGCCACCGGGTGGTGGAAGGAGGAGCGGCCACGTGGCGGCTCTAGAGAGCGCCACATGGCCCATCAGAAAATTCAAAATTGTTAAAAACAAAGAAAAATACGAAAGAAATAGCTAGAAGCAAAATTAGGAAAAAAGTCAAAACATGAAAGTTGCTCGTCTCGACGAGATCTATAAGTTTTATGTTGAATAAAAAGCCAACAGAGGTCATTTGTACAAAAAGTATTTTTGGGGGATATTTTTAAGGGGCTAAAAACACCGAATCTTATCTTTTGATTTGTTTTTGTATTTTTTAGTATTTTTAAAGGCCAATGAATTATAGACAATTATTCTACCTAATTTTTAGGGGTTTTTGATGAGAAAATAAATATAAGGAAAATAAAGGAAATTAAATACAATTAATTAAGGTTAATTATACACAATATATTACATGGTAAAAATAAGGAATTAACGGTGATTTTTATTGGATTAGTTAAGTCAGGGGTTTAATATGTGTTTTTTAGCATGATGAATATGAGAGTCATCATACCCCTGTACTTAAACCATACTCGTCCTCGAGCATCTAAAGAATGAAGGAGTCGGATTAATTCCTGATAGTGCAGGGGAAGATTTCAAGGCTCGATGTTTTGAAGACCTTTAATTTAAGAGATCCTAAAATTTTGGGTTTATCCAAGCCTTAGTCAAAATGAATCAAACTTCTCTAATTATCAGACTCTCTTTTTGTACATATAATATAAGGATATGACATTAGGTGTACTGCATTCCATGAGAGTCGAGTCGAGGCATCACTTAAAGTTCCAGTCCCAAAGACTCTCCTCTAGACCTCATCCTCAATACTAGGGAATATGTCTATTCTTGCTTCAATCAACCATCTCGTTAATTTGTCAGACTTGAAAGTGTAGATGGACGACCATATGATGGAGGGCATATGATTGTTTCTGATTTTCTCTCCCTCACATTGGAACAAGGGGCCTCTCGAGTGCCTTTTTACTCAACACATATAAATTTTTTGGATTGTTGATCAATGTGTCCGTCAAGAGAGTTGGAGTCGTCTGCACTTATTTTTCTGGGAGTACACCGGGTGTGTCTTTTCTGAGTATCTAAGATACCTTCGACACCCAGACTTGTACTGCTTACGATGTAGAGCCCTTTTTGTGGTGTCAGCCCGACTCCTTGGTCCTAATTAGCGCTTGGTCCAAGTGGACACTTAGACAATGTTTGGGAACGCTCTCCATTGGTGAAAGCTCATTTGTTATTTGACTTTGGCATTTAGAGCTTTTCTTTGACATTTCTTTTCTTTTCTTTTGTTGGCTAGCTCCACTGCTTTTACCAAAAGTTGGCGCACAGTGATCAACAATTTTCATTAAGTTTCGTCACACCCTGGCACTTAGGTTAATATCAAAAAGATAGCATATGAATCTTGTTCACATACTGGCTAGGGTTTTGCTGACACTCAGGTTTTCTGCAGCCTTCATTAACTTTATCCCATCCTCGAATATCATCAGATCGGGTCTAAACTCAAATCTCTAGTCCTAGTTCCTCAAGTGATATTTCAACTCATCTCATCAATCATGCAGCTATGGAAGTGACCGTGCTGATCATATTTTTTTTAAGGTAGAGATGAAGAGTGTAATATAGCGCTCAAATCTTTCAAACTAGGGAAGTGTGGATATTTAAGTTCAAAAACCCTAATGACTAAGGCATGTTAACTCAGACTCTCAAGATCGCAGAAATCCAGTGTCCTGAAAATCCTCAAGCCTTGAGTGAATGTGTTTGTGTCAGTAATACACCAACTCCTTAGTGATTTTTGTGTGATTTTTGATTTTGCAGATTTTTATGGAAAATTCTTTTTTTTTAATTCTTTGGAGAGACAATGACTGGCACATGCTCAAATGAATTAAAAGTAACTACTCTCAGCCAATATGGGTGTAAGTACGGGCTGATAAATGGACCCGTGTTCCTTAAGGATGGTGCCTTCTGCAGTGTCCTCTAAACCACCCACTCTGCTAAGGGAGATCAAAGTTCCCTCACTGAAAGTGTCTATTAAGCCTAGTAGTCAGAGTCTAATTCCAAGAAGGGTTTTTAATTTTTTTCTTTTTTAAGAAAAGGAGTAATTATACAAATTAATCCCTCAATTTTTAAGAAAACAATTTACAGGGTTTTTACAAAACTCAGTTCACAGGTTTACCAAAACCAAGCCTGAAAATAAAATTTCAAAAAGTTGTAAAAACACGAGCTATGGCTAAAGTAAATATACAGTAATATACGGTGTACCCCCCTATACTTAAATTTCGCTATGTCCTCATAGCACAAGTGATACCAATTCATGGCTCGATCAAATATAGGGTGATATAGTAGAACTGAGGAGGAGGGTCCCCCTATACTTAGGTCAAAAATTGACCTAAGTACAAGAAGATAATATGAGGGATATATGGGTAGACGGGACCCCCCCATACTTAGGCTACAAATAGCCTAAGTAAAGTCCTGAGTTAAGGGGGTCTGTATCTGGAGAAGTATTTTCACTATGATACAAGGGTGGAGGGGGTGTTGTATTTCTACATATTGCTAGGGGCAGATGGGGGGTTGGTGAAATACACACACACACACACACACACACACACACACACAGAGAGAGAGAGAGAGAGAGAGAGATTGTGAAAGATACATAGGGAAGGGAGATGGGGGGGAGTGAGTGTGTATGTGTGTGTGGGGGGGTGGGGGTAGATCATCAAGTGATCTACTCTCTCTCTTTCTCTTTGTTTACAATATGCAAACCCTCTAATGAGGACTGCTAAAAATAAAAATGCACCTGGAACACACATTTTTTTCATTTATAGTATGCAAATGCAGGATGACTGATAAAAGATCCTACAATTTCTTTCACAAATTCTTTCGCAGCCTCTTCAGCGGAAGCTCCCGACTTCACGCCTCCATGAAGATCAAGCGTCCTCATGGGCCCTACCACAAAAGAGAGAAGTTAGAAAAATATAGAGGAATTTAATCAATAGACATGATGCAAAAAATGATGCATGAAATGATGACCTGTAAACCATGAAAATATTCAACAAAGAAAAATGAAAATTCAATAATTAAATTAAGTTTAGCCGTGTCCCCGGTAACGGCACCATTTGATGAACGCCGTATTTGTCTCTTTAATAATCACGAATTATTGTCGTAGTATAGGAGGCAAATCCGGTTCATCAAAAACCACAATCTTTAAATGTTGCGGAGTATTTATTCTTGGCAAGTGTACCAAGGTCGAACGTAAGGACACAACTACTAATTCTATTTATCGAATTTTGATTAATGAAGCTCATGTGTGAATTATTTCTCAATTTCAGGTCTTTATAAAAAATACATGATGAACTATGCATTTTATAATGCAATAAAATGATGCATGTAATTTTTAGTTTATTTTTAGGCAATTATAAGATGATGCATGAAAGTAGTGCAAGGGAATTTATATGCAGAACAAAAGGTTACAAATATACCCTAAAAATATGAGAAACGTAACAGAAATGGAAATCAGGGTCATTTAAATCACAACATTAAGAACAATCATCAAACCAGAGCAAGAACAAGGAGAGCAGGGTCATCATCTATCACAAAAATTCACTTCATTTCAAACAGTGGTAGATGAGAATCTAAACAAGCCACGATGTAGAGGAAGAAACAAGGATCAAAATGACATTAAAATCATGCAATTTGGACCTACGATGCTCAAGTTATGCTAAAAATAATGCAGGGGCATAATTATAATAAAAATGCAAGAAAATAAAAAGATAATTATTGCATTTAGGTCCCTGGAGGGACTTAAATGCAAATACCAAAAACCGTCTGGGCCCCATTGTAAGTTTTCCACGTGCGGGGCATTTTTGCAAATTCCAGAAATATTAAGGGCTCCCTATAAATTACCCAGGCACATACGTGAGGCACGTGCCTGGGGACCATTATGCAATTATCAATAATTCCGGGGTCTGTGTGCAAATTACCCAAGCCCTCACGTGCGGTGCACGTGAGGGGCCTAGGCTCGGGAGACGGCTGAGGCTTGGGACACGTGGCAGCATGTTGAGGCTTGGATCGAGGTTCGAGGAGACCCGAGCCTAAAGGTCTAGAGAAGAGGCTCGGGCACCACGTGCCTTCATCATAGCCGTCCGATCCAGATGATCGGATGACACCTATAGCTTCTCCTCCTCAGCAGCCCACCGGAGAAGGCGGGTCTCCGACGAACTACTATTGGCTCCTCCATGCTCCGCGAGGTCTTCTGAAGATCAGAGAAGCAAGCTAGGGACCTCGCGAAGAAGCTGGTGGTGTGGCGAGGCTCCGGTGCTGATCAGGGCTCGAGTTCAATGGAGCCTCTCCGGAGGAGAAAAGCTCAAAGAAGGTCCGATGCCATCTCTGACCAATCAAGGGTCCTGCAAGGATTAGTAATAGTCGAAGTGTGTCGTGCGTGAGAGGTGAATGGGATGGGGTCCCGGGAAGGAGGTCGGAGCGGGGGACCAAGGGTTCCTTCTCCGACGGAGCAGAGGAGGAGATGGCGGAAGGTGAACGGGATTGTGGAGAAAGGAATGGTGGTGGCGGAGGGTCACGCGAAGATGAGGATGGAGCTGTGAAGCTTGTGGGTGGGTCAGATGAGGGTGACGACGAGTGAGTAGGTCGGGGTAATTCGAAGAAATCAAGAAAAAAAAGAAGAAGGGGATGATACCTAGTTGGAGAGGGGAACCCAGCGGATGTAGCGGCTTGGGCTGAGGCTCAAACGAGCCTCGGGGTCTTCGCCCAACTGGGAAGCCTATCCAGCGAGCTCGACGGTGGCGGAGCCAATCGCAGCACGACCATGGCGGTCGTGGGTCGACACCGGGCGAGAAGCCATTGTCGCCTCGACGATCCGCCCTTCCGCTGTTACCGGAGGGGCGGGGGGAGCTGGGCTTATGCCTAGAAATGGCGGACGGGGGTTGACGGTAGCGTAGGAGGCGGTTTTATAGAAGGGGAGTACGGTTACCAGCGAGGGGAATGGAGGTTTTGATTGGAGGTAGTGAAGGCTTGGAGTGATGGCAGGGAGAGTTGGGGGTTACGCGAAGGATACGGAGGAGTGGGCTACGTGGAGAAGCGTTTCGATGCGGTGGGGGTGGCTTCTGGTGCCTTCCAAAATTGGAAGGGGGCGACGCGTCGGAGAGGGTAAAGACTGGGCTTGGAGGTAGACGATGAGAATCATTCGTTGGATCTAGTGATCCAACAGCTTAGAGGAAGGCGCTAGTGGAGGGTTGCGATCAGATCCTTAGGATCTGATCGAACGGCTGAGATCAAGGCGCAAATGAGCGGATATGATGTGATCTGGAGGAGATCCAATGGTGGGAGAGAAAGAAGTGATGTGGCGAGCGCTGAAGCGTAGGATGAGTGGTTGATCGAATGGCTGGAGTGAAAGGGGGATGTGTCACACGGGAGGCCGCAGAATAGGAGGTGAATCTAACGGCATTAGATGACGCGGGTGCGTGCGGTTAGGATCAGATCTGACGGTTGTGGTTGAGGCAGCTATGGAGGCTGAAATGGAGGTGGGGAAGAGCGGATCTGACGGCCCAGGAGGCCATCGGGTGGCGGAAGGAGGAGCGGCTACGTAGCGGCTCTAGAGGCACCACGTGACCCAATCAGAAATTTTGAAATTGTTAAAACAAAGAAAAATATGAAAGAAATAGCTAGAAGCAAAATTAGGAAAAAGACAAAACATAAAAATTGCTCGTCTCGATGAGATCTATAAGTTTCATGTTGGACAAAAAGCCAAAAGAGGTCTTTTGTACAAAAAATATTTTTGGGGGTATTTTTAAGGGGCTAAAAATACCGAATTTTATCTTTTGATTTGTTTTTGTATTTTTTTAATCTTTTTAAAGGTCAGTGAATTATAGACAATTGTTCTACGTAATTTTTAGGGGTTTTTGATGAGAAAATTAATACAAGGAAAATAAAGAAAATTAAATACAATTAATTAAGGTTAATTATATACAATATATTACAAGGTAAAAATAAGGAATTAACGGTGATTTTTATTGGATTAGTTAAGTCAGGGGTTTAATATGTGCTTTTTAGCATGATGAATACGAGATTCATCACCTCCGAGAGTGAAGGGTTTACAGTGTACATTGACACATCTAAAGAAGGACTTGGGGCGGTTCTTATGCAACATGGTAAAGTAGTTGCGTATGCATCACAACAGCTCAGGATACATGAAAAGAACTACCAAACACATGACCTTGAATTAGTTGTCGTAGTTTTTGCTTTAAAGATATGAAGACACTACCTGTATGGTATTACTTTTGAAATCTTCACTGATCATAAAAGTTTGAAATATCTGTTTGATCAGAAGGAGCTCAATAAGAGACAGAGACGGTGGCTAGAGTGGTTGAAAGATTATGATTGCACTATCTCCTACCACCCTGGTAAGAGGAACGTCGTAGCGGATGCCCTTAGCAGAAGAACTTATTCACATGGGTTGGTGAGTGCTATCGACTTCTGGGGTGTGCTATCAATGTTAAGTGAATGGAAACCATTTGATAGTCGTGCAGATAGTATAACTATTCCTCACCGATACAAACCAGAGATCTGGGATAAAATAAAGAAAGGACAGGAGTATGATCCAGTCCTTAAAGACTTGAGACAACAACTTGAGAAGAATGAGATAGAGGGATTCCAGATACAAGATGGATTACTATATAACCATCACAGAGCTTGTGTACCGGACATACATGAACTGAGGAAAGACATCTTACGTGAAGCTCATTGTTCTAGATTATCTATTCATCCAGGAATTATGAAGATGTATAAGGATCTTCATTCAAACTTTTGGTGGCCAGGAATGAAGAAGGATGTTGCTGAGTTTGTGAATTCATGTTTTACTTGCTAGCAGGTAAAGGCTTCACACCAAAAGTCACCAGGATTATTGCAACCTCTCCTTATACCTGAGTGGAAATGGGAAAGTATTTCCATGGATTTCATTACTGGTTTGCCTCAGACGACTGGTGGTAAGGATAATATTTGGGTTATAATAGATCGTCTGACCAAGGTGGCACACTTTATTCCAATAAGCATATCTTTCACTCCAGACCAGCTTGCTAAGTTATATATCACACATGTGATCCGCCTCCATGGTATCCCAAAGGAAGTAGTTTCCGGTCGAGATTCACGATTCACCTCACACTATTGGGAGAACTTCATGAAAGCCTTAGGCACACAACTATGCTTGAGCACAACATATCATCCACAAACATATGGTCAATCAAAACGGACTATTCAGACTTTAGAGGATATGTTACGAGCATGTGCCTTAGAATGGAAAGGATCATGGTTCAAACATTTGCCTCTTACAGAATTCACATACAACAACAGTTACCATACAAATATTGGCATGGCACCATTTGAAGAACTTTATAGACGTAGGTGTACTACTCCTTTGTGTTAGCAAGAGGTCGGAATAAAGAACCTTTATGATTCAGATGACTCTAGGAGACACGGGAAGCTGTAGAGCTTGCTCGAAAAAGACTAATAACTTCCTAGAGTCGCCAGAAAAGCTATAGTGATACCAGGCAAAGAGACCTTGAATTTGAGGTATGTGACTTTGTATTTCTCAAAGTATCACCTATGAAGGGTGTTCAAAGGTTTGGCTTGCGTGGAAAGTTAGCACCCATGTTCGTGGGTCCCTTTGAAATTATTCAACGGATTGGAAAAGTCGCTTATAGACTTGCGCTTCCTCCACATCTTTCGGAAATACATGATGTTTTTTATGTATCAAATCTGAGAAAGTACGTTAGGGATCCATAGCATAAGATAAGTTATGATGATTTACATGTTGAGCTAGACTTGACATACCATGAGATACCTGTGCAAATACTTGACAGGGATATCAAAAAGTTGAGAAACAAAGAGGTACCTCTAGTTAAAGTGTTATGGCGCAACCAAGAGTTTTAAGAAGGAATATCGGAATCTGAGATAGAAATGAAAGAAAAGTACCCGTACTTGTTTGAATGATAAAACTATGTATGAAAGGACGTTCATTCTCTTTAAGGTTGTTATAGTCTCAATCCTCTTTAAGGTTGGTATGCATGTATCTCTAGTCTCGAGGACATGACTTCCTTTAAGGTTGTTATAATCGTAAAGCCTTGAATTTGGTCCCTCTTGGATCCTATATCATAAGATTTGACTCGTCAAGAAAAAACCAATGGAATTTATTTCATGTGAATCGGACTTCGTTTTGATTTGTTATTATTTTCGAAAGAATGAGAAGTAAGGAGGGTTAAGACGTCATTAATCCATAATGACCGTCATTAAAACTAATTAAGTATGATTAAAAAATAGTGATGTATTGAAAACCGCTAACGATCATTAACAAACACTAATCAATAGTTAGCAAGAAGATAAGTGTAAGCTCGAAAGTTAAATCACGATAGTGAAAGTTAATCATGATTAGCGTTAATTAAATATCTTTAGCAAATCTAGAATCCTCTGGAATGTTCTAACTTAAGCCCTAAGTTTGGATAAGTTTTGACCAAAACCATGGGCCACTAACCACGGTTAAAGGCTAAACCATGGTTTTCTAACCATGGTTAATGGTTTTCGGGAGCCTATAAATACCCCCTACCCATTCATTCTCTACGATTTCCACTACCACCACCACCACCCAAGGGCTAGGGTTAAGAGGTCGGGAGGAGTGGGAGGCGGGGAAAGAGCGCTAGCGAAGCGCTGCCGGGAGAACGGGAGGAGGAAGGTATGATCCTCTCTTAGTTTGCTTTGTAAGCTAGGCTTTGAATTCATCCTCTTTTCTTCCAAGTTTTGTTCTTGATTCATCGGTCTTTCCGATTTGTTTCATGTTGTAATTCGAGGAGAAATCTGTGTAACACCCTACTTAGGTGCGGGCGGTTGTGCACGTCAGTGAACCCTGTGATTTGTCACACATTCACTCACCTAAGATGCGTTGTGTCTACCGATTATCCATTGCTTATTGTACTTTCTTTTCCGCTTTTATAGTTATTAAGATGGAGAAATCTATGTAATACCCTACTTAAGTGCGGACGGCTGTACGCGTCAGTGAACCCTATGATTCATCACACATTCACTCACCTAAGACGCGTGGTGTCTACTGATTCTCCATCACTTACAGTTTAATTATATTCTTTCAGTTTCGTTGTTGTTTTCCTCTCGATTGATTTTATAGAGGAAACTCTTTTCGTTTTATTTTGAATTATATCCTGATATAAGGGGAAATTCTGCCGAATTTTTCTGAGAAATATGTTCCGATATAAAGGGAAACTCTACATAAATTTTTCGAGAAATATGTCCCGATATAAGGGGAAACGCTGCCGAAATTTCAAGAGAAAATATGTTCTTGGTAGGGGTGCACATGGATCGGATAAAATCCGTAATCCGATCCAATCCGTTGTCATTGGATTGGATCGGTTTGGATTTATAAGTTCAATGGATCGGATCGGATTGAAATTTTACAAATCCGTTCATCTATGGATTGGATCGGATTATTATCAAAATCCGATCCGATCCAATCCGTTAATCCGTTGATAAATAAATAATATATAATAATTTACTTCTTATCATTAAAACAAATTATATATTTAATTTCATTTGAAAGCCATATTAAATATCCAAGCTACTCCCTTTATGGTTAAAAATTATTCCAACTCAAGCTTTACTCCACACCACTTGCTCGGAACCCCCTTACCACCTCACTTGTTGATTTTAAAAAAGCATTACCTACCCATATTGTCCTTCGAGCCCCTCCAATTTTCCAAACAAAATACTATTCTTAAAAATAATAATACCCAATCCTAAACAACCTTGGGATCCTTCCAAACAATACATCCACTCGTGCCACACACATCTCTACCCCTTAGGCGTGCACATCTCCGTCGGATGTTGTCATCGTCCCCAGTTGCGCACATGCACAACCCAATATTTCTCACGTACGCATGACCAGACCTCATCCTCGGCTCTCCCGGACCTCTCTCGTACACGTGTTGCCATATCTCCACCTTAGCCATCTACCGCCTTGTCCTCAGCTACACCCACCTCGTCCCCAGCCACTCGCACGCATAGCTAGACCCTCTCACGCATGCACAAACAATCCTAATCTTCGGCTCTCCAAGACCTCCCTCGTGTACGTGCAACCAGACACCTCACCCCCGCACCGTGCAGTCGTGCATGGTTCTTGTCCCAAACCTCCTTCGTGTACGATCCTCCATCTTGCAATATGTAGCCAAGCGGGTTAGTTGTAATTCCTATTTGATATATGCAAACTTGCATTTTAGTCAAAGTCAAGGTGAAGCTTCTATGGTTTCTATGGATTATAATTATGCTATTTATATTTAGTATAAATGATTGTTCGTATTATATCCATAACAAGCGTAGTTTTTGCTTTCCAAAAAGTAACTATCATTTTCTTTATATTTATCCAAAATCTCAATTTTAGAATCATGATTTAAATATCGAGGACTAGTGTGCTACAAACTTAATCATAACTCAGGTGAGTATGAAAATCCGAACCAATCCGATCCAATCCGGAATCCGGTGGATCGGATTGGACTGGATTTGCATATTTAATGGATTGGATTGGATTGGAAAAATAAAAAATCCGTTAAGTGTGGATTGGACATGGATTGAGCTAAAATCTGATCCATGTGCACCCCTAGTTCTTGGTGTTCTTCGTGTTCTTCGTGTTCTTCGCGTTCTTCATGTTCTTCGTTCGTTCTTCGTGTTCTTGACACGTTCTTAGCATTTTTGATACGAAAATGAAATTCGATCATTTCAGAAGCCTTAAATCATCCTTTCTAAAAATGAAACACTATCAAGTACTGTATACGCGAGAGAGAGCTCGATTAGGTAATGAAATCCTTCCTTTTGCTGTTGGGTTTCGTTACCTAATCGAGCCCTCTCTCGCGTATGCAGTGCTTTATCGTGTTTCGTTTTCAGAAAGGATTATTTAAGGCTCCTGAAACGATCAAATTTCATTTTCGTATCAAAAATGCTAAGAACGTGTCAAGAACGCAAAGAACGAATGAAGAACACGAAGAACATGAAGAACGCCAAGAACATATTTTCTCTTGAAATTTCGGCAGAGTTTTCCCTTATATCGGGACATATTTCTCGAAATATTTCGGCAGAGTTTCCCCTTATATCAGGACATATTTCTCGGAAAAATTTGGCAGAGTTTCCCCTTATATCAGGATATAATTCAAAATAAAACGAAAAGAGTTTCCTCTATAAAATCAATCAACAGGAAAACATTAGCGAAACTGAAAGAATATAATTAAACTGCAAGCGATGGAGAATTGGTAGACACCACGTGTCTTAGGTGAGTGAATGTGTGACAAATCACAGGGTTCACTAACGTGCACAGCCGCCCGCACCTAAGTAGGGTATTACACAGATTTCTCCATCAAAATAACTATAAAAGCGGAAAAGAAAGAACAATAAGAAATGGAGAATCGGTAGACACCACGCGTCTTAGGTGAGTGAATGTGTGACAAATCACAGGGTTCACTGACGTGCACAGCCGCCCGCACCTAAGTATGGTGTTACACAGATTTATCCTCGAACCACAATAGGAAATAAATCGGAAAGAAAGATGAATCAAGAACAAAACTTGGAAGAAAAGATGATGAATTAAAAGCCTAGCTTACGAAGCAAACTAAGAGAGGATCATACCTTCCTCCTCCTCGTTCTTCCGGCAGCGCTTCGCTAGCGCTCTTTTCCTGCTTCCCACTCCTCCCGACCTCTCAACCCTAGCCCTTGGGTGGTGGTGGTAGTGGAAATCGTAGAGAATGAATGGGTAGGGGGTATTTATAGGCTTAAAAAAACCACTAACCATGGTTAAAAAACCATGGTTTAGCCCTTAATCGCGGTTAGCGGTCCATGGTTTTGGCCCATGGTTTTGGTCAAAACTTATCCGAAACTTAAGGCTTAAGTTTCAACATTCCATAGGATTCTGGATTCGCTAATGACGCTTAATTAATGCTAATCGTGATTAACTTTTACTAATCGCGATTTAACTTTCACGGCTTATGCTTATCTTTTGCTAACTATTGATTAGTGTTTGTTAATAATCATTAGCAGTTTTCAATCCATCATTATTTTTTAATCATGCTTAATTAGTCTTAATGACAGTCATTATGGCTTAATGACGTCTTAATCCTCCTTACTTCTCTTTCTTTCGAAAATCATAACAAATCAAAACGAAGTCTGATTCACACAAAACAAATTCCGTTGGTTTTCTCTTGATGAGTCGAATCTTATGATATAGGATCCGAGAGGGATCAAATTCAAGGCTTTACAGATGACATATGAAATTTATTAATGAACAATGACATTCGATGGAACTCTCACAACATGGTACACAATATAGATGGAGAAAGAGATTTAAGTGTGGGATATCATTATGATAGATCTAATAAAGAAACTAATTTTATAATGGGGAGTCGATAATAGAGGGATGCCGAGAGGAATTTTCGCTGATAGAATTATTTTATTTGAATGCATATTTATTTTTTATTTATAATAATTTATTTTTACTATTACAGAGTATAATGGAGATAATATTTTCAATTCACCAACAATTATAGAAGAATATGCTAATACTATAACTGGCATATTGCATAAGTGGTAACAAATAAAAATTTTGCAATGTAAGCTTTTAGATATTGTTATAATTACCTCATAGGAAAAAATTCAATATATAAATCATTATTTGAATAATGAGGTAACATCATGAAGAGGCAACATTATTATGAAAATCACATATAACTATTCATATTAAAAATAAAATTTAGAAAGATGACATATGAAATTTATTAATGAACAATGACATTCGATGGAACTCTCACAACATGGTACACAATATAGATGGAGAGAGAGAGAGAGATTTAAGTGTGGGATATCATTATGATGAATCTAAATAAAGAAATTAATTTTATAATGAGGAGTTGATAAGAGAGGGATGCCGAGAGGAATTTTCGTTGATATTTACATATTCTATATGTAGAAGACGGGTAGGGATGGAGAGAGTTTGTACATAAATGCGTAGAGACCGGAGAGAGAGAGAGAGAAAGGAGAAAGAAAAGGAAAATGGTGGCGGGATAAACAAATCCCAGTAAGGAAAGAGTGTGGTCGGAGGGGGAGAGGAATTGAACGTGGGAGGGAAAGAAGGTGAGGATTATTGGCTAAGAGAAAGGTATAGTAGGGCCACATCCCTTTGCCTTCAAGGATTAGAATGGAAGAACAACAGCCTTCTACGTGTTCAAAAGTTGGGTAAAAAGACAGCTTTAATATAGGTATACAGATAAGCATACATTCGATTTTTCATTTGCTATTCCTGCAAACTAATAATAGTTTAATTGGTAAGCAAGAGTATCCATACGATTATTAAGTTAAAAAAAGGATTTCAAGTACACTACAAGTATACTGGAAGTGAACTTGATCATATAATCGATTAAGGATCATGCTATAAGGGTAAGGGGGTAAATCATGTACTAACGTAACAAACCGTAGTCTATGGTCAATAAGTAGAGCTCAGTCCATAAAAATATGCAGGTTGAGTCCCCTGGGTGTCATGTTACTCGCTTTTTAGTAGTTGTTTTGATAGTTAAGAAGGTTGGAATGATAAATGTGACGTGATGTCACATTGCTTATTTGTTATATTAATTGTTTTTATCATTATAGTATGTTTTTGATGTTAACTTTTATATTTGAATCTGGTTAAAACATATTATAACAAAAAATATGAGATCCATAAAATTAATTCCAAATCCAAGAATACATGGGTAGAACTAGGTGGTAACAAGTTTATCTTGAGGTAACCCAACAACCATTTGTTTCAATACAATAATGGGTAATCTGGTAATGCCAAATGGCCTTATTATTTGTGAGGTTCTTGAGTGGCTGTGGCTTTCATAGTATACAATATGATGAATTATATCATAGCAGGCCATAAATTTCGCCGCATCTGCATCATTCACATGAATGTGCGGGCCCTAATGGTCGTAATTAGTACCTCTAACAGGGAGTTTTCTCAAAATAAGAACGGCACGAAAATATTTCTCAGAATATGCATATATGGGCAAACCGTTTGCCGCTTCCTGTTCCGCGCATGGCAAACGATTTGCCATGCCACATGGAAGAACCGGAGAGGGTCGGGAATCAGATTTTGCGCGCTGGTGCAACTTTTCACCATACATGTGGCACGACAAACCGTTTGCTGAGCGCGGAACACGAAACGACAAACAGTTTGCCGATATATGCCCATTGTGAAAATTATTTTCAAGTCGTCCCCATTTTGAGGAATATTTTGTAAAGTTAATACCAGCGAAGATTAACTCAATTCTGATACCATTACAGCACTAAATGAAATTGTATTATTTCCCATCACATCCTTCATATCAATGTCTAGACCTGGCCAAAGTCCGGGCCAGGCCGGGCCATGGGTCGGGTCGAACGGGCCGAGGTATTAAACCCCTTGTCCAAGGCCCGGCCCGGCCCGGTCCACGGGCCATACTTCAAGGCCCAAGCCCGGCCCAGGCCTGGGCCGGGCCGGTCCATGGGCCGAATGTAAAATATTTTTTTATTAATTTTTTAACCAAATTCATGGAGATAATTAAGTTTTTTAGCATCATCTAATCTTTCTAAATACAAGTAACCATAACATGTGTTACTTTGCATGTAAAGTATAAAATAAGATGTAATATTGATAATGTAAAAAAAAACTTGAAGTATATTATATTAAATGTAACTAAAATATAATTTTTAAACATATATTTTTATAGAGCCGGGTCGGGTCGGGTTTTATGACGCATGTCCACGACCCGCCCAACTGAAGGGCGGGCCAAAGAGCAGGCCGGGCCGGGCCAGTCTATTTCCGATATCGCTTGCCCAAACCAGGCCCATAAACGGGCTGGACGGGCTGAGCAGGCGGGCCTTGATCCCCGATCAATGTCCCCATATTACGAATGAAAGGGGAAACGAAGACGACGGGAGAGACGCGACAAAAACGTTGAAATGAAACGCGGTGGAGGCCACGTATCATATGCGACAATTATATTGCCGTCACCGCAACAAGGAATCAAGTACAAGTCCCTGTGGGGGATGCTAATCTTAACGAATGGTGCAGAAGAGAAGAAACACGGCGCCAGTTTTTTTTATACATATCCAAATTTTAGGGGCCATCTTTGCCGTTTATCTTATTACTTATATCACGAGCACGACCTCCCAGGTCAATTACGCAACTTGCATGACCGTGACCCCGCAAATTGGAGGTTTACGAGGACGCTGACAAGTACTAAATGGCTGGACCATGTCAATCGATCCACACTGAATAGGATCGGACCCACCTGGTAGTTCGAGAGTGGCCAATACACTCCGACCCAATAGATCTCTGCACAAAAGTCCAACTTATCACATAAATGAAAGCGCGCGGGGTTCGGATTTTTTCATGCATAACCTCTATAATCTTTTGAATTTATGCGATACCCCCTGTACTTTTTGTATTACATCGTAGGGGTAGTTATTCTTTTCAATAATGATTATCAGCGGTATATGAAATGCCAGTTTATAGAAGAGAAAACGGAGCCTACTTCATGAAGTAAGTAACCTTACCAACTCCATGTTCATTTTCATTACTTTTTTCTGAAAAATACCATCAAGTATTTTCATCACTGTATCCCTCTAATATGTTATTCCAATTTCATCAGAAACAGAGACTCCTATGTCCTCCATCTAGAACATGTAATTTTAACTGATTTAGAATTATTGTAATTGACTTGTTCTGGATGGAGAGCATATGAGTCTCTATTTTTGATGTAATTGAAAAGATATATTATAGGGATATAGCTATAAAAATGCATGGTAGTATTTTCCAAAAAAAATAAAAAAATAGACAAATAATGAGCATGAAGTATGTAACGTGTTAGGATTAGAGTTAAATTAGGATCATGAATCCTAATGGGATTGACTCCTAATCCTAATAGTAGTTGACTTATATTCTATTTATAGTCTTATTGGGAATAAGACTATGGAGTTGTAACTGGGTTATATACAGAGAAGGTGGAGGCATTGTCTCAACACCACAACAAGAGAGAATACCACAAGAGAAGAGAGAGAGAGAGAGGGAGAGAGGGAGGGAGCGAAAGAGAGGGAGAGAGAGAGAAGAGAGAGAGGTGAGAGAGCGAGATAACAGAGAGAGTTGTAACTGTTCTTCTTATAGTGATCTTTTTTCTCTAGTGGTCGCGAGAGGTGACCAACTACCATTATATCTGGTTGTTCTTTCTTTCACGTGCTTCCTTGGTGGTAGTCGATTGTGCATCCGCATCCGTATCGGTTGTCGGTTCCCAACATAATGTTACCTACTTCATGAAATATGCTCATTTTCCTTTTTACGAGAAAAAGAAAAGAGCATCAGGGTCTCATGGGAGGCATGCGATGTGGATGAGAACAACATCCAGGTCTCATGGGAGGCAGGCGATGTGGATCGTTTGTAAGGAATCTATGAGAGGTGATGGGAGACAAGATGTCCCCACCAGTTGTGACGAGAGATCAAATGCCTGAAGGAGAATGATGGATTTTCTATCATGCATGTGCGGCTGTGGGGTAGGAGGTCATGACATGGGATGGACGAGGGCAACCATGTTATTCTGATCACAGCCCTTGGCCATAGATCTTGTGGCTGTGGGCGAGGACATCTCTAGGGAAATGCCATTACGAGAAGGAAGAAGAAGACACTCAGGTTTCAAAATCTGATTAAGTCAACCCAAACCAATCAAATCAAATCAAATCGCATCCTCTTCTCACGTTGCTTCAGCGACAGTCCTTACCTGCGTACAACTGCTTCCTCTCGTTTCTCCTCATTCCTTGCGACGCCACCTTGCTCCCTTTAGGACACTTGCTCTTCCTCCTTCCCCATCATAACACCTCGCTCCCCATCCTTCTTTGCTCACAAAGATTGACAGCGATTTGCATTGAACATAAACTATGGGATTGCTAACACATGCAATTGCATCGACCAAGTTTATTTGTCAACAACTAACACCTTCCATTGCCATTGGTGGAAGTCCTGTCTATCATAATAAATAGTTGTGTACTGATGATTGCATATATATCCATCGAGATATGCTTCCAAAGATGATTAAAGCATGATATATTCATCAAGCTGCTGTTACAAGAGATGAAAAATGCAGGAATGATGTCTCGCAAGATAGTGGATGTTCATGACACATGATGAGAAACTCCAAACACTCAGTAAAATGATATCAAAGGTGGATGTATCACACTAGGTAACAACCATTGATGTCCTTTTATAGGAAAAGGTATTATTGGTAGTGATTAGATGTAAATACAAGACATGTCGATGGAAATCGGTTTAGTGCACAACCTGCTAAGCACCAGTCAAATTCTACGGCAATTATTGCAAGGTAGCATTTTCTTACAATTTTGTAGAGATTTTTACAGAAAATCCAGAAAAAATGATGTTTAAAGGAGATGGAAATAAAGTCATCTACTGTTCAGATTTCATTAAGATCTTCTCATTAACTTGCCCACTTGTCACTGCTGAAGAAATTACGATTTGACACAAATATTAGGATACAATAATTTAAGAGTGGTAAATAAACTAATTGAAAACTCTGATTTAATTCAATTGCATACAAAACTACAAGTTATTATATAGAGATTGATGAGAGACGGACAACAAGCTGCACCGCTAATCCTTTTGCATGGCAAATTCAATTCTTCGAAACATAATATCTATAGATATGGGAAGCATAACATTGCTATGCGTAATTTTTTGGACCCTATTGAGGAGCTCTGCCACTTCAGTTACCAAGAACCCAAAGGTGTCAAAATCGAAAAGAATGAAAACATGTTAATTGTCACTACAAGCCCTTTCATGCTTAGCAACTTTATCTGAGACAGCTTTCTGTGCAGCGTACCCCGCAATAAAATCACTCCTTATCGAACCCACCAATGGAGAAACTCCAGTCAAATCAACATATGCATGTTTCTGTCTAGCCCATCCAAATATTAAAATATTTGTTGGTTTGAGTATCGATTTTCCTTCCTGTGGGCCAGTCAAAAAATTCACTGGTGTTTCTTTCTTTGAAGCAACTCCAGCATGTATGAGTACATCATAAAGGACATCCATGATAAGATCATGTCTATATTTAAAACCTGAGAGTTCACAACAATGAACTGCATGCTCCCCAAACGTTTCTAGGAAGGATTTATGGCATATTGGACAAGCTTCATCTGCTGGGAATAGAGGGATCATTAGGTGATACTTGAGAATAGTACGTTATTCAATGGGTGACATATGCATTCCAAGGCTCTCGATAAGGAAATCTTGGGCATGATCATCTTGTAAACTACAGAAAATTGCTTTTTGTATAGCAGCCATGTTAAGCTCAACTTCCATTTCTTTAACAATTTTGCTAAAAAGGGAACTCGCCAAAGCATTCTAGACTTTAGGGGGGGTGGTATCCTTGTTAGAAAAATAGGTAAGATCGAGAGATGGAAGTATGACACGTAGGCCCTCCAAAGCATTTAGAAAATCAGAATCCATGCGGTGTATCATGCTATATATCTCATAAAATATGATCTTGAAGCACCCAAGATTAAGCTTTAGAGGCCACTAAACCATATGAAAAAGCTTCAATAGCTAAATGTGGACCTAAGCCATCGAGTTTGATGGGTAATGACGCCACCCACCATTGAAGATAACCAAAGAAAGGGCCTCCACAAACTACAATATCCTCAATAGATCCGCGTAATCCTTTGTCAAACCATGTAGCATCTCGTTTCATGTATGCGGGTTGACATGTCCTTAAGCCAAACATGAGCTTGGCAGTACACATACAGTACCATAATAAGAGAAGCTCACTTTGTAGATCATCCAACTGAGGAAGTAAATGCATTAAGTCAACAGCTTTGGTGGCCCTCATCATAGCCAAGTCTTCAACAAATTCTTTGTCCCTACTCGCTACTCCTCCAAGTAATCTCACACCTAACATTGGCCTCCCAATATCCACGAGAAACAAACCTTTATGAATCTTATGACCATCACATAAAGGCCATAAAAGCTCTGTTTTTTTATATTCAGAATAAGGCCCATCTCTGGACCCCTACGTTGTATAATGTCAAGTGCCTTGGCGACCTCCAATGTGTCCCCAATGATAGTTCCATCGTCAAGATACCAAGCATGGAGCAGGAGTTTGCAATTATATCTGATCTCATGAATAATTAGATGCAATGCCATAGAAAAAAGAAGTGGACCTAAAGGATCACCTTGCTGCACTCCGGTGGTTGATTGTATATGATTTTCTCCAATGTACAATTTGGCGGCTTGAGCATACATAAATTCCACCCATGAAGAGGTAGATGGACATCTCCTCATCGAAGATCTATCTATCATGTTGAAAGCATTAGAAAAATCTACTGTAAGCATAGAGAGAGACCCGTCACCACACAGCTTGCTCAAAAGTCGGTTGGTGTAGTGTAAGATGCCTTCCGCTCCTCTAGATACACCAACCCCACATTGAAAATCATTGAGATACTTAGACGCCTCGTTGCCCACCCCTTCCATAGCAACTTTGGATACAAGACACCTCCAGATAGTGCCTATTGCAATAGGACGTATGCCGTTGTCAGGTTTGAGTAGTGGCGTAAGAGGTTCATAGGCTAGAAACTCAGCCAAACTCAAGGGGCATCTCTCACCTATCCATAAAGAACTACCAAGGAGATAACATGTAGGGGATCAGTGGCAATCATCGACCTGTCCCCACAAAGGGCATCTAAAATATGTTGAGCTCTCAGGCAATCTCTACCACATGATGTCCCCTTCAGAAATGTTTTGATAGCTCGTAAAATAGCATATGCATCAACTATAAGAGGAGTCTCTGAAACCAAGATATCTGGTATGGAAAGAGATGGCTTAAAAGGATGTTTAGCCTCCAAAGCCTTCATGGTGTCTTCATTATAAGGGGTCACTCTTGAAGAGCACAAAACCTTTATGGTTGCTTGATGAATCCTCATTTCAACGCCTTTATTCTTTGATTTTGACCTTTAAATCCTAGATAAATACATGTACATAGCATTAATTTGTCAAAATAAATATTCTATAAGTTGTACAAAATACTGTAGAAAATAATGTATAAATACCGCATTTATTGCCAAAATAAAAGAATAAAGAAAAGAAAAGAAAAGAAAAAGAAATAAGACACAATAGGTGTTGAGTGACCCTAGCCCCTGAGACTCAGTCATCATGATGACTTAGTCGACAAGGAATAAAGTAGGGGGAGATAGGGCAACGAATTGTACAGAAAATAGTCGGTAAACCCTACAAAAATAGGCCAATAATTATCTTTTGGGACATATTTTATTCTTTATTATTTATTCATCAAATCAGGAAATTTTGTCATGAAAGTTGTAGATAAAAATACAAATAAAATACAAAATTGAGTTTACATAAAAATACTATATAATGTACAAGTTATACTCAAAATAAAATGACAAAACCTAAACTTCACAGACCCATATCTCCTAAATAAAAACTTAAAATGTCCGAAAATGATTAAATTTTTTATTTTTTTAAATAAGCAATTTTATAAAGGTGATTTCATTCAATTTGGAGTTAAGATGTGAAAGTTAGGTTTTGGGCCCTATTGTACAATAAAACTGAATAAAATATTCATTTTATTTATTTCTATTACTTTTAGAATTTTATATTTTTTATAATTTTATAAATACTATGTATAGTATATGTACATATTTAAATTAGAATAAAACCATAAAGAAAACACAAAAATAAAATAAGTATACACAATACATAGATGAAATACATATACTTATACATATATATTATATTATATTTATTTAAGTGTACATATTATATTAAAAAATACAATAAAATTATTTTATGTATATTTAAATAAGTTGTAAGTATATAAAATAAGGGTATAAAATAATAAACTATAAACACAAAATAAAAATAAAATGCATAAAATATAGATGAATATACCAATATTTGTACTTGTAAAAAGTAACATGTAATAAAACACCTCATAAGAATACATAAAAATAGGCATTAAATTCTACATAGAATTAGGAATATTTTTTATTTTATATACTAAAATTAATAAATTCATTTATTAATTATTTTCCATTCTCCATGACATTTCTACCTTGGAATTTCCCGGTTGGTCCACGTAGACCAATCAGGAGGCAGAGTTTGTTGACCTAGGGTCAATTGTACCTCACCCTTTTGGCTTCTTTCAAAAGTCATGAGCAAGCCCACTTCACTGATTTATCATGCCTCCATCCTTCACCATTTGCCCTTGAGACCTCCACCATTGTGTAGCCCACTCATCCCTGATCTTCGAACATGCTAGAATCTTCCCAACCCCCTCGCCATTTCACACAATATCACCTCAAAACTCCTCAAAAATTCATCTATAAATATGCCCCCATTTTCACCTTTTGCTTTTTGATCCCTCTTCAGACCCTTTGACCCCTCATATCACCCTCCTAGCCCTACTATTGGTGACAGGGGCAGGAAGGCAGTGCCCTGCAGCGAGGGACCTTGAGTAGTCAGATCCATCAACCACCAAAGTTGCTCCGGCAGGTTCTGCTCCTTCGGCCAGTGGAGCCTCATTTCCTGTTATTTCTAGGTAGCATCCTATACCTAGTTCTATTTCTGTTCGTTAATTTCTAGCTTCCTGCTTGATTTAGCGTAATTTTGAAAACCCCTTTTGACTTGGAGCTTGAGATCCAGGTCGAATTGCCCGTGTTCCCGTCTGTGTTTCGACCCACTCTCACCTCATTCTTTTTCCCCAATGTGTTCTTCACATTTTCCCATACATCCACCTCGATTCCTGCAAGGACTCGAGCCCTCAGAGCTCCCCCACCGCATCTCACCGGAGCTCCACCTCCATTCCATTTCCCCCTTCATTTCGACTAACTCCCAGGTCGAGGACATAGACCTCGTGCCCATGAGTGTTTTGGTGCTTGTTTGCAGGACTGAGAAAGTGTTTGGAGCCTTGACGATCAAATGGAGTCGCTCCAGGTACTCCAACCTCGCTGGAGTGCCTCGTGCCCCCTCGTCATTCTTAGAGTCTGCCGTTGGATGTGGAGGACACCTAGCTCCCTGCGGGGCTTGTTGGAGGAGTATCCCACGACCGGAGCACCTCGAAGAAACGAAGGATTGAAGTTAGTCGGTGGCATGTTCTTGCATGTTCATCCATAGGTGTCTGGGGCTGTTAGATCAAGAACTAGGGCCGATGTCTAATCTCGGCCCTTGGTTCTATTCAAACCGTTGCCCGACCGTAGCCACAGTGTTAAGTGGGAATATTTCTAAGACACCCTCTACCTTTTTGTAATATGTAAATGGTCCTATAAATATTCTATGTAGTTTAAAAAGTATTGGACTAATTGCATGTAACCTCCTGAACACCTTTATATTGCACTTTAGTCCTCAACCACATCACCTCACGTGACGGGCCACGTGCTTGGGAAAATTGCATGTATACCCATGCACATCTTGTAATTTCATTTTAATATACTAAGTTTGAATAATAGTTGTCAATTTTGGCTTTATTTGCACTGTGCCCCCTGAGCTTATTTTTAATTGCAAAAATGACATGCTAGTTCAGGAATTTTTGTGTATGTTTTCTATTTATTAAAAATAGAATCCGTGGTCTAAAATTCTATAATAATAAGGATAGGTTCATGTTTGCAATACTTTCACATCGTATTTTTAGTTTTGCAATTTTAAACTTTTTCATATTTTATAAAAATCGAAAAGAGCACAAAAAGTCCTTGTTTGACTTAAAAACCCATAAAATATAAAGACATTTTGAAAAATCCTCCAAAAAATAGCGTATAGTTATTATAGTATATTGTACTCCAAGACTAAAAAATCCCTAAAAATAAAAAAAAGAAAATGCATAAAAACCAAAAAGATCCGAAATCCTATAAAAATATAAAAACTCTTCTATAAATCCAAAAATATTCATTCTTGTCCTATATTCTTAATTTTATATATTCGAATATATAAAAAATAATTTTAGAATTTTTGACCTTATTTAGTATTTTTAAATCTCAAAACAATTTGACCTAATTAAAAAAGTCCTGATTTGAGATTTTTACTTTGAAATATATAAAAATTAACAAAATTAACAAAAAAAATAAAAAAATAGTAGAAAATATTAAAACCCAAAAATAGTTTCTTTTGTCATTTTTTACTATTTTATTTATATTTATAAGTAATTACCCTATAGAGTATTATATATATTAATATATATGCTATAATATTATTTATCACTGTAAATATTTTATAATTATATTATATATATTACAAGATATATAGTTAATAAAAATTTTTAAAAATTATATATATATATATTAAAATCCACATTTTTTTATTGATATTGTGCATATATATACATATATACCTATATTATTTATTCATTATTTTCTATAAATAATATAAAGTGCTACATCGTTTTGCTTCCTATGTTCGACACCCTACTCTGCTTGTCACTATACACACTTATTTATAGGGTTTATAATAAATTTTGATTTACACCTACTTAATCATTAATAAATATCTATTGTGTGGGTTGATTGTTGATTTCATCGCTTGATCTTGTGAGTGGTCACCCATCGACTGCACTCTCGCCTTGTGTGGAGTGCAATACCCTTCTCGCTCGATCAATTTGTGATTTCAATGTTGTAAAGTGTCCATCTGATACTTTTGCAAAGATACTGTCTAATATTGGAGCTTTGATATTTATTCTCCTCCAAGGGGTTGTTCTGACTAAGACATGAAGTCGCAGGTATATCATGCTTCAAAATATCACCCACCCACTTGGTAGAACCATATGTACTTCCCCACGTAGTGAGTAAGCTCAGGATAAGTCGTTATTGTAAGGATTTTCTAGTGCCATATCTTCTATCCCGCCTGTTCATAGGCCTAGAAACCTGTAGGGTGCAACGAGGAAGAATAAGCATTCTAACCCAAGCATGTAGGGATCCCGACCCAGCGATAACTTGATATAGAGCAGTTTTCAAAGCATGAGAGAAAGAAATATAACAACTGGGAGGAATACTCTTAACTATGGTGATCAGTTCTTTAAAAATATGATCAATGAGCTTAGCATCGATAACCAACCCATATATGACATCGGGAACAACAGGAAGTATGGATCTCAAAATGTTGATAATGTGGCCTTAAACCACCCCTGTGTCATCTATAACTCGAACAAGACCATCATCATGATGGCAAGCACGACTCATAGCTTGTATCTTCATGCACCTCCCACACATCCACTTATTAATAACCCTTAAGGTCCTTTCTAAGGCTAGATAATAAATCAAGATCGAGCTTAATGGCATCTCGCAAAACAGTATCACGCTCATCATTGGAAAGATTTACCCTCTTTATATGAGATATTATTGTGTAAACCATTTCTCCATTCCCTACCATCCGGGCAACAATTGAAGTTCCAAAATGGACACAACAATCCACCTGAACGAACGTGAGACACAGAAAGCCTCCGCTGAAAAAGATTGCGAGAGTTCATGATATGTTTGAGGTGCGAGAGCACATGCTATAAGAGGAACCTCTCCTTCTCAAGTCAGACATAGTGGAGGTCATCTCGATAGGAGGAGGGGACATCAACGGGAAAACGTCGATGCACGTCAGGTTGTGTGGGTTCCTCACGACGGTGGAAAAGATGATGTGGTAAGGACAGGGAAAAGGGGCTTATTGGACTGACAGTCACAGTTCGAGATGGAGTTGTTGGTTGGTCGTTGTTCGTTGGACTGGTGGTTGGATGGTCGGGGTAGGGCGGGGTTATTGGCTGGCTGGGAGCGGGGGGGCAGGCTCTTGTAATGGGGTGCTGGGGGCACTGGGCAGTGAGGCATCGAGGTCTTGGCCATGGGGCGGGGGAAGGCACTGGGTTCTAGAGATGGGGCGGGGCCATTGGGCGGTGGGACGCAGGCACGGGTGAGGCGCTGGGAGCGGAGGGCGGGCGGTGGGGGCGAGGGGTCGGGCAATGGGGTGCTTGCGGTGGGGGTGGGGGGTGGGGTGCGGGGATGCGTTGCGGGCGGGGGTGCGGGCAGGGGTGTGCGAGGGTGGGGTACACTAATTGAGTGTAAACTATTTAGAGGTCTACATATACTAGCTTTTAAAATGTCGATTGTGTATTCTTCTTTTGAACTTAGTGAATTAAGTAGAGAAATATTTAAACTAACATCTTTTGAACATAGTGAATTAAGTAGAGAAATCTTTAAACTAAAAGAGTTTCATTTCTGCTAAAAGACTCTGTGAGCATTTACATGTGGATCTCTTTTGTCGAGGATTGCTAATCAAACCACATAGTGAAGAACGAATTCTCGAGTTCGATTCGATAAGAAAGTTTGTGCTCTAGTCTATTCTATAAAAGTTCGACATGATATATTTAAGTTCAAGTTCGTTGGGAAATAAAAGTTTGAGTTGAGTCTGATAGTAGTTTTTTCAAGATTTGAAAACTCAAATTTATTTAGATGATGGAGATCAAAATATGAGTTTGATAATAAGGCCCGTTAAGCAGTAAAAATAAGAATGTATTCAAGCTAAAGTGGTATAAAGCCTACTTATTAATACCATAATTTCTTTAACCCTCAAACTTCTCATGTACACAAAAGTTACATACACACTTGCATACTTATACGTACACATGTATCCAACTTGAAACGTTTATAGAACAATTGTATGTTATGTTCATGTGCAATTCGTTAAGCTATTGAAATAATTTTAATCTTTTTTTACGATGATCCGTGATTGCATTCCCACATAAGCTAGCATATGCCTGAGCTTCCTTGCCTTCTATAGTATAGCAATCTTCATTCTCATCAACATAATCGATTTCTGCATTTTTTAGAGCAAGGATCTTATGTATTTACAGATGGATGCTTCTCTCCGAGCTTCTTTATTATGGCATCTTTCAGCTTCCCAAAATTATTTGTTTTGGTGATCGCTGGCCTTAGATTAATTATTATTTTGAGTTGTTTTCTCCTACAATATTTCATTAAATCAGAATTTATCCCATCATTTAATAAATATGGTCCAGCATATGGCAGGTGGTTGCTCTTGTTTATGGACCTTCCATGACCATTGCATTATCCAAGAATTCCATAAGTTTGCACATGCCTTTAGTATTATCTGATTTTCCTCTACTTCATTTGTTCCTAATGGAACAAAATTTTGTAGCTCCAGAGGGAGAATTTCATGAGTGGCTCCAAAGTTATACCAGAAATTGTGTATAAACCAGTTTTTAGGCTCTGTTTGTAGTTGGAACCTTATGAAATAGCTATGTGTCACGAATTTATTTTGGATGAATAAGGCATGTTTCCATGCTTCCTGATAATCCCAATAGTTATATGCAATTGGTAACTTCTTGTTTTTATCATTTTTTTGATGACATAGGGGTTTCCTTCAGTGCTCCATTCATTCATCGGGATAATTCTTTCAATATTCATTTGAGAATATGATACAAAATCCTTTGGATATGATTTATACAGGTTGTTTATAATAGCACTCTGAGTTTCTGTGAGGACTCGTTCATAAAATGCCTAGTTTTTTTCCCACAGAGATCGGAATATGATGCCTCAAAACAAATTCTTTCCAAACCGGTTGACTAAAAGTGTTTAGCCGGAACACCTTTGTTAAAAAACGTCTTTATACCATTTGAAGCTTGATAATTTAGGGCACTTTAGATTCATTAATTATTGTCCTAGTTTTCTTGAGTGTTTATGGATGATCCTACAAAATGTTGGATAATGTTAAGGATTAACATATAAGCATAATTTGGTGTGTTTTGTCCATCTTCTCTTTTGATTGGTGCTCCCATTCCGTATTGCTTTATGGCATGAAGGATGGTATTTTTTGTTCTTGTGTGAGATAATGATTCCACCATCCTGGCCTACAAATCCTGTTGTTACCATTTGTACCGTTTGTTATTGATTATTTCCTCTAGCCATACTTGCTTGGATAAATATGGTCATCTTGCGTAAGGTGTTCATTATTTGATATTCGCTTAGTTCGTCTATATTCCATTCTACCAAATATGTTCCATCATATGTATCTGCTATATTTTTTGCATATTGTTCTAGCTAGAGATCTACTAGGGTAGGTCTTCTGTAATGATTTTTTCGTGTTTTGTAGTTATATTGTTGTTTTTCTTATTGGACGTTAGGGCTCTTATTTCTGGGAATTCTTCCTCTTCTTTTTCTTCGGAGCTTGATTCCCTTTCAGAGATGGTTCACTATCAGAGTTTAACTCTTCTTCAAAGTCATCACTTCTTTTTGTAATCGTGTTGACCTTCTTGTCAAGTGATAGTATCAACCCTTTGAGTCTCCCTACTATCTCCGTTACTAAGTCTTTATCTGATTATTCTTTTTTACCATAAGTAGTGATCCCTTCTTCCCCAGATTTAGTTTTTTCTCTAAATTTATTGCTGGTATTATTGGAGTGGATTTCTATATTTTCTTAGTTTCTGTTAGCCTAAACATATTTTATATCTTTTCTGTTTGTTTTCCTATGATTTGTAGGTTTATATTTGTAGAGTTCAGTTGTTCGGTTATGGATTCTATATGTTCTTGTTTTGCAGGGTTCATATTATATCCCATTTTTGAGGGGTGATATTTTCACTCATTTGATCATAATTCTAAAGGTTCGAATGATGGATTTATAGATTCGACCTCTTCATCTTTGGTTGTCTTCCAAGTAGTTGTGATCTTTTTTATTGTCATAGTATGATCTCCTATAGGCAATTCATCTAGTACTTCTCTTAGTGTTCTTATATAATGATCTTTCTACCATTCACAAAATGCTATATTCATTTCTAATCTTTCCATTTGTTCATACCAAATGATTCTAATTTCTTCTCTTTTTTCTTTGTTAACGTATTAAAGAACCATTCTACCTTTTCTTTATTTTTGTTGGAGTTGAAATCATCTCTTAACATTCTGTTATATATGTGGAATGTCTTTGCCCTGGTTACACTTATAACATTTACTTTAACGTCAGATTCAGTTGGTTCATAGTCTTCATATACTGCATAGGATAGTCATGATGATAGTCCCAAATATTGCATTCTATTCATGGGGTCTATTTTTATTTGTGATGTTATACTAACCTGATCGGCTTCATCATGTATGGATTGAGTGAGTGTCTAGATCCATTTAACGATCTTCTTCCTATGGTGAAACTAATTTCGACGTCTCCATTCTGATGTTCTATTATATCTTGTACTTCATTGTTTTGTGTGGGTTTGTTGTGTTGGCTAATGATAGGGTCCATTTTTTCGAAAGTATTATTTCTTCCCATTTTATGGCTTCGTTATTATAGTGCTATTTTTAATATTTGTGAGGAATAACGTTGTTACTCCTTTTTCTTGTGATATAGCCGACAAGATAATTCGACTGAACCTTTAAGGTCTTCACGTATTCAGTTGGTGAATTCAAAGGGTTTGTATTGTGTTTGATTTGTGTGAGTTTTCTCTGCACATTTGCGTGCCCCGTAGTGCATAGATTCTCCTTGATGTTCGTGTTCATATATGATCCTCTTAAAATAGAAGATGATTAGTTGGAGGGATTTTTATTCAGACTCCACGACTTTATCATTAAACCCTTCAAAGAGATCGTCTTCAGAAGTCCCTTCACTTCCTGGACCTCCCTACAATCATGACCCTCTTGAGTCCAGGCTCATTCACTTTGGGGATGGTCAAGCACTGGCCAACCCTATCCTCTCTTCCTCACTCACCAAGGAAGACTTTCGCCTTGGTGAGAATGAACTAAGTTAAACAAACTCAACTAATTCAAATCCATTTGCTTATGAAGGTCACAAAGAAAATTCATTCAAGATGCCTCGTAAGAGGAAAGATGAGGAGGAGGAGGAGCAGCATGACAATCAATTCCTGATGATACTAGCTAGGTTGGTTGCATCTAATCAGCAACATGCCCTACTTAGATCTCAGATGGGATAGTTAAATGTAGGGGTTGATGCACTCATGGATATGTCATACAACACAGGACAGTTCATAGTGCAAATTACCTAAGTCCCGCAGAACCAGAAATCAAATACGGGTTGAACCCGTCCTTTCTAAATTTATTGCCACGATTCAACGGGAATACCAAAGAGGAACCCCATGCATTCCTAAGGGACTTCGAGCTCCTCTGTGCTAAGTTACGTCACCCTAGGGTTAAACAAGATTATATTAGGCTCACTACCCTTACATTTTCATTGGGGATAAGGCTGATTATTTGGTTAAGCCTTTAGGTATGACAGTGGCCACCTATGACCTACTCAAGGACTTGTTCTTAAAGAAGCCCTACCCTTTGAGTAGAACTAAATAGAAGAATTCACACATCACGAGTTTTTCCCAACTTCCTAATGAACCTTTCGGAAACGATTCAAGGACATACTACAGAAATGTCCATGTCATGGATTGGATGATAACATCATGGTCCAATCTTTATTTATTGGTCTCAACTTTGAGATGCATGGTTTAGTGAGCGCAGCATGTGGAGGCAGTTATACATCATGTGGTGCGGATACCACCTAGACGGTATTCGAGAAGATGGCTGACATTAACTGTGCATAGATGATCGGTAGGGCATATACTGAGTCCCCAGTTGCATTCATATCAAAGGGGGAAATACTGTGGGCGATCTCGCAGAGGACCTGGTCACCTCCGTGGGGATTATTGTAGATAAGTTAACAATGGTCCAATAGATTGATAAGAGAATGAATGAGCTTGAAAGCTTAATCAGACTTCAGAAGTAGGTGTAGGAATTATTAGAGAAGGTATCCAAGTTTAAGATATATGCCACGACTACACTTGATGCTCCTATTTTCTGTGTAAACCATGTACATGAGCAACCGATGTTAGGGTGATACCAGCCATGGGTAGGAAATCACTCTTACACCCAATCATTGCAATAGTAGGTGCCACTAGCTAAGACAGTACAAGAGGAGCCTCCCCTAGTGTGGGAGGTGGATGGTGTATGGTACACCCAAGACCCTGCTCGGCAGGAAAGTACGAGGGACCAATAGCCTAACTAGCATCCATCGACCTTCTACAATATTGTGTTCGCCTCAGCACCACATCCTCCACAACACAACCCTAGTCTTTATCAGCCCCAATAGAGGCAACAACAACAACAGTAGACCACCAGGGCCAATACCAGTTGGGCCAACATGGCCCGAACTACCATCATCATCCCTGCACCAGCAACAACAACAAAAGTATCAGGGCCATTAGAGACAGTCCTAACGATATCATTATTGTTAGAAGAATATTCTTAGTCAGCACCGATCGACTTTCAGTGCCAGATTCTCAATGAGCTTCATTCCTACCAGAACAAGATTTAGGACATGCAGGTGGACATCAATCGCTTGTCTTGATGGCAAGACGGGAATACGGCTCAACGTACCTCCATTCTCACTTAAGTTCAGGCTAACCCCAATAGCCTGAACAAGTCTCAATCGCAACAACACTTGGGTCTGGTATACTACCCGGATACTATTAGATATGAGCATGAGATTCTTTCGTGTGATGATGTTTATCATACGTCACTCAGGAGCGGAAGGACCGTGGTCGTACGTGACTGGGAAAAGGACACAAAGAGGGCACCTCTGGAGCTCTACCTAAGGAGCTTTTAGAGGATGAGGAGGATAGGCATCATATTCAATAGACCTCTCATCAACACACAAGGTTACCTGCTCAAGAGACAGCAAGGAGAAGGACTCGAGTACCTGATGAATCTCCATTTCATCACCTTTATTATTTCATGTTGGCCTTTAATCCATGGCTAAATGCATGTAAATAACATTATTTTGCATAAAATAACATTCATCGTTTATACTGTATTTATTGTATAAAATACTGTAATAAATGCCAAAATAAAAGATCAAAGGAAGAAAAAAAGGAAATAAAATACCAAAGGTATTTTATGATCCTAAACCCTGAGATCTAGGTATCATGATGACTAGGTCAACAAGGAATAAAGTAGGAGAAGATAAGGGCCAAAAACACAATAAAAACCCTCATTTTTATTCTTCAATAATCTATTTTGGGACCCATTTTATTCTTTATATTTATAAATCAAATCAATAAACTTTGTACATGAAAGTTGTAGATAAAAATACATAGGAAAATACAAAATTTATTTCATACAAAAATTATGTTTATTGTGAATTCTACACTCTGAATAAAAATCTAAAATCCCAACTTCACAGACATGTATCTTCTCCATATGAACTCAAAATGCACCAAAATCACTTTAATTGTATAGAACTTTTAGTTAGATATTTAGTGAAGGTGGTTTCACTTGATTTGGAGTTAAAATGTAAAAGTTAGTTTTTGGACCCTACTGTATATCATAACTGAAAAAAATATTCATTTTATTGTTTATATTTTTTACAATCTTATAAATTTTTATAATTTTTTAAATATTATTTATAGTATATATACATAATTAGAATAAAAAAGGCATAAAAATACTCTAAAACTATACATAAATACATAGATGAATTGCCTGTGCACAAACCTATATAATAAACAAACATACTTATTTTAGTGTACAAATAACTTCAGAAAAATATAACAAAAATATATTTATGGATATTCAAATAAGTTATAAATATATAAATTATGTGTATAAAATAATAAAATAGAAAATAGAAAATAAAAATAAAATATTCAAAATATAGGTCATTATACATATACTTGTAAAAAGTATCTCATATAAAATAAACCCATAATAAATAAATAAATATCATAATAAAATACTATATAAAATAATAAATAATTTTTATGTTTTAATAGAAAATCAAATAATTCATTTAATATTTAATTTTTATTCATTTAATCTTTTTATCATGATTTTGTCGTTTTATGTCCTAGGTGGACCAATGGGAGTCCATCGTGCGTTGACCCTAAGTCAACTACACGGTCCTCCCCCGCCAGCGTTGTCAGAACTCGACACCTCCTCTTTCTCCAATTTTTCATGCATTGTCTGTCGCTTGAATCAAATCGAGCCCTTTACCAAATATGTTCCCCATACAACCCTCACTTTTGCCATACACTTAGGTCTCTTGTAGATACAACCTATCGCCTGTGCATCATCGATCTTTTGAGCCGCGAACCTTCACTTGTAAATACCCCCTCCTTCACCTTTTTTTCATTTTTGGCTCACCTTCGTCGGCTGGAACCCTCAGACCATTGCACGACCATGTGGAGCTTGGTGACGGATCACTCCTGGCCAGTTTTCAGCGTACATGAGGCCACATTTAGTTTGAACCCCATCGCTAGAGCTTGCTACAGTGATGTCCTATGCTCCTTGGTTTCACCACCATGTTCGAGCTGATAGGTTCGGTATTTTCTTTGCATTTCTTTTCACGCATAGTGTAGTTTTAATTTCTCTTTTTATCATCTCCAGCATCTTTAGGGTTTAAAGTACGCCGGAGCTCTAGAGCTCCGACCACCATTCAGTCATTGTAAACTCCTTGTCTAGCCGCCTCATACACTTCAAAACCTCCCCCCTTCATTTTTGAACCTCCTGACCACTTTGACCCAATTTAATCCTTCATGGATCAATGTATCGACGCTCCATCTCCACCTATTGTTGGAACGTCACCACCTCACCTCCACCCCCCTCTCCTTTCACCTAATAACAACCTGAATATCTTTTCATGTGCATCTGTGTTCTATCCATGTAGGTATCTAGAGGAGATGGCCCCCAACTAGGGTCAATTTGTCCCAAGAACTCAGTCCTGAGCGCTTGTCCTTCATCGACCTGCTAGGACCCCACCGATGGTCCTAGATGCATTTGGAGGCGTCATTGGCTACAGGCAAGCCACGGGAAGCTGACGAGCCTCAAAGCATCCCAAATTGAGCCTTGGGGCGCAATGAATAGAAGGAAGAGGGAAGAACATGCATGTGTTCTTCCCTGCTCTTGGGGAATGAAGCGTGGTCGTCTGATGGGGTTTCGCCCAGTTTATACATCGACCATTGGTTCTTGGGCCTTGACCACCATCAGATGAGAGGACAGATCTAATCGCGATCATCCGATAGTGAAGCGGTATGGTGGATCCTTCACCGTTCGGTGTGCCTTAGTGAATCATCTCCAACTGTTGGATCGCACAGAATAAGGGGTAAATTGTAGAGACACCGGCTGCTCTATTTTATTTTATTTTTATTCTTGTAAATAATGTTTGTAGAGTAAATAAATATGGACAAATTGAAAGGACTCCCCTGATATTAATGATATTTGCTTATGAGTCCATGCCAGCTCACCTCATGTGGACAGCCACGTGAGGTGGGCAATTTGCAGGGGTATGTCCTCTATTTTTGTAATATAAAATTACAATTAAATTTGTATATAAGTGTTACATTTCTGGTATTTTTGCACATAGCCCATTGTTATTTTGATTGCAAAATGCCCCTACAAGCTTATTCATTTTAGTGCATGTTTGTTTAATTTTTATAAATATCATCAGTGCTCCAAAAATTATGAAAAAATAGGATTATGTGTCTGCTTGCATGCTCTTTCACGTCATATAATTAGTTTTGCATTTTCCTATTTATTAAAAATAAAAATAGCATGTTTATTCCCTGTTTGCCTTAAAAAATCCAAAAATTATAAAATCATGTTTAAATATTCCAAAAAATAGTATATATTTATTATTTATGTTGTACATCTAAATCAAAAATCCCTAAAAATAGAAATAATAATAATAATTTAAAAATCTCCAAAATCCTCATAAAGAAATCCAAAAATATTTATTTCTGTCTCTGAATTTTCTTTATATTATATATCAGCTATTAAAAATAGTTTTACAATATTTTGATCTATTTAGTATTTTTAAATCTCAAAACATTCATCCCATTTAAAAGGTTCCATATTTTATGTATCCAGGACTTTAAAATACCTAAAATTTAGCAAAAATTCCTGAAAAATCACAAAAATATTAGAAAATATGAAAAGCATAAAAAAATTTCTACAAATTTTGATTATTTTTAGTTGTATTTATAATCATATTACCCTATATTATTTATATATCTATATTTAGTTATACAAATACCTATATTCTATATTAGAAATAAAAGGAAATTAAAAATCAGAAAATTATAAATAGAAAATAAAATTTAAAAAAAAATTAAAAAATAGAAATATAAAATTAAAAAAAGAATTGTTTTAATTAATTGAAAACCCACAAAGAAAGTAATTAATTGATCATTTGGTTGAGTAATTTTACAAATATACATTATTATTATTATTCATTATTTATTTATAAATAATAATTAGTGTTATCATGTATTGCTCCCTGTTTTCGATACTCTACCATACTTACACCTATGCACATTTATAGCAGAGTTATAATAAATCTTAACTCCACTTTTGTTTTACATTTCAATGCATATTCGTGGGTCAATTATTTATTGAATCACCTTTAGTGAGTAGTCACCACAATGACATTATCTTCGCCTTGTGAGGATTTTTAACCCCCGCCAAAAATGTTTCAACAATTGCCAGGGAGCAACCGAGTGTAGCATTTATTTTTATACATTATTCGTCTTTTATTCTTGTTATTTATTTCTGATATTTATTTGACTGCTTCTGACCATCTCTTCTTTGTTGATATTTCTTGCAGGAACTGACCGACAACGACGACTTCTTAGGAAGTTGACACACCCGAGCTGAACATGAGAGAGCAAGGGAAGGAGGCAAGGAGAGGGCAGACAGAAGCACAATCTCTTTTAGTTTTTAATTTTCTTTTGCGAGAGAGTGTTTTCTCTTTCATTTTTGTAAATTAATTATAATAACTTGGACATTCACACTTCACGAGGTCATCCACCCGGGTGTCTGTTCACCTAGGGGCCTCGACGATTTTCTCACGTTTTCCTTGCTTTTTCCTTTTCTTTGTTTCACGAGTTTTGGGTTTTTCACCTTTCTTTTATTTGATTTGTGTGATTGAGTCCTAACTTAGGACTTGCTTGCTAGATAGACTAAGGTCCAAAGACCTAATTAAATTGCATGTACCTATAGTCTTACATTAGGATCTAGTCAAATTAAATAGTTGGTTATTTAGACTTGAAACCACATCCCGTGAGAGATTCCATACAGTGCTTGCAAAGACTCATTGTGGCGGGCACCGAGAAATCTCCAAGACCAGACTCTTGGTTTCTTTTCTAGATAGTCAGCTCTTGTTCTTCACGCAAATAACAACTCTTGTTTCTAGGGCAATTTCATCGTCTTGCATGTCATATAAGATCGTTTCAATTATGTTTAGCATCTTGCATGGAGAGAGCTGGGAAGCGTTGTAAGTCTTCTGACTATGCATGCATCATCGATTACTGATTTGCATTACTTTTCCTACCTTCTCCCTCTGATTTTGATCACCTAGGATGTTAATGGAATTGGAAACTCGTTAGGAAATTGCAATGAAAAATACCAAAAAAATGTGATAAGATAAAATAAAATCGGGACTGCTAACTTTTAAAATAAATGAATTGATTCATTATTTTGGGAAAGAGCAACTCCCACATTAGATGCATGATGTATTCTGAATGAGTGAGGCACACACACTTAAGGACTAGAGCCCCCTTGAGCCGTAAGTGCTTAGGTCAGCTCTTGGGCCCTATTACTTGTTGCAAGCACTTGCCTCCGACCACAGACAAAGTGATTCGTATTCAAGAAGGTGTGCTTTGCCAACTTGGGCATGGTTATTATAGGAGACTACACATGTAAGCTTGTATAACTAATTTAAAATCACCAAACTCTGAAATTGAAAAGATAAAATAACTGCCATCCTCGATCTTCATCGTGTTGAGTAGGTGAAAATGGAGTTTGCTTTCTACATTGTTTGTGACTTTGGATCCATTAGTGTTCATCTTTTCTTTGAGTTATCAATTTCTGAGTCTTTTCTTCTTTTTGTTTATTAAGTCATTTTCCTTTCATCGATGTTGTGATATCGGGTCTTGATCTTCACTGTAGCAGTTTGATCTTGCGGCCTTCTTCTCACTCATATCACTAGATTTCCAGTCCGATTCAAGGAGGCACTCTCTTCTTGAATCACTGCCCCCCCTGAATCATCCCTTCTTTCACCGGGGAATGGTGTGCTAAACTATGAGGCTCGCAGCAAGGATTTAACTGCATTAGTTATTTGATGTCGTCGGACAGATTTGAGGAAGCTGAAATGAGTGTGCTCTCTTTGGTGGATCTGGATCTGATCTATGCATATATATTCTTTAGGATTCTGATGTAGCACAATTATAGGTGTGATGCTTTATTACAGATTTTTGATACCGTACACCGGATTGAGGATATGATTTATTCATGAGGATGATGACACTTTGAGTTGTGACTATATGATCTTTTATTTGGCTCTGCCCGTCTTGATTCAGAGGTTGGATTTACTATCTCTTTATGTACCTCAAAGCGATGGTGCTCAGAACCTGCATGGTTTCATTCATCTTATTAATTGATCCTCTGTCCCCTACCTCTCTTATCTCGTTTAGGCACTTAGAGAACCTCCTTCTGATTTCTCGAACCATTTCAGCTAATATGATTGTTTAAGGGATTGCATTAAGATTAACATGTTGATCCTTGTCCCTCCCATAGCCTTATGCCTTCCTGTTGATGATTGATTGATTATTTTTAGGAACTGAGCTTAGATGCCGACATCTCCCTGATACATTGACTTAGTTTTCATTACTCTCCAAGGACTGTAGAATGCAACATTTTATTTATAATCGGTTTCACTCACTACTTGTGCATTCAGTCTGGTGGAGCATGAAACCAAGTCATTTGATATGAGTTTTTGGTCTCACTGTCTGCTTTTGTGTCTGATTTATCAGAACACGAGATCGATTATACTATCTAACTGGACTCCTTTGAGTCATCTCTCCTTAACGGTCCTTGCGAGGATGAGTCATATTCTTCTTACTATTACCTGCTTAGTTTTTTGTACTCTCTGATGGTTATCTGCAGGAGACTGTGACATTTTCTTGATCTTTGATCTCTTTCTCTACAAAGCAGACCATCTGTCTCCTGCTGAGACCACCTCTACTGTTTTGTATGATGGATCTAACTCCTTTGAGTCTTCTGTCCTTGAGAATCCTCGCAAGGATAAGTTATGTTATGATTATCCATTGCTTAGTATGTATTACTCCCCAAGGGTTATCTGTGGGAGAATACATCATTTTATTGGTTCTTGATTTCCTTTCTGCGTGTGTCTCTAATCTGGCGGAGCACAAAACTGACTCGTGTGCTCGGTCTCATCTTTAGTTGTCTATCCTTAATGTCGGATCACGAGACCGGGCCTGTTGATTCTTCTAGGATCTCTGACTCTTCTAAGTCTGCTCGCCTTGACGACCCTCGCAAGGTCGAGTCATGTCTTGTGATATTCAGTGCTTTTATATGATCTTTTGACCTTATGTTCATCGTATATGGAGCTGCGCAGAGAGTCTCATGTTCTTCACCTTTTGTTTCTTATTAAGACTACAAGTGACATGAGGGAATCTGCATTGGTACTTCCTCCTCTATATCTTACGATATCGGCTTTGATCTCTGGCTCTATTCTTACGAGCTGATATTCTATTCCACGCTACCGGATCCTAACTTAGTTTTTTATCTGCTTTTCCTGGTAGCAAACACCCACTTGATTGCATATTAGGGTGTCTTTCTCTTTCTGATTGTGTCGTCGTTCTCACTGGGATATGACGATAAGAGTATGGTATTCGATTGTCTGAGACCGTCCTGCACTTCACCATTCCTTAGTGTTTGTATATATGTTTGGTCTTCTCATTCCTACCTTCTTTCGCATGTTGATTTGCACCTTGTATCATTTGGTATATCTTTGTGTCTATACTTAGGGTGGACTTTATCCTAAGTATAAGAGAGTTCAACCATTGCGTGTTCGTGTCCGTCATGTTTCATTACTCCTGTTGTTGCCAATATTTAGGGCTCTTTTACCCTAAGTATAGGGGGAGTGATGTATATATTCACCCAATGTATTCTTTCCTTTTAAATCGATTTTCATTGATCCCCTCAATTGTCTCCTCTGTTGTTGATATTTCGGTCTATACTTAGGGATATCTTAACTTAAGTATAGGGAGAGACAAACTGAGTTGTATCTGTTTATTCCTACCATCGACTCTCCCTACATGAAGAATACAGTCTGATATACTTAGGATTATTTCATCCTAAGTATAGGAGGGACGATCCATTTCTTATTCATTTGTTCCTTCATTCTTTATTATGTCATTGTAGCATAGGCTTTTCTTACTCAGTACGAGCTGTGTCTTCCTCTCTCTTCGATCTATGAGGACATATCTCAAACTAAGCATAGGGGAGTCATATATACGTTGTATATATTTTAGCCATAACTCATACTTGCGTATTTTCAATAATATGTCTAATTAATAAAAAAATAAAAAATAAAAATTGTTTGTATATATTCATTAATAAATTGGGTAAAAATGTTTTGTACGATGTTTGAAAAATGGTTGAAAAATATTTTTGAAAAATTATTTCAAAACTATTGAAGAATGTTTTGTAAAATGATTTCAACCTTTGTAAAAATATTTTTGTTTATAAAAATTTCTTTTCTTTGCTTGAATAAAATGATTTAAAAATATATTTGCAAATGGTTTGGAAAATGGTTGCAAAAGTAGTTTGAAAAATCTGTATATCATGTTTGAAAAATCTTTGTAAAGTGGTTTTCAAATTTTGTAAATTTTTGTAAAATTTATTTGTCAAATTATTCTTTCAAAATAAAGTTTTCAAAATGTTTGTCAAAATCCTTTCAAATTACTTTGAGAACTATGTAAATGAGTTAAGCAAATAAAGATCCTTTACAAACCATGTATAAACAAACCTATAAATTCCAAAAATCCAAATTCATGTAAATACAAAATGCAGTCCCGTGTAAATAACTACATATAAATATTTGCCAAAATCTTTTGTTTTTAAAAAATCACTAAAAATTGCAAAATTAAATATCCATAAAACTTTGCAAAATGTTTTCAAAAAACTTGCATAAAAATTTTCAAAACTTTTAAAAAATATATAAAAAAGTTCGAAAGAAGAAAATTGCATCACAAAAATATTTCCTTGCATTGTGCATGGATTTGCATTTTCGGATTGATATTGATAGTTGAACTAGTCTAAATAAAATCTAGAGATTGAAGCTTGGTTGGATCTTAATCCACTTAAACACAGAAACCATATAGGAACTAGAATCGAGATGCTTCAGGTCTGCTGGATTTAATTCTTTAAGACCATGAGACTTGGTTCAATGTCATCTTGATTTCCTAAGTGGAATATTTTGGAACACACGAACAACTTTCGTTGATAATGACCTGCCTTGCACGCATGCACCTTACACTTTGCTCACCTCGGTTGACGTGGTGGAGGATGGTAGTGTCGTCATGAGACACAAGCCAATGGAAACATCAGAAGTCACACATTTGTGTCCATTGTACCCCAACCCGTTCTAGTAGCCATGAGGTCTAATGACGGAAGTTGTGGGTTGCAGTAATGCTTCAAAAGAGGGATAGTCTACTCACTCAAGAGGAAAAAGTTCCTATGTAAATACTGTTGTATATAGTATTTAAAATAAAGAAAAATAAAAAAAACTCCAAAAAGAAAAGACGAGCAAAAATCAAGAAAAGTCAATTCCCATCGGAGTATGTATATATTTGTATAGTCAATAAGAAAGCTTTAGCTTCAATGTCAAACCCATGTAAGCCTGCAATTGGATGACTTGGCTACACTAGTCAAGAATCCTAGGATCGGTAGCTACACTGACTACCGTCAATTCTTCTCTCCACCTCCTCTTCTTGAGCTGGTTATACTTGAACGTAGAAGAGAATATCTCGCTTCTTGATGAAAGAATTATTGGATTGGGGAAATAGGGCCACCATGTTGGAGAAGACTGACTTCTATTGCTTCAACCGAGAGGATCTACATATAACACACACTGTACAAGATAGACTCGTAGTCATAAGGGTTTGTAAATAACATGGACATGTTCTGATCTGGAATTTGAGGAGACTTGGGCAGAGTCTTGTGGTTCTTTGAGGCTATTGTGTTCTAAATATGTTTCCCAACAAGGTTCTGACCAAGCTAACAATCCAAATGTCCGACTGAGCTCCAAACTTTGATTTTATAAAGACAAGTTTAAAAATTAGAATCAAACTACTTTCTTTCGTTTTCTTTTCTTTATCTTCTATTCTACACTTATAGGCATGCGGGTTTCATCATATTTATTCTTTCGTCTTGGCCTTTAATATCTGGCTAAATGCATGTAAATAGCATTATTTTGCACAAAATAACATCATTTATACTATATTTATTGTATAAAATACTATAATAAATGTCAAAATAAAATGATAAATGAAGAAAAGAAAAAGAAATAAAATACCGAAGGTCATTTATGATCCTAAACCCCGAGACCTAGGCATCATGATGACTAGATCGACAAGGAATAAAGTAGGGGGACTTAAAGGGCCAAACAACAATAAAAACCTTCATTTTTATTCTTCAATAATCCATTTTTGGGACCCATTTTATTCATTATTATTTATATATCAAATCAATAAACTTTGTACATGAAAGTTGTAGATAAAAATACATAAAAATTACAAATTTATTTCATGCAAAAATAATATCTATTGTGAATTCTACACTCTGAATAAAAATCCAAAATCCCAACTTCACTTACATGTATCTTCTCCATATGAACTCAAAATTCACAAAATCACTTTTAATTGTATATAACTTTTAATTAGCTATTTAATGAAGGTGGTTTCACTTGAATTGGAATTAAGATGCAAAAGTTAGGTTTTGGACCCCTATTGTATATTATACATTAATAAAATATTTATTTTATTATTTATACTTTTTACAATTTTATATTTTTATAATTTTTTAAATATTATTTACAGTATATGTACACAATTAGAATAAAATAAAACCATAAAAATACACTAAACTAAATAAATATACATAAATACATAGATGAATTACATATGCAATACCTATATAATAAACAAATATATTTATTGAAGTGTACAAATAACTTCAGGAAAATACAACAAAAATATATTTATGAATATTTAAATAAGTTATATATATAAATTATGTGTATAAAGTAGTAGTATAGAAAATAGAAAATAAAGTATTCGAAACATAGGTCATTATACATGCACTTATACTTGTAAAAAGTAACTCATAACTAATAAACCAATAAAAATAAATAAAAATTATAATAAAATACTATATAAAATAATAAACATTTTTTAGTTTAACAAAAATCAAATTATTTATTTTCTATTTTATTTTTATTTATTTACAAATAATTCATTTACTATTTTATTTTTTAATCTCTTTATCCCGGTTTTGTCGTTTTAAGTCCTAGGTGGATCAATGGGAGTTCGTCGTGCATTGACCCCAAGTCAACTGCACGGTCCTCCCCCACCGGCATTGTCAGAACTTGACACCTCCTCTTTCTCTAATTTTCCACGCATCGTATGTCGCTTGAATCTCCTTGAGCCCTTCACCAAATATGTTCCCCATACAACCCTCACTCTCGCCATACACTTAGGTCTCCTTTAGATACAACCTATCAGCCATGCATCGTTGATCGTTTGAGCCTCGAACCTTCTCCTGTAAACACCCCCTCCTTCGCCTTTTTGTGTTTTTGGCTCACTTTCGTCAGTTGGAACCCTCAGACCATTGCACAGTTGCGTGAAGCTTGGTGACAGCTCGCTCCACAGCCGGTTTGCAGTGTGCATGAGGCCACGTTTGGTTTGAAACCCGTCACTAGAGCTTACTCTAGTGATGTCCTCTGCTCCTTGGTTTCACCACTAGGTTTGAGCTGATAACTTAGGTAGTTTCTTCGCATTTCTTTCCACTCATAGTGTAGTTTTCTTTTCGTTTTGGGTTTAAAGTACGCCGGAGCATTAGAGATCTGGCCACCATCCTTTCATTGTATACTCCTTGTCCAGCCACCTCATGCACCTCACAACCTTCCCCCTTCATTTCTGCACCTCCTAACCACTTCGACCCAACCTGATCCTTCGTGGTCAACAAATCGATGCTCCATCTCCACCAATCGTCACAATGTCGATGATACACCTCCATCTTGGCTCCTTTCTCCTAATAATAACCTGGATATCTTCGTCTGTGCATCTGTGTTCTAACCTTACAGGTATCTAGAGGAGATGTCCCCCAACTGGGGTCAATTTGTCCCAAGAACTCAGTCCTAAGCGCATGTCCTTTATCGACCCGCCAAGAACCCGTCGATGGGTTCTGGATGCATTAGGAGGCACCATTGGCTGTAGACAAGCCGCAGGAAACTAACGAGCCTTAGAGCAACCTAGATTTAGCCTTGGGGCGTAATGAATCGAAGGAATAGGGAAGAACATGCTTTTGTTCTTCCATGTTCTTGGTGAGTGAAGCACAACTGTCTGATGGAGCTTTTGACCTAGTTTTGTACAACATCAATTGGATCTTGGGACTCGACCACCATCAGATGAGAGGCCAGATCTGATCGTGAGCATCCAACAATGAAGCGGTATGGTGGATCCTCCACTGTCCGACGCACTTAAGTGAATCATCTCCAACCATTGGATTGCGCAATACAGATACCCCAGATGTATTTTTTTATTTTTAATCTTGTAAACAATGTTTGTAGAGTAAATAAATATGGACAAATTATAAGGACTGCCCTGTTATTAGTGATATTTACTTATGAGTCCATGTAGCTCACCTCACATGAGCAGTCACGTGAGGTAGGCAATTTACAGGGGAAAACCCTCAATTTTTGTAATATAAAATTAATCAATAAATGTTGTATATGTTTGTTACATTTTGATATTTTTGCACATAAACCCTTGTCTTTTATTTTAATTGCAAAAATACCCCTGCCAGCTTATTCACTTTTGTGTATGCTTGCTTAATTTTTATAAATATCATTCATACTCCAAAAATTATGGAAAAATAGGATTATGTGCATGCTTGCATGTCTTTCACATCACATAATTAGTTTTGCATTTTAGGCATTTTCCTATTTATTAAAAATTAAAATAGTATGAGTTATTCCCTGATCGCCTTAAAAAATATAAAAAATTATAAAATTGTATCTAAAACTCCAAAAAATTAGTATTTGTTTATTATTGTATTTTGGACCTCTAGACCAAAAAATCCTAAAAATAAAAAATAAAATCATAGAATATTTAAAAGCTTTGAAATCCTGATAAAAATTATAAAAAAATCTTTTAAAAAGCTAAAAATATTTATTACTATCTTTGAATTTTCTTGTATTATATATTATCTATTAAAATTAGTTTTGTAAAATTTTAAATTTATTTAGTATTTTTAAATATCCAAAACATTCAACGCATTTAAAAGATCCCTGATTTTATGTATTTTAGACTTTAAAAAAACCTAATAATTAGCAAAAATTCCTAGAAAATCACAAAAACATTAGAAAAATATAAAAAAAACACAATAATATTTTATTATACAAATTTTGGTTAATTTTAGTTGTATTTATGATCATAGTACCTTATATTATATATCTATATATAGTTATATATATTGATTTAATGGGGCTGCCCCCTGGGGGCAGCCAAGATGGCTGCCCCGTCCCCTTATTTCGGTGTTTTTTTCTTCGAAAAATTTCGCCATGTATATTCATCCCTATATCCCTCCTATATGTCATTCAAATTTCATCAGAAATAGAGACTCCTACAGCCTCCATCGAGATGGTGTCGATTTAGAAAATCCTGTTACCGTTAAAAAATGACTGTCTGAAAGGAGGTCGTATGAGTCTCTGTTTCTGACGAAATTCGAATGGCATATATGAGGGATATAGAGATGAATATCATGACGATATTTTATGAAAAAATAAAAAAACACCGAAAATGACGCAGGGGCAGTCCCCATTAACCTCTCTATATATACCTATATTATATACTAAAATAAATTAAATTAAAAATAGAAAAAAATAAAAAATAAAATTAAAATTTAAAAATATAGAATTAAAATTAAAAAAATATTTATTTAATTGAAAACCCATAATGAAAGTAACTAATTAATTGATTATTTAATGTAGTAATTGTACAAATATACATTATTATTTACTCATTGTTTATTTATAAATAATGATTAGTTCTACCATGTATTGCTCCCTTTGTTCGATACTCTACCATACTTGCACCTATACACATTTATAGTAGAGTTATAATAAATTTAACTTCACTTTTGTTTTGCATTGCCATACATATTCGTTGGTTAATTATTGTCTGAATCTCATTTAGTAAGCGGTCGCCACAACGACTATATCTTAGTCTTGTGAGGATATATTAGACCTTCGCCAAAATAGTTTCAACAGTACCACAACAACTTGGAGACACTTTGGAGTCTATGGAGGGCCTTGCACCTCCAATTGTGGAGAATACACTTGCAACATCTATTCCACAATTTATTGTAGATGGCTTTATTTCTGATTCCAAGTTGTATAAAAATAATTCATCTTTGAAGAATTATGCTTCTTATAATGCAATGAGGGATGTTTTCAATTCAGATTCTTCTTCTGTTTCACTTACCTCTTTCCCTTTCCCCCGTGCTCTTACGGAGGGAAAGCACATAAAAAAGATTCAAAAGGATGACATAAACGTGGCATGATTTTGTAAGGAAAACATCATGGTTAAAGTTCCATTTGAGGACTATGTGGCTAACAATCCTACATTTCAAAAATACTTATAGGTGAGATGCTCACCTACTAGGGTTAGCAGGAATAAACTAGATCAATATGTAAAGATTCACATCTTATGAGTAGACAGTATATACTATCACAAGGATCAGAAATTGCCGAAGAAAAAGAGAGACATGGATGCTCACTCTGTGGAGAGTCACATCAATGGCATTGTGTTTGCATGCTCTCTCCTAGATAATGATTCTTCTGTCAACTTTTTTTTCCTTAGCACCTAATGAGAAATTGGAGTTAGGACCACTTTGGAAATCATGAGAACTTATCCAATTCGTAGACAAACTAATGAAGAGACATAAAGGAGAAGAGAAGAATGTGGTTATCTCGACTGAGGGACAAGACTACAAGGTAGACTTCACAGTCCTTGACATGGAAATCCCCAATCATTGGAGAGAATCCCGGATCATTATTGGACAACCATTCCTAAAGACAGATGATGCAGAATTTGATTATTAGATAAGAATGATGAAGTTCCATTCTCCACGCAGAGAAGTAAACTTAGATGAAGCAAACAAAGTGGCAGTGACCTGACTCAGAGACCAGCACGAAGTACTCATCTTTAGAGGTAGACTTCACGATGATTAGCATGGTTGGGATTTAGAGACAGACCCATGCAGGGCAGAGCGAGACACTCTCATATAGAGAAGATTTAGTACACGCGAGACCCTCTCATCTAGAGAGGATTTAGTGCACGATGTAGTTATCAGGTGTTGCTTGATATCTTGAGAGATGCACCCCCATTCCCTTGATGACTTAGAGATCCCTATTGATCTGTCAGTTCCACCTCCTTGGGAAAGGTCAAGGGTCATAGATGATGAGACATGGCATGATTTTATAAGTAAAACATCACGGTTAAAATTCCATTTGAGGATTATGTGGTTAACAATCCTTCATTTCAAAAATACCTAAAGGTGAGATGCTCAGCTACTAGGGTTGGCAAGAAGAATCCGGATCAATATGTGAAGAATCATGTCTTATCAATAGCCATTATACATTGTCTCAAGAATCAGAAATTACCGAGGAAAACGAGAGACATGGGTGCTCACTATGTGGAGAGTCATATCAATGGCATTGTGTTTGCACGCACACTCCTAGACAACAGTTCTTTTATCAATTTTCTGCACTTTGCACTTTATGAGAAATTGGAATTAGGACCACTTTGGAAATCATGAGCATTTGTCCAATTTGAGACAAATCAATGACGAGACCTAAGGGAGAAGTGAAGAATGTGGTTATCTTCATTCAAGGACAAGACTACAAGGTCGACTTCACGATCCTTGACATGAAAATCCCCGATCATTGAAAAGAATCTCAGATCATTATTAGACGACCATTCCTGAAGGCAGATGATACATCATTTGATTATCGGACAAGAATGATGAAGTTTCGTTCTCATGCAGAGAAGTAAACTTAGAGATGAAGCAAACGAAGTGGCAGCGACATGACTCCGAGACCAGCACATAGTACTCATCTTCAGAGGCAGATTGCAAGATGATAAGAACTGTTGGGATTTGGAGACAGACCCTAGCAGAGTAGAGCAAGACCCTCTCATCTAGAGAGGATTTAGTGTATGATGCAGTTTGTCAGGTGTTGCCTGAAATCTTGAGAGATGCAACCCCCTATTCCCTTGACGACTTAGAGATCCCTTTGGATCTGTCAGTTCCACCTCCTTCGGAATTGTCAGGGGTCAAAGATGATGAGACGGGCGCGGCTTTGGCCGAACTACCACATCTCTTTAATGATCCGACTCCCTACACGGTAGATTTAGTGGCGAGTACATGTTGAAAAGAGCTTTTTCAGGGATCTATTTTTATCAACAAATAAAGGTGTCGATGCAACCCTTAATATCCCTCAAAAAAAAATATTTTAACTTTCTCAAGCCAAAAATAAAACAAGCAATGTAAGCAAGAGAAAATTACTATTTATTTACCTGTATAGCGTGTAAGATCGAACTCAGGGAGGCTAAAAATCTCAAGGGTTAATCAAAGGAAAATCGGTGAAAAGATTCTTTTTATTCTTCAACTCGTGGGTTATTATGGAATTTTTGTCTTTTGTTTTGTTATGAAATTTTAATTTTTATAGTTTTAAAATGGTTTTCTGATTTTAATTTTTAAATGATTTTTGATTTTGCAATTTTTTATATGTTTTTATTCTTAAAACAAAACAAATAAAAAAATAAAAAGGACTAAAGAATAAACACTCTTTTTGTATTTTTAAAATATGGTAAAAATATGTAGAAAAATCAAATAAAAATCTTTTTGTGTTTTTAGTTTTTTGTACTATTTTTGTGACTTTCTAAAGATTTTTAGATTTTTTAATGTTTTCAAATAAAGCAAGTATTTTGTATTTTTTAAATAGGAAATAAAATCAAAAATAGGGAAAATTTGCACACACAGGAAGATAATTTTTCAAGCTTTATAGAAACCTATTTTATGATTTATTTGGATTTTCTATGATTTATGTGAATTTGTTAGTGTTTTAAGAGTTCTGCTATTTTTTGTTTCTGTAAGGAGTTTAATAACAAAATTTATACAGTAATTAATACAAAACAAAACACACTCACATGAATTTTTATAGAAATTCTCAAAATATTTTTCAAAATTTTATTACTTAATTTCTTCAAATAAGATAAATTAGGAAGTTTTAGAATTATTAAAAATAATAAAACTAATTATTAAGAAAAATAAAATTAAGGATGAAAGAGGTAATTAGCAAGATGATTAGGAAATTTTTATGGAATTTCTAAGTGTGATTAGCTATTCATTAAGCACGATTAACAATCAAATAAATTTACTGCAACATAGGGACTATAATATAATAAAAACTTATTTTAAAGACTAAAATGACAACAAAATAAACAAATATAAGGGTGGATGTGCAATTTTCACACGAAAAGGCACGCGCCAACGCACGTGAGTCGCGTTGGCACGGACTTAATTGTGAATATGTTATTCTCAAGGACGAAAAAGTAATACAATACTATGATGGCCTTTTTTGCAAAATATCCAGAAAGACACGTGCAAGGAATGTTTTACAGTTCAATTGGGATACAAATGTAAATAATAAAAACAAGAGGTGCTCAAATGCAATTAATTAAACCACTAAATAATGACACGCATCTCAGTGGGGATTTATTTACAACTAAAAGAAATGCAAGGACTAAAGATGCAAGTATTCACGAGGCAGCTAACTGGTCACATGAAGAATGGATGCCTCAGATCTGATCTAGAGGGATCCGATCTACTACTCCAATTTGGGGTAGCTTGGACGGTCTAGATTGAAACTGGGTGGAGCTGTTCTTTATTGTACGCTACGGGCAATGCTGGAAGAACAAGGATGAATAGGTGGCGAGGCGAGTTTTGATTGGTCGGATCTCGGGTGATTTTCACCGATCTACCTCCTCACGGTCTGAACAGGTTCCTGCAGCTCCTCTTCGATGACCAGCTACCACGATGACGTCCAATGACTGCTGGATCTAGACATGGAGGTCCCAAGTGTTATGCAGCTTCAAGTCAGCTCAAGGTCTTGATTCCCAATTTGGATCGGGCTCGTGTACTTGCAATATCCTTTTAATGCTCAGAGATAGGATTCGACCGAGTTATTAGGCACAAAATAGAGGAAATGGGGGGAATGGGGATCTCCAGTGGATGGTAATAGGAATGGGATCAAACTGCAGATCTGGAATGATCTGGGGGTCATGCTGTGGAAGGAGATGAAGAATGTTGAGGTGATGATGATGCAGGGTGCAGATGGTATGTGTGATAGTTGTTGAGCTTTGATCGAGTAGATTGGAACTAGGAAGAAGATGATCAGAATTAATCTGAACACATGAATTAAATGTTGAAATAAAAATGCAAACGAAAGAAATCTACCTAAATTAACCTACTATGGATGGAAGGTGGTAATGGCCTTGATCTGCGGTGAAGGTCGGAGAAGTTGGACAACCTTCAGTGAAGTTTTGGTGATCGTATGGATCACGCTCTCCTCCCGATCTGACGCTCTCTCAACTGTAGGAATGATTCCCTATCACATTCTCATCCACTAGAACTCAACCTCGAGCAAAATCAAGGGGGGAAACAGATCAGGATCAGATGAATTACCTTGAGTTGTATTTATAGAAGATGAGATGGAGTGAAATTTGAATCAAAAGTGTGTGCGAACTGATGTAAGGATCATGAAAGTATTGATCGAGCGAGTTTGAGCTTTATTCAGGCAACAAAAATGTAATAGGAATCATGTGCATTAGGTGTTTGTTTCAACCTAGAAAAATTTAAGAAGAATGGCCAGTGAAAATTTATTTGGGGCGGGTTTGGTTGAAGGGGAGAATGACCCAGGTCTGCCCAATGAGAGGACATTGTGAGTAAGACAAAAGATGCAAAACGACAAAATAGCATAAAAGTAAAAATAAATGAAAACAAAATAGAAAATGAATATAAATAAATAAAGTATATAAATTGACAATGTTCATAATTAAATACACTTAATTATGGTGATTTTTATAAATCAAGAAATTAAATATTAAGGTTAAAATAAATAATTATCCTTTATTAATAGGTGTATATACATATATATACAACACTTGTATTTTTAATTATTTATTTTTACAAATAAATTAATAATTTATTAATTTGTTAATGTCAAGTATTTTTAAATATTTTAATCATATTTTTAATGGATTTTTATGAAATAAATTATTAGGTTAAATAAATAGATATATTTACAACATATGTAGTGGTACATATACAATGAATTTATTTGTGATTCTTCTGGATATAATTATTTTTATTTGCATTTTATATTAATCGAGTACAATATTTATAAATATTTTAAAATATAATATGTGTAAAAATATACATAAAATAAATAAAAGAATATATTCACACAATATATAATACAAACAAAGTTTACAATACACTCCAAAAAGTCGCTTTTTACATCTTAGCTCTGATTTTAAAGAAAGCACTTTCATTTTGAAGCTTATTTAATTCTGAGTACAATAAAAGTGAGTTTGTTTTATTTTGAATTTTTGTGGAGAAGATATGGATCTGATAAATTAAGCTCTACAATTTTTTCAAAGTGTTGTTATTTTATCTATGTACAATGAATGTTCTTGTAATTTTTTTAATATTTACAACTTATTTTTATGTACAAGTTCATAGAAGAAAACATATTTATTAGAGGTGATTTAGGTGATAAATTAAATAGAGTAAGGAAATATATTAAAAATAATGATGGGTGTGCAATTTATACAAGATGAATGATGAATGGAAATTGATTTTCTTTATTTTTCTACACTTGTCCTTAACTCCCTCTACTTTATTCCTTAACATTTAGGTCAAGTCTTGACCTTCTCTCAGGGTCAGAGTCAGTCTGCATTTTTTGCATATATACAATTTTTTTTGTATTTTTCCTTTATTTCTGTATTTATTTATTTTAGGTTAAAAACAGTGATAAATATATGCTATTTACAAAAGAATAGAGACTTATAAAAACATAGACTTAATGATATTTATTGTGTTCAAGAAGGGATTTTAAGCTAAAATAAATGAATAAAGATGATGAAAAATAGATTCATCGTCCCCATATACATTACCTTTGCTATTCCCTTAGCAAATACTTATTTCAAGAATAAGTGACTAAAAAATAAAGAATTTGGAGGAATTTTGGTTTTTAAACTATTCTTTACAAAATCAAAGTATGGAGCTTGGTCAGACTTTTGGATTATTAATTTGATAAAAACTTCTTGAGAATTGGATTTAAGACCTAACAACCTCTAAGTTCCACAAGTGTCTATTCAGGTCGTGTCAACAGTAACAAGTCCTCATATGCAAATTCTTATGACTATGAATCTACTTGTACTATGTAAGTGAAATATAACTCTCCGCATCATAAATGACAAAGACCAACCTTCTCTTAGCAAGATAACCCTAATTCCTCAGTCTAGCTACTCTTTCCTCAAAGAGCATGGTATTTCCTTCTAAGTTCAGTATCTGTTGTGTCCACAATCGAAGGGGGAGAAGATAAAAGAATAAGAAGAGAAGTGGAGTATGGCCAATGTAGCCAGATCTTCCTGTGAAGTCGGCCAGTGTAGCTAAGTCTCCATGAAGATCTGTCGTGTCTCTGAAGATGGACCAATGTGGTCAAATATATACATCACTTTTTTTGGAATACATATGACTTCTAATTGGTGGAAAGAATTGTTGCATTGCATTGATCTTAATGTGCCCCTACAGATATAGAATCTTTCTTTCTGCACATGTTTTGGGGTCTTAGAAAAATGGAGCTATCAGACCATCCTTCATCTGAGCTTTATTTCAACCCACATCTCCCGTCTTTAGACATCCATGCCACTAGACTAGGTTGGGTCACACTGGCCACTCAAGGTGACTATGTATGTTTCTATTCATGTGCGTATCTTGCCAAAGGATTCCACCCCCCTCAACCTCATCAGTGAAGAGCTACGTGTAAAGTGCTTGTCCAAGTTAGGTCACTGTCTAAAAGAACCATGCGTGTGTATGAAATATTCTTCGTAGACCAATCAAGATGACATGTGAACATAGTCTTGTGGACTGAAAGAATTAAGTCGCGATGACTTGAAAAATCTCAACTCCAGTTCCTATAATGTTCCACTGAAATTAAGTGAATTAAGGTCTTAACCAAGCTTCATTCTTCAATTTTATTCTAGACTAGTTTAAGCATCAATATCATTACAAAAAATTCAAATGCAAATGCAAATGCAAGAAATATATATAAAACCTTTTTTTCTAAGGAAAAAAGAAAATAAAAGAAAATAAAAGAATAATATTTTTAAAAGGTTTTTCAAAGAGTTTTGCACATTTTTATGGATTTCAACTTCTTCAATTTTTATAGAGTTCTTAATAGAGAGTTGTACATATTTACAAGAATTTATTAGGATTTTATACAAAAATAATTTTATACACAAAACTATATACAAGTTTACACACATTTTATACAAGATTTGACCAAAAGAATTTTATTTACAAGTTTTATATATACGTATTTTACAAGATTTTATCTAAAAAGGAAATTTATATAAATATTTTTTAAATAATTTTATATACAAATTTATAAAAAATTTTATACAAAGGATTTTATTGAAATACTTTTATGAACAAAGAATTTTATTCACATTTTTACAAGGTGATTACAAGTTCTATTTACAAACATTTTTACAACAAATATACATGTAATATATACAAACAAGTTATTTATATACAAGGTGACAAAATTATTAACAAACTATTTTACAAAAGTTTTACAAATATTTAAAAAGGTTTTCAAAAATAATTTACAAACTTTTACAAATCAATTTTACAAATATTTTATTTATAAATATTTTACAAATATTTTTACAATATATTAAATTTTGGTACAAAACAATTTATAATAATTTTAGAAACAAAATAATTTCACACAATTTCTACACAAATAATTTTACAAAGGTTTTTCAAAAAAAAATTACAAAGAAATTTTACAAATATTTTACAAAGCATTTGTACAAACATTTTACAAAGATTTTACAAAATTATTTACAAAAAAATTACAAAATAATTTTTAAGGAAATTTTTCAAACTTTTTTACAAACATTTTTATTCCAATTTTATTAGTCATATTATTATACAAATAAAATTATGAGTTATGGCTAAAGTATATGTACAATATATAGGGCATCCCATATACTTAGCTCGAACTATGCCCTTACAGTGATCAAGAAGCAACAAAGGAAGACATAACTCATGCTAAGTATAAAAAAGTGAAAAGAATCCTATACTGCAACGACTCAAAGAATAAAGAATGGCATGAATAGAAGTCATTGATCCCTCCTATATTGAGGATCATAAATCCTAGGTATAGAGATTATACAAGCGGGAAAATCGAGGAAAGGAATGTACAAACTCAACAACTCAACTTGTCCTCCCCTATACTTAGGGTAAAAGATCCCCATGTATATAAAAAGAATATCAATAAGTTGAAGGACAAGCGAGGGGACATAAGAAATGAAAAGAAGACAAAACTAAAGAAGAATGAAATGAGAGACATCACTCCCCCTATACTTAGGGTACATGATCCCTAGTAATAAGCAAAAATAAGAGTGATGAAACAAAAAGAAAATGAACAACTCAATTCATTCACCTCCCTATACTTAGGATGGAGTATATCCTAAGTATAGCACACACACATGGGAAAGATGTGAATTATAAAAATGGAAGAAGAAAGAATAAAATGAAAGGAATATATACAAAAGGCGAAAAATGTACAGTGCTCAAGAAGGAAGAAGCTTGACTTTCTTTTGCATTTGCTAAGTATGGAGTCAATGAGATGTATGTCGACATTGGTGTCGTCCTCAGGTGTATCCCTATCTAAATCCTTAAATCCTTGATCAGAGTTGATGGGGGTGAAATTACTCAACGAAATGAAAACGATCGGGAACATATATAAAAGGTGGAAGTGGATCAACAATGCCCTCAGGAAAATCATATCCATATATTATCATCAGCTCATCGATAAAATCTGGCGGTGCCGGTTCATCATCATCAGTAATACTCCCATGCTCAGTGTTTGGACTACTGAGTATTGTGTTATCCAAATCTTCTGAATGAGAAAGGAAATCTTGTACAAAAATATCATTCAAAGATAATGGCTCATGTATGATTTAAGCTATATAATCACAACCCTATGTATCTGATGACTCAGGAACACTCTCATCTGATCCAGCGTTGTCTTTCAGCTCGGATATCGTCTCAACAATAACACTTTCACTGTGAGAGGGAAAAGTAATCGTCCATGCCCCGCAATCAATAACTGCTCGTATTGTACGCAGAAAGGGTCGTCCAAGAACAATAGGAGTGTAATGTAATGGCATTGTAGGCTCCATATCTATGACGACAAAGTCAACAGGAAAGCTCATTCCATGTATCGTGATGACAACGTTCTCAAGTATGCTCGTTGGCCTCTTAACCGATCAGTCTGCAAACTGAAATAACATTCTGCTCTTCCTAAGAGGGTCAAGTTGAAGATGCTCGAGTAATTATAAAGGTAATAAACTGATGGATGAACCAGTGTACAAAAGGGTACGAGCAAACTGAATATCTGAAATGTGGAATCTGACAACATGTGCTCCTTTATCTCACTTTTTGTTTGGGAGTCGATGGTGTATGGAATGAGCTATAGCCATGGTAACAATGTGATGCTCTGTCTTGCTACGTCCTATCTTATTAGAAGAACGTTTAGATGTACAAGCTTATTTCATTCCTTTTTTAATGGTGAGCATATATTCCATGGCTTTTAGGAGTGTCATCTCAATATATCTACCACTTCGGGATCAGAAAGGGATATTTTTATTTTTTGAATTATTCTATTTTGTTAAGGGCATCAAGAAACGGGATAGAATCAGATAAAACAACAAACTACTCATTTCTTTTATTCATATCAGAATTAGCATGTACAAATGGACGATCAGAATAAGTCTATATAATATCATCCATAACAAGTGTAGAAGATAAAAGGAACAACTAAACGGGCTACTAGGTCTGCTGGTGCTGAAGAAGACTCTGTGACGGGTATGTTCCCCTTCGTTGTTGACTCAGTAATGCATCTTCCTTTATTCTCTTTTTGGTATTTTCCGAGTAATGGTGGTGGTTGTAGTGGTGAAGAAGATGGCGATGATGATCCTCCATGCTCTGCAACACTAGATCGTTACTCAAATGGTGAAGAAGATGAAGTAGGTGGTGAAGCTCTCTCAGCGGCTCTCTGTCCCAAAGCCACTGGTGCCGGTGTCTGCACTCTCCTATCGCTCCTGAGATGAATGGCCTCAAATGAACATGTACAATCAAAGGCCATACCTGTCTCAGGAGTGGATGGATCATGTGCTACATGCTCCTGATTACGGCGAATAATATTGGGCTTGGTTGTCTTCAAATCTTCTAGTCGCTAAGCAAAATCATTCATGTTCTTCATCATAATAACAAGCTAATCTAGTGTTGGGTTCACCGAAGTTTCCTTTGGATGCTCAACAAGTTAAGGTGGCTGAGTCTGGTAGTGCAGAGGCTGGCACCCAGAATACGCAGACTATGGCTGATAATAATTAGGAAGAGGAGGATGTGAAAATTGTCCATATGCAGGCTGTTGTTGATAGTAAGGCTAGTAAGAGTAAGCAGGATGCATCTGCTGCTGTCCATGTCTCTAGCTATGGAACTATGGTGGAGACGGATAATGAGGTTGTGCCTGCTGGTGCTGTGGTCTGCCTTCCTGAAGATGGTGGATGGACATCTAACTCGGCTGAGAACCTAACTGACCCTACCCTGATAGATGTGGCTGAATGCGCTCTAGACCGCTCCAAATGTCATTCACCTCCTGAATATGAGGTCGAGGTGGACACGGTGGCTCAAGAATTATCGGTACTCCAGATAGAATGGAATAATGCATGCTGGAGGAGACTGCTATAGGACCTGATCCGGAGTCTGCATATAGCAAACATGTTGAACAATGGAAGGTGTTTCAGTACTCTGTTGGTATGAGGATGTAGAAGAACAGGTCTGCTCAACTGCAGGAGTATCGACTGTTGCACTCTGACTCCGACATGGATTGATCATGCTAACAAGAAGCTCCAATTATCAAAAATATGAAACTTACGTCCTCGTCCTTATTGAAGTGGGACCCCCAACGAATGGCATCTACTAATATCTAGTTCTCTAGACTCAAACCCCAAAGAAATTCTGCACAAGGCTCGTCTTTGGTATATCATGATGGGGCACTTCTTCATCAAAACCTTAAATCTTTCCCACGCCTCGTGAAAAGGCTCATGGGACAACATGGAGAAGTTGGCAGTCAATGATTGCATCTAATTCAAGTGCCCGAGAGGATAATATTTGCTAAGGAAAGATGATATATGCTCCTCCCAAGACATGATAACTCTTCCTAAATGATTGATTTAATACAAGGTTTTGTCCATCAGACTGAATGGGAAGGTTGTCATCTTCACTACCTGTAACAGTATGTCAGGGTAGTCGATAGTACCACAAATGCAATTGAATTGCTAGAAGTGAATATAAGGTTCCTCATGTATGTGTCATGCAATATAGAGAGAAATAGTAGAATCGTGGGCTTCACTCGAAATGCCCATGAACCGTGGGTTGCTGTGTCCATGTCACTGAGTGTCCTGCACCTAGGTTATAAGCATCTTTCAATGTGAGATTAGGCTCCACTCTAGGCTGCTGCTCAACTTCCCCATTTCCACCTCCTCTCATCTGGTCATCCTCCTCTCTCCTCTCTTTTATATGGTTCCTCATCTCTAAGATCATATCTCATAATCTGACACAGATGTTTTACTACTCAGTAAAGTGGGCCTAGATGGCCTAAATAGATGCAAACATTGTGTTGTTGATCTCGCTTTGATCTGCCATGGTGTTCTTTCCCTTTGGCGGCATCAAGTCCTCCATAACAATCTTGGTATCTGGAAATATGAAAGGAACTTGATCAGAATGCAGAAATAATGGAGACTCAAAGGATATTTCGAGAAGAAGATCAATCTCGAACAATGGATTTATTGGCGATAGATCGGGTGTGAAAGAGAATGAAGAGAGCTCAGGAAGAGAGTCATCCTGAGTGGAAGAAAATGAAGACAAACGACCTGGAGAGAAAAATGATAGTTTGCAAAGTCCGAACACAAATCACTCCAATCCACTGTCCTCGGAACTAGGAGGAAAGATGCGAGAACATGGGGTCAAACAAAAAGAAGAAATGAGAAAAAGGCACAAAGGGTGTAGAGGGATCTTTAGACTAGCAGACAAACACAAAAAACCCTTGATTCACCAACTGAACACAATGTGAAGACTGTGAAGGTTCAAGCGTTCATCTTTTCAATTTTACTTTAGTGAATCACAAGAAGTTACTTATCAACAAACACATAGGGTGATGTCACCTTATCATCCATCGTACATCCTCAAACCTCCCTAAATAATGGTACCATATGCCTGGGCTACCGGGTTATATCATGCCCAAAAGGAGATAAGTGGCATAGCACATCAAAATGATTTTGTAATGTCAGAGGCAAGTGCTTACAGTTGCGACCATACACTGAAAAGTGATGTACAAGTCTTAAGACACAAGTCCAGGGATTTGTGCTCTACCCTTATGGCAATGTCCTCACCCACTCTGTCTGGAGGTATGTACCTACAACAATGAAGGGTTTCCTCTCCCTAAAACAATAATGATAATCGTTACATTTAGTTTTAGGTCAAGTATGATTAACAGTCCTAATTTTATTTCATTATCACTTTTTTAAGTTTTTTCAAAGAAACAAACTAACAAAATTTTCAATTCCTTTTTTATCCAAAGTGAGGAAACGAGAAGGAGATCATAATATCGATGTGATGATAAATCAATAATGCATAAAAAGTAAGAGATGCATACATTTGGCCAACACTCTAGATGCAAAATGATCCTCACATAAAATAAAAAGGAAAAAATGATGCAAGATAAGTGTTCTAGCAGTTACTTCTATTTTCGGAAAAGAATCAATTATTTATCTAAGTCCAAGTTACGTACTACTCTATAGGAACATGAATTTTTTAGGGACTTTGGACCTAATTATTTACCTGGTTCAACCAAGAAAGTAGAACCTACTTCTAAGGGCTCAAGCACACAAAACTGTGAGAAAATAAAAGAAAATAAAATCAAAGAAAACAAAAACCAGTAAGTCCCCCCAAGTGCACCGACACTTAGTGAAATGGACACCGCAGTCCACAAGGGTATCTAATGTCCAAGAAAATCGAAAAAGATGCAAGTGCCTAAAAATTATTATAAAAGTAGAATGGAAAATAAAATGCTAATATAAAGCAACAATTGAGTGCTAAAAAATCTACTTCTTCCAAGTCTTCTGATACTCCTCTCCTACGCTCTCCTACCTATCGATGGAAAAACGAACGACCTCCGTTTCGCTTGGGTACGTTGGCTTTCCTAAGAAACCTCCCTCGTCAGGCCTTCATAGAAAAAAGAAACAAAAGAATATGTAAGATATAGTTATGAAAATATGAGAAAATAAAATCAAGAAGAAAAATGACAGAAATAAAAGAGACAAAGACAAAGAAAACAGAGTATGTATAACCAAGAATAACGGGTAAAGAAAGAAACCTAGCTACCCTCATCGTGCCTCACTAGTAAGGACGTCATTTGTTGAAAAGAGCTTTAAAAATTGTTTTTATTAACAAATAAAGGCGTTGATGCAACTCTAAATGTCCCATAACAAAAAAATATTTTTAATTTCTCAAGCCAAAAATAAAATAAGCAATGTAAGCTAGAGAAAATTGCAATTTATTTATATGTATAGCATACATGATCAAACTCAGGGAGGATACAAATCCAGGGGGCTATTTAATCAAAGAAAAATCAATCGATAAATAGGATCCTTTTTATTTTCCAACTCTTGGTTTTTATGGAATTTTTGCCTTTTGTATTTTCATGAAATTTTATTTTTTGTATTTTTTAAATGATTATATTATTTTTATTTTTTATTGCTTTTTAAAATTTGAATTTTTTATATTTTAATTCTTATAATAAAACAAATAAAAAGAATAAAAAAGACTAAAGAATAAACACTCTTTTTTAATTTTTAAGTAAGAATATGTAGAAAATAAAATAAAAATCTTTTTATGTTTGGTATTTTTGTATTATTTTTGTAAATTTTTGAAGATTTTTAATTTTTTTAAGGTTTTCAAATCAATTAAACACAGAAAACATAACAAATAGAAAATAAAACAAGTGTTTTTTATTTTTAAAATTAGAAATAAAATAAAAAAATCGAGAAAATATGCACACCCAGAAAGGTAATTATTCAAACTTTCTTAAAAGCTATTTTATGAATTTTTGTGAATTTTATGTGATTTTATGTGAAATTTTTTAGTTATTTAAGATTTTTTCTTTTTTGGTTTTTATAAGGAGATTGAGAACAAAATTTATATAGTATTTAAAACAAAACAAAATACACTCATATGATTTTTTTATAATTTTTTTAAAATATTTTTTAAATTTTTATTAATTAATTTTGACAAACAGAACAAAATCAAAGGGTTTTCGAATTATTAAAAATAATAAAACTAATTATTAAGCAAAACAAAAATTAGGGATGAAAGAGGTGATTTGCAAGACGATCATGAAATTTTTATGGAATTTTTATGTGTGATTAGTTATTTATTAAGAACGGTTAATAATAAAATTAATTTACTACAACAAAGGGACTATAATGTAATAAAAACTTATTTTAAGGACTTAATTGTGAATATATTATTCTCAAGGACTGAAAGTATCACAATCCTATGATGGCTTTTATTACAAAATATCCAAAAAGTCATGTGCAAAGCACATTCTGCAGTTCAATAGGATGCAAACATAAATAATAAAAATAAGAGGAGTTCAAACGCAATTAATCAAACCACTAAATATGGAAATGTATCCCAACGCGGATTTATTTATGGTTAAAAGAAATACAAGGACTAGAGATGCAATTTTCACTAGATAGCTAGCAGGTCGCATACAAAACGAACGCTTCAGATCTGATTTGGAAGGATCACATCTACAGCTCCAATTTGGGGCAGCTTGGACGATATGGATTGAAACTGGGCGGAATTGTTCTTGATCATACGACTACAGGCGATGCTGGAAGAACAATGATGAATGAGTGGTCAGACGAGTTTTAATTGGTTGAATCCCGGCCGATCTTCACCCAATCCGCCTCCTGATGGTGTGAATAGGTTCCTGCAGCTCCTCTCTGACGACCAGCTACCACGATGACGCCTGATGACTAGTGGATCTAGATCTGGAGGTCCCAAGTGTTATGTAGCTTCAAGTTAGCTCCAGGTCTTGATTCCCAGTTCAGATCATGCTCTTGTACCCTGCAATAACCATTTATTGCTTAGAGATAGGCTCTGACTGAGTTATTAGATGCAAAACAGAGGAAATTGGGGGAATGGGGATCTCCGACGAATGGTAAATAGAAGGGAGATCAATCTCTAGATTTAGAGAGATTTTGGGGGGGTCAGGCTATGAGAGGAGATGAAGTACGTCAAGGTAATGATGATACGAGGTGTGGATGGGATGAGAGATAGTTGTGGAGCTCTGATCGAGCAAATCGAATCTAGGAAGAAGATGATTGGAATTAATCTAAACACACAAACTAAATGCTTAAACTAAAAATGCAAATGAAAGAAATGTACCTAAATTAACTACGATGGATGGAAGGTGGTAATGACCTCAATCTATGGCGAAGGAAGGAGAAGATGGATGATCTTTAGTGAAGCTCCGACTATTGTGTAAATCACACTCTCCTCCCGATCTGATGCTCTCCCAATTGTAGGAATGATTACCTATCACAAACTCATCCACTAGAACTCAGCCTCGGGCGAAATCAATGGGTAAACGGATCAGGATAGGATGAATTATCTGGAGGGGTATTTATAGAAGATGAGCTGGAGTGAAATTTGAATCAAAAGTGCACGTGAATCGATGCTAGGATCATGAAATTATTGATATGCGAGTTTTAACTTTCTTCGGGCAACAAAAATGTAAGAGGAATAAGGTGCAGTAGGTGATCAGATTAGCCTAGAGAAAATGAAAATGAACACATGCGAACATTTATTGGAGTGGGTCTGGTTGAAGGGGAGGTTCACACGGGTCAACGAACCCGGGACCGCTTAATGGGAGGACTCTATGAATAAGTTAAACGATGTAAAATGATAAAATAGCATAAAATGAGAAATAAATTAAAATAAAATAGATAATGGATTTAAATAAATAAATTACATAAATAGACAATGTCAATAATTAAATAAACTTAATTATGATGATTTTTAATAAATTAAATAATTAGGTTAAAATAAATAATTCCCATTATTCATAGGTATATATACCTATATATACAATACTTGTATTTTTTTATTATTTAATTTTACAAATAAATATATAATTTTATAATTTATTAATTTAAAGTAGTTTTTAAGGATTTTAATAACAATTTTATTGGATTTTATGAAATAATTTATTAGATTAAATAAATAGATATATTTACAATATCAGTAGTTGTACATATACAATATATACAATGAATTTATTTTTTTTCTTTTGGATTTAAATATTTATCATATTTTTATTGGTTTTTTATGAAATAATTTATTAGGTTAAATAAATAGATATATTTACAATATAGGTAGTGGTGCATATATAATATATACAATGAATTTATTTTGTATTCTTTTGGATTTAATTTTTTATTTTCATTTTATATTAATCAAATACAATATTTACAAATATTTTAAAATACAATATATGCAATATATATAAAATAAATAAATGAATATATTCACATAATTTATACTACAAACAAAGTATACAATACACTCCAAAAAAACACTTTTTACATTTTAACTTCGATTTTAATAGTACACTTTCATTGCTTATTTAGTTCTGAGTTCAAAAAAGTGAGTTTGCTTTATTTTGAATTTTTTGTAGAAGATAGGGATCTGACAAGTTGAGATCTACATATTTTTAAAGTGTTGTTATTTTATCTATATAATGAATATTCTTGCAATTATTTTTAATATTTACAATTTATTTGTATGTACAAGTTCTAGGAAGAAATCATTAGTATTAGAGGTGATTTAGGTGATAAATAAAATAGAGTAAGGAAATATATACAGAATAATGATGGATGTGTAATTTGTACAAGATGAATGATGAACGTAAATTGATTTTCTTTATTTTTCTTCAATAGGCCTTATCTCCCCCTACTTTATTCCTTGTTGATCAGGTCAATTCTTGACTTTCTCTCAGCATGTATTTATTTTTTAATTTTTCTTTTATTTCTTTCTTTATTTGTTTTTTATAAAAAACAATGATAAATATACACTATTTACAATAGAATAGATATTTATAAAAAAAACATAGATTTATTGGTATTTACAAGTGTTTAAGAAGGGATTTTACGCTAAAACAAATGAATAAAGATGATGAAATGCATATTCATCAGTACCGCGCAGATGGACCCACCTTCATGCAGCACACAACCAGATTCTGATGGGATTCAACCGAACTTGATAGATGATACAACACTAACACTAAAGTATGCCTTTCTTGTTGGACTCAAAGAGTTATATCTTGTGATCATTAGTGTTGACCTTGCCTTAGAGCATAAGTCTAGGTTGTTAGATGTCTTAGATGGAAACCGTGGAGCGATTGGCTGGATAGTGTCAGATCTCGTAACCCCGCTCTCTACTCCCATCTTGGGATGCAATACAAAATTGAATTTTTATACTAAATGCAAATGCAAGCAAGGGAACCACACATAGTAGAAACTTCCATTAGTCAGGAAGAATTTAAATTGAATATTTAACTAAACCGAATGTTCTACATGTATGGCTTATTAAATATGAAGCGTGGTCCTAGATTAAACGAGCATAAGCAAATAATATAGCATAATAAAAGGCTCTAAGAGCCATGAGTACAAATATACCCTATGAGCGACTCAAGTCAAGACACACCCTTCACACGAGAGTGAAACAGGTCTCGACCCCACGACATGAATAAGAATGTCTAAGTCTAGCTACATACGTGAGATCCCAAACAAGAACCACTATACAAGGGAAATTGTTACAAATAATTACAAGAATCAAATAAAATGCAGAAATTAAAAACCTAGACTCTACACTCTCTCATGACAACTCAATCTTAATTTTTATGCTCTTCTCAGCCAGCTCAACCCACGAAGAACCAACCTATGTTGCACCTAAGTTGCTTGACTCTAATGTTCGCTTCGGTCCACCATGCCCTCGCACAAAAATATAAGATTTATGTCAAAGATGGAGATATAAACAAATAAAATAAAATAAATAAGATAATAAAAAATGATGAAAGGAAATAAAAAAGAGAATTAATTATAAGAGAGAACGGGGGTCAGACGACCCGAGAGGTGAAAAATCTATCTTCTAAATTTTCTAAAAATCAACCTAAGTCGTTCCTCCCCAGCAAAGACACCATCTGAAAAATGTGGATTCACCCTACTTAATTTGTGAGAATTATTTAATATGTCATTTTGTTGCAAGCGAGTGAATCATAGTTTCTAAAAAAACACCATTTAAATGATATTAATCAATTAAATTCAATTAAGGTGGTGGAATTTGTTTTACTTGAGCAAGTCCAAGGTCGAACGTAGGGAGGCCACTGTCTCCTTAGGTTAATTTTTAGATAAATCATGTGTCAGGTTTTTAAGGGGAATTGTTTAGATTTTCTTTGTAATTAATAAATGAGATGCAAGTGTATAAATGGCAATATTTAGGTCAAATTAGCCTAAAGTGAAAAGTCTAAATTAATGTGAGAATGAGCTCAAAATCCAAAAGGTTATTTTCCTAATTTACTTATGCAATAATCAATCTAGAACACACTTTTTATATTTTTATGGCATAATATGCATGCATGAAAAATGAATCTTTTTCAGGGGTTTTAATGTAAATTATCATGTAAATAATATGAGCTATTTATGAAAATTGGATAGTAGAATAAAAATAACAAAATTAACCTACTGTATTCTTTTGGAATTTTTGGATACAAAATTAATTTATTGTGAATCAAATATTGCAACAATGTAATTTTAGTAAATTAATTTTAATAATTTGCAAAACATAATATTTTCTAAAAAAATATCTTATACACACTCAATAAAGATCTATTCAGTCAATAGTTTCAAAATTTTTGGAGCAATAAATGAATTAACATGAATTAATGAGCACATACTAGGTGAAATATAACAATTTCTCACAAAATTAATTTTAGCATATTAATCCAAGCTTACAAAATTATGAATAAATGATCAAAAGACAGAGAATTAATACATAATGCAATTTTTTACGTAAAAAATTTATGCAAAATGATTGTTCAAATTAAAGCTCAAATATAGGGTGTAAAATGCAATTACAGAAAATAAAATCAAAATACAAATGGAGTGCAAAAATGCTCCTCGTTAATTACCAAAATCTATGAGGGTTTTATTGCAATTTCTCTAGCAAGGGCGTACCACACACGTGATCTCTAGTCGGCGGGGCTTGTGTGCAATTTCCATAACTGGCAAGGGATGGAGTGCAATTTGGCCAGTAAGCATGTGTAGTGCACATGCTATTCTAGGCGTAGGTGGGGAAGCTAGAGTCGACCCTCCAGGTGGCAGGTAAAGTAGCTTTGTGCGGCTCGAAGCTGTAGGCTCGGAAGGTGGTTCGTCTTCTTCATGTGCGAAGAGTGTGGCCACCTTTGAATTGCCCAATGGAAATCGAGCAGTATATGTACATCGGGCAGAGGAGCTGCGATGTTGCTGGATGTGTGGCAGTACGTGGTGGTTGGCATCTTCCTTGGTTGGAGGTTGCGGATGAGGAAGCTGAAGCTTGAAGCCAAGATGGGGGTGTTGAGTTGATTGAGGCTATTGTAAGGTTCGCTGGAGGTTGGAGCAGCGGTGAATGGCTTTCGACTCTGATGAGGTGGTGAGGATCTGGATCTCCTTAACGACCTTCTGAGAATCGAGGGATCTCCTGTAAATGCAAGATGAACTCGTGCTATTCGCTCGATTATGATGTTAAGGTACCACAAAAGAGAAGAGGGATGGTGGTTCCAGCGTGTACGATGAGAGATAGGAACTGAAGCTCCAGCCACCGATCGTGGCCAAAGAGAATAGATCTGGGGAGATAGATAAGCAGTGGTGAGGCTCATTGATGAGGTGAGTCGCTTGAGATCGCTCAGGCGGTCTGTATTGGATTAAGAATAGGGAAGATGGATCTCTAGGGGAAAAGATAGCGGAGGTCAACAAATAAAAAGAAAGAAAGTCGAGAACGGGGAAAGGGAAGAGATGAAGGAGTTGTTACCTAGAATGGGCATGTAAGAATACAACAGCTTGGTCTGAAATTTTTCAGAAACAAAGAAAAGAGGATTTTAGGATTGTCTCAACATGGATACATTAAGGAGATATTGTACCGATTCCATATGGAAAATTCCAAGAAGGTCTTCCTTTCCTTAAGACACGGTATACACCTATCTAAAGGGATGACTCCTCAAAATGTTGAGGGAAAAAAGGTCATGATTGGATGACCTTGCTCATCAGCTATGGGAAACCTAATGTATGCCATGATGTGCACAAGATCATATATCTGCTATGCAATGGGAGTGGTAAGCCATTACTATCCTACTAAGGTGAACAACACTGGAATGCCGTAAAGAACATCTTCAAGTATTAAAGAAGGATACAAGATTACATATTGGTCTACGGAGATAGTGATCTCCAAGTCTTAGGATACACAGATTCAGACTTCTAATTTGACAATGATGACCACAAGTCAACTTTAGGATTTGTATTCTTGTTGAACGGTGGTGTTGTAGGCTAGAGAAGCAAGAAGCAGGATGCCATGGCTGATTCAATGACAGAAGCTGAATACATTGCCACATTAAATGTTGTAAAGGAGACGGTGTAGTTGCATAAGTTCATCCTTGAACTTGACGTAGTTTCCTCTGATACTCTCATCCCACTACTCTACGATAACACACAAGTCATAACTCAGATGAAGGAACTCATGTGGCATCAAAAGAGTAAACATGTGGAAAGGAAATACCACATCATTCCGGAGAAACAAAAGCGTGGTAACATCATCATCACCAAGGTGACCTTTGCCGAGAACGTTGCTAATCTCCTTACTAAACCTTATCCCATAAGATTTTTGACCAGCATGTAATGGGTTTGAGTTTTAAGGATTGTACCTAAATGGTTCTGAGGGCCAGTGGAAGATTATTGGACACATGATTCCCAAGTAAACCAATTCTACAATAAAATGTCATTGTAAACCTTTTTATATATCAATAAAAGTTATTCTAATGAGTGAATGCACTTATAAGGTTTCTTAGTATAATTAAGGTTATGTACCATGTCCGTCTTGATAATCATACACCTATTGATTCAATGGTTGAATCATAGAGGCTGATGCTAGGATGATATCTAAAGAGTTAGATTAATGATATATCTAGCACCGTCAAATGATTGTTGAGAAAGGATCTCCAACTTGTGAAGGAGATGGAAATTCTTACTCACAAGGCTGATATCTGACAGACCTCTTGATGCAGGTCCTCCGTATATGAATAGAGATTCAAATGTGTCAGATTAGTTAGGTCAAACAGTTGACTTAACAAGATCGAGATAACCAAATCGTATGTTGTCATGATACATGAACACGTCCTTTGACCAGAAACAAATGCGTTACTATATGTCTAAGTATGTACATTAGGCAGACCATTAGGTTGATGACCTAATCAAGGTCTATATACCAACGAGCTAGTGTGCATATGGGGGCATGTGACTAATACGATCTATCAAAGGGATCATACATGTTCACTACTAAACCAGAAGACATGAGCTCACTCATGAGATATTGAGACCAACCAAATTCCATCGATGGTCATCTCGCTTTGGAAGCATGACGCGATTTGTAGGTGTGATATATGCTTTTGGAAAGCATGCGAGGATACTAACTCCCAATGATCAAATGAGAAACTTAATGATAAAATCCTGAAGAAGTCAGCTCAAAAGTGATAAAAAAAACTTCGAGTTTATTATAGGTCTTCCAGTATGCAGGATGTACGTGTATTAGGAATACTCGAGGGTAATGTGATCTTAATTGATTGTGTAACCATGACGCTTCCATTTCGAGGGAGTGATGAAAAATATTTGGATTTTATTAACTCCACTCAGAAGATTGATTATCTAATCTTAGTCCAAATGTTGGACATTGATCTGAATATGATTCAGATTCAATGAGAAGATTAGATATTCTGTTTGACTTGATCATACATCTTTGAGTGATCTTATATATTTGGATATGAGATTAGATCTCAGTATCCAAGTTACTATACATGGAATATAATGTCACAATGTCCTTATCTCCAAGTATCCACAGAAAAAGCACATCATTCTTAAATGAATTCAAGAATAATTCTATTGTTGATAATATCTTAGCATTGAAATAATGATGATTAAATATGATTTAATGATCATTAATAAAGTGGATATGATTCACATTATTTGGACAAATAAGAAATATAAGATAATTAAATTGGATATAATTAGCATAAATATAATCAATGTGGATAACACTATCCACAATAATTATTTTGTTATTGTGAATATGATTCAGAATATCACAGATATTTAATTGTAAACATGATTTACAATTTATTAAGTTAATGTGAATTGGATTCGTATTATACAATTAAATGTGAATTGAATTCACATTTGTATAATTAAATGTAATGTGATTTATGTTTAATATTGCATAGATGAATATGATTCCCTTCAACTACTTTTACACTGATGTCATTGAACATTCTGAAATCATATCCAGAAGATGTGTCTAATATAATAAAGTTCCTCTACTTCTGCATAGAATAATATTACAACGAATTAAATAAAGCATATTTCTAAGAGAAACACCTTTTACCCGATAAAAGAACATACTTTTTATTAAAAAGATGATTATACACGTTAAAACATACAGAAAAGAATACCTTTAAAAGTGTAGGAAAATATATTTACTATCATAAAAAAGAAACTTACTTAAATGGTCTGATGGTCGTGCAATGTGTCTACCACCCATAAGACCAGGGATCAAATCCCTCTTGCGGGGGTTGCGTTAGGTAGTCAACAATCAACATAAAAAATAGTCGAACCTTTCAACAAGGGCTAGTTATTGAGTCACTGCTCGATGAGCCAAGCTCATGCTCATCTCGATAAGGGCTTGTGATCATGGCTCATTAGGCTATTGAGCTGAGCCTGAGCCAGAATTTTGGGCTTGATAGCTTGACGAGCCGAGCCCTGTTCAGCTCGATACTCAATAAGGGGCTCGATAATATATATATGTATAATATTTATATATTTATACATAATACAAACAAAATAAAAGTCCCCCTTTGTAATTTTCCCTCCATTAACTTCGCCCTTTCCACGAGTCACGAGTCATGACTCCAAATTCCCAATGCCCCAATCTCGTCCACGTATTTTCCCAATGCCCTCCCCTTTTGTGATTTTCTTGGCAAATTTTTATTTGTATTAGATTCTCAACATTGTGAATGGTGGACTATGTATGTGTTTATGTGGTTTATGGATTGACATTATGTTTTGTGGAATGACTATGTTGGGTGGATTCTATTAAGGACTTGGATTTCCTACACTTATTTATGTTTTTCTAGGTTATAATTAGAAAATTAATAATTTTATTTTTTTAAAGAAAATAGAATGATACAATATATATTATAATTAAGCTTTTGCATACAACTCGGATAGTGACATATTGGTAATGAACACATAATTCAAAAAAGAGGTTATAGGTTTAAGCCTATGCAAAACATTTTTCCATCAAAAAGTATTCATTTTCCTTAACGAGCCTGACTTGGGCTTGAGCACAACTCGTGCTTGATAAGGGACTCGGCTCGAGCCTTATCGAGCTCAAGCTGGCTCGATAAGAGGCTCGCGCTCATCGAGCCCGAGCCAGCTCGGTTGGGCTCGAACGAGCCCGAGCCAGGGCCTGGCTCGGCTCGTTGGACTTGATAGCCAGCCCTACTTTCAACACGGATTTGAGCAAGAATCAATGTAGTCGATCCTACTTATAGCGAGAGAAGGCTTTACCATTTTTATTATCATAAAACAAAAAAACAACAAATTTTCATTTAGAAATTGAATGAAGTTGCTTTAGATACTATATTTTCAACTGTTTTTTATACTCTATTAAAATAATATAATTTTGAATAGAAAATACTTCTTGTTGAAATAAAATATGTAACAAACAATAAAGTTCCATACCGATATTTCCAAATGAAAGATATTTCCAAATGAAAGTATATTTCATTTGATGAAAAATCTTCACAAGAAAATAATGTACTACCTCCAAGAAGATAACATGATCAGTTTACATACGTGCCTTTGAGAGGAAAGATCAATATTAGAATCTTACGATCTGCATTAAATACGTTATTAATATATCTTTCAGTGTTATTCTCCATGTTCAATTCTTGAGTTATATATATATATATAAATTATATATATTATACTAATGGTAGGTCCACGCCTATAAAGAGCCTCAACCATCCCACCTGGCCTTTTCTTGAAGGGAAAAGAAAGAAAAAACCCGGGGACCATACAACAAGAAAATCGGAATTTCCTCCTTTCCCACCTTCTCCCTTCCTTCGAGGAATGGCGTCACAGACAGCTCTTACGCGCCTCCCCCTACTCTCCCCAACCCCTCCCCCTCGATCGGGTTCGTACTAACTACACTAGAACACATTCGTAGTTCGCATATATTTACGTGCCATCTGCATCTTCTGTCTCGCGCGTCGCGTCTAGCGTTTGATTTGGCGGAAACCTTGACTTGGTGTTAGACGCTGTTAGGGTCGGGACCTGCGCGCAGCTGCACCACGAGGCCTCCAAGTCCGCCGCCCCCATGAAGCTCGAAGGCGTCGAGGAGGGCCTCCGCCGGATGCTCGCCGCCGCCAACCTTGACCACGCCCACGACCGCCGCCGCCTCCGCGATGCCTTCCGCGACGTCCAGCTCGGCATCGACCACTGCCTTTTCACGGTCAGCCTACGGCGTTGATCTCTTTCCTTTTATCCAATTGGCTCTTTTCTTATGTGTCGTCGAAATTGTTCCCTCTGGTGTTAGATTTTACACCATTCTCCGAACAGATCATCACGTGGGGATGCTTACGCCATCTTTCAATTTGTAATTAAGCGAAATAATCCTTGATCCGCTGTTATGTGATCTTTCGTTCCTATGGGAATCGACGCGCTTACCACGATCCGTGGTTTCGATATTGATACGACCTCAAGTAGCAATACTCTTTTTCCGGAATGGTAAGTTTTGAGATAAATATCTCATCTCTGTCGATGGTGAGCAGAGTTGCATAACCTCAACTACTTGCGGCTTTTCACTCTATCAAAGGGCAGAGAAGAGCGTGGTTAACCTAGACTATTCACTTGGATTCAATTAATTGTTCATTTAAACTTAGTCATATCGACTGAATCAAAATGGAATCAAGATTTCATACAAAAAGATAAATTTTCCTTTCAATTAGGAATCAAGCAGCAATTCCCAAAGGCCAATACGCTTTCTTCGATAGCCAAATGCCGCTTTCCTATGCTCGAAGAAAAATAGGCACCTCACCCGACCCCACATTAAACAATCATAAAACAAACAAGTAACGAAATGCGAATGTTTTAGTTTCGAGAGGATTTTTTTGGTCGCCTTTGCTGAGATGTCTCCTGGGTTCTTTAGTCTATTAGCGCGAAGGACAGCAACATTTTGTTACGGAATTTTCTGGACATTGTATGTTGAAAATAACCCTTAAAAGTTAGTTAAAAATGTCACTTTATGGGGGTTGGTGTAACGAGGGCGGGCATCCTGTAACTATCATATATGCATGGAAGAGACACCATATACCGAGAATTATATAAATCATTTAATTTAACCTAGAGCTTTCAAGAAAATGGATTTAGCTCTCCCGGTCTTCCTTGGGTGACTCATGGGGCGGGCATCCCTTTGCTGAAGTGGAAGATTGTGATGCAACAAAAGGATGACATTGTTCTTGGAGTTCTTAACATGAAAGAGATGAATAAGGCATTGCTCTCTAAGTGGGCTGCTCACATTTGGAGAGATTGGTCTGACTTGTTATGTACTTTGGTGCGGAAAATTTATAATGTTTCTTCAGGTTTGATCAATGGTTCGGTCTGGGAAGATTCACTCCCCTTCGATGTTCTGGAAAGGCTTATGTTCTGCCTTACCTTACATTTTGCCTTCTCTTTGGCTTGTTATGACTAGGGATGGCAATGTTTTAAGCTTTTAACATGAGATTGGTTTGGCTTGTTCTTGGGGATCACACACTTAGTAGAATTCCTCCTCGCAATTGTTATAGGAGATATTATTTATGTATTTCTTATTTTCTTTTTATGTAATTTCTCCATTGGTTATATACCCTCTAAGGTTTCTCCTCTGCATAACAAAGGAGCCATATGAACATGGAATAAACAACTCATTCATTCCTTGCTGCATGGTATCAGAGCGACAGTGCTAGACTAGAGCTCTGGTATTCTTTCGATATCCTAAGCCTACCCACCGGCCTCTCTCCCTCTCTCGAAGATCGCACGGATACGAGAATCTCTATACGTAGGTGGGTCCCTAGGAAGCCATCGCCGCACCACCGCCGTGTCTCTGGGCACCGTAGTCCAACGGCTACAAACGTCAACCAAGGCCATCCACAATAACCCAATTTAGTCGCCCATGGCCATAGCGGTCCCAACGACCTTGCACGCCCTTTATGTGTCATCTTTTCTTGTCCATGTAATGATTTTGGCCCAGTTTGGGATGATTTCAATCATCTAAATTCAATCCGACTTCCTTAGAGCACCAAGAAAGATATGAGAAAGGTTGTGCTCTTGGTCGATATACATAACTTGTTCCCTATATGATTGCATAGACAAAAATAAGATCGATCTATCTCCTAGTCACGTCCTTCCTGGTCTCCTTCATTTGTCATGGTCGAGAACAAGGTCGATATATCCTCTTCTGGGCCTTCAAAGGTCCAACGCTAATCATCAAAATCGATGAGATCAACTATGAACTATAGGCTATGCAGTTCACAAGTATTATGGAGAGTAATGACAAAGTATATATCTTGACGCAACTTGAGCCGATCGACAAGACTGGGATGAATATTTCTTGGAAGCATGACAACGCATGGGTGCGTGTTTAGCTCTCTGGTATTCTTACAACAGACATAACTAATGATATTTTACATAAGCCCACAACAAAGGCTATTCGAGACATTCTCGCCACCATATATTCCTAGGAGAAGAATGAGACAATCATCCTCCAACTTCAATATGACATCTTCACGTCTGAGCATGATGGTTGCCCTCTCCATGCATTCAACTCCTAGTTAAGGAGCATGTTCGAGAATCTCTATATCTACATGCCTCTAGATGCAAGTACTAAACATCAGATGGCATGCAAGAACGCCATGAAAGTGGATGTGTTTCTTGCGGTTCTTGATCCTTGATATGACGTTGCATGCAGCCAGCTCCTTACTGGTGCTTCTATAGCTCCCATAAAGGATGCTTACAACAGACTGAGCAAGATCACAGTGCGCCCTACAACTATTACTCAAATCTCCTTTGTTGTGGACGCATGTCGCGATAGAGGAGGTTCAATGCAATCCATAGAACGATGTATATATGGCAGAGGAAGTGGCTGCTCCCGCCTGTAGTGCACATACTGTAACCGTATAAGTCACTCTGAGGATATATGCTATCATAAGCATGGTCGCTCTGCATCTAGTCGTGCTGTTGAGAAGTTTAAGCCCATTGCTACTTCTGACGATCAAGATGATCTTGTCTCTCATTTGAGGGAGATTATGCCTCCTTTCACTGGTTCTAATAAGTACTCCTCCGACCTCATCTAACGCTGCTACCTTCGCCAGTACCTCAAGTACATATTATGCACTTACCACCTGTCATAGTATAGATATTTCATAATGGATCATGGACTCTAGATCATTTTATCATCTCTGCGGTAACAAAGAACAATTACATCCTACAATACCACTCACCCCGGTCAATCCGTAGTCATTGCCGATGGGTGACATTCTCATATTACAAGATAGAGTGATTTAATTGACACCTTTCATATGTCTGTAGCAGTGTAGAGTGTGCTACATGCCAAGGATCTGAATTGTTGTGCATTTTTGATCCGTCTTCTCTTGTGTTTCAGGATATAATCATGGGCATGGTGATTGGATGTGGCTTTGAGCAAGAGTGTCTCCATAGATTGGTCCAGTCTCCTTATATCGACAAATCGTTTATTCCTACTAGATTAGTCTCTCTGTATATATGGTACCTTTCGGTTCGGTCACTTTCCTTTGCAGAAGCTATGTAGAGTTCTCCTACAGATCTCATCTCAGTCTAGTTCTCATTGTGAGGCTTGCCAAATTTGTAGGCATCATCTTACTATTTTTCAAAATTATCATGGTTGTAGAAATAATTCTTTATTTGAGTTGTTGCATTTTGATATTTGGAGTCTGGTCGTGCTGCTGATCACTAGGAGCACATATTCTATCTTCTCATTGTTGATGATTTTTCTAGAATATTCTTGGGTATTTCTATTGAAAAATAAGTCTGAAGATGGTTTATTATGCAATTTTTTATCATTGAAATAAATATAATCTCTTTTCTGGTATTGCTAAATATGTTAGCTCTGACAATGCGTTGGAAGTTTGTACTGGTCAACTATCTTAGTTTTTCAAGTCTATTGGGATTCTCCATTAGATTTCATCTTCCTATGCTTCTTAGCAGGACAAAGTTGCTGAACACAAACACTGTCATCTCTTAGATGTTACCGGGAATCTCCTGATATAGAGTATAGAGTCATGCTCCTCACTCTTACTGGGGAGATGCTGTCCTTACTGCTACCTCATTAGTTGTATGCTGTTTTCTGTGTTAAGAGAAAAGGTTCATTATTCAATTACTTTTCTTGAAAAGGACCTCTTCTCTCAAACACCTCTTGTCTTTGGTAGTACAGTCTTTATCCATCATCTGTCTTCTGGTCGCAATAAGCTCTCATTCAGAGACGTCAAATGCACCTTTATCAGTTACTCGAACCTAGAAAGGATACTGGTGCTTTGACCATAGCAGACAGAAGTAATATATCAGTGCTGACGTTACACTTTTTGAGTATGTTATGTATTTTTCTGCTACAAGTGACATAGTGACTTCTTTCGAGACTGGTGAGGAGATTTATATTCTACCTCCTCCTTCGCCTCTAGTCCCTACCATACCTCATATGGTTCATGCTTTATCTCGTGTGTACATCTGCGAGCTCACTACTTGATCTCCAGCTCTTGTGCCTTCTCCAACATCCAACATGGCCTTGGTTAAACTTAACTGCTAAGGGAAATAGGGTAGTTATTTATTCATGAGGTCCTAGGGTTCTCTTATATAGAGGAAAAACCTATTGGGCACATTACATAGAGTGGACATAAAGAAAAGGGAATACATAAAAGGATAAAAGATAACAAATATCTCAACACCCCCCTCAAGCTAGAGCGTAGATATCAATTAAGCTCAGCTTGGAACATCTCTGGAAAGGCCCTCTAGCTAGAGCCTTGGTGAGCATATCGGCTATCTGTTCACTTGAGCTAAAATGAGAGGTAGAAATGAGACCCTTCTGGATCATGTCTTGAGTGTAGTGATAGGCTTGGTCCTCTCATGGAAGACTGGGTTGTTGGCAATAAAAAGTACAGCCTAGTTGTCGCATTGGAGGTGCATGGGATGATGCTCCTCAATAGCTAGGTCAGTTAAAACATATCTGACCCACATCATCTCTGTACTCCCTTATGCCATGGCTCTGTATTCTGGATCCGAGAATGAAGCTATATGATGACGACACTGAGGAGGTAGACAAGAGGAGCTACAGGGAGCTTGTTGGGAAGCTCCTATATGTGACCATCAACAGACCAGATGTATCCTTTGCAGTGAGAAAAGTGAGTCAGTTCATGGAGCAACGTAGACAGGCACATATGGATGCAGTCCATATGATTCTGAGGTATCTGAAGACCACACCTGGTACTGGTCTTTTATTTAGCAAAAGCACATTCCTTGCCATTACAGCTTGAGCAAATGCGGATTATGTGGGATGCTCCAAGGGCATGAAGTCTACATTTGGCTTTGTTGTGTTCAATAGGGAGCTCATTGGTGTCATGGGAAGAGCAAGAAGCAGTCATCACAAGACCTCGCTGGCTCCTGGCAAACTCCACTCCAAGGAAGTAACGTAGACTGCCAAGGTTCTTGGTTACAAACTGCTGATTAAGAAAGCCTTAGCTATTCGAATGTCCTGCACATTATCCCCGGTAACGATAATATCATCTGCATAAACCAATATAGTAACTGTACCTCTCTGAGACCTCTAAACATACAGTGAATGATCTGCAGTTGATCTCATGAACCCCTTTTGTTCTATCACATCCGGGAGCTTCTGAAACCATGCTCTTGGACTCTGCTTAAGGCCATAGATAGCCTTTTAAAGTATGCACACCTTCTGACACCCTCGTTCAGCAACGAACCCATGTGGCTGCTGCATGTAGACTTCCTCCTGTAGGTCACCATAGAGGAACACATTCGTCACATCGAGCTGATATAGAGGCCAGTCCCATGTGACTGCAACAAAGAGAAGGATCCGTAGTGTAGATTCTGTAGAATGCTGAGCTACTATAGAGAAAGTATCCTGATAGTCCACTCCATAGGTCTGAGTGAACCCACGAGCCCCAAGCCTTGCCTTGTAGCAATTTATGCTGCCATATGCTCGGTACTTCACAGTGAACACCCACTTCCATCCCACAACAAACATACCTGTAGGAGTTGTAATAATGCTCCACGTGCCACGTGCCTGTAAAGCGACCATCTCCTCCTCCATGGATAGGCGCCATTGGCTCATCTCGAGAGCCTCCTGATATGCGTGTGAGATTTCAGTGGCAGATAATCCCTCAACGAACTGCCTGAAATCTGGCAAAAATCACGCTGGAGACACTTGACTAGCGAGGGAGTATCACACACAGGAATGTTCGCCTTTCCGCAAGGCAATAGGCTACCCCATATCATTTTCCCATGGTAGTCCCTGCTCATCTTGTATATCTTCATGCTCCTCCTGTAAATGTCCATGTTCATCATTCACACCACTAGTGCCATAAGTTGAAATCAAATTTTCGACTGGGAAGGTATTGGAGTATGGAGTACATGTATTGTTAAAAAAAATGCGAATCGAGGTGCAAAGACGCTCGAGGCGAAACGAGACGGAGCCAAAGAGCCTCGAGGCGACCGCCTCAGACCCCTTGGCTGAGGCAAGCACCCCGGATGCCCGAGGCGATCGAGGCAAGGCGATGCAGTGATGCATGACGAGGCGTTACCTGAGGCGTTAGGGATTTACCTAACATTTTTTTAAAGAAAATATCTGGTCATGTTGGTAGTTTCAGATGTTTATAAAGGCGTAGTTGTTGAGGATATATTTATGCAAGATGAATGCTTATATTTGACCTCTTTCATATTCATATTTACCATTAACATGCCCAATTATTTCACTGAGACCCCTATATTGGTAGAGTATGGTGGCACAGGGGGACATACTGTTTTTCAACTGGCTCAGCAGGACATACGATTAGTGTTAAGATAGTAATATCTCTTTATCTTTATTTCTTATTTCTCTTTCTTTCATGTATCTCTCTTGTAATTTACCCAAGGCTTTTCTCCTATATAAGAGAGACCTAAGATCTCAATAATGATAAGCTATTCTATTTTCCCCGACACGGTATCGGAGCAACGGTCCTAGACCGGGGTTCCGGTATCTCACAAAACCCTAACCGTACCCGCGCCCCCCGCGTCGACCGCCACTCTGGGCCCCTTCCCCCTCCCCACCAGCTGCCTCCAGCAGGGCACCGCCTGCCGCTACAGGCTGCTTGCAACGGTCCCTGCCATGGTATAAAAAAAACAGCCTCGAGGCTGCCCTTTTTAGCCTCAAGACGTACGTCTCGGTCCAGCCCAGTGAGGCGTGCGCCTCAGGAGGCTGAGGCGTAGCCTTGAGACGGTCAAGGCATTTTGCGAGGCGTTTTTTACTTTTTTGAGGTTTTTTATGATTTTAATGGTTTATTTGGTAGTTTGAGAAGCTTATACATATATGTTTCTTTAGGATAATGATTATACGAGATAAATACCTAAATCTGATGTTTCTTTCGTGCCTATAACTTCATATTTACTATTAATTATGTTCAACTATTTCACAAACTCTTACTATTTTTCTTTTAGTGAATGAATTCATAAATATCAAAGCCAACAATATTCGTAAGCTTAATGAGCTTTGCAAATATCAAGCAAAATGAAATAGAAAGGGTTCAACGATTTATCATGTTGCCATATATTATATGTTTGACATATAACATAAATTTCTTCGACATATATTTAATCGTACTTTTAGTTACAACAATATTTCAAAGGTTTGCTCAAATTGTATATGATTCACGGTTTCTCATACAACCATATATTATATGTTTAGACACATAACATACTTAGTAGTTTTTGCAACAAAACCGATCTCTTCTCCTCAACGCAAAGTAATCTCTCTGTGTTCTAGTCGGACCACACTTATAAGTAATTAAATGCTCCTCCCTCTTCTTGTAGAGAGTGTTTTCTATGAAAACATTATAAACCGTTACAAATTCCAGAATGACTTTCCCTCTTCATTTCTATCCCTGAAGCCATGTCCTCCATGAACAATAGCATACCCTGAAGTATCATTTCCCACATGTCCATTAAGATCTCTACCTAGGTAAATCATCTGTCTTTGTGGGATTTCTTGCATAATCTTATCCAAATCCTCCCAAAAAGCTTGTTTAATCCTTTCATCTAAACCAATTTGCATTGCAGAAACTGAGATTATATTCAGAAAATTTTCTTTGAGCGCCACTTTTAGCAAAATATTTCGATCCTCGAATCTTTACACCTCAACTACACAATTCTTCAAATCCTTTGAACAATCACTCCAACACCATTTCTGCCCTTATCTTTACATGAATACTGTTGGAGTATTTGGTAGTGCGCCTATTGAGTTGTAGATGGGTAAATGGATACCTCCAGGATCCATTTACTCCATCCAGTTGTTTAGTCCCACATTGTTCAGTGGTGGGACTTGGAGGTCCTGTGGAGGCTATATAAGGAGCCCCAAGCCTCCTGTATCAGAGAAAAAAGCAATAGAATATCCGCCCCCTTTGAGGGCTTCTCCCGTGGTTTCATCCCGCTCATCACGGAGTAGGGTTCCACGTAAAATCCCACGTTTTTATTCTTCTTTATCTTTTATCCATGTTCCGCTTCCGCTTCCGCTTCCGATTTTCTAACATGGTATCAGAGCGGGTTCGATTCTCGAGGAGTTTATGATATTTTATTTTTGTTCGAGATTCGAGATTCAGATCTACGGCTTCTATGGAAACCCTATTTTTGTTGTTGAAGATTATTTTGAAGATTCGTCGGATAATCAGTTCTTAGTTATTGTCGGAGATTCATTCTTGAAGATATTTTTTTGCGATTATTCGAGATCTGCGTACAACAGTCCAACATTCTATTGCTCGAGTCCAGGCCGCGAGCATGCCTGCATTGCTCCACATCACTCAAGTCAGATCTCGGTGCGCACAAGTCGCCCGACTGGCCCGACTAGTAGGTTCGACTAGTCTAGTCAGTGGGGTGGTCGACCGAGTACCGACTAATTCGACTAGACACACTAGTTGACCAATTTTTGCTAGGAGATACCATACTTTTTTATGTTTTGCTTTTTATATAAGCAAACTTTTTATAATATGCTTAATATTTTATTTAAATTCAATTACTTCTTTTATTTTATTATGATAGTATAAAAATGTACAAAATGTATGTAAATATATGTATAAAAATGAGTTATATATTTAAAATAATCATAAAATTCAAAGCCGATTAAAGTCCGACTAAATCCGATTAGTCGCCCGACTGTCGATTAATCCTTAGTCAGTGACCTGACCGACCGAGTACCGACTACTGACTTTTGCAACCTTGTGCACAACTGCTGCAGTCGAGCATCGAATAGGTTTCCTCGAAGGGATTTCCTACGGAAACCCTAAATGGGCCCCGATGGTCCTTAGTTTAAAAAAAAGTGACGGGGAAGATGTATGCTGTGGCCTGAAGAAAAAAAGAAGAAGGGGAGGCTGTTGCTGTTGGGCCCAATGGGCCACATAAAAAAAGGAAAAGAAAAAGAGGCGCGTACACAAAGAAAAAGCCGTACGCATGCGTCAAAAAAAATTTGAAAGAGGCGCGTACAAAGAAAAGCCGCACGATTTTTTTTAAAAATGTGGTTTAAAAAAAATTAGAGAAAAGCCGAAAAAAATCATTATCAGCTAAGTGATGTTTTATTCATCCCCATGTTTATGTATTATCTTATCTTCTCCCAACGTGATCAAACAATGTCATTCCGACCAGTATGGGAGAAAGGGGGAGTATATGTAGAGTCACAGGTCTTGATCCAGATTCCAGATTCAGATATCAGTCTCCAGATCAGCCAGATGATCAGACTCTACAGTTCGATTTCATACTCGACGATCATTGTTCCGAGTCTCCAGTTTCAGACACGCACGAGTGTGCGGTCTTCAAGTTTCATGGTCCCCATCATTCTTCTTGTTGTCAGGCCAGAGTTTTCATGTGAGCCATAGGGACTCCAGAGTAGAGGACCATTCCCTATGCCATTGAGGGCAAGGGTTTTCATGTGGTATCATAGGTACTCCAGAGTAGAGTATCATTCTCTGAGCCAGATGGGAGAGATCCAGTTCTCCGACGAGGAGACTTCAGGCGCAGTTTCAGATTCGATGGTCAGATTCCGAGTCTTCGGTTGACTCACACTCCAGCCCGTTCGTCCTCCTCCCCTGTACGGCATGAGAAGCAACGTCCTCGACTGCAGCAATGTGCGCGTTGGGTTGATATTGTCCGTAGTGTCATGTAGCATTGAGTTGAGTCTCTTTCTGTTTGTCCAAGATGAGCATTGCATGCTCCAGCTTGAGGGGGAGTGTTGGAGTATTTGGTAGTGCGCCTATTGAGTTGTAGATGGGTAAATGGATACCTCCAGGATCCATTTACCCCATCCAGTTGTTTAGTCCCACATTATCCATTGGTGGGACTTGGAGGCCCTGTGGAGGCTATATAAGGAGCCCCGGACCTCCTGTATCAGAGGAAAAAGCAATAGAATATCCGCCCTCTTTGAGGGCTTCTCCCGTGGTTTCATCCCGCTCCTCACGGAGTAGGGTTCCACGTAAAATTCCGCGTTCTTATTCTTCTTTATCTTTTATCCATGTTTTGCTTCCGCTTCCGATTTTCTAACAAATACCAAAGTTTAAAGCATGTCTTCTCGATCTCCCTTGCTTTTCTCTAACCCGTTTTGTCTCTTGGAGAAATGGTTTCTGAATCTTCCTTCTTTCCATCGTATCTACTACCTCAATCGATTTGTCAGTCGAAGTGCCAATATTCCAACTACATATCCGTAACTTTCTTTGCAAACTCCTCTGGACTAACTTCTTTACATGCATGCGTCCATCATGCGAGAACCCTTGTAAATTTTGCACTGCATCCGGACGACGATGCAATGGAACTAGCTTATTTACTCCCATGCGTTCCTCATGCGAGAACCCTTGCAAAATTTGAACTACGTCCGGGCAACGATATAGCGGCTCTTGCCAACTTCTCATTGCATTCGTGCGATGCAACGCATCGCTAGTAGGGAACACCACAATGAAATCTAAATGTTTGCTTAAATCTATGTTAAAAAGATCCGAATTGTTTGAGATAAATTCTTAAATAGTGTTCTTAAAAAGAACGCTATTTAGGAATTTGTCTCTCTTGCTCTGGCTGTCGGCTACCTAACATGCAACCCTTTTCAATTTACCCGAGATTGGGACCAACATGACTGAAATACAAGTAAAAAACTGTTTATAAAAAACAGGTACGTACTTAAATAATTACATACAAATATCTAAGTTACATATATTATTTCTGTCTAGAATACAATGCATATGCAGTATTATGCGAAATATACGGTTATGCCAACCAAATATGCACCATAGACCACGTAATACACTGCATAATTATTGCAGTTCAGCCCACCTACCGTATAGGCAGATACTGCTGCAAACTCGGTTCATGCGACCGTACTCTGAAATACTGTACAGGCCATCCTTCTTATAGACCCCACCAGTGATATATTTTTCCCGGATTTCTTGAAAGTAGCAGAAATATTTATAAAAAATAGTCAGTCGAGTTGTGAGCATAAATGGCTAGCAGAAAGTATGCTTAGAGGAAACTCAGTCACACATGGTTAGAGGACACTCCGTCGCACAGGGTTATTGTCATACTCAGTAACACAAAATTAGGTCAAACTCAGTCACCCTAGCCTCACCTTTATATAGATGACTAGAGTTCTCTATCGATATATCAATCTCTCATCCTCCACATGTGGAGGTCCTTGCCTCATTTGAGCAATATCTGGATTCTGATGTAAGACAATACCTTCTCTACTCATGTACATCCTCTTTGCGAGGACCATCCCAAACCTTGTATTGTATACTGCTACATGTGGTGGCTATTGCGATACTTGAAGAAGATTATATGCTATCATACACAATTCTTTACGCAAAAAGGAGCTAATATTTTGGTCAAAACTTGTTCATGTGAGCTTATTCTTTTTCCCCCCTCAATTTTAAGACAACTGATGATTGGCTCTTATTGCAAACTGACCTCTGGTTTTCATCTCATTTAGGCACAATACACTGGACTGAAGATTGAAGAGGTAACTTGCCACCTTTAAGCAGATATATTTTAAATTCTCTCTTACTGTCTGGGTTACGACATGTAATCAATCATCCCATTACAATGTTAAACTATTCATTTGTTCGTGGTTTTTTTGCGCTAATATTTACTGTCTTTTCCTAAGTATATCACTATGCATTTCTGTTTTATAATAAATGTACGAGAAAGGGATTGAGTCTTGAGATAACTTCTTTAATAACCGCTACTTCTTTGGATACCATCCCTGACTATTTAGAGTTAACTCTGATGGCAATTGTCTAGTTTGGACATCCAAAAAACATTATAGGTGTTTCTGGACATATCTCAAAATTGAGATGACTAGGCTATTTGAATTTCCTTGGAGGGGTATAGTGGGGATTGCTTGCATTGCACTGGTTAATTTGGCTAGAAGCTAATTTCTTGCCCATGCTTTTGGATTCACTAAGTTGTTTTTTTGTAAGAGTTTAAGGAGAGAGAATGGGGGCTTGGAAGCTTTGGTTGAGATCTATATATCTAGTTGGTTAGTGGATCCTAAAGAATTTTCTGCTAGTAAAGTGACAAATATTGTTCTGGTAATAAACTAATCTGTTGTGGCCGGTTGAGTCCTCACCCTATTTTATTGTTCTATGCAGTTTACATGTTTTCTGATAAGTGATAAGGTGCTATCCCATCCTTGATGTCTATGCTCAATGACATTATCCATCTGGTTAATCTGCATTTATTGAGGGCAAGTCACTTCCAAGGTTTCAAGAAAAGTGGGGCATAACGAGACGTTTCTCTATTATGAAATCAAGCTACAATCCTCATTCTAGAGAAAAGTGTTCATAAAACTATAATTAGTAATAACTATTTTTTTACCAGATCTGCAAAATAAGAAAGCTTCCACATGTGGTGTCCCTCATCCATGCCATTTGAAATCTCATTCCAACTTCTGAGCAATATTTACCACCTAGAAAGAGGAAAAAATCGAGTCTTTGTCTAAAGAAATGTATTGAAAAATGACGGATGTATAGAACCTTTCAAGGAGATAGTGTTTTTTTCCAATTTCTTAAAAGTTAAAATAGAATATGTTCCAAACATATATACCATGGTTCCTTACTTTGATATGATGTATATTATACATTTTCAAATTCATTGCTGATACTAAGTAGCAACCCAAAATTTGTATCTATTTTTCATGTGCATGGGTCATGTATATCACTGCCAATTCCTCAAAATTCCTATGCGATATTGCTGGATGACATATATGAGGATGGCTTCTTTCGGCCACAATGGGGCATCAAACAAGGTTGGCTGTTGACACCTTTACCTTTCGTGGTTGTGGCTGATGCTCCGAAAAGGATGGTGGTAAAGGCTGCTGAGGTTGGTTTCATCGAGGGTTTCCATGCAGGTGGGAGTTCGGTTCCCACCCTTCAGTTTGTAGATGATACTATCGTTTTCGTGGAGGGAGATTTGGTAGTCACAGAGTAAATTACCACCATTATTGAGCTTTTTGGGTACGTCTCAGGTTTGAAGATTGATTATGCTAAGTCCGCTTTTATCTCTTTTGGGATGAATGAGGAGGGGGGTCTGCTGTGAGAATGCCTTGCAGACTTAGAGAGGGGCTCTCCCTATCACGTATCTTGGTCTGCCATCGGTGGGCGGTAGGCTGCGATAATCTAAGGGACATTTTATTATTGAGAAGTTGGAGAAGAAGGTGGCGAGCTGGCTAGCGTGTTGCGATCTTGCTAAGAAGTGGTGGCCTTGTGCTGTTGAAGGCGGTCCTCGCGGCTATCCCAATGTTTTTCTTGTCTTCACACCTCTTGCCCGCTGGGGTGACGGGGAAGCTGGAAACGATTATGAGGCGGGTTTTCTATGTTTCGTTCGGAGAGTTGCAGGGGATAGTTCTAAATAGTTGGAGAACTATAATGTTTGCAAATGATGATGTTGGGTTGGGGATGTGCAATCTGGAGGCAATGAATCACGCTATGCTAAACCCAAATTTAGAGAGGGGTGGATTTGCTATGCATGACCTTCCGCTCTATTTACGAGATCTCGCTCGATCCCTCAATATCAGATGCTTGTGTTCTGTTACCTTCCAACTTCTGGAAGGGGATTTGCTCTATGCTTCCACATGTGGTGTCCCTCATAGAACCTATTTTAGGTGATTGATTTAGCGTGAAATAAATAATTAGGGCTCTATTTTCCATCCATTAATTAGAGTCTAATTTAGTTAGGTTAGATTTATTTCCGTCCAATCAAGTCTGTTGCAATTTTTATTTAAATAATGAGATTGATTGTGATATCCAATTAATTAATTAGAGTTAATTAGAGTCCAAATAGGGTATGTTAGGATTTGAATTTTTTTCAGGATTTAAATTTTATTCGCTTTCAATTTTGTAATCCCTCCCCTCCTATATAAAGGGGATGGTGGTCTAATGTTTTATTCATTTTAGAGTCAATTAAAATTTGAGATTTATCTCTCCCTCAACGTGATCTCCGCGATTCTTCTTCCCCAAATCCTCGTATCCAGTGAGTTTTCTCTTCTTCCTCTCTCCAACTTCTTTTCCACCAATTTTTCAACCTTAAAAAAATACTTTTCCACTATTGAAATCTTCTGTTTGCATCAATTGATATCAGAGCATGGCCTACAGATCGTCTTCACGATCTGACGATCCATTCGGGTGTTTACGTGGTCATAAATCAAAAGAATCTCGTTCAACGGACCGTGCATGACATGCTGAGGTTAGAAAAACACTATCCATTATGCTCCAAGTTTGTGCAAACATGCAAGCTTTGGCCAGAGAAATGCGAGATCCACGGAATTTTGAATCGTTGACGCGACAACTAGAGAAGAATGCTGCTAAAGCTATTGTCCAGGAGGTTCTTGGACCTCCTCCCACTTCCCCAATATTGCTGCTACCACTGCCGACCTCGGCTCCAGATATGCTATCACCTTCGAAGCCTTCCCAGGCTGTTGTCTACGTACTATCTAGACAATTGAAGAAGTCTAAACCAAATTCTGAAGATTGAAGCTTGGTATAGACCTTAATACACTTAATTTCAAAGGAACCTATTAAGGATTGGAGTCTAAGTCGGGACGATGATAGGCCTCTTCGTCAAGAGGCTCAGGAACCATTCTTGGAGATTATCGAAATCGGTACTCTAACCCACTTTTTTTGGTAACAATGATATCTAAAGAAGGGAGATTAGATTGAAACAATGCTTCAGATGAGGAATGTTCTGCCGACACAACTTTTTCCAAGACCCCCCAAAAATGGGCGAACACTATATCTGTTGGGGCACAAAGAAGAATGCATAGCAATGCAAAGTCAAAGAAAATACCCAAAAAAGAGCTTACACCAAAAATTCCACAAAAATTAGAGCTTCACTTCTCCAGCATCTTCCACCACCCTAACGGCCCCCCCACCATCCCCACAACCCTTTCCTCCACCGATATCATCCCCAACGATCACCCCAACACCCTCCGCCAAGCTAGCAGCTCCGCAACATCCCCCCTTGTGGCAACACCTCTCGCCACCTCCACCCCTTCATGTTACAACCATCATGCAACCCTCAAAAACCATCACCACCGAAACCAACAACATCCTCACCACCTCCAGAGCTCCACAAGCCCCCCTCAATCGTCGTTGGTTCTACGAGGAACCCGTCAGCGGACTTTGCAGCATATACAATCGTCGCCAACCCCATCATCACGCGATTAGCGGGCGCGATCGTTGTCACCACCACCTCTAGGGAAAGCTATGGTCGGAGACCCGAAAATCTCGACACCATGACCGTCTGTTTCTCCAACCCTACCAGCATTGTCATTGTGTAAGAAAAGGAACCTTATCATGGGTTTTCTTTTCCATTTCGATGGGATTCTTATGCCATATAAGAGGAGGTTGATTTGGAAGATTTGCAAGGAAACACCCTTCCCAAAACTTCTTTATCAAAGGGTTAAACTTGAGGAGTGGACAAAGAGAAGGATCTACTTAAGTGCAGAGGTAGAAAAATTACAAGGGGTCCCTTTTTTCACAAAAGTTACAAAAGGAACATTGTGAGGGAACAAAATGTTAAAAAAATATTGGTTCAAATCCACTAGTTGATGCATTCAAAGATTAACCATTCGTCATGAGACAAATTTTTTGAAGCGGCACAGAGCTGATGCAACGTGAAACAAGTAATTATGGCTCAATTTTCCGTCCGTTAATTAGAGTCTAATTTAATCAGGTTAGATTTATTTCCGTCCATTCGAGTCCGTTGCAATTCTTATTTAAATAATCAGATTGATTGTGATATCCAATTAATTAGTTAGAGTTAATTAGAGTGCAAATAAAGTATGTTAGGATTTGAATTTTATTCGCTTTCTATTTTTGTAATCCTCCACCTCTAATATAAAGGGCATGATGATCTAATGTTTTATTCATTTTAGAGTCAATTAAAATTTGAGATTTATCTCTCCCTTCATGCGATCTCTTGCTATTCTTCTTCTCGAAATCCCTCACATCTGGTGAGTTTTCTGTTCTTCCTCCCTCCAACTTCTTTTCCACCAAATTTTCAACATTAAAAAAATATTTTTCCACCTTTGAAATCTTCCATTTGCATCAGTGATAGTTGTGGGTTCAGAGTTTGGAGAGATAACTGGATTGAGCAGGATCCTTTGGGTGTCGTTTTCCTCATCTTTACGTTTTGGCAGCAGAGAGAGAGAGAGAGATATTCATTAGATATTGTTGGGAGAGTGACAACTCGATACCTCCGTTTCATATTGAGTTGTTGGATCAATAGTTCGTGGATTTCTTATTGTTACTTGAGGCACTGCCAACTGGCATAGGGATGGATGGATCTATTGATCAATGGTCTTGGACCGATGGAAGTTTCATTATACAGAAAGCCTACAAGGCTTTCTATCATCTGGAGGTTGGGGATCAAGTGTTGATCTCAGATCGGTTCACTGACTCGACAGTGGATTGGGGGTGATTTCTGGGAGTCCAGGATGCTCTTGGAAGCGGTAATAGTCCAACCAAAGTATGGGTGACTACTATCTTATGGTCTGCGTGGCTTGTTCTAATTGGTTTCTGTCTTCCGAGGGGAGCGAATGCATATAGAAAATATGATTGAGCATGCAAAGACATTATTTTGGTCCTTGTAAATGTTTTTATTTTTTTACTATTAATATATAGAAGTTAGAGGGGTAGGTGTATTTTAGGTATCATACTCTCTTTTTCTATGAAAAAATGTAGACGATTCTTCCACAAATAGAATCTTATAAGTGAGATTTCAAGTAAGTATTTACAACATCTTATCAGTCCAAAGAAATGATTCATGGATATAATGAGTCAACCCTTTTTATTCATATGGGCATGCCTGAGTTTGTCGCAATTTGTTGAAGATATCAGGGTGATTTGAATGAAACCACTCTATTTTTAACTAGGTTGTTGGATACATCATAAAATAGTGCTTTTCCCTAAGGGCCTGTTTGGTTTGCAGGGTACCCCGGGGTACCCTGGCATATACCTAGCTCCAACCCTGCATTCCTGGGTTGGGAATACTTGTATTGACCCTACAATTTCTTTGGTATAATGGTTTTTAACCTTGTTCAAATACACTTATTAACATAAAAATATATTATAATCATTTTAAAAGTTAATATAACACATAATCAATGTCACATCAAATCACAAGTGTCATTCCAACCATCCTAACCCTCCAAACAACTACTATTCACATGAGGATACCCCAACCCAGTAACCAAACAGGCCCTAAGAAGCTCCAAAAAAGAATTTCATTATATCCCTTTTGAAAATCATTTTTTTGTAGGGTACCTTATAAGAATAATTGTAAGGACATAATATAGAATAAATATTGTTAATAAAGCTCATAAAGGATACCCTATTACTAATGTAGTGATCAAATATATACCAAAATGTATCTTTTTAATGAACGATCTTGTAGTAGACTAGTAAAGTATTGTGTTGTGTTAGAAACTACGAAAGCGGAAGGAAAATCAGAGATAAATTATAAAACTTGAGGAACGATGTGATTTTACGTGGAACCCTACTCCCTAAGGAGCAGGACGAAACCATAGGAGAACGCCTCAAAGGGCTGATGTGTCTATTGACTTTCTCATCTAATACAGGAGGTCTGGGGCTTCTTATATAGACTCCACAGACCCTCTAAGTCCCACTGCTAGTAAATATGGGACTAAATACTGGATGTGGTAAATGGATCTTGGAGGGATTCGTTTACCCATCTACTATATAAGTGACGTAAACTCCAACATTCTCCCTCAAGCTGGAGCATGCAATGCTCAGCTTGGAAAAATAGAAAGAAATCACTCAAACTTACAATACACGACACTACAAACAATATCAACTCAGTGCAAACACAACTGTCAGCTGTTGTCGAGGACGTTGCTTCTCATGCTGTGCAGGTGAGGAGGAACAAATGTGACGCCCCCGGATCCGGGATACCCGTTACACATTATTCGCATCATTGGATTCGCAATGGATCACATTAGGTTATCGAAATTGAGGGAAATTTTTTCACGATTCGAAATGACATTCATAATTAATGTAACAACCACATAGCCTACAACGAGTGTCACCAATTTACTTTTCATTATAGTATCCCAAGAAAAGCATGGTTAGAACTGTCAATAAATATCAACTATTATGGTTAATAATATTGGTTCTCATGCAGAACCATGACGTCCAGAGTTGACCAGGAGATGACTGATCGATTAGAGCATATCATGACCGCACTCATCGACCTCCAGCAGCAGCAGACTGCTATGAGAGGTCAGCAGGACCATATCCTAGAACAACAAACAGAGATTGCGGATAGACAGAAATAAAGATGAGGTTCGAGGAGCTGTCAGATTTCACTTACCATCCATCTCAAGATGGAATACGATAGGATCAACCACAATCTGTCGAGATACACCAATCTCAGTATGATGATCCACATGAGTGATGCGGATCAAGTTTTTGGCGTCGACGGGAAATAAAATTTTTGTGGAATTTTTCTGGTGGAAGAATAATAGAGGGGTTGAGAAGAAGAAGACTCGTCGGGAACGAGGGGTTGAGGGAGAGAAGCGCGTAGATCGTGTAGGGGAGAGAGGGACGAGAGAGGGATAGAGAAGAATTCTAAATTTTCATTAATTTGAACTGACTAAAACAATGGCCCCTCATCCCTTTATATAGGAGGGATGAGATTACAAAAATAGAAAAATAATTTAAATTGACAACTAATTATCCTAAATAGACTCTAACTAATTAACCGCCTAATTTGCAAATTAAATCTATAACTAATTATTGGAGATCACATGCGATCTCATTTATTTAATTAAAGACACGACAACTTAAATAAACGTAAATAAAATTGACCAATAATATTAGATAAATATTCGGCCCTATTCTTGGGTTCCACGCTGCATCAACTCTCCTCCGCTTTTAAGAATTCGTCTCCCGACGAATTGCGGGATCTGCAGGCTTGGAGGTTGTATCTGCGTCCTCAGTCATTCCCTGGAAGAATTGGTGCGGAGCGAATGGCGGGATCCACACACGGGCGTGGGTGACGCGACCTTCGTGGTGGAAGAATAGGTGTGGCGCGAATGGCGGCGTCTTCTTGAATGTTGTCTCCTCATTGTGATGATTGAAGAATTGGTGAGGCATGAACAACATGGCTCTTGGAGGATCCATGGCAAAGCAATAGCACAATGAAAGGAGAGGAGGAGATGTGGCCAATGAAGGAAGCCATGGGGTCTTTATATAGATGAACCCCAAGGTCCTAATCCTAATAGGATAAGGAAGTCTTCCCAATTGCCTTCTTTCAGCACTTTTTTTTTTAAAATTTTCGCAGCAGGGGTCCTGGGCGCAATTTTCGCGCCCCTTCATTTAAGAAATTTTCGTCAGAAGATGTCATGCAGTCCCCTTTCGAGAAAAAACTTTTACATGGGGATTTTTTTTTGTAATTTTCCCGAATTGGTTCCCAATCCCACATCTTACGGGATTCATGTCCCTTGGTCATCGCCCCTTTCGTTAGGGCTTTCCCGTCTTTCACGCGTGTGGTACACGAACAGGGGAGGCAACGCCCCGGGGAGGCGGGGCCTCGAGATTTGAGGCGCGGGAGGGGCACGGAGTTCTGAGGTGAGTGAAGGAGAAGAGGCGGCACGGTGAGGCGATGTCGCGAGGGTTGGCGCACGGGGTGAGGGGCGGTATCGGCAGGCTGCGGGAGTTTGGGGTTTGGGAGGGAAAGCAGCACGCGGAGGCAGGGGAAAACGGGCTGTGGCGAGGGAGAGGAAGAGGGGAAAGGAGGGAGGCGACGACAGGGGAAGAGGTGGCGGGCGGCGTCGGGCTGACAGGGGATCACTGGGAGGCGCTGATGGGAATGGGGAGGAGGTGGGAGGCTTATGCACGAAGATGCGGCGGAATGGGAAGGCGGAACGGGGCTGGCGGCAGTTGCGTGGAAGAGGGTGGGCGGCTGGGGATGGATGGGTCGGGGGAGAGGGGAGGGCAGTGAACAGGGTGGCAATGCGGGGTTGGTGGTGGCGGAAGGGGGTGTTGATGGTGGTGTGGCGAGGGTTGGAGCCGTAGGGGCTGCGAGGGGTGGCGCGGGAGGTTGTGGGCTGGTTTGCGCAGGGAGGGGAGGGAGGCCCCGAGGGGGCTGGGTTTTGGGCCGCCGGATTTGCAGGGGTGGGGGGAGGCGTCGGCGAGGCTGGGGGCTGGGCTGGTGAGGGTGCGGCGGGAGGCGCCGGCGGTACTGGGGGCAGGACCGGGGCCGTAGGTGTGGCGAGGGTGGTGGGTGGGGTCCGTGCAAGGGTGGATGGGGTGTGGGTCGGGTTCAGGGGATTTTGTGAATCTGAAATTACTTGGACAGCAGGCGTTTCGGCATTTTTCTCCTCTGAAATGGTTTGGACAGCGGCCGTTTCGTCGTTGATGGCGAGATTCTCATCTTCAACTTCGGTGTCGATGGTTGGAGGCTTCGATTTGGCGCGTAGGTACTCGAAGTCAGCCATACGAGCTCGAAACTCGGAGTGGAATGTGGTTTGGAATTCACGTAACATGCGCTCCGTCTCCTTGTTGTAGGCGTCGATGGCTCGTCGTTTTTGTTCGGATAAACGATGGTCCCTCGATGCATGTCGGTGCGAACGTCCGGACGGATCGTCAGATCGTGAGGACGATCTGTAGGCCATGCTCTGATACCAATTGATGCGGATCAAGTTTTTAGCGTCGACGGGAAAATAATATTTTTGTGGAATTTTTTTGGTGGAAGAATAATAGAGGGGTTGAGAAGAAGAAGACTCGTCGGGAACGAGGGGTTGAGGGAGAGAAGCGCGTAGATCGCGTAGGGGAGAGAGGGACGAGAGAGGGATAGAGAAGAATTCTCTATTTTCATTAATTTGAACTAACTAAAACAATGGCCCCTCATCCCTTTATATAAGAGGGATGAGATTACAAAAATAGAAAACTAATTTAAATTGACAAGTAATTATCCTAAATAGACTCTAACTAATTAACCGCCTAATTTGCAAATTAAATCTATAACTAATTATTGGAGATCACATGCGATCTCGTTTATTTAATTAAAGACACGACAACTTAAATAAACATAAATAAATTTGACCGATAATATTAGATAAATATTCGGCCCTATACTTGGGTTCCACGCTGCATCAATGAGGATATACTAGTACATGGAGCTGATGATGGAGATTATGGTAGAAGAAAGATCCTGTACACTTTGCAGATGAGGAGATACACGAATACTTCACTATCCACATGCATCAGTCAGTTTTCACTTCCTATCAACGAGCCAATGTGCCCATGTTCGAGGCATGGAGGGAAATTTCGCGATATATCGGCGATATATTGCCGATATATCGATATCAAGATGCAACTGATATGGCTACCAATATGGCGATATATCACAGTTTTCAGGCATTTCCTTCACAAAAAAGTGTCGACATGAGCGATATTTCGACGATATATCTTAGAAATATCGTATCGATACGATATTGAAACAATATCGATATCAATACGACCTTCCCTTTTTCGAGGGCACCAGGACATCAGATGAGACCGAGCAGTGACTGAAGAGAGTAATGAAGATACTTCAGATGATTCGCGCACCACGAGTCCCGTGGTTATCTTTTATGAGTATTCACTGACATCATTTACCGAGAGATGGTGGGAGGCGATAGTTTCTGAGTTGGGATGTGAGCCCACATGGGATGATTTCGAGACGAGATTCAGATCCCACTTCTTTTCTGGGAAGTGTAAGGAGTCCTAGCGTCGATTATTCGCAGAACTCAGAAGGGGTGGATGACAGCTAAAGAGTACTTTTTCGCTACATCGAGCTGTCGTGACACACACTAGCAGCCGTTGCATTTCCGGATGAGAATATGGAGAATTTCATTAGAGGAATGCGGGAAGAGGTGCAATAGAAGCTGGCTGGACTACGTATCACTTCCATCTCCGAGGCTACTGATGCATTGGAGAAGTTTGAGGACATCCGAGAGAGACATTTCGGGAGCTCATCTAGAGCGGCACCTACACCACAACGATCATTTGGGCCGATTCGACGACAGTTTCAGCAACAGAGGTCAGCCAAACGGTTTCATCCTACATGTTCGGTATTTTCAGGCAGTGCTCACTCATCTCCAGCTACTACTTTAGGAGGAACATCGCCGGGCGTGGCACCGGTTCAACACGACCATCTAGGTCGCAGAGAGTAGACAGACCCCCATCATTTGTGTCTAGGAGGACAGGCACGACCATTCCACCTATCCAGTCAGTCCGATGTTACTTGTGCAACCAATGGGGTCATTACCGATCCCAGTGTCCACATGCTTCTGGTGAGCCTCGACCGTAGCCATAACCTACACAACCACATGCACAACGTACTGGGAGTTTCCGTGGCAGGAACTCCAACTTCAGGAGGTCGTCGAAACAGACACAAAGCGTGCCAAAGTTCGAGTACTGCCCCTGCTAGGCAGGGTCAGTTACATGCAATGATCAAGGAGCATGCACGATCAACAACTACTGTGGTGAAAGGTATGATCTTAGTCTTAGGCCGACCTTTCCACGTTTTATTTGATTCTGGAGTGACACATTCTTTCACTGCTTCGAGGTTACTAGCTAAATTAGGTAGAGTTGTAGAGATTGTGGATAGATATGCGAACATAGAGATGAGGTTCGAGGAGCTTTCAACTCTTTTTGTTACATGTAATATATATGACAATTAATGAAATATGAATTGATGACATGTGTTGTTGGCTCTGTGATTGTTTACATTAATTGTGAATGACATTTCAAATCATGAAAAATTTTCCCTAAATTTGGTAACCTAATGCGATCTTTAGTGAATCTAATGTTGCGACTAATGTGTAAACAGACATCCCGGGTCCGCGGGCATTACAACAAACGAGCTAGAGTGTGAGTCAACCTGAATCTCCTTGTCAGAGAGCATGCGCTTGGTACTGCGCCTGTCAAAGTCACTGCAACTGAAAATGAGTCTCCACCTGGAGAACTCTGGCCCGCCAGATCATGTGGACAACTGCTCCATCTCTAAAGGACCGAACTGAACATACCGTGAAGACATCCTCGTCGGAGTCCACGTTCGCTGGAGAATGGAGTTTGAAAAGTCTCCTCATCGAAGAACTGGGTCTCTCCCATACTGGCTCTGAGATTGGGATCTCTACTATGGAGTCCCTATGAAACCGCATGAAAACCCCAACCCACATGGCATCTGGAATGTGATTTCTACTATCGAGTCCCTATGGATCACATGAAAACTCTGAGACCAAAAACAAAAGATAGGGACCAAACAAATGATGGCAAACATGTGCACATCAAACTGAAGACTTGGAATCTGGTCATCGGGTCTAAAATTGAATATCTGTAGAGTCTGGAAAAATCTGGCCTAACTTCTGGACTAGAGAATCTGAATCTGAAGAATCTGACAATGTGACCTGTAGAACTCTACACAATACTCCCCCTTCTCCCATACTCTTCGGAAAATAATGACATCGACCAAGTTGATAGAAGACAAGAAAATGAGGAAAATAAGAAAACCAAATAAGCTGATTTCATTTTTTTCGGCTTTTCTTTTCAATTTTTCCTTCTTTTTTTAAATCATTTTTTTTCTCAAATAAGTTGTTCACTCTCTCTTTTTTTAAAAACTTTTCTTTTTTTCGGCAATTATATTTTTATTTTTTTATGGTTTTCAAATCAAGCCCTTTTTTAGCCTCTCATTTTTTTGCAAAACTCTCGGCCCAATTAGGTATGATCTCTCTCCTCCCTTTTTTTTATTTTCTTTTGGTCCATTTGGGTCCTTACAAAAGCAACAGGAAAAAAAATAAAAATTTTGAAGTACACAACTCACTTGGGGCTTATTTAGGGTTCCCAGGGAACCCTTCTCTTGAAAGACCTCCGCCCTTGATGGGGCTTCTATTGTAGTGGGTGTCGCTGCCCTTGATCCTTCGTTGACTGGCACATGGAGCGTAACCATGATGAGTCGCGACCATTGCCGTGTGGAGATGGAGTCGATGGCAGGAGGTCTGTTAGAGGAGCGCCACTTGGAGATGAACGAGAGGAGGAGCGCCACCTGGAGGGGCCTCCCCCTGTAGTCATCATCGAATATGGAGGAGCTTCGGTAACTGGTGGCACTGCCAGGAGCAGCCTGATCGGATCGGAGGTCGGTGTTGCCGCCCTGGGGGTTACTGCTGCGAGGGTGGCGACTGATCACCGACGAGGGCTGCTGGGCTTCGTGGGGGGTCAACGCCTTCCGTGTTCCGCTCAGATGCAGATAGGGCTTTGAAGGCCCTTTAGAGATGAATTTTTTCTTCGAACTGCAGCGATGTATAGGCCCTCTCTTCCTTCAACTCGTGCATAGGGGCTGAGAGGAATCACTTCTTTTAACTGGGATCGCCGTCTGGAATAAGGGTCACATAAAACCCTACCTTTTGCGTGGTGGTGATTGCATCCGGTCAGATCGATGTCGATGATGACCGTACATATCTAGGGTTTCAGAAAACCTGTGAGATGGATCACAATACGGAGAAGGTGTGCCCGGAGAACTAGATTTTCATGAATCCTTGCAAATAGGAACAACCTGTTGCACACAAGTGATCTTCGAACATGAACAATCTACCATTGGCGATCTGCAACTTTGCATGCAAGTTAGGGTTTCGGAAAACCCTAACTCTCTTCTTGAACTCAACAAATAATAATAATATTCAAGAATGCAATAAGAACCGAATCTCGAATAAATCAATATCATATAAACACTTCCGTGAGAATCGAACCCGCTCTGATACCATGTTAGAAACTACGAATACGGAAGCGGAGTCAGAGATAAATAATAAAACTTGAGGAACAACATGATTTTACGTGGAACCCTACTCCCTGAGGAGTGAGTTGAAACCACGGGATAATGCCTCAAAGGGATGATGTGTCTATTGATTTTCTCATATGATACAGGAGGTCTGGGGCTTCTTATATAGCCTCCACAGACCCTCAAAATCCCACCACTGGTAGATGTGGGACTAAACACTGGATGTGGTAAATGGATCTTGGAGGGATCCGTTTACCCATCTACTACATAAGCGACACATACTCCAACATGTTGCACGGAGACGACAGATTAATAGGGTTATTTATATATTCATGAATAAACTAAAATGCATAATAAAATCATTTTCTTGTCACACGCCATGAAAGGGTTTAAACGATTAAAAGGAGGTCAATTGAGCACCTAATCGCTATGTCATAATACATCCTAACACTTGCACCAAATCGACTTTAATATGATAATTTCTCTAGTAATAACTAAAAATAGCTACATGAGATAGGAAAGAGGGGAACTGATCATAATTCTCTCTTCAATAAAAACTTGACTAGTGGCATGCCTCTTTGTATGTGTTGTCTAGAAAGAGGACTCATGAATATTCGTTTACTGGAACAAGAAGTGAGAATTATGGTAGAGAACCAACTAGCTTTGAGTGGCATTTCACCCCTTAACCACAACTCATCTGATGATTGTTCAACATTACTCGATTTAGACCTCCACTGAGTTTCACCTAAGCTTTATCCTAGTTATGGATAGTTCACTTAGGTTCATGTCCATAAGTAGTGATAGCTATCCTATCTAGACTCGCTTTTGCTATAGCTTCAGTAGGTTCCCTTGATCAAGCTACTGCCTATAAGTCGTTGGCTCATTCTTCAACATACATGTAGTTAGAGATCACATTCTCCTCCTACTTCTTGGGACTGCACGATTGCATGCATAATTTCACTCCCTGATGTGGGTTCTTTTCACCTTTCTCTCACGATACTACTTCGCTGTCGGTCACCCATTAGTATTTAGCCTTATAAGGTGGCTCTTGTTAATTCACATGGGATTCTATTTGCCCCGTGCTAATTGGGTCAGAATGTTAACTAGTGATGCTTTCGGTTACTCGACTCTAACCATAAGGTGCAACATTCCACCACTTCGCCTAGTAAGACGAAGCTTGTATTGCTCTCCTACAACCTCGATTTTATGGTTTAGGTTACTCCCATTCTGCTCGCCGCTGCACGAGAATCACTTTTGCTTTATTTTACTCTGGTTACTAAGATGTTTTAGTTCACCAGGTTGTCTCTTGCCTGTCCATGGATTCAACAACTGTTTAAAAGGTTGACCTATTCGTGAATCTCCTGATCTATTCTTATTTTTAACTCCTCGAGGCATTTCATTGCTTACTACACCTTTCATCATCTTTGGGTACCTAAATAATTATCGTAAGCCTTCCTCATTTAAACTTCACCATTTACTAAGTCTATGCCATCCTTAGTTGCTGCTAAATGGAAGGATCTTATCAACATCTATGAATGACAAATTATAAATTGAATTGTCGAATTGGAAAAAATGAGTGCTATCATAGTCATGGTATCAGCTAATGTCCCAGGTTGGAGATGGATATAAGCGGAACGAATTGTTGATGTCCATTACATGGAAACCGTCACCTCTTAGACCTCCCTGATTGATTATGCTATAGAGGAAGTAATATATAATGGCTATGCCTTGATCAGAGGCGAGTAGTTGAAAAAGAAGAAGAAAGAAGGCATAGAGGAACGGAGGTGAAGGCGATGATTGATTGGAGTGGGTTTGGGTTTGGTCTTAATCAAAGAAGAAGATGAGTATTAGGGGAGGAAAGCTTTGAGTCGAACGACAAAGAGTAGGAAAGCACATGACCTGAAGAAGAAAGAAGAAAGGAGAGAAATGGAAGACGAGGGTGCTATCTGTAGATGGTAGCTGGAATCGAGTTGTGGCAGTTGCCTGAAATATAGAGATGAACGGAGCTATGGGAATTGTCTCCTCGATATCCTTTGGCATAGCAAACCGATGTTTAGCAGCTCGGCGAGGAATTGCAACAAGGTGAAGGTTCCACCTTAGGTCATGTTGAAGGCTAAGGGAGAAGCCTTAAGTGTATCACGAAAGTGTGAGGATTGCATCCAATGCGATCAGGAGTGACTAGTCATGCTAGTTGCTCGGGGCAACAGAATTTAAAAAATTTAAAACGATGAAACCACATGATTCAAGAACACTTTTCGAATCGTTTTATCATAACCACAAACTGACTATAAGAATTCCTCTTGAAGCATGGTTGCGATCGCAATCTCTAAAAGAAGAGACCGTCTGTCTCAAGTCCGATCCGACGGAGGAGACACTTGCTAACACGTTGATGAGACGCGCGCTTCTTGCAATCCGAGATGAAGATCCAAGCGGTGAGTCTCCTGATTTTGTCTTATGAAATCCGAAGTCTTCACCACGTGTAAGGAGCACCGTGGAGGACGGAGATCCACGAGTGGTCGAAGCGAAGACACAACGGCGTAGCGACGACGACGACTCTCTCTAGTACAAGGAGTGGACGACCACACTTGAGAGAGAGAGAGATGAGGCGTATTATGAGAATGAGAGAGAGAGAGAAAGCTCTTGCAATGTGTTGTAAAAGAAGAGTTAGGATTGCCTCTTCTTTTATACTATTTTGTGAGTCCATGGATCACAATCCATATACAATACAAAATCAATGATTGATATTGATTTTTGTTTCTGTTCAATAGCCATGATCTTGTTGCATAAAAATACAACAATAATTAATTTACATCAAATTAATTATATCGCATTGTCTACAATATAACTTAATTTGACTAAATCAATCAACATTGAAGGATTAGGAAGAGGCTAGCTACCTTCCATATATGGAGGGGACGACCACCTTGAAATAGTCAAGGTTTGACTCCAACCCTCTATATTACGAAAATTGCTCCATTTTCCAATTATGTGAGATTTAATATCTCACATAATCCTTCATTTATTTGCAACAATTTTTTTTGCAAATTAATTCACAAAAATAATTCCAGATTAATTTTGTGACAATTGCAATCATGCCATTCAATAATGTGAATCATATTCACACATCTAAAATAAAATGTAAATTGTATTTTCGGTTAATTGTTCAATGTGAATCCAATTCATATCAATATTTAATTTGTAAATACTATTTACAATAAGCTCTTTTTAATATATTATAAATTATAATTATAATATATATGATTAATACGGATGATGCTATCCACATTATTCATATCTTTGATAATTAAATCACATTTAATTATCTTGAATCTCCATTATCATGTATCTAATTATTCATATTATTCCTGATAATTAAATCACATTTAAATATTAATTTCCCAATGCTCAGATACGCTATACATCAATGGAATTATTCTTGAACTCTTTCAAGAATAATGCGCTTTCTCCGCAGATACTTGGAGATAATGACAGGGCGATTGTACGTTCCAAGTATAGTGACTTGGATGTTGAGATCATATCTCAAATCCAGATCTCAGGGACCTCCCAAGGATGTTTGATTAAATCAAAGCCATAAATCTACTCTTCTCATTGCATCTGAATCTTATTCAGATCAATGTTCAACATTTGGACTAAGATTAGATTACTTCTCTACTGAGAGGAGTCAATAAAATCCAAACCTGTTTCATCACTCCATCGGAATGGAAGCATCATGGTATCGTTTATGATCACATCACCCTCGAGTATTCCTAATACCCGTACATCCTGCATACTGGAAGACCTAGAATAAACCTAAAGTTTTAGATATCTTTTACATTGTCTTCTTCAGGATTTTATCATTAAGTTTCTCATTCGGTTATTGGGAGTTGGTATCGATCATATGCTTTCCAAAAGCGTATATCATACCTACAAATTCTTGTCATGCTTCCAACGCAAGACAACCATGCATGGAATTTGATCGATCCCAATACCTCATGACTGAGCTCATGTCTTCCGGTTCAGTAGTGAACCCGTATGATCCCTTTGAGAGATCGTATTACTCATATGTCCTTATATGTACACCTACTCATCGGTGTATAGACCTTGATTAGATCATCAACCTATCGGTTTGCTAAATGTACATATTCATACATATAGCAATACATCCGTCTCCGGTCAGAGGATGCATGCCTATATCGTGACAGCATACGGCATAGGTCTTAGTTATCTCGATCTCGTTAAGTAAACTCTTTGACCTAACTTATCTGACACCTCTGAATCTCTATTCCTATGCAGAGGACCTACATCAAGAGGTCGGTCAGATATCAACCTTTAAAGAAGGATTGCCATCTCCTTCTCAGGTTGGAGATCATCTCTTAACAATCATTTGACGGTGCTTGATGTTTCCTCAATCTAACTCTTTAGATATCGTCCAAGCACCGGCCTCTATGATTCAACTATTGAATCAACTGTATGATCATTAAGACTAATTGTATTAAGGGACCTTATAGTGCATTTATTCATTTAATCTCAGACATGGAGTGAAACAAATCAATAACTTTTATTGATATAACAATGATTACAATAAAATTTATTGTAGGAACGGTTCGCCTCAGGCTCACATGGCTAAGACATGTCGCATTTGAGTTTTTTTTGAAATCCAGAAGCAAGGGGGATACACTCGACGGTGCACTCCCCAAAAATCTTATTCAATAAAAGAAGGGAACATGGAGCACAACAAAAAGAAAAACAACAAAAAACCACACTACAAAGTCATTACGACGCCCAATCCCTCACCAGGTGCATTTGACTTTCTTGTCGTCGCTTCTACAATCACTCTCTCCCCTTCACTAAATAAAACGACCAGATGATGGGCTCTCACATCTCATAAATGACAGATCACTGGGAATTTGGTTGGTGAGATGCTTTTATATTGATAATGGTTATGAGGTTGGAGTGATCAGAGTGGAGCCAAAGTTCGAGATATCGATATCGTATTGCTCAACCTGAAGAGGGATATATCGGGGATATATCAGATATACTGACGACATCAGTAGATATCTCAGAAATGGTTCAAAATGAGGTTTTATCACATATTCAGATAATCTTAGTTCTTAAAACAATAAATAACATACAAATTACACACATATATGCAAGTGTGAGGTGTAATTACTTGCCTCGTCGAACCTGATGGAGATGTTCCCTCTTTGCTTCACCTTGTGCAGACCGTGCACTAGATCGGATCATATGCTAATGGCGTGGGACTCCGACGAGTCTTCTCCGGCAAGGGGCTTTTTCAGATTTGAACGTGCCTGGCTGTTGGAGGATTCTTTCAAGGAACTGGTCAGCTCACATTGGTCTTCTATGGTAGTATCTGGTTCTGCGGTGTCAACATTTGCAGAAAATTTGAAAGGACTACGTCAACGTTTATGTGGAAAAATATGAAGAGAAAAGTTGTATCCCTCATAGCCCTAGAGCTCTTTTATATAGGAAGAGCTTTAGGGAGAAATTACACAGAGACGAAGAAATAGAAAAATATAAATACAGACAGAGACATAATTATCTCAACACTCCCCCTCAAGCTGGAGCATATGTATCTATCATGCCCAGCTTAGAACAACAACGGTGAAAAGGACTCCTTGCAAGAGCTTTGGTAAACATGTCTGCAATCTGATCGTCTGAAGCAATATGATAGGTGGAAATAAGCCCCTTTTGAATCAAATCCCGGGTATAATGACAATCTACTTCGATATGCTTTGTTCTCTCATGGAAGGCTGGATTATTAGCTATGAACAGAGCAACTTCATTATCACATTTGAGGTGCATTGGAAGAGGAACCTCAATAGCCAGGTCAGTCAGGACGGACTTGACCCACATCATTTCTGTGCTCCCTTGGGCCATAGTCCTATATTCTGATTCAACGCTGGATCGAGTAACAACCGTCTGTTTCTTACTGTTCCATGAAACCAACGAACTACCAATGAACACAGTAAAGCCTGAAGTAGACTTCCTGTCCTTGGGACACCTAGCATAATCAACATCTGCACATCCAGTAACTGAGAGAGACGTATCTCTTCTGAAAGAAGACTGTCGCCTGGAGAGGATTTTAGATATTTGAAAAATCATGCAAACTTCATCTATATGAACCTGTCTAGGATGCTCAATGAACTGGCTAACTCTGCTCACAACAAATGAAATGTCAGGCCTGGTAATAGTAACATATAACAGCTTCCCTACAAGCTCTCTGTACCGTCTCTTATCCACCTCTTCAGAGTCATCATCATAGAGTCTAGCATTTAGATCCATTGGTGTAGTGACAGGCTTGCATCCTGTCATGCATGTCTCAGCCAGAAGATCAGAAACATACTTCCTTCGCGTTATAACCATACCATGCTGATTGCGTGCAAACTCCAAGCCAAGGAAGTAACACAGTATGCCAAGGTCCTTGGTCACAAACTGTCGTCCAAGGGAATCCTTAGCTGCATGAATACCCTGTTCATCACTGCTAGTAACAACAATATCATCCACATAAACCGGAACAACAACAATACCTCTCTGAGTTCTCTTAACAAAAAGAGAATAATCTGCCGTAGATCTGACAAAGCCATTCTGTTAAATCAACTCTGAGAGCTTCTGAAACCAAGCCCTTGGACTCTGCTTGAGGCCATATATGTCCTTGTGAAGACGACACACCATACTGAACTCCCCCTCAACAAACTCTGGTGGCTGCTACATGTAAACTTCCTCATGCAAATCTCCATACAAGAATGCATTCTTGACATCTAACTGGAAAAGCGGTCAGTCACGTACCACAACAACAACAATAAGAATTCACAACGTGGAGTGACGCACAATTGGAGAAAAAATATCATGATAGTCCACCCTATATGTTTGCATGAACCTTGCGAGCAACCAATCTGGCCTTATATCTGTTGACAACATCTGCCCGGTGTTTCACAGTAAACACCCACTTGCTGCCTATAATAGACGCACCTGGAGGAGCCTTCACAAAACTCTACGTACTTCGAGACTGTAAAGCTGCCATTTCCTCCTCCATCGCCAGATGCCACTGACTAATCTTCATCGCCTCCTGATAGGAACATGGTATCTCCACACCTGATAGTCCCACAATAAATCACTGAAAATCCTCAGAAAGCCGGTCCAATGAAACATGGGAAGCAAGGGGATGCACAGTGCATGCACGCTTCTGCTTTCCTATAGCAATAGGAGCATCCAGGCCATCAGTACTCGCAGAAGATGTAGCATCCTGGACATCCTGTACCACGCAGGAGGTGGTAGTGGTGATGATGAAGGTATAGTGGAGACTGGAGGTAGAGGCATATAGACCTCTTCTCCATCCTCTGAAGAAATGACTTGTCGCCTGTAGGAGAGAAGTACATAATAGATTCAAAAAAGGTGACATCTGCACTAACATAGTACCTTCGTCGAATAAGGTCGAAGCAACGATATCCCTTTTGGGTCTTGGAGTACCCAACGAACACACATTTGACAGCTCTAGGAGAGAGTTTGTCAAGATCGGGAGACAACTGATGAACAAAAGCCACTGAACCAAAGACACGGGGCGTGAGTGAGAAAATATCATTCTCGGAAAACGCAATCAAGAACGAGATCCTCCCCTAGAACCGAAGAGGGCATACGATTTACCAGGTAACAAGCAGTTAGAACCGCATCCCCCTCCCCCCAGTACAAATGAGGATCACGACTCTGAATCAAAAGGGTCTTGATAACATCCAGAAGATGGCAGTGTTTTCATTCAGCCACCCTATTCTGTTAGGAAGTATACGCACAAGAAGTTTGATGAACAATATCATGAGATGCAAGAAATTAGGCAAGTTGAGTACTACAAAATTCTAAGGCATTGTCAGACTGTATAAACTTGATTTTAACTGAAAAATATTTTTTATTTCATTAATAAAGGATTGAATGACAGGACCATCATCAGATTTATTTTTAAGAAGAAAGACCCGCGACAACCTTGAAAACTCTTTAACAACGACAAGATAAAATCTATGCCCCTGATGATCAGGGACACAACTGGGACCCCAAATATCAAAATGAATCAGCTCAAACAGGCTGACCACTCCGACCCTGATGACTCTGGAAAGTGGACAAATGATGCTTCCCAAGCTGGCAGGCCTCACACTGAAAGGTAGAGCGAGGCGAAATCTTTGGAAGAACATGACACAACTTTTGCAGAGGAAGATGACCAAATCGAAGATGCCACATATAGGGAGACACATATCCGGTGCGAAGAAAAGAGACAACATCATAAGGAGACTGAACCAGTCTGTAGAATTCTTAACCAAACACCCTGCCCGTTAGAATATCTTGAAACACAAGAGCGGATGGATAAAAAATGGCACGACAGTGTAAATCCTTGGTGATTTGACTAATAGATAGTAAATTCATTGAAAACTCAAGAGCATAAAGAACATTCTGAAGCCTCATTGCAGGAGTTAATTGCACCTTCCCCTGACCAGTGATGGGGGAGTGTGTCCCATCCGCTATCACAACAGATCGTCCAGGCTGGGTTGGACTGAAAACACTAAACTGAATTCTATCACCATAGAGATGGTGGGATGCACCAGAATCCATGATCCACTCTGACAAGTCTGTCCTGTAACAACTAGTAAAGGCATATGCTGTACCTGATGTAGATGCTGGCGCAGAGGCTACTATCTCGAGGATCCTGAAGGAGAACTGGTTGACCCAGAAGTAGGCATAATCTCCCTGAGTCTTGCCACAAGTTCGTGAAATCTCTGATTAGATGCAGGTGAGGAACTGCTAGCCTATTGAATCTGTTCTGCAACACGTGTTGAAGCTGGGAACCTATGCTTGGAATAGCATGTTTCCTCAGAATGGCCTGCTCTGTGACAATAAGAGCACGACTGACGAGGGGACCGACTACCCCTGCCCCTACCACGACCACCTCAACTACGAAACTGTGTAGGGCCTCCTCTACCACGAGATGCTGCCGTGGCTGAGGATGCCTGTAACAGTTGAGTACCATCATAAGATATGGAGAGCCTACTCAACCTGCGATATGCCTCCTCCATTGGAGGTATTGTGGCATCAGTAAGAATCTGTGCTCTAGTTGCATCATAGTCAGGGTCAAGAGCCGCTAAAAAAGTTTTTGTCATCACCAAATCCCTATATGCCTTGAGCTGCTCTGGTGTGGCAGTCAAGGGAATGTAACCATGTAACTTCTCAAACGTACCCCTTAGAGAAGTGTAAAGGGTATGAAGAGGACGACCATTCTGCTTTGATGTGAAGATGTCGTGCTGAAGCTTTAAAATCTTCGATTCGTTCTTCGTCGGAGAGTATGTGGCGGCGAGAATGTCCCACAAAACCTTAGCCGTGGGCTGACTCAGTATGCCATTGGCTACCTCCATGGACACTGTTTCGGAAAGCCATACACGTGCATAAGCATCGTCTGCCCCCCATGAGGCGTTAACCCCAGTCTTGTCAATAAGCTCCTCCTGTGTGAGGATATGCTTCTTTCCATTACATTGCATTAGACTCATGAACTGCATGGCCCACAGTTTATAATTCGTTCCATCCATCTTCACAATGGGCGCTGGACCTTTGAATGCACCCAGGGATGGAATATCTCCTTTGTTGCCTGACGTGATAACAACAATCTCTAAGACTGGGGTTGCAGACTGTAAGAATAACGTCTACACGGACATGTGGGAAGATGATTGTGGTATAGACTCATATCACAATCACTTCCATTCTGTGGTAACTACTCTGGGTGACTAGGGTTGTTTTTCGATAGTCACGCTACCCCCTAGAAACCCAAGAGCAAGAAGCCCTAGGCAATAGGATGCAGTCCGAGATAGCAAGACATGGTGGCGAGCACAGGCACGCAAGCGCTCAGACCGCGGAGGCTGCGCAGACGTGCGCACGGTCGCACAGGCGTGCAGGCGAGAGGCTGTGCAGGGAATGTGGGAGGTGTAGCGCAGCGCAAGCTAGCGTACAGGTGCGCAGACACGCATGCACGGGGGCCACGCGTAAGCACCAGTGGCGCGCGAGCGTGCTCTGGAGCCTGCGACGGTAGTCGGCGTGCAGGGGTGGCGGCGCGCGAGCAGTGTCGCGCGGGGCTTTTGGTGGGGAGAGGGATTAGGGCACAAGCTCCGATCTAGGACTGTCGCTCTGATACCATATGGAAAAATGTTAAGAGAAAAGTTGTATTCCTCGTAACCCTAGAGCTCTCTTATATAGGAGAAGAGTTCTAGGGAGAAATTACATAAAGACGACTGCAGAAATAGGAAAATATAAATATAGACAGAGACATAATTATATCAACAGTTTATGTGCATATAAGAAGGAGATCAGAGAATCTCGGAGAGCTCGAAGGATGACTGCAGAAATGGAGGTGCAAAGACTTGACAGAGTGGAAGATGATAGGCATTTAGATGCCGAGGAACTGGGGCAAAGGGCATCCGCACAAAAACTGATTGAAGAAGAAGATAAACAGATAACTGAGTGGAAACAGAGATCACGGCTTGCCTGGTTAAAGGAAGGAGATGCAAACACGGCTTTTTTCATAGAGTGGCTAGTGGCTGACGGAGGATCAATACTCTCAGGTCTATGATTATCGGTGGTAACAGAATTGAGGGCGAAATGGAGTTGGGAAGATCTTTGGTTGCACATTTTCATGAACTTTCGAGGCAGGGTACAACCATGCAATGGAGGTGGAGCGGCATTGGGGTATCGCGTCTCTCTCAGATGCATGCGGATAGCTTAGTGATGCAGGTCACCGCTGAAGAGATTAAGACTGTCGTGTGGAACTTGAATGCGGAGAGGGCGCTGGGTCCGGACGGTTTTCTGGCAATGCTTCTACAAAGAATTCTATGACTTGGTAGGTGGGGAGATTTTGGAGGTTGTGGAGGAGTTTTACAGGTGCAATACGGGGTTCGAAAAACTTAACAGGGCTTTGATTTTCCTTCTACCCAAGAAGGGATCGACGAAGAGGGTAGAATACTATAGACCGATTATACTCTCCAATGGCATCTACCTAATTGTGGCGAAAGTGTTTGCGATTTGTCTTGACAGGGTCCTTGGCTACCTTATCTCACCGATGCAATCGGCCTTCGTCCCAGGCCGTTAGATTGAGAACAACTTGGTGCTGGCATCTGAGATTATCTACGACTGGAGGCGTGGGGGGAAGCAGACAGTGCTGTGGAAAGTCGATTTTTCCAAGGCCTATGATACACTAGACTGGCAGTTTCTATGGGTGGCTCTGTGTAGGAGGGGCTTCCCAGACGTGTGGATCTCTTGGATGAAGCGCTGCATCACCACGACTTCTTTCTCGAACCTTGTGAATGGGCATCCTGAGGGTGGGTTCTTCCAACCCTAGAGGGGGGGTCAGACAAGGGTGTCCTCTTGCCCCCATGCTCTTCGTTATTGCGACTGATGTTCTTGCTTGCATGGTTGATTGGGTCCAGAGAGGTGGGATCTTTTCTGGTTACAGATGCAGAGAGATGTGTATCGCTTGCTGTAATATGCTGATGACACGATATTGTTCATTGACGGAGGGAAAGAGGAGGTGGGCGGTATGGCCATCACTCTAGAGATCTTTGGAGAAATGTCCGGGCTCAGATTAAATCATGAGAAGTCCACCGTGGTTCCTTTTGGCATGTCGAAGGAGGCGGTGTCCTGCAGCATGGAGCTGGGCACGACTTTTGGTACGCTTCCTATTTGATATCTTGGGCTTCCACTCACGACTGGCAAAATCAAGATCGCAGATTGGCTACCGGTGGTTGAGAAGATGGAAAAGAAGCTGAGTGATTGGAAGAACTCCCTTCTGTCCCGTGGGGGTCGTTTGGTATTGATTAAGGCCGCGATTCCGGTTTTCTTCTTCTCCTCTAAACTTCTGCCGGTGGGGGTGAAGAAGCGTTTGGAGCGGTTGATGCGCAGGTTCCTTTGGAGTCGATCCGGCCAGGAGGGACAAGGTGTTCATTTGATTGACTGGGAAATGGTTACATTACCTAAGAATTGTGGTGGCCTGGGGATTAAGAGCTTGGAGACCCTAAACGAGGCCCTTTTACTCAAATGGGTGAGCATGATCTGGGGTAAAGACGAGGGTTTATGCTATAAGTTAATCCACAACATCTATGATGTTTCTATGGCTGATCCAGGCTTGCAGCGACGGGATTCGAAGCACTCCGCGTTCTGGAAGGGGATTTTACAGGTCCTGGCACGCTTTCGTGAGCTCTACAATTGTGGGGAATGGTGCCACATTCGGTTTCTGGACGGACAATTGGACGGGGGATGGTCCACTTTGTACACACTTTTCTCGCTTCTTTGCGTCGGCCGTTGACCCTGCTGCACGTATGGTGGATTGCTGGGATAATAGAAATTGGATGCCGTCATTCAGAACCTCCTTTGATCAACGACTTGAGAAGCTCCTTCGTCTTCTTGACTCGCTTGGACAGATGGGCAGACCTTCAACTACGAGGATCATTGGGAGTGGAAGGATAAGCCGTTCTCGGTTAGAAAGGCCTATGACGCCGTTTGCAAACCACCATCCTCTCTTTCTGACAGTATGATTAGGGACTGTAATTTTATTTGGGTCTCAGGCTTCTAGAGAGGATTGGTTTCTTCATGTGACTCTTTAGACGGACGTGAAATATGAATAGGGATCGCTGCGCTAAGCTATTCGCGGTGGCTTCGGATAGATGTCCTCTGTGTGACAGGGAGATTGAGACATTGGAACACATTTTCTTTCGCTGCCCTATTTCTACACCGGGTTGGTCGGAGGCATGCATACTCTGGCTATGCCATAATTCTTTTGATCGCTTTTGGTCTTCCTTCTATGAGGCGCGCGGCCGATGTAGAGAAGAGATTCTCTGCCTAGTGGCGATTCTTTGGGCAATTTGGCTGGACCGTAATGAGTGTTTTTTTTCGGGTCAACGTTTCTACTGTGAAAATGTATGTATCACTTTAAGCGTCTGCTTGGGTCTTGGCTCCTGTAACGTGTAAATCTTATTAAACTGTTTTAATAATATTTTGAGGTGGACACCACTGAGTGTTTCCCCCTTTGAATAGAATAGTCCTTACCCTGGAGATTCCTTTAAATATCATAGGATCAGAAGAACATCCTACCAATGATTGTAAATAGGTCTCTCCATGTGATGGATGGCTCTTCTCACGACATATGATATATGTGGCCTAGTAACAGTGATGTAGAGTAGTTTATCCACTAGGCTTCTATATCGTATAGTATTCTCAAACCCATGATCAGTAGATGTAGAGTGCTTCCTTAGTTCTGTAGGGATGCTAGAAGGCTTGCATCCAAGTAGTCTAACTTTGGTAAGAATATCTAGGCAATACTTCCACTGTAAGATATGTAGTCCCTCTGTAGTGCGTACTACCTCTATGAAAGAAGTAGTAGAGCTATCCAAGATCCTTTATGACAAAGACCTTTTGAAGGAAGGTCTTGGTCTCTGAAATATATGCTTCGTCATCCTCAGTGACAACCATATCATCAATGTAGATTGCAAGTATAACGATGCCAGTAGACCATTGACCGACAAAGACAGAGTAGTTAGATGTCATCATCTGAAAGCCAAGAGTGCTGATCTCAATAGTAAGTCTGTCAAACCATGCTCGAAGGCTCTACTTTAGGGCATAGATGACCTTACATAGTCGTCATACACACTCTCCCTTGACTACATAACCTAGCAGTTGCATATAAACCTCCTCTTCAAGGTCACCATAGAGAAAGACGTTCTTTACATCAAGCTAAAAGATATGTCAGTCCTTATTAGCAGTAATTGAAAGAATAGTGTGTATAGATCCCATTCTGGCAATTGGAGAGGAATTCTTTAAGTAATCCACCTCATAGGTCTGTATAAAGCCTTTTGCAATTAGTCTGGCTATCAATCTGTCAATGGACCCATCCGACGGCTGTTTGGTCGTAAAAACCTATTTTCATGCCACAAGTCGAACTCTCAGGAGGTGCAGCGCAGGATCCCACGTACCTCGGGATGTAAGGGCATCCATATCCTCTGTGAAAGGAGTTCTTTGGGATGATTATTCAAGAGATCCATGGGTCCTTATATAGGACTAAACCCTAGAGAGCTCAAAAAGAGAGAAGTACATAAATACCCTCGGTGGGGTTACAGTGGAATATTAAACACAATCTACTGTAATCTCTAACACTCTCCCTCAAGTTGGAGCATATCCATCGATCATGCCCAACTTGGAAGCAATCCAGGAAATGCGCTTCTTTGACAATGCCTTTGTAAATATGTCTACAAGCTGAAGATCCGTTAAGATGTGTGGTGTAGCAATCTTGCCTCCTCGTACATCATCGCGAATGAAATGGTAATCGATCTCAATGTGCTTGGTTCTCTCGTGGAATACAGGATTAGTAGCAATGTAAGTAGCAAATTTGTTATCACAGTATAGAGGAACAAGAGTTGTGATATCAATACCGAGTTCTTGCAAAAAAGTCAGTAGCCAAGTAATTTCACATGTAGCCTGAATCATTGCCCTGTATTCTTCCTCTGCACTGGATCGGGAGACTACAGTATGCTTCTTGCTCCTCCAACTAATAAGGTTTCCTCCTACCATCATAGCATAGCCCGTAGTAGAGAGACGGTCCTCATGCGAGCTTGCATAATCAACATCAGCATAAGCAACAACGTCAGTGTATCCATTTGCCTCATAGAATAGGCCACGTCCGGGTGATTCCTTCAGATATCGAAGGATCAGAAGGACGTCCTCTCAATGGTTGTAACAGGGTTTCTCCATGTATTGGCTAGCTCTGCTCACAACATAGGATATATATGGCCTAGTAACAGTAAGATACATCAGTTTTCCAACTAGGCTTCTGTATCGTGTATTGTCCTCAAATGAAGGATCAACAGAGGTAGAGTGTTTCCTTGGTTCTGCAGGAATACTAGAGGGTTTGCATCCAAGTAATCCTGCTTCAGTTAGTATATCCAAGCAGTACTTCCTTTGTGACATATGAAGTCCCTTCTTGGTACGTAAGCCTTCTATGCCCAGAAAATAGCGAAGTTGTCCCAGATCCTTTGTGACAAAAACCTTTTGCAGAAAAGCCTTAGTCTCCAGCAACCCTTTATCTCGTCACTTGTAACAACTATATCATCTACATATACAACAAGTATAACCGTACCATACTACGATCGTTTTCGGATGAAAACAGAGTAGTCAGATGTAGTTCTCTGGAAACCTAGAGTGCCAATTTCTGTACTTAGTTTGTCAAACCATGCCCCTGGGTTTTGCTTCGGGCCATAAATTGCTTTGCGAAGTCAACACACATACTCCCCTCGACTTCGTACCTTGGAGGTTGCATCATGTAAACCTCCTCCTCTAGATCATCATATAGAAATGCATTCTTGACATCTGGTTGAAAAATATTCCAGCCCTTATTTAGTGCCACTAAAGGATGGTCCGTATAGATCCATTCGTGCAACAGGTGAAAAAGTCTCGAAGTAGTCAACTCCACATGTTTGTGTAAAGCCTTTAGCCACAAGTCTTGCCTCCAATCTGTCAACGGAGCCATCTGGAGACTGCTTTGTAGTGAAAACCCATCAGCAGGCAACCAGTTTTGTTCCCTGGGGACACTGCACAAGATCCCATGTCCTTCGGGAATTCAAAGCGTCCATTTCTTCATCCATTACTCTTCGCCATCCAGAATCCTTCAGTGCACTATTATGATATCTGGGAACCAAAATTGTCATAAGAGCATCTGCATATCTTTTGTCAGAGTATGATAAGCTAGCAGTGGACGAGAAATGAGATATTTCGTGAAGTGTACATTGCCTCTTGGTTCTGTGCAGAGCGATGGGAAGCTCTTGAGGAGCATCTGGGATAGAATTGGTGGGAGCACTTGAAGTTGGTGTATTCTCCTGTAACAAAGGAACATGTAAAGGAACACGAACAAGACTAGAGACATGTTTTCTTTTATACACAATAGGTGGAGCAGGAAGGTCTAATGGTATATCTGACACAACCTGAGTAAGAAAGGAAGTCTGTTCAAAGAAAGTGACATCGACAGATATGTAATACCGATGGACAGAAGGATCATAGCATTTGTACCCTTTTTGAGTCTGAGAATAACCCAAGAAAACACATTTAATCGCACAAGGAGATAATTTATCGGGAGTATGAAAATTGTGAACAAATGTTGTACATCCAAAAATCCGCAGAGGCAGAGGGAAGGGTGAGTCATTTGGGTATAGTAAGCCAAAGGAGGTAGAGTCGTTAAGTGATGCTGAGGGGACCCTGTTTATAAGGTGGACAACAGTTAGTATAACATCTCCCCAATAGTTCTTGAGAACCTTCATTTGGGTAAGAAGAGAGCAGGCAATATCAAGGAGATGTCTTAGTTTTCTCTCTGCCACTCCATTCTGTTGAGAGGTATATGGGCAAGATTTTTGTTGGATGGCGCCTTGGGAGGTAAAAAAGGACGTCATATCTTTGTTTGTAAATTCCAAGGCATTATCAGAACTAAAGATTTTAATAGTAGTGGAGAAGTTATTTTTGACATAATGAAAGAAATTCTTGACAATGTGATTACTTTCTGAACGGGTCGACAGTAATCATCCACAAAAACAACAAAATATTTATGACCACTCAAAGTTCGGACCGGGCAGGGTCCTCAGATATCACAGTGAACAAGAGAAAAAAAGGAGAATTGCGGCGAGGCTCAGTTTGTGCAAGAAAGGAGGCTCTATGTTGCTTCCCGAACTGACACGCCTCACACCCAAAGGGTTTGAGCGTCGTGAGTTCGGGGAACATCATGGAGAGGGCTTTGGCTGAAGGATGACCCAGACGAAGGTGCCACAAAAAAGGATTGTCAGAGATGGATACTGCACTAGAAAAATTTGAATCAGAAGGGATGCTGAGGTAATAAAGGTCATTCCTCTCATGTCCCCCACCAAAGATCTGCCTCGTCCGGATGTCCTAAAAATAACAACAGAACTCGTCAAAAATAACACGTCAGTTAAGTTCACGACATAGCTTCTGTATAGATAAGAGACTGAGTGGAAAAGCAGGAGCGCAATGAACATCTGTCAATTGCACTTGGGAGAGATATCGACAGTACCAACATCAGTAATCGGGGAATGATCCCCATTAGCAACACGAACAGTCTTCACTGATGAGGACGGTTGGGAAGACGTGAGCAAGCTTCCCTCTCCCGTCAGATGGGTAGAGGCTCCAGAGTCAATAATCCATGCATGTTTAGAGGTAGAGACTGAGTTTGCTACTGTACCTGAGGTAGTAGCTAGACTAGCAGAAGAGGCAGAGGTGATATTATTGCCGGTAGAGGAAGCAGTCTTGTAGCAGTTGTCACAGACGAGTATATTCAGAAGCAATAATTGGGGTCTGTACCCCTTCAGTTTGCTGAGCAGACGTATCTTCAATTTCATCAGAAGATGCTTCATCATAGGCATTATTGGCATTAGGCTGTATGCCAAAAGTTGCCCAGCACCTGTCAAAAGGATGATTCCAGCGTCCACAATGCACACAAGCTGGATACCGAGCAGCAGAGGAATCACGACTACGACCACGATCACGCTCCCGTCCAGAATCACGATCGAATCTAGATTCACGACCACGTCCACGTCCAAATTTCAACCCATGCCTCCTTGACGCCTTCTATATCCCGAGGAGGTATAATGAGCCGTCATCTTTGTAGCAGGGTAGGTGGTAGATTGCTGAATTGGAGCCTCAAGCTCCTGTAATCGTCCAAAGATGGTCTCAAGGCTCGGTAGAGTGTCCGCCATTAGAGACTGATCTTTCAACGACCTGTATTTTGGATTTAATCCTGAAAGAAAATGATAAACTTGCCATTCAACACGTTCGCCTATCTGTTTATCACAACATGCAGGCTGAAAGATAAGTAGCTCATCAAATAGGCTCGTAAGAAGCTTGTAGTACTCAATAAGACTCGAATCTCCCTGAGTGGCTGAGCAGATCCTCGTGCATATGTCAGAAAGACGAGACTTGGTCGTCTTCTGAGAGTACGTGCACTCAAGGTTTTCCCACATCGCCTTAGCAGTGTCTTTGTATAGCAGCAATATTTGGATCGACACTGTTTTTCATCCAGGTGATAACTTGACAATTGTCAACAAACCATGTGTCATAGTCTTTATCAGTTTCTACAGGTGGGTCCTTTGTAAGAACATAGCTTTTGTGCTGGCCACCGATAAATACTTTGAAGGATTGAGACCATAGAACATAATTTTCAGAACCTTTCAGCTTGATAGAGGTGCCCTGTACCATCAAAGAAAAAGTAGGGTACACGAGCTTGGTCTCAGTGGTCGTCATGGTGGCATCTTAGGTCAAGAAGAAGTGACCTAAAGAACGTATCTTGTTCTTAATCGAACATCAAGTGCCTACGCGTGCAACAATAAGCAATACACATCAATACTTCACCAAATAAAGGATAGGTTGCACGTTTTGGTCGATTGTAGGATCGCGAGACGGGCTGCATGGACCCATGTTGCTGCGCAGGGAGGGCTGGAGGCCCGTCATAGGGGACCCATGATGTCGCTCCTAGGCGGGCAACGGTACAGGGGATCGTAGGGAGATGCCTAACCAGTGAGACGCCTAACCATAGGACCACATGGAGACGCCCGGGGAGCGGGAGGGACAATTAGAGGAGCACCTAGTCGTAGCGCAACCCAACCAGTAGAGGAGCACCTAGAGTACACAAGGAGTGCGTGATGCCACGCAGGAGGGCCTGACAGGCCTGGTAAGGGTGCCTGGTGGCGCAGCAGGGCCTGACGGGGCTGGTGAAGGCGTCTGGTGGCGCTTGAACGGCATGCCAGCGCCCAGGAGGCATGACGAAGCGTTGGGCGGCGCTCAGCCTGGCCACTGGCGGCGCATGGGGTGCCTTGCGACGCACCCCCTAGCCCGGCGAAGGGAGATCGCACGGCCTGGCGGCTTGGGGCTCACGGCCTGGCAGCGCTCAGCCTGTGAGGTTGTGTGGTGGGGCCGCAAACATGGAGGGGGAGGGGGGTGCGACGCGCGGCTACGACATGCAACGGAAGAGGAGGGGATCGCAGGGAGGCTGAGATGACGCTCCCTAGGGCTGGAGGCATCTCGTGTGGGGAAGGGGTGGGATTAGGTTAGAATACCGGTCTAGGACCGCTGCTCTGATACCATGTGAAAGGAACTCTTTGGGATGATTATTCAAGAGGTCTAGGGGTCCTTATGTAGGACTAAACCCTAGAGAGCTCAAAAAGATAGAAGTATATAAATACCCTCGGTGGGGTTAAAGTGGAATATTAAACACAATCTACTGTAATCTCTAACATCCTCATCCCTGACTTGTCGCCAGCCATGATCCTACAATGCACTATGATGATCTCGAGAAATAAAAATGTCCATTAGAACATATGCAAATCTCTTGTGCATCTAGATAAATCATCACTAGAAGTAAAATGTGACAACGTGAAAAGTACATTGCCTCTTTGGTTTCCAAAGAGCTATATGAATCTCCTGAGGCGCATCTGGAGCAACAGTCATGGGAGCATTTGCTAAAGCATATTATCCTGCAAAGACGGGAAATTGGTTCTGCTCAAGCACGTTCTCTCTGCTATACCCATCTTCTTCTGCTCAACTTGGAAGCTTCCAGTAGGAGTATGTACACGGATGGAACATTTGATGAGGTGTTTTCTTTGGTCAGAAGGTAAACAAGCACAGAAAGGGCTACATCTTATAGATTGGGAGGTAGTGACATGCAAGAAGAAGGATGGAAAACTTGGAATTCTGATGTTTGAACATATGAACAAGGCCCTAGTATCAAAATGGGTAATCATGCTATGGGGGGATAATGATGATTTGGTCTGTAGACTATTGAGGAAAAGTTATGGGATTGTTGGGGAATTGCAGTTAGCGCCTACTAGACACCCTTCTTCTCTTTGGACTAGCATAGAGGAGACCCTTTCCAAGCTGAGGGAGGCTTTGTAACCTGTGCTGGGTAATGGCGAGATATTTAGGTTTTAGCTGGATGACTGGACTGGCTTTGGAGCTTTGAAGGAGCTGTATCCCCGTCTCTTCCCCCTCTCGCAGAACCAAGCTACTACTGCTGTGGAGGTTTGGTCGGATGGCTTATGGAATCCTTGTTTCGCGGTTGCTTTTTCTCAGCAGAGGTTTCAAGAAGATGTATGCCTGCTTGGTGATTTGGCAGGCTTTGAGGGCCCTACAAGTGGCAAGGATCATTTTGCTTAGACCAATGGAAAATACTCGGTTAAAAAAGCATATCAATTCTTCTCTCAAAGACAAAATGGGGACCCAGTGGGTCAATCGCGTGACTTCTTGATCATATGGAGCTGCAAGATCCAGTAGAAGATTAAATTTTTCCTATGTCTTATAAGGCATGATCGTCTCCTCACGAAGAAACGACATGGTATCATTCTTCATACAGGAGAGCTCACATGTTCCATATGAAATGAGGAAGAGGAGGACTTCGAGCATCTTTTCTTCAAATGTAGGACATCGTCTTAGGTTTGGGAGGATGCTGGGATAAAATGGCTCAAGACTGAGGATAATGTGTCATTCTGGACGTCGATTAGGGCAATTGGTGACAATTCACATGAAGACGTCTCCCCTGCTTTTTTCTTTTTATGGGCAATCTGATGCGCTAGAGATGAGAACATTTCAGGGTCAATGGTTCTATGCTGAAAATTTGCTTGGTCATTTCAGGATTCTGATGGCAACCTGTTATTAGCTTTCTAATTGTTCTTATATTTGTAAAAATTTACGACGCGACTCGACACTAAAATGAACGGAAGCTCGATAATGTTTCTTGAACTCACACGTCTTGCACTGAAAGGGCTTTAGAGTAGAGTTTAGGGAATATCATGGATAAGGCCTTGACAGAAGGATACCTATGCGAAGATGCCAAAGGAACGGATCGTTAGTGATAGACACAACATCAACAAATGTGGAATCAGAGGGGTATGTCCAGATAACAGAGACCATTCTTCTCATGTCCCCCCACCAAAAATCTGCCTCGTCCGGATGTCCTGAAAACAACAACAGAATTCATCAAAAATCACATGGCAATTAAGCTCAGTACATATCTTATGAATAGATTACAAGCTGAAAGGAAAATAGGGGGTATAGTGAAACTCCAATCAGTAGAAGCTTGGAGGAGAACTCTGTAGTTCCGACAATAGTAATATAGGAATGAGATCCATTGGCGACCTGAACCGACTTCACTGATGAAAAGGGTTTGGATAAAGTTAGTAGACTACCTTCTCCTATCAAGTGTGTGGAGGACCGGGAGTCATTAATCCAAGCAGAAGAAGAATTAGTGGCAAAGTTGGCTACTATACCTGAAGTGGTAGCCATACTAGCATTAGTACTCTCACTTGTGGAAGCACTAGACCCCGGGTTCCATAGAAGTTGCATCAGACGGGAATAATCAGTACTGAGTTGGACCATCTGTCCACTAGAGTCTGAATTAGGAGACGCCTCTGCAGTATCATAGTTATTCTCATAAGCACTATTGGCGTGAGGAGGATAGCCAAGTATCGCTTGGACGGATGGTTCCAGCGGTGGTAGTGGATGCACTCAGTCTGAGGAGTAGTAATGTCACGCCCACAACCACGACCCAAGTCTTGATCACGACCTAAGTCACATCTACGACCATGATTAGAGTCGCGACCTCAGCTTCCTCAACATTTCTATCGTCCTCACCCATACGATGCAAAGTAGGCAGAATTCTCTGCGAGAGGTAAAGTAGAAGCCTGTTCAACATGTTTCCAGTTCCTGAAGACGATCAAATATGGTCTTGATCGATGGCATGGTATTAGACATCAGAAACTGCTCCTTCATTGCTTGATATCAAGGAAGTAGTCCAACAAGAAAGCGAGAAACATGTCAGTCAGATCGCTTCTGCACTTGTTTGGTACAACAACCAGGCTGAAAAATCGCACGTTCCTCTTACAGACTTGTGAGATGTCGGCAGTACTCGATGAGAGTAAAATCACCCTGAGATGCGTACCCGATCCATATATATGTCAGAGGGTCGAGACTTAGTTGTCTTCTGGGAATATGTCTGTTCCAGGTCATCCCACTTCTCCTTGGATGTGTCCTTGTAGAGTAGATTCATAGTAATGTGCAGTTTGACACTGTTGATCATAAGGAGACGTGTCCTTGCAGAGTAGATTCATAGCAATGTGCAGTTCGACATTGTTGGTAATCCAAGTGATGACATGATAGTTGTCTTTGAGCCACATGTGTCGTAGTCTTTTTCTGTCTCTTATGTTGAATCTTTCATCAAAATGTAGATCTTTCATTGACCACCGATGAACACCACGAAGGAACGAGACCAGAGCATTAAGTTTTCTGTGCCCTTGAAATTGATAGAAGTGCCTTGTACCATCATAGATGGTGTAGTGTACAAGAGCTTGGTCTCTGTAGGAAGAGCGACTCCGTTGATGTTGCACCCACGAAGTATGGAAAGTGCCAAACATTGGGAACTACCCGGGGAGGATTTAGGAACATGAACAAGAAGAAGCGAGAACCCATTCTTGCCCTGGTAAGATGCTTCTAAAAGATCAGATCTACTACGTCCATCGTGGTCCGGCAAAGAGGTCAAGAGAGTAGATTTGTTGTTCAATCACACATACGTGGGCTGGAAAGTGCCCTAGCACTGATGAACTGACGTGTGGGAGTCCTAAAATCATGATGCACATAAGACCAGTGGGTCCTAGAGGACCCTTGCGACAGCCCAGGTAGGGCTTAGATGCCCAGGGGCTGTGCTGGAAGGTTGGAGGGGTGCTCCACGATAGACCAGTGGGTCCTAGATGACCCTGGCAATAGCCCAGGTAGGGCTTAGATGCCCAACGGTGGTGCTGGAAGGCTGAAGAGATGCTCCACGGTGGCGATGGAAGCGCTGGAAGGCTGAAGGCGGTGCGGCAGCCCAACATCGGCCTGGAGGCGCTCCGGTAGATGCGCACGAGGGCTGGTAGTAGCCTGGAGGTGCCTTGCGAGAGGCCTAGAAAGGTTCTGGGACCTAGATGGTGCTCCGACGATGGTGCACGAGGCCTTCTTGCTCACACAAAGCCTTGTGCGTGGCCCTAGGCTGGGAGGAGGGCCTGCACAAAGTTGAGAAGAGGCTTGTGGCGGCGGCGGGTGTTAGGTTAGAACCCCGGTCTTGGACCGTTGCTCTGGTATCATGTGGAGAAGAGAATGAATTGGTGTCTTATTCCGTGGGTTTAGGGTTTCTTACATAGCGTGAAACCTTGGAGAGAAAAAAGGAAGAATTACATGAAAGACCCCAAAGGGTTACATTGCTCAATGAATACAAGACATAGTCTAATACAAAAATAACTCTAACAAAGAGGTATAATTGGGGGCCTACATTTGTATATCGAGCTGCTTTCAGAGAATGAACCACTCGGTCCTATATCAAGCTGTTTTCAGAGAATGAATCACTAATCCCAACTCAGGACATAGATTATTTATTCAATTGAAATCCTGAGTTGGGATGACTCTGATTGAGGTCTCTATCCAGTTTGTATTTTCTTGTAAAATTACATGTATCTATTTGTGATTGCTTGATTAATTTTTTGACTGACTAGTACTCTGGCGATATTGTTTGTATTGATCCACATGATACCTAATTATTTGATCTGACGTGACACGCTTTGGACATAGATTATTCAATGTCGACCATTCGATATTTTTTTCTTATTGTTAGATCGATGCTCTTACAACATGGGTTTGAGCAAGAATCCATGTAGCTGACCCTACTTCGGGAGAAGGCTTTGCCATTTATTTGTTATATCGATGCTCTTACAATGCTACTCTATTTATATGTATATCTATATCTAGGGGTTCCCTATTTAATGTGGGAAAATGCTTTCTTGTTGTTGTATCTGTATCTAGGGTTTAGGGTGTGTTCGGATACAAGGTTAAACCACCCCCGGGGTGGTTTAACTCCCCTAACCCATGTTTTCTCCCTCCACGTGGGCCCCACTTTATTCCTTTTTTAAAAAATTAAATAAATAAATTTTACATCATCAATCCTATCAAAAAATAATATATTATACCATCATCTCATATAAAAAATATAAACTACTCCACTTCTACTCACTTTTTCAAACTCCAATACAATCACATCACAATAACTACTCACTTTTTCAAACTCCAATACAATCATATCATAATAAACCTACTTCTAACCCACCCCCAGTTTAACCCTCTATCCAAACACCAAAACCCAAAAATGGGTTACCTGCAACCAGTTTAACCCACCTAAATCCACTATCCAAACACCCCCTTAGGGTTTTTATGTATATCGATATAGATGAGGGTTTAGATAATTTTTTTTCTTATTGTTAGATTGATGCTCTTACTCTTTCTCACACTTCCATGAGAAACACAAACCTAAAATACTGTGCTTGATGAAGCAGTAAATGCTTTCTAGCATCTGATCGTTATAATCCTCAACCCTGCATTGTCCACCTTCCCCTATCGACTTTCTTCAATGACAGCTTTTGCATGCCACACACATATTACCACTATGTCCAGATGAAGTGGGTATTTGCAAGCTTCTGGGAATTGATTCTCTGGAATCCATCGATATTACAGTTCTCATCTCATTCTTACTGAGACTATTTCCCTACTCTAAGGAACACAGGTCTGTCTACATCATGAAACCTGCTTGCTTTCTGCAGCTGATTCCAAATCAGGTCAACAATTTCCGAGGCAAGAAACCCACCATGTTTAGAAGAAACTTTTGCGGAAGGCAAAAGTAGTTTGAAAACACTGTGTTGTCTAACTAGATTTCACATCATTCATGTAACATAAATGAACAATTCCACATGATGTTTCTGTATTAGACAAAATCCTACCTGTTTCAATAGGAGTTTCAACTTTCAGCATCTAATTCCTGGATTTATGTTTATGGGAGATTATTGCATTCACGAGCATCCTTAAATTAAAGAAACACCCCAAAAGTACATCATATCATCCCTTCACCTGAACGTGCACAGTTGCCTTATGGCTGTTTTCAACGTGATGGTGGTCGAAGAGGTTGGTTTTAAAGGAAGTGACAAGAGGGAGGAGATGGTGGAGGCAGTTAGGAAATTGATGAGGAGATGATATTTGAGTGGGAAGGACACATTGGAAGTAATGGTAGTACAAGAGGAGGTGTGGACGAGGTGAATGTGGTTAAATAAAAAAAGAGGGCACAAATACAGAATTTAATCCTTTTTGTCAAAGCCCCCAAAGGTCTAACATGGTAGCACCATCACATAGCCGGAGAAAACTGAGGCATATGTGCAACTGGAACATTACAAACATTTATGCAAATATAAAATCATGTGAATTTCCAATTATTGAAATTGTCGTGGGCATCTATGTAAAATATTTAGCAGCTACAGAGCGTTCTTTGACTTAGAGGGAGGTTGTCATATTTTCTTTCAACTATTGTAAATCAAAAGTACCCACTTAATGGTCTAGTGGTAGTACAGTGTGTTTACTACACAAATGACCAGGGTTCAAATCCCACTCTTGCTGGGGTCGCGTTAGGTAGTCGACGGCCAGCGTAAATAATAGTCGAATCTTTCATCACGGATTTGAGCAAGAATCCATGTAGCCGACCCTACTTATAGTGGGAGAAGTCTTAGTATATTTTTTTATTGTAAATCAAAAGATATTTATGGAATTCAATAGGAAATCAGCCAATTTATGAACCTGACTTGCAAAAATGTGATTTATAACCGAACACATTTGCAATGAACGATTGCCAAAATGTGATTTATAATCAAACACATTTGCAATGAACGAACCTAAGTTTGGTTCGATAAGAAAAGTTGGAAAGTCCAAGTTCAGTTTGATATAAGTTTAGTAACGTATGTTCGAATTCGAGTTTGTATAGAAAACAAACATTGAGTTTGATTTAAACCCAATTGGATAACCATTTGACGAGGAAAATTTTGTTAAAATTAACAAGTTTGAAATGTGTTCGAAATGGAGTCTGATAATTAAAATTGATAGTTCGATAAGCATTTATAAAAACAAGAATGCTTTAAATTGAAAAGAAAATTTGTCCTCCCAACCAAATGGCTAAATCAAAGCTGAAAATCAGCTTTGGTCCATTTAGTAGAAAACTTCTTACATGTGTACAAATATACAATTACATGAATGTGTGTGCTCTCTCCTGTGTGCGTATTATCGAATGAAGATATTTTAAATTCATGATCCATTTATTAAGCTATCGAACTAAAAGTTGAAGTTAATGTTTAGTTCATTTAAAAATGAGCGGACATTTTTCGAACTCCTGCCAAATGAACTCTAATTGAATACAAACTTTTTTAGTTCGATTAAAAGCCCTACCTGTGAGTCAATAGTGGACTAAAATTTTCATTGAAAAGAGATAAAATTGCCAACGATTTGGAAAGCACATAATAAAGCTCCTTTCATTAAATCATCTTTTTAGTACTCCATGTTTGAAAGTTTACCATTTCCGTTGTTTGAGAGGTCACTACATTCACCACATAATTAATTGTTGTACATTATGGCTTTTAACAGAAGCTATCCTCTCTACTTCTCTGCAGGCTTATGAGGTGAATTCTAGGGGTTTGAATATCTTCTCCAAGTGCTGGTTGCCTGAGAATTCAACTCTGAAGGCTCTTATTTGTTTCTGCCATGGTTATGGCGACACATGCACTTTTTTCTTTGAAGGTAGTATGTCCTTTATTTTTCTAATCTCATCTGATGTATTCTGAGACAGCATGATACTGACATAAGTGTGTTTTAGGGATAGCCAAGAAACTGGCATCATCTGGCTACGGAGTTTTTGCAATGGATTATCCTGGATTTGGCCTTTCAGAAGGACTGCATGGTTATATACCTAGTTTTGATGCTTTAGTTGATGATGTCATTGAGCATTTTTCTAAAATCAAAGGTGAATTCAAATATACTCTTATAGGTTTGAAGTTCTTCATATTGATAAGGCAATGTTACTCTGCACGTGTTGCAAATAAAGTTCGAAGTGAACTTTTATTTCCGTTCATTTTCTTCATCTTCCACACCTTCAGCAGAGCTTTGTTTAATATTTAGAAAGAGGATTTGATATGTAACGTGCTTATTCTTGGAAAACGTAGTCCAAATTTTGGGCAACAGATCCTGTAGGGTTTTCTTACATAGATTTGTATTTCACAGAGAATCCTAAATATAAAGGTCTACCGAGCTTTCTATTTGGACAGTCCATGGGTGGGGCTGTTGCTTTGAAAATCCACTTTAAACAAGTGCAAAATTGGGATGGTGCCATTCTTGTTGCTCCAATGTGCAAGGCAAGTTCTCTTGTAGTAAAGAAGTGTATGGTCCTTGTAAGTTGGCAACTTTTTGAAAAACTTAGTTTTAGTGCAGATAGCTGAGGATGTGATTCCACCTTGGCCCTTGCAACAAATCCTAATTGCTATTGCTAAAGTGCTTCCAAAAGAGAAGCTAGTTCCTCAGAAGGATTTAGCAGAGATGGCATTCAAAGACTTGAAAAAGAGAAATCAGGTTTGTTTCCTGTAGCGACCAGTCGGCATTCAGTTGCACTTTTGGGGAATAGCACTAGATACGATATATATTATGTATCTGCAATATGGTAATTTGCTATCTATTATCAATATATATAGTGTAGGGCACACGGTGCTGTTTCTGCATACATGGTCATTTTGAATGAAAGTGTTCTATTCTTTTGTTTAAAATCCCTGATAATCCATTTTCTCCCTTGTTGGATCAGTGTTCCTTCAATGTCATTGCTTATAAGGACAAACCACGACTCAGGACGGCGGTGGAATTGCTAAGAACTACGCAGGAGCTTGAGCAACGACTTGGAGAGGTACATGACCTCACTACTACTTTTCTTTCGGAGAAAACATAGTATGAATGCAAAAATGTGCTCATATTGCCATGATTAAAACACATGATGGTTGATTTCATGTCAATTTTCAGAAGCTAGCAGTTAAATCGAGTGCTTGTTGTTTTTCATACTCATGCCATTATGAGGAGATTTCCATGGTCTCAGGTTTCGCTACCGCTGTTTATCTTACATGGGGAGGCAGATATTGTCACTGATCCATCGATCAGCAAAGCCCTGTATGAGAAAGCATGCAGCCCAGACAAGAGTATTCATCTTTACCAGGATTCATACCACGCGATTCTTGAAGGTGAGTCGGATGAGATGATATTTCGCGTTCTTGGTGACATCGTCTCTTGGTTGGATGCACACAGTGACAACAATGGCTTGAATTAATCACATTTTCTGCAGAAACTTTTTAGAGGTCGTTTCTTTCCAATTTGATTATTTTTAATGTAACGTTGCATTTTGTCTGATCATTGTGTATAATAAGATGGCTACATTTCTTTGATATTAACCTGTAATTTATAACAACTGATTGCATAATAAATCAATTTGACAGAGACTTGGTTGATAATAAGATAAGTAGCAGGTCTTTTGAAGTGTTAAGTTATTTTCGGAGTCAGACAGTTCTTTTCCAATTCAGTTCAGGTTGTTTATTTGCTATTGTTAATTGCCTAGGACTGAGTAAAATAAAATGGATTTTATTCGATCGATCTGTGCTCTGTTTGCAAAGAGGCTATAATTAAATGCTTGGTATGCAAGGATATCCATTTGATAGTGGTCTAAATTTTATTTGTAAGCTGCGACATAATGTGTTTTAAATATGTTTTGATGTTACGATGTTGCACCGGTGACGAGCAACTTCCAGATCGAGAGAGGAAAGGAGATATAAGTTTGGGAGAGGGCTTCATGTGCGAGGTAACACTTTGATGTGTTTGCTTCCCCTTCCGAAGGAGGTTTATTTATAGGGCATGTTATGCCACTCGCATAGTCCACCCCTCTTCACCCATGTTCGACTTGCGCGTCTTGCGTGAGACTCAGCCTTCGCGCAACTGCTGAATCACGCAATTGTAGGTGGCGGTTTTAGTGCGAGGTCATCTTTGATTTACTCAAACATCTCCCACTTGACCGGAGCGATCAAATATTCTATACTCCTACTACTCGTGTAGTGTACACATGGAGATGTATTTAGTGAGATTCACTATTCATGAAAAACTATCGATTGACTGAAGCATTCCTGAGGCCATCAAACTAACATGTTTGATGTATATACATGTTATTCCCTTAGTTAGAGGATTAACTAACATATCACTTGTCGGTATATAGGTTACCACAATTTCTTGTTTTGCCACTATATCTTGTATATAACGATATTGGATTTTAATGTGCTTTCCTTTAGAATTACTAGCCCCATTATTGATCAAGTTTATTGCTGCTTGATTATCACAATATCTTTCAATTGAACCTTTAATCAATTCCATTTTCCAGAAAGCATTTAATCCAAATCGTATGAGTGGTGGACATGCTACATGCAATGTATTTAACCTCTTGTGTATGTCTAGGTACACATCATTGTTTCTTGCCACCCCAAGAAATGATTGGACCACCAAATATGAAAAGATAACCCAATTTAGATTTCTTATCATCCACATCCTTCCGAAACTTACATCGGAGTATTCTACTACATCAAGTGATTCAGCATGATATACCAGTTTCAGATGTACAGTTCCTTTCAGATATCGAAAAATCTTCTTAACATCTTTCCAATGTGCTGGTTCGGGATTACTTTGATATCTACTAACTAAGCTAACTGGATAAGTCAAGTCAGATGAAGTGCACATCATTGCATACATTAGACTTCCCATCGTTTATGCATATGGAACTTCTAAAGATTTCAGCCCATTTCCACGACATCGATTCTTACTGAGCCCCTTTTCAAGCACAATCAGTGTAGGAGCTGGAGTGCTATTCTGCATCCCAAATCTCTTTAATACAACATTCAAATATTTTTCTTGACTAAGACTCAATGTCTTTGAATCTCAGTCTCTTGTAATTTGAATTCCTATAACATATGATGCTTCGCCCATGTCCATCTCAAATTCATTGCTCAATTTCTCTTTAATATCATTAAGTATTCCTATGTCATTACCCATGAGTAGAGTGTCATCCACGTACAATGACATGATAGGAAACTTGCTCCCACTCTTCATGACCTATACACAATTATCCAACTTATTTGCAACAAATCGAAATTAGATTATTTTCTCATGAAACTAGAGATACCATTGTCGTGAAGATTATTTTAAGTCATATAATGACTTTCTTAACTTATAAACCCTTTTCTCCTGATCTTCCACCTGAAATCCATCAAGCTGTTGTATATAAATATCATCTCTTAATTCTCCATTAAGGAATGTTGTCTTCACATCCATTTGGAATAATTCCAAATCCATATATGCGATTATAGCTAAGATCATTCGAATTCATGCAAACTTAGCAATCAGAGAGTAGGTTTCCTAGATGTCTATTCTAGCTTGCTGAGTACAACCTTTGACAACTAATCTTGCTTTGTATTTATCAATAATACCATCAATTTAGTACTTTTTCTTGAATACCCACTTATATCCTATGGATTGTCTACCTTCTAACCAAACCACATTACTCCCATACACCGTTTAGTTCAATTGAGCCCAACTCATCCCTCATGGCCATCCATGATTCCGACTCGTTCGAAGACTTTGCTTCGTTAAAGAATATATGATCTGTATAGTCCACTACATCCTCATTTGCGATATAAAACGACACCTCCCATTCATAAAAATGGTAATCTTCTATCCATGGGGGCTAGTTTGTGGATCTTTTGTTGCCGATTATACTCGTCAGTTGTGTCGGTTCACCTACTTCCTTTAAAGTATCATCAATGTTCATAGGTTCATTCTCTAGGTGTGGATAATCTATATCATCCAATAATTCATGTCTAATCTTTAAATCATCTTCATTATCCTGTAGGATAATCAAAGGATCTTACTCCTCTACTTCATGCTCATTTTTTTGATGATTTTCAAGAAAGGCCGCATCACGACTTTCGATTAGACATTTTGATTCATGAAAGAATGTATATACCTTAGTATGTTCACTATGTCCAACAAATTTGTACTTTAATGTCTTGAAGTTTAGATTGTCTCTAATCTGACTCAGTACCAAGACATGTGCAACACATCCCCATTTCTAGAGATGGCCCAACTCGGGTTTCCTACCATTTTAAATTTCATATGGCTTTGGTTATACAGACGATGGGAATCTGATTCTATATATAGTTAACAGTCAACACCGTCTCTCCAAAATTTCTTTGAGAAACCTGAGTGTGACAACATACATCTAACTGCATTCATCCCTGTTCTATTTTTTCTTTCAACTACACTATTTTGTTGTGGTGTATAAAGCATTGTATTCTGCCTACGAATCTATGCTTGAATACAATACTTCTCAAACTCCTTTGAGGTATATTCTCCACCTTTATCAGTCCCAAGAGTCTTAATTGGTTTTCCCAATTTTGACCCTAATCTGTTATAATTTTGTTCAAGGATATTATAAATGCTTTTATTTCTCTTCCGATAAAATTGGGATGCATGTACATAATGCAATTTCTGTTGTTACATGTTAACTGATATGGGATTTATGCAATATAAGTGTGACATGTTATAGTTCTGTGGCTTGTTAGTTAATGCGAATGTCTTAAAAAAAATTTCCCCAAATTTTCAGTACTCTAATGTAGTCCTTAGAGAACATGATACTACGGCTGATATGTAAACGGGTTTCCCAGATCCTAACTGTGAGGCCCGCTCCTTCTCGGATCTAGAATACCCGTTTACATATCATCCGTAATATCATTTTCTCTAGAAATCGCATTAGGGAACTGGAAATTAGGGAAATTTTTTTTATACGGATGACATTCACATTAACTAACAGGCCACAGAACTATAACATGTCACACTTATATTGCATAAATTTCCATATCAGTTTATATGTAACAACAGAAATTGCATTATATACATGTATCCCAATTTTATCAGAAGAGAAATAAAAACATTAATAATATCCTTGAACAAAATTATAACATACATACCTGATATGTTTTGCTTCAGAAACTGACATTCAACTCTCCCAATACAACGGTGCAGGTATTTTGCCTGCAATCCATGGAATAGGGAGAAAAGAACATCAACAAATGTTGAGTAAATCTTAATTAATTAAAAATAACAGGAAATTTTGTGGTTCCAAAAGAAAGCAAGTAAATTGGCCTTGACAATTAAAATTTAAAGCTACTTGCAATGAAACAGGCTTTCAAGCTGTTTGGTATGTAAAACCCCATTCTACTCATCCTACACTAATTACCCACATTAATCATTTATATACCAATATCATGTGGTCCATATTTAAGTCATTCCCTTTCTATTAATTATAATACAAGTTTGACTGGTCTTGAGAATATGAATGATGAGACTCTGATATAATCATTATCTCTATAATGCTTATAAAGATGTTTAAGAATCTTGTGGATTGATCATAGTAAGAGTATATGATGGATATGGGGTTTTGATTCTTTTCTTGTTGTTTTTCTCAAGCCTAGTAGATAGTCTGATAAGGATGCTTTTCATGATATGGTCTTTTCTCTTTGCCATGAATTATTGGCAGAAAAGTAACTAGTTCAACGGAAACCAACTCAACTGTAATTCAACTTTAGCCAACTCAATTGTGACTCAATCCAATTTCAATGTATCTTTTTCAGATTCAACTGTAACTGATTTAGAAGTAGCCATAGAGGATTCATATGTATACATGGATGATTCGGATGTAGCATCGCCAAGTCTGTTGGCGAAAAATAAACAAAACTCAAGCGGTGAAGTAGCCTACAAAAGAGGCTCTTCCGTCTCGCCCTCTAATTGGAAGGGCGGTCCAATAAAGGGATAGGTCTACTCCAAAACTACGCCACTGAGACGGGTGAGAGAGACTCTCTAGAAAAGTCGCTCTAAAAGAAAAACCGGCCCGACCGGTACGGGCTAACGAGCTCGAAAAAAAACCAAGGGTCCTCCAGCCTAGGTACCCTAAAGAAAAAGGGTCAGCGGAACTGGTCTTTAAAAGAAAACCTGTGGATCCCAGAGAGGCGTAAAAACTGCGAGCGCTCGCGAAAAAAAACTGAGAAAAAGACTGGGATCCTAGACCCGCGTACGAAGCGGCCGCTTCCCTAACTGGGCTTCCTAATCTTCCGCCCAACTGAGGGTCACCGCCCCCTCGCACAGTCAGGCGTAAAGGTTACCATGACTGGCACTTTTAATTACTAGTCATCATTGAATCATCATCACTAACTTAATTTCTCATCCTCTCTTGAACTCTGATGTAGTCAACTTTACAGATCTAGGTATCTTGTTGAAAATTATATTGAATAGTGATTCATACTTTAGTGATTTTGAATGATTGATCACAAAGATCTTCAGTCATTGATCATAGATGATCTCATCAATTGGCAGCTTGCTTATTAATCTAGATTTATGAAAATATCTCAATGAACTCCTTTTTCAAACCACGAGATCATAAGTTGTTTATTGGAACTGAATTTAAAATTTAATTTAATGTAGAAATTTTACTTTTGTTATTTAACTCGTAATTTAGTGGCAAGACTCTTGATCTAATTTTTATAAGTCTCTTGTATGAAAATACCTTAATATAATGAACAAAAGATGAAAAGATGGTCGATGCAATCCTTCCTGGCACTGCAAAATTTCACCCTGAATCTTCTCTTCCACTAGATCTCAAGTCATTCTAATAATGCTAACATATTGAGATTATTATTTACTTATCCATCGTAGCCATCTTTCGATTCTTTATCACTATTACTAAGAGATATTGAGAAACCCTCCCAATTGGATGTAACAAACTCCCAGCCAAGAGTTATACCCCTTTAGCTACTTTGTATCTTCCTACCCTTGCAAAAAAAAATATGTCGGGTTAATTACGCGATCTTGATATCATTAAGCTGGATAATAGTTAAATTCTTTATCTTTCGTCATTTTCAATAGGTTGAAATAGACCTTCTGTGATTGTTCTCGAGATTAAGAATCCAAATAAGTTGATAACAATATATTTAATAGATTTCAGAATACTTAATATTGAAAATAATCTCCTGATTATGTCATAAAATGGAATATGCTCCATTAAAAATAATCTCCTGATTATGTCCACATATCCACTTTTGTCTGAAAGAGTTGTGGGTATCGTGCCCACATATCCACTTTTGTCTTCCATGTTGCCCCTTTGACATCATGTCGGTGACATAGCACCTTTATTAGAAGAATCTCTTTGTTGCGAAGCTTTTTTTGTTTACAACACTATCGAGTATTTGTACTAACCTTCTCTTTGTAAATCAAATTTGACTCCACGTCAAGGTTCTCATAGCTGATGACGTGGTGAAGGTCGTACTTGTAAATACTGAAATTGATAGGTGTAGAGAAAGGGTTACTCGATAGACCACCTTACACATACGACTAAAAATTTCAAATAATCCAACGTATCGTGGTGTCAACTTGCTATGAGCACTAAATCTCTGTACTCCCTTTATGGGAGATACTCATAGAAACACTCAATCTCCTTCTTGTGTTTTCAGGAATTCCATCAATATGAAGGATTGAGTTAAATATTGATAAGTTATTATTTGAATCGATTAAGAGAAGAGGATCGGATTACATGAAACTCCAAATTTCTTTTCTGACGGTCTGCATAGCTCTTCTAGCAGCTCTGAGTCATCAGAAGCCTTCCCCTTACAAGATCGATCAACAGTTCTCGTAGCCCCTTCCCAAAGAGATCTACAGAGTAAAATGTATGTTCACCTACCTTACGTCAACTGAGAGGTGCGAGACATCTCCGCCCGTATAGGGCTTCGAATGATGTCATACCAATACTGGAATAATGACTGTCGTTGTGCGGGAGTTCTACCAATGACAGGTGGTCCTTCTAAGATCATTTCTACTCTAGAGTACATGCACATAGCAAATTCTCAAGTATCTGAATAACACATAGTATCGTATGCAGAACTCATCTTCAGCTCTGTCTGTGGTGTTGACATAAGCCGGTACTAGTAGTGAGATATAAACCTCGAGTCTCCATCAGACACTACCTCATGTGGTATATCATAAAATTTGATAATATTTTTTTTTGCACATGTAATCTAGCCAGTCTAGATGGAGTGTAGGTCATGTTGATATGTATGAAATGGACTGACTTGGCCAATCTGTCAACAACATCCCAATAGCATCGTGACCACCTATTGTCTTTACTAGTCCCGTGACAAAATCCATAGAAGTGTTCTTCCACTTTTATTCGAAAAAGGGGAGAGACTGTAACAACCATGGTGGTCTCTTATGTTCTGCCTTGACCATCTGATAGATCACGCACTTGCTAACACGATAAGTTGCATCTCGCTTCATTCCGTCCTGCCAGAATGTAGACCTAGATCCTGGTACATCTTTGTGCTGCCAAGAAGAATAGACAATCGTGAATTGTGTGCCTTATCAAGAATATCTCTGCGCAACTACTCATTGTTGGGCGCAATTACCCAGCCAACCTTCCACAAAATAGACTTAGTCCTCACAAAATCATCACGTTTGTCCTTAATGGGACGCATGCATCTGTCTCAAATTCTAGGATATGTCCCGTATCCTTATATTATGCAATCCCAAAGATTGCTGAATCGCGGTGGTATGACAGTAGATGTAGACGCACTCTTATGAGGATGTCCATTAGTCAAAGTTACGAGTATATCTCATGTATATAGCTAGAGCTAGTTTGTCGTATGTGCGTGAGCTTTCCTGCTAAGCGCATCTGCCACCACGTTTCCTTTACCAGAATGGTAAGAGATCATGTATTCAAAATCCTTCAGTAGTTCAAACAATCAATGGTGTCTCATGTTTAGCTCTTTCTGATCATAGATGTACTTCAAACTCTTGCGATTTATGAAGATATTAAAATTCACCTCATAGAGATAGTGATGCCAGTTTTTTTTGAGAAGACAACGACCACCAACTCCAAGCCATGGATGGGTTAATTCCGCTCATACAACCTCAATTGACATGATGCATAACCAATCATGTGACCTTGCTGCATCAGAACCGCTCCTAAATCCTCATTTGAAGCATCAGTATATACTGCAAAATCCTGAATTTCTGAAGGAAGTGCAAGAATATTCGCAGTCGTCAATCTTCCTTCAGTGTCCTGAAGGCTTGTTTTCATGGATCATTCTAAATGAAAGGATTTCTCTTCTGTATCAATCGTGTCAAGGGAAAGAATGACTCAGGAAAAACTACCGACAAAGCGTCTGTAATAACCCGCTAGTCCAGGGAAGCTATGTATGCGAATGATTGTCTTGGATTGTTCTCAAGACATGATTATCTCAATTTTCGCAGGGTCAACTGCGATACCTGCTCCAGAAATGGCATGCTCAAGTAATGAGACATGGGATAATTAGAACTCACATTTGCTCAACTTGATATACAACTTGCACTATTGAAGTATGTCAAGGACTATCTTTAGATTATTTGCATGATTCCATTTATTTCAAGAATATATCAGAACATCATTGATGTGATCCCTATTCATTTCGGGAATATATCAACACATCGTCAATGCATACAATCACAAACTCGTCCAAGTTTGGACGGAAATCCTGTTCATCATGTTTGCGTATGATGCATGTGTATTTGTGAGCCCAAACGGCATTAGAATAAATTCATAATGTCCATATCGAGTCCTGAATGTTATTTTCAGAATATTTGACTCCTGAATCTTCAGCTAATGGTAGATAGACCAGAGATCGATCTTTGAAAACATCGAAGATCCATGTAGCTGATCAAACAGATCATCAATGTTTGGCATAGGATATTGGTTCTTTACGATTTTCTTGTTCAGTTGTCTGTAATCTATGCATAATCTCATCGATCTGTCCTTTCTGACGGAAGAACTTGAGCACCCAAAGGTATCGTGTTCGGTCTTATGAAAGCTAAGTCAAGTGACTCATGCATTGTATCTTCAACTTTCTCAGGACAACCAGTGACATGAGATACGGAGCCATCGAGACTGGTTGTCTATCTGGTAGTAACGTGATCTCGAACTCAATTTCTCTCTCAGACAGTAAACCTGGCAAATCATTTGAAAACACATCAGAGTAATATGACACTATCATGATGTTCTGAGCCATTGGCTCTGTAAGATATCTCTCTGACAGAATCTAGGAGTGTGCCGTATTCTCGATGTATGAGTCTCCGAGTTCTCAATACTGAAATGTGCTTCATTTAGAGTCATGTAGTGTACCCTTATAGGTAAACTCGGGTAAGTCTGGAATACTAAAGACGACCGTCTTCATGAAGTGATTACCCAGGGCATGATGAGTTGACAACCAATCCATGCCAAATATCAGGTCAAACTCATCAAACTATAATGGTATAAAATATGCGATCATCTCGTGACTACCAATCAACATTGGTAATCCTTTACTATCAGCTTTATGATGAACAACTGGCCACCTGGCCCATAATGTGACAAGGATGATCTAGGGCATCTGCACCTCTACCTACTGAAGTTAGAAGTTCAAAGATCATTCATCGTTACAGAATCAATTAAAAAGAGAGAAAGGTCGGCACTAGATGCCATAGTTCTGTATAAGAAACAATATCCTTAATTACAATAGTTGATGTTTGCGGATATTTCTATTATGCTTTTTCTCTTCTTGGGATACAATATGGAAATAAATTGCAATTGGTGACATCTGTGGTCATTTATTTTGAATGTCATATTTCCCTTTCAGATTCGCGACAAGTCAAAGAACTGTAGCTATCCAATACCTAATGCGATTGGAACTATAATACTACGAATGTATGTAGCAGGGTACCACTGCTCTGATACCAAACTGTGAGGCCCGCTCCTTCTCGGATCTAGAATACCCGTTTACATATCATCCGTAATATCATATTCTCTAGAAATCGCATTAGGGAACTGGAAATTAGGGAAATTGTTTTTATACGGATGACATTCACATTAACTAACAGGCCACAGAACTATAACATGTCACATTTATATTGCATAAATTTCCATATCAGTTTATATGTAACAACAGAAATTGCATTATATACATGTATCCCAATTTTATCAGAAGAGAAATAAAAACATTAATAATATCCTTGAACAAAATTATAACATACATACCTGATATGTTTTGCTTCAGAAACTGACATTCAACTCTCCCAATACAACGGTGCAGGTATTTTGCCTGCAATCCATGGAATAGGGAGAAAAGAACATCAACAAATGTTGAGTAAATCTTAATTAATTAAAAATAACAGGAAATTTTGTGGTTCCAAAAGAAAGCAAGTAAATTGGCCTTGACAATTAAAATTTAAAGCTACTTGCAATGAAACAGGCTTTCAAGCTGTTTGGTATGTAAAACCCCATTCTACTCATCCTACACTAATTACCCACATTAATCATTTATATACCAATATCATGTGGTCCATATTTAAGTCATTCCCTTTCTATTAATTATAATACAAGTTTGACTGGTCTTGAGAATATGAATGATGAGACTCTGATATAATCATTATCTCTATAATGCTTATAAAGATGTTTAAGAATCTTGTGGATTGATCATAGTAAGAGTATATGATGGATATGGGGTTTTGATTCTTTTCTTGTTGTTTTTCTCAAGCCTAGTAGATAGTCTGATAAGGATGATTTTCATGATATGGTCTTTTCTCTTTGCCAGGATTTATTGGCAGAAAAGTAACTAGTTCAACGGAAACCAACTCAACTGTAATTCAACTTTAGCCAACTCAATTGTGACTCAATCCAATTTCAATGTATCTTTTTCAGATTCAACTGTAACTGATTTAGAGGTAGCCATAGAGGATTCATATGTATACATGGATGATTCGGATGTAGCATCGCCAAGTCTGTTGGCGAAAAATAAACAAAATTCAAGCGGTGAAGTAGCCTACAAAAGAGGCTCTTCCGTCTCGCCCTCTAATTGGAAGGGCGGTCCAATAGAGGGATAGGTCTACTCCAAAACTACGCCACTGAGACGGGTGAGAGAGACTCTCTAGAAAAGTCGCTCTAAAAGAAAAACCGGCCCGACCGGTACGGGCTAACGAGCTCGAAAAAAAACCAAGGTTCCTCCAGCCTAGGTACCCTAAAGAAAAAGGGTCAGCGGAACTGGTCTTTAAAAGAAAACCTGTGGATCCCAGAGAGGCGTAAAAACTGCAAGCGCTCGCGAAAAAAAACTGAGAAAAAGATTGGGATCCTAGACCCGCGCACGAAGCGGCCGCTGCCCTAACTGGGCTTCCTAATCTTCCGCCCAACTGAGGGTCACCGCCCCCTCGCACAGTTAGGCGTAAAGGTTACCATGACTGGCACTTTTAATTACTAGTCATCATTGAATCATCATCACTAACTTAATTTCTCATCCTCTCTTGAACTCTGATGTAGTCAACTTTACAGATCTAGGTATCTTGTTGATAATTATATTGAATAGTGATTCATACTTTAGTGATTTTGAATGATTGATCACAAAGATCTTCAGTCATTGATCATAGATGATCTCATCAATTGGCGGCTTGCTTATTAATCTAGATTTATGAAAATATCTCAATGAACTTCTTTTTCAAACCACGAGATCATAAGTTGTTTATTGGAACTGAATTTAAAATTTAATTTAATGTAGAAATTTTACTTTTGTTATTTAACTTGTAGTTTAGTGGCAAGACTCTTGATCTAATTTTTATAAGTCTCTTGTATGAAAATACCCTAATATAATGAACAAAAGATGAAAAGATGGTCGATGCAATCCTTCCTGGCACTGCAAAATTTCACCCTGAATCTTCTCTTCCACTAGATCTCAAGTCATTCTAATAATGCTAACATATTGAGATTATTATTTACTTATCCATCGTAGCCATCTTTCGATTCTTTATCACTATTACTAAGAGATATTGAGAAACCCTCCCAATTGGATGTATCAAACTCCCAGCCAAGAGTTATACCCCTTTAGCTACTTTGTATCTTCCTACCCTTGCAAAAAAAAATATGTCGGGTTAATTACGCGATCTTGATATCATTAAGCTGGATCATAGTTAAATTCTTTATCTTTCGTCATTTTCAATAGGTTGAAATAGACCTTCTGTGATTGTTCTCGAGATTAAGAATCCAAATAAGTTGATAACAATATATTTAACAGATTTCAGAATACTTAATATTGAAAATAATCTCCTGATTATGTCATAAAATGGAATATGCTCCATTGAAAATAATCTCCTGATTATGTCATAAAATGGAATATGCTCCAGCGGTATAGATATTGTGCATCAAAAACCATGAAAAAAAATGTGGCAGATTCTTAAGTTGACTATACTCTGAAGAGAAGAATTTTGCTTGCATTATGCAGATTTGTCTAATGTTTAAAATGAAGCAGAATACCCAACCTTTAGTTGAATACTGCTATGCTAGGAATTCTAGTTTTAAAAGGCTAAATTCTTACACACATGTCTGTATATGTGCAACACATGGACTGTTCAGATATCCATTGATTGTTGATCTTTTTCTTCCGGATCTGGAATCTCCATATGAGGTCGTGTTGTCACAAAGGATTACCATATCAAAGATTTCTTCTAGTTAGGAGGTACATATTAAGTTGAGTATATTATCTATATTATTTCATACACCTAAGAAAGGTGAGACCACCTCTGCCATGGTTGCTTCTTCTAGGAGGGACAGATTAGGTCCACTCATGCCCACAACCGTGATTGTTTTACATCGAGATGAGCCACATATTATTTTACTTTTCTAGATGTAGTGGCCATAGAGAAGATTATTGCTGGTTAAAGCATAATAAACTTGTAGCTCATCAAACAGTCTTTTGAGATGTTGATGATATCATGATTCTGTGTATACCATCTCAAGAGATAAGTATGATGACCTTCTTTATAGGATTCATTAGTGTTGTATATCCTTACATTAAACTCTAGTTCCAATGACCCTTGTGCAGAACATGATATCACTGCCTTTACCGACCCTCATATATATCTCACAATGGTTTAAATGTTCTTGGGAATCATTTGTACTTCTATTATTAGTATTGAGATGTTATTTATGTATTCACATCATATTAACCAGGAATATACAATTAGAATTTAGATGAAAGTGCAATCTATCTTCGGCCACATGCAATACACAAGTATTATAGAGTCAAATTTCCATTGCTTTAGATTACTACAAGACCCTTGTTCCCAACATGTTATAATATATGGTAACCCAGTTATAGCATATCTAGAATATACAACACTCAAGCAACCTATTACTATCAAAATGTGTAAAGACCATGCATGGAAAGCAGCAAGAGAGGGGAAAAGATTGTACCTTTGATCCTTTAAGTTTGGAAGGATTTTGTGGCTTTATCTAACATACAACAATAGATAAAATACCTGATGGATAGCAACATAAAAAAAAACTGAATTAGAAACTTCAACATTGACTTTAATGAGAACAAAGAGGAGAGAGATATGTACATTTGAATATCTCCACTTTGGAGATCCAAACTTGCTTGCAACATCCTTTTCTTGACATGAGCTTCAGTTCATTCGGATCCGGATGTTACATAATCTGTCTTGTATCTCTTAAATATTTCAAATGCTTCTGCTTTTCTTCCTAAGAAGAGAATTTAGAGAAGTCATCAATGAATGTTATAAAGTATTCATTGTTTTTATGCGTGTTGGCGCTCAATGGTCCACATATATCTGAATGGATCAAGCCTAATAGTTCCTTTGATCGGATTCCTATTGAGAATGGTTTTCTCATCATTTTTTTGATTAGACAATATTCACAGGGCAATGTCCTTACACCCATAATCTTAGGCAAAAGATCAGATTTGATCATTCCATTTATTTTGAAATTTCCTGGATGACCCAGTCTCATATGCCATAAGTCATAATCCAATAAATAACATAGAGGGTACTCATAAACCACATTCATTAATTCACTAGTACTTATTACATGAAGACATAATAGGTCATGCTCGGGTACAAACTTTTCGATGGAATATACCTTCGTATTCTTTCCTATGGATACACGTTTATTATAAAACGAACTTCAAAATCTTTCTTAACCAGAAATGAAACAAATATGAGATTTCAACGTATTTCTGAAGCATATAGTACATCCTGAAGTACCATTATACTGTCGCCCAAGTCAAGCATGTATGTCCCAACACCTTTGACATCCAAGTAGATGTTGTTCCCCGTGAAAATCCTCTGTTCTCCTTCCTTCCGCTCCTTGAAGTCCACTAGCCCCTCTTTTATTTTGGCAATGTGGCGTGTTGTACCAGAACCAATCTACCACCCGTCACAGTCCGCAACTGCAGAGTTGTACTCTATGACAATCGCAAATTCAATTTTCTTCATGCCTTTATTTTCGGGCACTTTAGAATTTCCCGGCTTCTTCTTGTTGGGGCAATTGACCTTGAAATGACTATATTTATCGCAACCGTAGCATAAACCACGTGGATAATTCCCACTTTTTCCCTTAAATTCACCTTAGAGGGTCCTAGTCTTTTCTTTGCGTGCACCACATTTGCTTATTCTTCTTCTTCCTCGACCTCAAAGATCTTGACTTTTGATCTTTAGTTCGAGAGGTCCTGCTCAATCACCAGCTGTGCTGGTAGGTCCGTCATACTTTTGATGTTGTCGTTCATCCTCAAAGATGTGGCAACCATGTTAAAAGACGGTGGGAGACTTCATAGAATGGTTGCTATTTGCATCCTCTCCGGAATCGCGCATTCAACAACCACTAGACCTTGGCCATCATGATCATCTTGTTTATGTGCTCAAGGATGCTTTCAGATTCCTTCATTCTACATGAGTTGTATTTGTGTAGAAGAAGCTGGACGCTCACTTCTGTCTTGGAGTGATATTTGTCTTACCACGATCGAAAGCTCATACACTGATTCACATGTCTCGAAGATTCGAATCAAACTCAATTCCATGTGGGTCAGCATAAAGCTACTACACCTATTATATATTTCTCCTATTGTCCGCAAGACTTAATTTCCTCCATAATTGGATTTTCAGATAAGGTAGGATTAAGTTTATCTATAATGGAGTGTATGCTATCGTGTAATAGCTAAAATAGATCTTTCTACTCCACAGTTCATAATTAGTACCGTTAAGGTACTCAATTTTCCTCACCTAAGTGGCAAATGATTTTGCTTGTAATTTTGGATCTAATGACATATAAATTTTGTATGAGATTGTGCATTCTAATAAGAGTAGGAAAATATAATTTTTTAAGCAATTAAGACATATTCGATAAAATGATTTTAGGCAATAAGCAGATGAAAAAAAACTTAGGTACTCAATGGAAAAAATTAATTGAGAGATGTTGATAAATTTTTTTAAATAAAAAAACTTAGAAAAGAAGGTGTATTTCAATTTGATAATCAACAAGATTATGTAGAAGATTCAGTTCATTTACAAAAAAAGTTAATGAAATGATCAATACTTTAAGTGGAGATTAAAAAAAAAGATACTGCAATAACAGGTGGATAGAACATAGGCAAGAAGATGATTTCTATTCAATGATAAGTTTGAATATAAAAGCAAAATTTTAATTCAACCAACAAACCACTGCAAACAAGTTATCTACACGTAACTAAGATCAATTACTTCGATTAAATTGATGCCTCTTGTTAATATATATGTTTTTAATCCGATTTTCATGACCCAATATGCTTAATCAACACTATTGATTTAGTTTTATTCTAATCAATGAACTTTTCTTGTGGTATTGCAACAAAAAAATTTATATTAAGCTAAATTTTACTTGATTAATATAAACAAAGGTAAGCTAAATTTATAGAAAACTAAATGTCAACTTAACTTTTAGGTCGAAAAAAATCAAAAAGATAGTGGTTCACCCCTCCTTTCCCTTATGACTCGACATACAATAAATTCATAAACATGTATCCGTTATGTCGATTTTATCTTCTTCCAGAGAATTGATTCGAATAGGTAAACTGCATGCGATTACAAATCAATGGTTAGGAACAGATCTATCTTAGGGAAGGGGATTCACGTGATGAAGAAAAAGTTGCAAGGGGCTTTCACGTGATAAAAAAGCTGCAAGGGGCTTTTATGTGATGTTCTCCAAATAAACATAACTCACAAGCCACAAAAAAAACATATAAAAATGAACCTGTTTTTGCTCTAGGTTTTTTTTGGAGGAATTGGGGGAGCAGCGGCAACTGTAAGCGGCTGCGACGGAGAACGAGATTGGCTGCAAGCGGTTGCCTTGACGTGAGGCGAGCATCGATCGGTAGCTCTGATACTAGTGATGATACAAGGTTGCGCCGATGACGAGCAGCTTCCAGAGAGAGAGAGAGAGAGGGAAGGAGATATAGGTTTGGGAAATAGCTCCTTATGTGAGGTAACACTTCCGAGTTCGATGTGTTTGCTTCTCCTTCTGAAGGAGGTTTATCTATAGGACGTGTTATGCACCTCACATAGTCCGCCGCTCTCCACCACGTCTGACTTGCGTGAGTCTCACGTGAGACTCAACCTTCGCGCAACCGTCGGCTCACGCAACTGTCGCTAGCAATTTCAGCACGAGGATACCTTTGATTTATTAAAACATGTTTATGCTGATTCATATCACATTATTTAAGAGGACCCTTGATGTAACTAGATAGGACATAAACTAGGGGTCACATTATTTAAGTGGAGGAAATAACTTAAAAACACAAATGCAAGGTACAAGTGCATATATTAGAGCCTAGTACCTCATTCCTTATATCAATATACCACCCTCACTTCATTACTATTTCAGTCTTATAGAGGTTTAGACACCCATTTACTTCAGCAGACGTGGAAATAATTTCAATATTCTCAATTTATTTATAATCCATTTATAAGACAAACATGTTACCGTTATATATATCTGTTTGGAGTGTAGCTAGCAACAGTTTGCCTCATGCATCCGTATAAAATTGGATTACTAGAATATTTGTATATGTGCTTGTGGTGTATGCTATCATACATGCTTATTTAATGTTTACTGTGTATGTGTCAATATTTGCGTTCTAATTGTGTGTGCATGTGCGTGCGTGTGACTTCTTTTTAATATTGTATCTATACTATCAGGGTTTTCACATATATCTCCCTACAGACATGCGATATTAGAAAAGTACCTGTATGGTCCCTATATTTACAAAAATACCCCTGTGAACTAACATTATTAATGAATGTGCCCTTATGAGAACTTAATATTCCTCTCGTTTCCTTTACTCTTCTCCCTTCACCTCCCCACTCCCTGATGGCATTCCATTCCCTTGCGTAGCCCGCTTCATCTCCATCAGCTTTAGTAATAAAAATACAAACTTTAGTAATATATATCGAAGCTTCAGTAAGTAATATCACACCTCTAGTAACTTATATAAAGTTACAAGTAAGTTCAAACCAAAGTTACTGATTAAATTACTTCCTTTACATGTAATCGATTCAAAGTTATTGATGGCAATATGGAAGTTACTGATGCTTTTAGTATTACTGATATAAAGTGTTACTGATGGCCATACGAAAGTTAATGATGCATTCAATATTATTGATATAAAGTGTTACTAATGACATTACGAAAGTAATTGATGTGTTCAGTTACTATTGGTAATACGACAGTTACTGAAGTTACTGATCGTTGGATTAAGATATAACGACTGAGATTAGGGGCTCATCTCATCTCTAAAGGACATAGCGTCCATTATGTGAATATCTAATGTCTACCTTCAATATATGACATTGAAGGTATCGTAAGATCACCCATGCGTTGGGAAATAACTTTTATGAGCTGCACAATATACCGCTACTCTCATTGATTCTCTCATAATAAAGTGGTCATACATGCAAGTCTAGCTCACATTGCGGAACTAACTGTGACGAAAGAGATGTTGTACGAGGGGTTAAGCTCTTCTTTGGTGCATAAATTTCCATTTTGTCGAAGCGAATGAGGAGGATAAAAGTGGGAGAATATCTATCTTTCCAACAACAAGTGAACTGTACTTTTAGACTATAATAATTTCTCCATAACTAGGTGAACAAACTCATCTTCAGCATGTTAGCCTAAACAAACCTCCTTCCTATTCATGGTCGTATCAATGATAATTGAAGGTCATTGTTTTGCTAGATCTCAATATACTCGAGCTGGCATGCCATCAATTGCCACCTTCTCCAATGGAGAGGTGAAAGCGAGAAGAAGAAGAAGAGAAAAATGAATTAGTGGAGGAAAGTTATGAGTAGCATCATATGACAACGGAAGGGCATTTTTGTTAATGTCGTAAGTTTGCGTCGACATTTTCTGTAAACAAAAAGCGATTACATGGTACTTGGACACTTTTGTAAATACGAACGTTTTAGATAGTTATTTATGTAAGAGTTTGTCTTAGTTTTTCATCTATGAAAATGGTGGCATCTAGAGATGAAATTGGGTGCACATAGGTTCGCTAATCGACCAAAAATTTTCTCGGTTTATGACATGTGGCATACTTTAAATTTGACGTGCCTCATACTTCATATTAGAAGCAAATCAAAATCAAGACGAATTTGCAAATATCCACTCAAATTCAGTTCACTCAGATATTCAAATCCTAACAGAATTTGAAATGTTAAAGAATGCTACAAGGTTTCATATAGTAAATACTACTTTTATCAATCTATTATAACTTTAAATGCTTTGCTGCATTTGTTAGGGTAGCAATGAAAACAACGATTACGGCTCATATGTGCTCGGGATGGTGACATCATGAGGTCATGCGGATTATGTAAAACTTCGTAACATTCTCTAAAATTTCAAATTTTATTAGGATCATGGTTTTGGAAATGGAGCTTGAGAAAGATTAGCGGAAAGGTTATTGATGCATGCCTATAGTTGGAGCTGAAGATAGGAGATATAGAGTCATTGTTTGGAAAGGGAGCTTGAGAAAGATTAGGGATCGGGGGTTGGAAAGGAGATGGTAGGGTAGTTGCCTCCTACTTGTCCTAATATTAATAATCTCAATGGTCGATGACCGATCACATAGAATGTGGAGTTCGCCTTGTGCTAGGATGAGCCTTTGTTTGGACCTAAGAATCACGAGTTCTTTTGACAATGATGAATACACATCTAGGGAATTTATACAGAAACGAGAAAATAAAGCCTTTGGTTTAGAAGATTCAAAACTAAAAGAACCTTTAATGTAAAGATGTAAGAAGGAAGACTCCAAAATATTACCAAGAAAGTTTAACATTTAGAGAACACTCAGAAGTCTAGAATCTCTTTCGCGAGAGCCTCCATGGATGAATCTTGGCTCTATTCTATGTTGGTATTTTTACATACATGCTCGTGTATACTTTCAAAATTACATTCTAACCCTTCCATAGTTTGTACTTACACTCATACCTTTGTTATTTTAATCCATTTCAAGAAAATATTACTAGACACAAATGTTATTTAGATCCAATGGTGGAAATTAATTTAATTACCACACATCCATGTCCGTGTCTAAGCAACCGAATCCCTCATTTCCCCCTCTCCCTCTACTACAACTTCTCCATCGTTGATCTTGATCCATCACTGAATCCTCTCCCTCACCACCCCTATCCCTTGCCGCTAATTGCTCCCCTCTCTCCCCCCTCAACCCCTCTCCCTAGCCACCCCTATCTCCTATAAAAAAAACTTGTGAATCTGATTGCCAACGTCGTACATGGCACATCAGCAACCACATACGACTTGAAGGTGCTTATTGGATGGTTGATGCATGTGAAGGTGACCCATCTCTATTAGACCTGGACAATGTGCGAGCCGAGCTGGGATCTAAAACCCCTTATTCAGGGCCCGGATCAGGCCGATTCATGGGCCATACTTCAAGGCCTAAGCCCGACCCATGAATCGAATGTGAAGTATTTTTTCTTAATTTTTTAATCCAATCCATAGAGATAAATATTTTTTTGAGTATCATATAGTCTTTCTAATCTAAGTAACCACAATATGTGTTACCTTACATGTAAACTATAAAATACAATGTAATATTGATAATAAAACATAAGCTTGAATTATTATAGTAAATGTATGTAAAATGTAATTTCCAAATACATATTTTTATATTCATGGGTTAGGCCATGTTTTAGGGCACATGTCCACGACCCGTCCAATTGACATGCGATCCAAAGAGCGAGCTAGGTACAACAAGCCCATTCATGAAATCTCTCAGCCCAAGCTCAACCAATGAGCGGGCTGGATGAGCTAGGCGGGGCACCCCCATCATTGGCCAGGTCTAATATCTATGCATGGTTTTACATCCTTCACACACATCATACCAAATCTTGGATTTGATTTCGCTCTGCTCAAGACAAGGCTTTCTGGTGAACCTAATATAAGTTTCGTGATCTACCATGAAATAGTTCAAACTCATGGTAGGCATTGTCGACCTGCCATGTTATTAGCTCATTTTGATGGCAAGTCTTGGAGAATCTATCATGTTATTAGTTTGTTTTAGTGGCGGGTTTATAGGGACCTACCATGAGTTTATTCATTTTGCTGGCAAGTCTCTCAAGCCTCTAGTGAGTTTGTTCGATTTGATGGCTTGTCCTTCACTACCTGCAACTGGATTTGCCACCACGAATACAACTTTCTCCTTTCTCCCATATATCATCATCACCACCACAATCTCCTTCCTACCCACTGCCACTACTGCCACCACCACTACCATCTTCTCCTTCACCACCACCATCATCCCACTATTACCACTACTCCATCATTATCTTTTCCATCACGATCACAACCACCACCATCACTACTACTGACATCATGACCAACATCACTACCACGGTTGCCATTCTATGCCATAACCTTGTGAAAGCATATCAAATTGTAAAAAAGGCAGGGGCATTGAGTTATTACAATCATAAATAATATGAATTAAAAAATTCTAATGTACAAAAATACAAGGTATTTTTTTGTGGAAGCCCAAGTATGCAAAAATCACTGTTTAAAACCTCGTTCCAAGATCTCCCCCTCTATTATCTTGACATATGTACCTACTTTCCTTTATTTTTGCTATTTTAATTGGATGTAGCACAAGTTCATGTACGACTTGTACCACATTCTTGAATATGCTCAAGAAAATATTTTACCTTTAACAAGGAAGGGATCCACAACTCTACTACCTATAATGCAGAATAACGATAAGAAACTAGAAGATCCATGTTTATATGTATAGTAAAATTTGACACATGTTTAATGAATAGAAAGCTTCCTTGCATAGTTATAAGCAATCGAATGAGATCTCTTGAAGATCGAAAGTTAGTAGAACTCAAAACAATGTTCTAGCTTTAAGTCTAGAGAAGAATTTACAGAGTATTGTATGCCTAGAATTTTGTTATTAGTGAAAGGAGAGGTCATCCTTGTATAACACTAGGTCAAGAGAGGTTTCTCGATCGCCAAACATTTTAATAGTCAAGTGGGTATTAATGAATCTCATATTTACTAACTCAAGATCTTAATCTTGATCTTAAATGCTCAACAACAATATGAAAATATTACAGAAATCATGTTTTTTTAAAAAAAATCCCTGCATGAATAAAATCCTATTATTTACCTAAAAATCACCAAAAATAAAGAATGATGTACTTATCCAGGGTGAAAAAACAATAAGAAACGAAAACAATGTCAATTCTGTTTATTTTATCTAACCTAAAGACTTGAGCAAACTGACCATGTCGTCAAAATCAAGGAAAAAATCCAAGAAAAGAAAAAAATATAGCTCAGATTTGTATTCACATGTATATTGCCTTTGAAAAATTCACTAAATTCTAATAAATTCATGTCGTATCTAATCAATATGAAACTAACTTTATTAAGGACATAATATTAACCTTGGTCAATGGAAAAGCCTAAGGTGTATATATGGGAAGTAAACTAAAATCATAGTTTGAAAAATGTCTGAACAAAAAGATGAATATCATGAGCATCCATATGCCTATGAAATTCTAGTCACTTTTAAAGTGATAAGGAATTCAATGAAATCAGAGTTCATGTGTAAAGCTTAGATTTTTGAGCTATTATATATATTGTATAATTTATATATATATAACCACTATCTTTTTATGTTTTTACATTACTCTTTTTTCCACTTTTATTATTTTTGTAAACATGTTAGTTAAGCTAACTAACCATTAAAAGATCAAAACATAAACTAATTTAGCAAAAATAAAAATAAAGATAATAGAGTGTCGTATATATGGGTCTAATCCATTAAATGGTACCTTTTTATTTATTTAAGTGGCTCATACCAACTATTAGAAATCTAAAAAAAGATAAAGTGTATAGTATATTGTATAATACTATAATAGTAGTAAGAAGAAAATAAAATAAAAAATATATAAAAATTAAAATGCATATATTTATACCTATTAAATAGCCATAAAAATTCTTAACTATGCGCATAAATGATCTTCATGAACTTTTTAGATCTCCATAAGATCTACAACTTTCATGAAGATTAGTTTTCATTTGAAGTTGTTTTCTATTTTATTTTATTTAATGCTCATTATCTTTCTAGAGAATAATAGAGATATATATTCAGATTCATGTAAGATTTCTCAACTATTGAAGCTATCCACTTGTTGAGGAGGATAATAGAGATTTATAGATCTAAAAGGAAGAACCTCCATATGATTTTTTTATTTGGAGAAGACTTATGATTATATCCCACGGGAGATATTGTGGAGAGTTTTGGAAAAGAGATAGGTACATGCCCTGTACATTAACATTATAAATGATATGTATGATGGGCCTTCATCATGTGTAAGGATCCAGTCTGGGAAGGGTGGCTATTTTGACATAAGTGTTGGCATGTATTAAGGTTCAACTTTGAGTCCATTCCTTTTTACTTTGATTATGGATGAATTGACTGGTCATATTTAGGATGAGATACTCTGGTTTATGTTATTAACTGATGATATTGTATTGATTGATGAGGCTAGATATGGAGTAATGAGATGCTTGAGGTTTGGAGACATGCCCTAGAGAATCAAGGATTTTGAATAAATTAGGTTAATACTGAATATATGGAGTGCACATTTGATGGAAGAAGTGGCAAAGGAATCGAGGTGAAGATTGGTAATGATACATTCAAAAGAAAGAGTATTTTATATACTTAGGATATATTTTGCAATATGATGGGGAAATCGATGGAGATGTTACTCATAGACTAAATACAAACTAGATGAAGTGGAGAGGAGCCTCTATTATTCTATGTGACAAGAAAATTTGTTTGAAAATCAAAGGAAGGTTTTACAAAGTTGTTGTGAGACCTGCTATGCTCTATGAATCTGAATGTTGTCCTATGAACCATATATATGTGCAGGGAATGACATTAACATAAATGAAAATGCTAAGATGGATCTGTGGTCATAAACGTAAAGATCGGATTCGGAATAATGCAATTAGAAGGAATGTTGGTGTAGCTGTAATAGAGGATAGGATGAGAGAAAATCGCTTAAGAAGGTTTGGTCATTTGCAACGGAGGTCGACAGATGCATCAGTTAGAAGATGCGAGTTTTGAGATGCTGTGCTGGCTATAATAGGACGAGGAATGTCCAATAAGTATTGGAATGAGAATATCTGAAGGGATATTAGTTTTTTAGACTAAGTATGAGAATGATCCAAGATAGATATGAACAGAGGCAAAGAATCCATGTAGCCGACCCTATTTAATGTGGGAAAAGGCTTTGTTGGCGTTGTATTATCTTTCTAACAACCTTTATCATGTTGACACATGGCTACTGAATACACATTCATTCACCTTTGTTCCTTTATTTTATCTTTAAATCCCTATATAAATACATGTAAATACAACTAGCTTGTACAAACTAACACACCGACCATTGTCTGTAAATATTACATAAAAATATGCATTTAAATAAAAAATAAATGAATAAAGAAAAAAAGAAAAATAAAGGAAGTATTGTAAATACTGATTGACCCTAAATTCCAAGACAAAGTCAATATTGACTTGGTCGATAAGGAATAAAGTTAGGGGACAAAAGGGTAAAGAAACACAAATAAAATAACACAGACACTTAAAAACCCTAGGTGCCCAATACACTGCATATACAATCAAACTCATACTAACTTATATACACTCTTACACACTTCAAATAAAGATATTTTCAACATAAAATATGTACGCATTAGTGTTAGAAAAATACAAAAAATAATTGCACATTAAAAAAAGAACATGGTACTTGGGACACAAAGATGAAAAAGCCACAAACAAAACTCACATATCCACGTCTTCTCCATATGAACTCAAAATTGACCAAAGTCACCTTGATTGTACTTTAAATTAAATTATCTATTTAATGAAGGTGGTTTCATTAAGGATAGAGTTAAGATAGAAAAGTTTGGTTTTGGGTCCCATTGTATTAAATACCTATACATTTTACCCATTTTATTTATTCTTTTTATTTTCATTCTTTTAATATTTTTTAAATACTTGTAATAAATAAAACATATTGAAAATATAAAAAATAAATAAATTCATTAAAATACATTAAATTAAATAATAAAATAAGATATATAGGTATATCATATATATTATGCATACATCCATTTATGTAAGTATACAAATAAAATCAGAAAAATAAAATAAAAAATGTAAATAAATAAATATGTATATTATAAAAATATAGAGTATGTGTATACAATAATAAAAATTTAGAATACAAAATAAAAATCAAATAAATAATGCAAAAGTATTTACAACTATAAATACATTTGTAAAATTTAACCTTTAATAAATAAGCTGATATAAATAAATAAAAATCACATAAAAATAGTACATAGAATAAGAAACAACTTTCATGTTTTGAATTTTATTTAATAAAATATCTTTCTACTTTATTTTCATTTTTTTCATTTTTATTTCTATTTTGTCTCTTTGTGGCTAACGTGGACCAATTCGGAGGTAGCGACCATTAACCTAGGTCAACTGGCCTGCCCCTCTATGGACCGGTCCATCCCTTGCTTTTACTTCCTTTTTTCCAAATTTTTTGTCTCGATGAAGATGTCTTCTTCCTCTGATTTGTTCTTGTGATATCTTCACCTAGATCTGATCTCTCATGCACATCAAGGATTAGCGCCAATCAACCGTTGATTCGATCAAAAATCCTAGGTGAAGATGGCCTTTCAGTCAGCCTTGTATATAATATCTTCTCCACCGATTTTTAAAATTCACTCCTTTAAATCCACCTTTTCTCCAAAAAAATGACTGTTGGAGATTGCCCTTCGTGACAGGAAGCAGAGTCTCCTAATTGGCGGTGCGGAGGAAAGGCGGAGGAGGATATTCAACCATCATCAAAGATTTCTCCTAGTGGTTCTACTCCCATCCCCTCTATGCAAGTGAGCTCTTTATTTCTTTGCCTTTTTAATTCCTAGGAGTAGCAATAGCTTAGTCTTGCCTTTAATTTCATTTGATTTGGTCTAGTTTAACTTAATATATAAAATCGTAGTTCGTCGAAGCTCCGAGCTCCGTCTTGAGTTCCACTTGTTATCGATCATTGATCGACCCACTGATCATATCCAAATCTTCTCCCTTACATCCTCTATCATCCAGATCCATTATCCACTCTTGATCTTGCACAGATCAGGAGATCAGAGCTCCTTCTTCACCCATCGTCGGACATTGCCCTTCCATTTCCGACCACATTTTTTCTCACCAGCGAGTCAAGGAGCTTCGCCCTCGAACCCTGAACCTTCTGGAGCAAGGTAGAGCACGAACGGACCCCATCTGTGGGTTGAATCATCTTAACCTACAACTCTAGGTGCTCGGATCTTCTCTGACCTCCCAGACCTCCACCGATGGGGTTTGGACCTTTTTGAATTATCCACCAATTATGGAACCTCCTAAGGATCATATAGAGCATCTCAACAACTTGAGTAACCGTCGAAATCAAGCAGGAGGCTTGATCGAAGCTCAGCTTGGAGAGGTTTCTTCCCCGTTCCTCTAAACCCTCTCCTGACTGTCAGATCAAGAACAAACACCAAGTGGAGCATTATCCATCCAATCAAGCACCAAGGGACCATCAGATCAGAGGGCGGGATCTAATCTCCATCCTCCATCCACAAACTGTTAATAAACGTCTAGCTCACACCACGTGGATTAGTGAGCGCATCGCAACCGTCCGCCGTGCAGGTAGGGGTATTTTGCAACATAACCCCTCCATAGTTTAGTATTTAAACTTTCATTTGCAATTACAAAAGTTTTGTAATATTTACATAATAAACCCCAGACTTCATTTATTTTGCACTTTAATCCAAATCTGCGTCACCTCACGTGACTATGCATGTCAGGGGGCGAGTATTTTGCATGGACCCTCTCCAGGTATCGTGTTATTATTTGTCCTATAACTTTAAATATAAGTTGAAATATTTTTGGTAAATTTGCATGATTGGTCTTGTTGTTCTACTTATTGGCATTTATACCTTGTCGTGTATGTAATATTTTTTTATATGTGAAAATTTCATGGATATACCTGTACTTTATTAAAGTATTATTAAATGCTCTAATACTCTTAAGAAATTGCAACTAGGTCCATGTATTGTAGATTTAATCTTGTACTTATATTTTATTTATTAAAAAAATATTTTACATCTAAAATTATAGAAAATTATCTTAAGTGCCTAGAATCATATTTTATCACATATATTTTTCACAAGGCAATTAAAGTATTTTCCTATATATAAAAAATAAAAATATTGTATTTTCTCTTGTTTAGCCTTTAAAATTCCATAAAAAAGACAAAATATTTTGAAAATTCCAAAAAAACCGTGTTTATTTAGTTATATTTTATTTTCTGACCAAATATTTTGCAAAATATTAAGACAAACTCCTAAAAACCATGAAATACTTATAAAAATTCTAAAAAATCACAAAATATGTTTTAATTTTCAATTTTCTTTGTATCATATAGTATCTAAGAAAATTGAAATTGGACTCAATCTGATTTGATAGATATTTATTAAGCCTATTTCAAGTTTATGTATTTTCTATTCCCTTTTTGTGTATTCCCTTATTTAAAAATCCATAAAATCCTAAAAAAATATCAAAAAATCACCAAAAATAGAGAAAAATTCATAAAACAAAAAAATATTATATTTTTGAAATTTTGAGTTCATTTATCATATTTTTAAAAAATCCAAAAACATCTCTTTTATATTCCTCTTTATATTATATATTGTCATATATTTTATTTTAAAAATTAAAATTTAAAATTTGAAAAATTAAAAGCACATAAAAAATTTAAATTAAAACCTTTAAAACATTTAAAAATAAAAAACTCAAAAAATCCCTAAGTTATCTATTCATTTTCATGCACTACCTCGTATACGTCTTTGTGGTTCGACCCCTACTACTTGTCACTATACACATTTTGTAGCATATAATAAATGTTAGCTCACTTCTTTATATTGCTTAATCATTATTGTGGGCTACTTGTTTATTGACATGCTCGAGTAGAGTAGTAAGAGCCGAGAAAGTCGTCGATACAACTATTTCCGGATTTGACTTGTCGGATACCACATGCCCTCCAAGACCAGAAGTTAGGTACCTCATCAAGAGTGCATCATCGAATTGCGTCGTTGTCAGGGAGCATCAGTTTGTAGAGCATAGAGTAGACACTTAGCATATTTTTCCATTGTTCACTTTATTATTTATTTCTCTCTTTATTATATTTTTATCTGAGAATATTATGACCATCTTCTTGTTTGAATTTGTTGCGAGAGCTTGCTTATCGAGGGAGGATTTCCTTGGAGATCTGGTACATCTAAGAGCCACTGAGAACGGTGGTTCTTTGCCCACCAGTAGGAGAGAGTAATGGAGGACACAAGAAGCAAAGCAAAATTGCCTTAGTATAGATTTAGTTTAATTTTTGTGACATGATTCATTTAATTAATTTATAATAATACAGGACCGGAGACTTGAACACTGACTCTCACAAGTCTGTTTCATCAGGTGATTGTTTACCTGGGGGATTGGATCAATTTTTCCGCATTTTCATCGCCTTCTACCTTTATTCCTCCCTATTTTTGATTTGTTTCTATTTGTTTTTCATTGTTAGTATTTTCCATCTTATTTTATTATTTACATTTTGTAGAATGAGCTCTTAGAATCTGGAAGTGGATGTTCGATTAAATTAGGTCCAAAGGCCTAATATCATTCCTGTGGCTATGGTTTCACACTTGGATCTAGTCAAATTGAACAAGTTCTTCACGATAATAGAAGCTCATGTGTTAGGGCGATTTCCTCATTGCATTGCATTGCATATAACATAGGTTTAAAATTTCTATCTTGCATGCCACAAGGAGAGAGCTGGGGAGCAATGTCAGACTTTTTACCGAGCATCACATCATCTTTTTGCAAACTTGTATTGCTTTTCCATCTTCTTCCTCTAATTTTGATTACTTAGGCCAAAACAAAGTATTGATAAAATCATTAGGTCTATGATAAATCCCAGATTTATCATCATTAGTCATCATTATCTCTCTTTCTTAAGTTATATCACAATATTCATTGACTAATTAACATTAATTAACAAATTATGTGTTCTAAATAATTGACACTAATTACAATATTTTAATATATCCTATTACTATGCTAATATTTTATGGTTTTATTCCTCATTAAAAATCAAATAAAAATTAAAATAATATTGTATATAAATAATTTAACATAAGACGAAATAAAAATACAAAAAGAATAATGAAAAGAAAATAAAAGGAAATTATTTTATATGGTTTCAATTCATATTTAATTTTCATCTTCGTATAGGTGACCTCTGATCTCTTGACTTCTGCATAAAAGTTGTATATCTCATAGAGATCTACAACTTTCATGTTTATCATTTTTTCGAAATCTGACTCTAACTATTTATTACTAAATTTCTCAGGTATTTCATCATTTCTCTTAATTCTTATTAGGCCACGTGGTGCCTTCACAACCGTCCACGTGGCCCCGCCTCTTCAATCCAATCCGCCTCATTCTGGACCATTGGATCTTGATCCAACAACCCTGACATCTTCTTCAACCTCCGCCCACTCCACTCCAACAATTGCAACCCTTCATCCCTACTCAACTTCTCGCCATTTTCTTGACAGCCTCTGATAACTTCTCTCTCGACTACTACCACCGTTCTCTACACCAATCTATCCTAATCCTCGCCCATTCCCTAGAGCTTCCCAACGTTCCCTCTCCTAGTCAGAGGTGGTGGTTGAAACCACCACCTTGTCGCAAACCTCCGAACTTCCTCCCTCTTAAAACTTCGACCCCAACCTTCTGTAATTATATCCCGCCTTCATGCGAGGAACTCCTAGCCTCTCACCAATCATGTGATAGAGAGAGAACGTGATAAAGAGAGACGACGGAGATACTTTCCGCTGGCGAGATCCTTGGCATTATAGCCAAGTTTCAGCACTCTTGGTGACTGATCGAGCGTAGATTCTTGGACAGAATCTTGTAGCTAAGACCGAGAATCCTCTAAGCTTCATCTCATGCTGCGACTTCTTCGAATTCAACATTGATTTAATCTTCATATTTCAAGTAAGTAATTCAGTCGATCATATTTTCCTTCTGTATATGCCTATTTATTTTGAATCATATGATTACTAAAAACCTTATCTGACCGTTTGGAATCCATCGCCTCACATCCGTAATCCACGCATATCTCCTTGTAAACCACCTCGTTCTTCCATCATGTAGCTCACCCCATTCCATTATCTTCTTCTGCATGAAGAAGATAACCCATTTAGGGCTCACATCCATCACCTCCTTAGAGCCTTCATTCCATTCCAAATCGCTTCATTTTGGCTTGTGCTTTGTCCCGAACCCATGCAGGTTATCATTGATCGGAGATTTGAAGAGCCTTCCGATCTCCAATTTCTTCATCGTAGGAGCTTCATCGACAATGAGTTAGGGAGCATTCTGCTCCTTTCAGACATCATTCTCATCTTCTCCATACTGCTATGAAGTTCTACAAACTTTCAACATTGATGGAGGAGCGAGGAGGAGGAATTCAAGAGTCGTCGGAGCACAAGCTTTGCGCCGCCGCCCGCAGAGGAGTTCAATCGGAGGAGGAGATACAGTTATTGTTGATCTCCCAATTTTGGGCGTGATCCAATGGTTGCAATCACGTTATGTCTACTACCCGAAGCAACGCTTCAACCCTTAGGTCTGGAGTCTAAGCTTGCGTACGAGCCTCGTGTAGAGCGCCATACGTTTGACACGTGGTCTGAGCCTCATTACCAAACCTCATCAGATCATGTGACTTGCGTACGTGATTGTGAAATTTGTAGCACCAGCCCCCGACTTCTCAAGAATTGCAGATAAGTCCTCATGTATTGTGAAAATTGCATAATACCCCTTGTGGGTTATTGTATTTGTATTTTAGTCCCTATTTGTCCTTATTTGTAATAAAACTCGGAGTTTTTCTTGCAAAAATGCCCCTGGATTGATTGTTCAATAACTTTTATCTATAAATCCAATTAAAGTGATTTTGGTCTAATTTGAAAACTATTTTATTGTTATTTCTATTAGCGTGCTTTGTGGTTAAGTTGATATAAAAATCATGCTTGATTTATTTCATCTTCTAAGTGCTTAATTAGATCTTTAATTGATGTTGAAATTGTCATTGTTTTGAGCAATAGATCCCGATTAATTTCTTGCTTCTTAATGGATAATTATTAGTTATTTTGATCATTACCATTAATCTAGTAATTTATTTAATTGCCTTTTTAGAAGGTATTTGAGTAACAAAGTGAAATTGAATGTCATTAGTACTTTGAAATGCTTTCTAGATCAATATTGATTAGATACATCTTTGGATTTAATCTTAGATCTCATTGGATTTTCAATTAATTCAAGAAATTATTGTGATTAACTCCAGTTGTTCTTTGTATTTTTAATTACATTGTGAGTTGATATAAGCTATTTGTTTATGCATCATGATTTAATTCAAGTGCATATAAATATGTGTTGAATATCATCTCTTTTGTGAATTGTGCATTCACTCAACTTAATTAATCTAAGAATTTCCACTTGAGATATTTGACATTTAAATTTAATCACTAAATTGCTCGCGTCCTTGTGTTTGACCATGGACTTCCCAGGTTATAAATTAAAGTTCAATCCTCCTCGTAGAGATTATTCATTCGGTTCTATATGACATCCTAAGTTCCCGTGCTACAACAGATCTATATTAATACATGCATTTATCAATTCATCAGATGGCACCATTGTCGGGGTCGCGACACATTTTGTGATCATTTTACTGTAAAATATTTATTTAATGATATTTAGGTTCATTATTTTGGAGCTTGTTTTGATTGATTTTTTCTTTGTATTCTTTTTATGATTTTTCTTAATTAATTATTTTGATCTCTCTAGAACTTCTCTAATAAACTTATTGTTTTGTGGAAGGCCCGTGGAGCCGACGAATCTCGAAGGACCGCAGAGGTGAGGAGCGTGGAGTAACTTACTGGACAGGCCACGAAACAATTTATCGAGTAGAGAGATTATTTAGATTACTTAAGATTATTTAAGTTATTTCTTTTGTGCAGTAAAAATTTGTAATTAATTGCCTATTTACAACAGATCTCGATTAAGATCTTGCATATGTAACGAAGGCCTGTTTAACTTTATTATTTTTATGTGGTGGTTGTGTCGAGAGTGGTTCTTGACTTGAATGATGTTTTAGAAGCAAGCACTACACCAAATTAGACATATCGTAGGTCCTTTTTGCTGGGTCTATTTTGTAAAATATAGGACCCACACCACAATCTCATAAGATTCACAATTGCAAAAATATTAGGAGATTCATAAACGCATGTAGCTTACGTTCTACTTAGCCAGATTAATTGATTTCTTCACTGCTAATAGAACTACTGCTTAGGTGTGGCTTTTTCGACTTGCATCATATAGATAGATTTATAAATCATGTTCTGCATCCACATGGAGAGTGTTGGGAAGCATTGTAAGTATCTCTAACGACTGCATGCATCATTGATTTCCGACTACATTTCATTTTTTTCTTTCTCCCTTAGTTTTATCAAATTGTAGACAAAGGAAAAGGGATTGTACGTTAGGCGATGTTTGTGGTCACTTAAATTCAAGTGATAACCAAAACTCATAAAATCGGGACTGAATTGATGCAAGTCGACCAAATTAAATTGGAATAAAAGCAACCTTATTTTACGGGTGTATAAAGCCCTCATTGTTTGCAGGTACTTATCAGTGAGAGAGGGACCAACACTAGGATAGATCCATGCCAGGATTTTCGTACAAACTACTGGTTCTACAAAAATGGTTAGCCACTTCTCAATGAAGAAAATATGGGTAGCCGGTAAATGGTCCAGATTTCCTCAGCATAGTGGGGGTTTAGAAGACACTGTGTAAGGCTCCGTCCTCAAGTAATGGGTAGCCGTATTTTTATGGTCAATACTTACTCCTATACTGGCTGAGAGTGGTTGCAACTAGCCATAAGAATAGAGGCAGTTTGTAAGGAAATATAGGTACCCAACATGTCGTAAATCTTTCAAGATTTGCATTTATCACCAATAAAATTGACAAGATAATAAGGACATCATCTCCGACCTTTAATGTTGAGTTGGTGAATTCAAAAGGATATGTATTGATTGTTTTGCATGAGTAACTCCGCGCATTCAAGTGCCCAGTAGAACTAGATCTTTTTGTATCGAGTGTGCTCCAATTCTTTATCTCTTGAATTCGAAGACAGATAATTGGTCGGTATTTGCTCGGATTTTGCGAGCTTGCCATTGAACCACCCAAATATCATATCTTCACCGGTCCAGTCCCCTTCTTCATCTTTAAGTGGACCACCCCGATTTGGAAACAATCATTTTTTTGAACCAGTGTATCATGATTCCCTCCTCAGGGATAGTTACATCTCAACCAACCCCTTTTCTTCTTTACTCATCGAGGAAGACCATTGCCTTGGTGAGATCGATTTGATTTTATTATCATCATCTAGATCTCACTTAGACCCTTTGTTTGATGAAGGTAACGGAGATTTATTAGAGATTCCTCCTAGGAAGCAGAATGGAGAAGAGGAAGAACAAGAGGACCCCATGCATGCAGTATTGGCTAGGTTGGCAGAGTCCGAGCAGAATCAAGCTCTTATGCGAGCGCAACATGGTCAATTACATTTGGGTAGAGATGCATTGATGGACGCATCATATAATCTTGGGCAATATCAAATGACTAATTGGTTAAGCCCAGTTGAACCCCAAGTTGAATATCAATTAAAGCTCCAATTCTTTAGTCTGTTGACACATTTCCATGGGAATGCACATGAGAAACCTTATACATTCCTTAGGGACTTTAAGTTGGTATGTACTAATCTTAGGCATCCTAGGGTTAGCCAATACTACATTAGGCTCAAAGCTCTCCTTTTTTCCTTAAAGGACAAGGCGGATTATTGGATGAAGACCTAAGGGTAATTGTGACTACCTTTGTGTAATTTAAGGACCTCTTCCTGAAGAAGTTCTACCCTTTGACTAGAACTAAGTTGATGCATTCACACATCACGAGTTTCTCCCAACTTCCTAATGAAGCCTTCTGTGATACATGGGAGAGATTTAATGATCTTTTGCAGAAGTGTCCTTGTCATGGCTTAGATCCTACCATCCTGGTTCAGTCTGTTTATTACGGTCTACACCCTGAGGTGTAGGGTTGGATTAGTGTTGCTTGTGGAGGCAGCTATACATCACGAGATTCAGACACCATCTAGAAGGTGTTCGAGAGATTGACCGAGACAAGTAGAGCACAAACAGCAGATAGAGCTCAGCTAGAGACCCCCATTCTATTCACATCTAGCGGGGAGTGAAGGCTACAATAGATCCTTTGACATGGGATTAATAGCAGACAAACTCACAGTAGTTGATACGATCGATAGGCGCATGGATGAGTTGGACAACAACTTATCCAAATTACCTAAGCAGATGGCGGAACTCTCTGATAAGGTATCCAAGATGAGGGTACCTGTCATGACTGCATCTGCTACTCTAATTTACCATGTTCATCATATTCAATAGCAGCAAATGTGAGGGCCACCCCAACCATGGGTAGAGGACCAGCCTTTAGCCCATTCTTGTCAGCAGCAGCCTCCGTCTGTGGAGATAGTCATTAAGGATCCTTCCCAGGTGTGGAAGGTAAATGGTGTGTGATACACATTGTTAGCCATGTGAGCCTGAGGTGAACCATTCCTACAATAAATGTTATTGTAATATTTGATTTATCAATAAAAGTTATTGATTCTTTTCACTCCCTTTCTAAGATTAAATGAGTGAATGCACTATAAGGTCCCTCTGTACAATTAGGGTTATGTACCATGGCCATATTAATGATCATACAACTGTTGATTCAATAATTAATTCATAGTGGTTGGTGTATCTAAGGAGTTAGATTGAGGACTCATCAAGCACCGATAAATGATTGTTAAGAGATGATCTCCTGCCTGAGTAGAAGATGGAAATCCTTTCTCATTATTATGATATCTGATCGACCTCTTGATGCAGGTCCAATACATGGGAATATAGATGCAGAGGTGTCATATTAGTTAGGTCAAAGAGTTGACTTAACAAGATCGAGATAACTGAAGTCCTATATCATACATTGTCACGATACATGCACACATCCTCTGACCGGAGACAGATGTGTTACTATATGTCTAAGTGTGTACATTTGACAGACCAATAGGATGATGACCTAACCAAGGTCTATACACCGACGAGCTAGTGTGCATGTGAGGGCATTTGAGTAATATGATCTCTCAAAGGGATCATACAGGTTCACTTGTGAAACGTAAGACATGAGCACACTCATGAGGTATTGGGACCAATTAAATTCCATACATGGTCGTTGTGCTTTGGAAGAATGACAAGAATTTGTAGGTATGATATGTGCTTTTGGAAGGCATATGATAGATACCAATTTCCAATGACCAAGATTGAGAAACTTGACAATGAAACCCTATAGATGACAGTGTTAAATTGATCTATATCTTCAGGTTTATCATAAGTCTTCTAGTATGCAAGATGTACAAGTATTAGGAATGAGGGTGTTATGATCATAAATGATTGCATAACCATGACGCTTCCATTCCGAGGGAGTGATGAAACATGTCTGGATTTTAGTGACTCCGCTCAGTAAAGAAGTAATCTAATCTTGGTCCAAGTGTTGGACATTGATCTGATTGAGATTCAGATGCAATGAGAAGATTAGATTTACGACCTTAATTTAATCAAGAATCTATGAAAGGTCCGTGAGAACTGGATTTGAGATGAGATCTCAATATCCAAGTCACTATACATGGAACATTCAATCACCATGTCCTTATCTCCAAGTATCTGCAGAGAATGCGTATTATTCTTGAAGGAGTTCAAGAAAAATTCTATAGTTGAATTATATCTAAGCATGAGTAAATATGATTTAATTATCATGAATAATGTGAATTTGATTCACATTATTTGAATACACGAGAATTATGATCCAATATAATTAAATGTGATTTATTTATTATGGATGAGAATAATGTGGATGGCACTATCCAAATTATTCATAATATATTATAAATGTGATTTATAATGTATTAGAGAGAGCTTATTATGATTTATATTTGTTGATTAATTATTGATGTGAATTGGATTCGCATTGGATAATTAATTGAAAATGTAAATCACATTTTAATTTGGGTTGTGAATGTGATTCACATTTCTCCAATAGCAAGATTGCAATATTCACAAAATAATTACGAATTATTTACAACAAGTGTTGTTGTAAATATTGGAGATTTTCAATGAATAATATAATCTCATGAGATTACATGAGATTCCATCATTCCATGTTGGAAGGGTGGACCACCACCCAATCCAATTAGGAAAGGGTGGTCGTCCACTCTATTACATGGATGGATGTAATCTCCATTCCATTTTCTCCATATTTGATTGATTTAATTTTTGGATTGATTTATATTGATTTATCAATATATATTTAATCTAAATTAAATTAATTGTTGTCGTAAATTTACAACAAACTCTTGACTATTGAAAGAAGCACAAATTAATCTCATATATTGATTTTGTGTAGTCTATGGATTGTGATCCATGGACTCCCAAAAACCTATATAAGAGAAGGCACCCCTTGCTCTTCTAAGTTACAACCACTCGTGACAACATCAAGCTCTCTCTCTCTCTCTTATTCGCATTCCTACTCTCTCCCTCTCTTTGAGTGGACATCCATCCAAACCCTAGAGAGAAGGTGTCTCAGTCGTCGCATCGTCGTTGTGCTATCGCTTCGACTGTCCTAGTTCTCCATCTTCCTTGGTGTGTTTCACTTGTGAGGAAGATGCCCGATCTCGTGCGATGAGACTAGGAGTTCACTTGCTTGGATCAACAACTTAGATTGTGAGAAGCACACGATTCATCCCCGCGCTCACAAGCGTCTCCTCCGAAGATCGGACTTGAGACAGGAGGTCTCTTCTCTTAGAGGCTCATTCACAACCACACTACAAGAGGTATTCTTTTATCTATTATGTGGTTAGATGAAACAATCCAAGAAGTGTTCTTGGATCATGTGGTTTCATTGATTTGAAAAAATTTAAATCCTGTTGCACCAAGCGACTAGTACGACTAGTCGCTCTCGATCGCATACGATGCGATCCTCACGCTTTCGTGATGCTCTTAAGGATTTTTTATATCCTTCAAGTGGTATCAGAGCCTTAGGTCATAGGTTTTGGATGCAAACCATAAACTTAAGAAGACTTGGGCTCATTAGGGTTTGTGAAAATTTTATCGCATTTATTTCGCGCATCCCTAATTAGTGAATATTTTTGGCCCTGCTTAGTATGTTTAAATACGAAATTATCACTTGTATTTTGTTTCCTATTAAATAAGGAAACTATGGGATTTGAGTTTGCATGATTTGGAATCCGATTCTCAAGTTATGATCATTTTAATGAGCATGTACCCATTGTTTTGGGGATGGAAAATCTTGACGTAACAAATGGGTTTTTTACTATTTTAAAACACCTAGAAATGTATGAAAATCACTTGGCTTCTATTGTAAATCAAATTAGAAAACTTTAGAAACTTATTTTGTATGATTTGGATTTAAATTGATTGAGATATACTAATTTTAGTAAGCTAAAAATTACACTCCTATTCAAGAACTATGTGATTGTCATTTAATCAATTAGTGAAATTAATGGTTAATTTCCTAGAATAATTATGGATGAATATTTGAGAAATATTTAATGATAATTATTTCCCTAAATGATATTGTCTTAACCAATAATTTATTAGATATGATCTAGATCACAATTGGTTACATGACCTTCTTTCCAACAAATAAACTTGCTTGAATAGGGTTGGAAATTTGTTTAGAAAATTTTCTTATATTATAAACCAAAATGTTTATTATTATTATTATATGGTATAACTTCGGTTGAAAAATCGATTATCATCTCAAGTACAAAGTGATCAATTTGGAATTATCCTAACCCAAGGCGGATATGGTGTCTAGTCGAGGAGCGTTGGGGTAGCAGGTTGCTCCGTGAGCGGTCTGTCCCACTCCCATCGGTACTAGCCATGACAGCAGGTAGAGATAGTCATCCAGATGGGATCTGATGCAATTGTTGCAGCAGTCGTCGTCGGGACCTGCCGGCTATCTTTATCTAGTGGGAAAGACATTTTACTTAAATAATGTCTTTATGTACCATAAGTTAGAAGGAATATTATATCTGTATCTAAACTTGTTAGAAGTGGATATTCATTCCTTTTCTATAATACACTAGTCATAAATCGTTATGTTAAGCATATTGTGGATGGTGTTTTAGCTTCTGGTGGACTTTATAAATTGTGCATTGATAAAAATGTCATGAATGTCAATACCACTAATAAAAACCCTAAAAGATCCAGGGAGGATGGAAATCATTCAAACATGACTTGGCATCAAAGGCTTGGTAATTTATTTGTTGATATGATCAATAGATTAATAAAGGATGGACCCTTAGATTTTCTACAGGTACATTCTGTGCCTACCTGTGAACATTGTATTCGAGGTAAAATGACTAGGACATCTTTTCGTAACAAGGTTACATGATGTGAGGGTATTCTTAACCTAATACATACCGATGTATGTGGTCCCTTCAGCACCGCAACTCGAAATGGATATCGATATTATTTGATGTTTATTAATGACAATTCGCGATACGCGTTTATCTTCCTTCTACGTCATAAATCTGAAACCTTTGAAAAGTTCAAAGAGTTCAAGGATTTGGTTGAGAACCAAATCGATAGGAAGAACAAACGAGTTCGATCTGACCAAGGTGGAGAGTACCTCTCAGATGAATTTAAGGAATACCTTAAAGAGAATGGAGTTGTATCCAATCTCACTCCTCCTGGAACCCCGAAACTTAATGGTGTTGCTAAAAGATGCAACAAGACCATCATAGATATTGTCCGTTCAAAGATGAGTAAAGCACATTTACCTCTTAGTTTCTGAGGATATGCAGTATAGACTGCAATATATATCCTGAACAAGATTCCTAGCAAGTCTATACCTAAGACTCCTCATGAGCTCTGGTAGGGAACCAAACACTGTGTTAATCACTTAAGGGTTTGGGGTTGCTTGGTCCATGTAAAGAACGTGGATGCAGGTAAGCTAGAATCTTGCTCTTGTGAGTGCTACTTCATTGGGTATGTTAAAGACAGTATTTCATACCAGCTTTATGACCCTGAGACCCAAAAGGTATTCATCTCTAGAAATGTGAGATTTCTGGAGGATGACTTCCTTAAAGGTCAAGACAAAAATGAAGTAGAAGAACTCATTGAATCCCTTGAGGATTCTAAGCTTCCTGAACCAAAAATTAAAGAGATAAATAAAGATGAAACACCCATACCTCTTCGAAGGAGTTTGAGGGCGGTGCAATGAAAGGTATGGATTCCATGTGTCAGGAGAAACTGATGATGATCCTACTTCATTTGATGAATCACTTGCGGTCATGACATGGATAGATGGATGCTAGCAATGAAGTCAGAGATTGACTCCATGCATAAGAATGGTGTATGGACCTCGGAAAATCCACCTAAAGGAAATTAAACCCATTGGGTGTAAATGAATCTTCAAGAGAAAGAGGGGAATACATGGGAAAGTAGAGACTTTCAAGGCAGGGTTGGTAGCCAAAGGATATACACAGAGAGTAGGCATCGACTACGATGAGATGTTCTCTCCTGTATCCATGCTTAAGTTCATCAGGACATTGCTAGCTATAGCTGCATCTCTTGACTATGACATCTGGCAGATGGATGTCAAGAGAACTTTCCTCAATGGATACCTCAAGGAGGATATATATATATATATATATATATATATATATATATATATATATATGAAGCAACCCTAGGGCTTCATAACTGAGGAAGGCAAAGTATGTAATATGAAGAAATCCATCTATGGGCTCAAACAAGCTTCTCGTAGCTGAAACATCAGATTTGACAAAACCATAAAAGTCATGATTTTGCGCAGAATCCTGATGAACCTTGTGTGTATAAGAAGCTTAGTGGGAGCTACATTGACTTCATCGTGCTTTATGTAGATGACATCCTTATCATTGGGAATGATACATGGATGATGACCAGTGTGAAGATTTGATTATCCCATACCGTCGAGATGAAAGATCTTGGAGAGGCCTCTAACATCTTGGGTCTGAAGTTGTTTAGAAACCGAGAATAGAGGATATTGGGATTGTCACAACATGGGTATATTAAGAAAATTCTTGAACGTTTCCGTATGGAGAGTTCCAAGAAAGGTTTCCTCCCCTTAAGACATGGTATCCACATGTCTAAAGGGATGGCTCCTCTAAGTGTTGAGGAAAAGAAAGTCATGGTTGGGTGCCCCTATGCATCAATTGTAGGAAGCTTAATGTACGCCTTGATGTGTACCAGGCCATATATCTTCCATGCAGTGGGAGTGGTAAATCGTTACCGGTCCTACTATAGAGAACAACATTAGAATGCAGTGAAGAACATTTTCAAGTATCTAAGACAGACACAAGATTACATCTTGGTCTATGAAGATGGTGATCTCCAAGTCTTGGGATATACAGATTCAGACTTCCAGTTGGATATTGATGATCTAAAGTTGACATCAGGGTTTGTGTTCCTATTGAACGGTGGTGTTGTGAGCTGGAGAAGCAAGAAGTAGGATACTAGACAGATTCAACAAAAGAAGTCGAATACATTACCGCATCAGATGTTGTAAAAGAGGCAGTGTGGTTGCGCAAGTTCATCCTAGAACTTGATGTAGATTCCTTAGATACTCCCATCCCGTTACTCTGTGATAACACAGGAGCCATTGCTCAGGCAAAGGAACCTAGATGGTATCAAAAGAGCAAGCACGTGGAAAGGAAATACCACATCATTCAGGAGATACAAAAGTGTGGTGATGTCATCATCATCAAGGTGGCCTCTACCGATAACGTTATTAATCCTCTTACCAAATCTTTGACACAGAAGGTTTTCGACCAGCATGTAATGAGTACATGTATAAGGATTGTACCTGAATGGTTCTGAGGGCTAGTAGGAGATTGTTAGTCATGTGAGCCTGAGGCGAAACATTCCTACAATAAATGTTATTGTTAAATTTGATTTATCAATAAAAGTTATTGATTCTTTTCACTCCCTTTATGAGATTAAATGAATGAATGCACTATAAGGTCCCTCTGTACAATTAGGGTTATGTACCATGGCCAACTTAATGATCATACATTTGTTGATTTAATAATTAAATCATAGAGGTGGGAGATTGGATGAATATCTAAGGAGTTAGATTGATGACTCATCAAGCACCGACAAATGATTGTTAAGAGATGATCTCCATCTTGAGTAGGAAATGGCAATCCTTTCTCATTAGGCTGATATCTGACCGACCTCTTGATGCATGTCCTCTGCATGGGAATAGAGATTCGGATGTGTCAAATTAGTTAAATCAAAGAGTTGACTTAACGAGATCGAGATAACCGAAGTCATATATCGTACACTGTCACGATACAGGCACACATCCTCTGACCAGAGACAGATGTGTATGTCTAAGTGTGTACATTTGGCAGACCAATAGGATGATGCACCGACGAGATGGTGTGCATGTGAGGGCATATGAATAATATGATCTCTCAAAGAGATCATACAGGTTCACTTGTGAATCGGAAGACATGAGCTCACTCATGAGGTGTTGGGACCAATCAAATTCCATGCATGGTCGTCGTGCTTTGGAAGCATGACAAGAATTTATAGGTATGATATGTGCCTTTGGAAATCATATGATCGATACCAACTCCCAATGACCAAGATTGAGAAACTTGATGATGAAACCCTAAAGATGACAGTGTTAAATTGATCTATATCTTCGAGTTTATCATAAGTCTTCCAATATGCAGGATGTGCAGGTATTAGGAATACCTGAGGGTGATGTGATCATAAACGATTGTATGACCATGATGCTTCCATTCCGAGGGAGTGATGAAATAGGTCTGGATTTTATGACTCCTCTCAGTAGAGAAGTAATCTGATCTTGGTCCAAGTGTTGGACATTGATCTGAATGAGATTCAGATGCAATGAGAAGACTAGATTTATGGATTCGATTTAATCAAGCATCTATGAGAGGTCCATGAGATCTGGATTTGAGATGAGATCTCAATATCCAAGTCACTATACATGGAACGTACAATCACCCTGTCCTTATCTCCAAGTATCTGCGGAGAAAGCACATTATTCTTGAAGGAGTTCAAGAATAATTCCATAGTTGAATTATATATAAGCATGAGTAAATATGATTTATTTATCATGAATAATGTGAATTTGATTCACATTATTTGAATACATGAGAATGATGATCTAATATAATTAAATGTGATTTAATTATTATAGATGAGAATAATGTGGACAACACTATCCAAATTATTCATAATATATTATAAATGTGATTTATAATGTATTAGAGAGCGCTTATTATTATTTATATTTGTTGATTAATTATTGATATGAATTAGATTCGCATTGGATAATTAATTGAAAATGCAAATCACATTTTATTTTGGGCACTGGATGTGATTCACATTTTTCCAATGAAAAGATTGCAATATTCACAAAATAATTATGAATTATTTTGTAAAATTATTTACAACAAGTGTTGTTGTAAATCTTGGAGATTTTCAAGGAATAATGTAATCTTGTGAGATTACATGAGATTTCATCCTTCCATGTTGGAAGAGTGGATGGCCACCCAATCCAATTAGAAAAGGGTGGTCGTCCACTCTATTACATGGATGGATGTAATATCCATTCAATTATCTCCATATTTGATTGATTTAATTTTAGAATTGATTTATATTGATTTATCAATATATATTTAATGTAAATTAAATTAATTGTTGTTGTAAATTTACAACAAAATCTTGGCCATTGAAAGAAGTACAAATCAATCTCATCCATTGATTTTGTGTAGTCCATGGATTGTGATCCATGGACTCCCAAAAACCTAAATAAGAAGAGGCACCCCTTGCTCTTCTAAATTACAACAAATCTTGGCAACATCAAGCTCTCTCTCTCTCTCTCATTCTCATGCCTAGTCTCTCCCTCGCTTTGGGTGGCTGTCCATCTAAACCATAGCGAGAAGGTGTCACCGTTGTCGCATCGTCGTTGTGCTATCGCTTCGACTACCCCAGTTCTCCGTCTTCCTTGGTGTGTTTCGCTCATGAGGAAGATGCCCGATCTCGTGCGACAAGATTAGGAGTTCTCTTGCTTGGGTCAACCACTTGGATTGCAAGAAGCACATGATTCATCCCTGTGTTCGCAAGCATTTCCTCCAAAGATCAGACTTGAGACAAGAGGTCTCTTCTCTTAGAGGCTAGTTCACAACCATGCTACAAAAGGTATTCCTTTATCTATTATGTGGTTAGATGAAATGATACAAGAAGAGTTCTTGGATCATGCGGTTTCATCGATTCAAAAAATTTTAAATTCCGCTGCACTGAGCAACTAGTCGCTCTCGGGCACATACGTTACGATTCTCACGCTTTCGTGATACGCTTAAGGATTCTTCTATATCCTTCAATGACCCTGCTAGACATGGTAGTTATGAGGACCGTTTCTCATACCAGCTTCCCCAGACTTTGTACAACACATCATTTACTCCTACACCTCTTCCGGCACCATAGAGCTCTGGAGATGTTCCTTACCATGCACAAAGACAGAAACATCAATAGTACGAGCGTCATTATCAGTCGGGCCAGCAGGGTCCGCAAGTTCAGCATCATACCAACAACATCAAGTTCAGCAACATACCCAGCATCAACAACATTCTTATGGCCATCAGGGCCATTCCCTATGTTCGTCTTTTCCTTCACCATCTTCACAGCCACAACATTCATCTTCAATTTCTAAAGATTTTCAAGGATAGATTCTAGAGGAGTTGTGTTCCTACAGGAACGAATTACACGATTTGAGGGTTGACCTGAACCTTCTATCCCATTTACATGATGAAGGCACTGACCTTGTTACATCCATTCCCACCCAGGTTCAGGCTAATCCTAATAGCCTGAACAGATATCAGCAACCACAACAGTTAGATTAGGTATACTACTCAGATTCTCACAATATGGGCACGAGATCTTTCCATTTAATTGTGTTAATCATATGTCTCTAAGGAGCAGACGGATCGTGGTCGTACCTGATCAGGCTAGGGACATGGAGAGGACCGACTCTGAGGCTCAACCTGAGGAGATTTCAGAGGATGATGATGCCATGCATCTTCAAAAAGATCACCATAGAACCGAATCTTCTAAGAGGATATCAAGGAGGAGAACAAGAGTAGAGCAGCACACATCAGATTCATAGTCTACGGAGGACCTTGTACCTTCGGATAAGGAGAATGCACATTCAACATGCATTCCCCATCCTATAATAGATAACTCAGTTGCTATTCCCGTTGTTAAAAATTCATGTGTGAAAAATTTAGTTTATACGAATAATAAAGAGCATGTTTCTGTTTATGAGTCCGAGTCTTCACATCATTCTTTACCTATCCTTTTCCCCCATGCTCTTACGGCAGGAAAGCACGTTATTAATAATATTCAGAAAAATGATCCTGAAATGACACGATTTTGTAGATATAATACCATGGTTAAAGTACCATTTAATGAATATGTAGTCAGTCATCCCACATTCCAAAAGTATTTGAAGGTGAAATGCACACCTAGCCGAGTTAGCAGAAAAGAAACCAAACAACTACGTCAAGACCCATGTTCTATCGATTGGCACTATGTTTTGTCTCAAGAACCAGAAGTTGCCACAAAAGAAAAGAGATTTAGGTGTGCATTATGTTGTGAGTCATATCGATGACATAGAGTTTGCACGCACTCTCTTAGATAATGGCTCTTTGATAAATTTATTACCCTTTGCCTTATATGAGAAACTAAAGTTGGGACCTTTACGTCGATCTAGAACATTACTTCAGTTTGCGGATAAATCAATGAAAAAGGCTAAAGGTGAGGTCAAAAATGTCATTATCTCGATTGAGGGACAAGACTAAAAGGTGGACTTCTCTGTCCTTGATATGGATATCCCCAATCATTGGAGAGATTCACGGATTATACTTGGACGACCCTTCCTTAGGACCGTTGGAGCTTCATTCGATTATCTAAGAGGGATGATGAAGTTCCGTTCTCCTCGCGGAGAAGTGGAACTACATATGAAGCAGACGAAATGGCAATGACCTGATTCCACGTCTGGCATGAATTTCTCTTCATTCTCAGAAGCCGACTGCGATGTAGTTAGCACAGTTGGGATTTGGGCACAGAACCTGACAGTACAGAGAGAGACCCTCTCGTCTGGAGAGTACAGTGTACACATAGCTGTTGTGGAGACGTTGACAGGGTTCTTGAGTTATGCATCTTCCTATTATCTTGATGACTTAAATATCCCTTTGGCGTTGTCAGTTCATCTTCCTTTAGAACAATCAAGGGAATTAGATGATGAGTTAGACACGGCTTTGGCCGAATTACTGTTATTCTTTGGCGATCCAGCTCCTTATTCTTCAGTTCAGTTGGTGGACAACATTATAGACGATTCATCTCCACTTCACAGCATAGATTCGGATTCAATGGTAGTTCAGCCTAATGTACCTGATGACTCATCCGTGCCAGAGTTGAAGCCACTGCCTCCTATACTCAAGTATTTCTTCTTTACAAGACCAAAGAGTAAGTTTCATGTCATCACTAGTTCTAGGTTTACTGTAGATCATGACTAGATTGTTAGAGGTGTTAGAGAAGAATCGTAAGGCCATAGGATGGACTGTTGGATCTTTTGGGGATAAACCCCGCACTCTGTTCACACCACATTGTTGTTGAGGATAATGCTAGACCTTCCTGTGAGTTCCAGAGGAGGCTTAATCTAAATCCACGGGAAGTAGTTAAGAAAGAGATAGAGAAAAGGTGTGGAGTGTGCTTTATTTACCCAATCTCTGACTCCAAATGGGTGGAACCTTTACATGTTGTCTCGAAGAAGTCGGGAATTCAGATGGTCACCAATGAGTAGGGAGTAGAGATTGCGACACGATTATCCATGTCATGGCAAGTCTATGTCGATTATAGGCGCCTGAATGCTGCGACCAAGAAAGATCACTTTCCCCTATATTTTATTGATTAGATTTTAGAGATTAGCGAGGAATGAGTTCTTCTTTTTTCTTGACGGGTACTCCGACTACAATCAAGTAGCCATCGCCTATGAGGACCAGGAAAAGACCACTTTTACATGTCCTTTCGGCACATACGCATTCAAACACATGCCTTTTGGGCTCTGCAATGCTCATGTACTTTTCAGAGATGCATGATTATTGTATTTGCCGAAATGGTTGGGGATTTCCTGGAAGTCTTCCTAGATGACTTCTCGGTCCATGGTGATTCATTTGACTCTTGTTCGGTACATTTGGACCGAGTCCGTCAGAGATGTAGAGAGGTAAATCTGATACTTTCCTGGGAAAAAGTCATTTCATGGTTAAGGAGGGTATTGTGTTGGGGCATGTCATCTCTAAGAAGGGACTAGAGTTTGATCCTGCCAAGGTGGATGTGATCAAGAAACTTGATCCACCAACCAACATCAAGTCAGTAAGACCTTTTTTAGCGCATGTTGGATTTTATAGATGATTTATTTATGATTTTTCTAAGATTGCTCGACCCCTAACTGAGCTCTTAGGAATGGACACCGAGTTCTTTATAGAACACAAGTGTCTTGAGGCCTTTGAGCTCTTTAAGAAAAAGATTTGTAATTCACCTATTTTGTAGGCTCCTGATTGTTCTCTTCCCTTTGAGATCATGACTGATGCTTCGGATTTTGTTATAGGAGCCATATTGGAGCAAAGGAGAGATCATATTCCATTTGCTAATCATTACACAAGCAAAGTTTTGGATCCATCACAGAGGAATTATACAGTGACCGAAAAAGAGATGCTTGTCGTATTCTGGGCTTGAGAAAAGTTTAGGTCTACGATTCTTTGCTCAAAAGTGACAGTTTATACCGATCAACCAGCCATTAGGTATCTCATGGAAAAGAAGGACGTGAAGGCACATCTTCTTAGGTGGATATTGTTACTCCAGGAGTTTGATTTGGAGATTAAGGATAAACCTGAAGTAAAAAATGGAGTGGTTGATTATCTCTCAATGATTGAAACAAAGGATTCCCCTGATACTGATCCTATTCGAGAAACCTTTGCAGATGAGTCTATTTCTGTTGTTGACTCACTCCCATGATATGCAAACATGGTGAACTTCCTTGTCTCCAAGCAAGTTCTCCATTGTTGGACTAGGAACAGTATAGACCGACTAAGTCAAATTCGAGGAAATATCATTGGGAGGATCTGTTCCTTTTCTTTGAAGGATCAGATTGTATCTTGAGAAGATGTATTCCTGAGGAGGAATACCACAATATCCTTATGTGTTGTCATTCACTTGAGGCTGGAGGACACCATTCAGGAAAGAGAACCTCTCACAAGGTGTTACAATGTGGTTTCTTTTGTCTGACTTTATTAAGAGATGCCATTGATTTTGTACGGTCGTGCCTTGTTTGCCAGAGGATGGGAGGGATTGTTAGTTCTAGAGATGATATGCCATGTAGTCTGTGGTTTTTTGTGATGTTTTTTATGCTTGGGGCATAGATTTCATAGATCCCTTCCCTAATAGGCAAGGTTTTGAGTATATCTTGTTAGCGGTCGATTACTTGTCAAGATGGGTGGAGGATATCCCAACCCGAGGCGCAGATGGTAGGATTGTCTGCAAGTTTATTAAGGATCATATTATTTCATGGTTCGGGGTGCCCAAAGTATTGATATCTGATTGGAGTAGACATTTTGTGAATGGAATGACGAAATCTTTATCAAAGGACTATAAATTTGAGCATATAATAACTTATCCTTACCACCCTCAATCAAACGGCATGGCGGAGGTTTCAAATACGAAGGTGAGGAGCATTCTTCAAAGTTATTCCATCCATATAAGAAGAACTGGTCTCAATTGTTAGACCAAGTTCTGTGGGCTTACAGAATGACCTACAAGACACCTCTTAACACTTCATAAGCCATGTCATTTGCCTGCTGAATTAGTACACAAATCTGAATGGGTAATAAAGAAGATAAACTGGAGCTGTCACTTAGGAAAGTTGTGTAGAGACCTTAACTTAAATGAACTAGTGAAAATCCACAACTGAGCATATGATAACAACATGATCTATAAGGACAAAGTTAAGAAGTGGCAGGATGCACATATTAGATGCAAGAACTTTGTCCCTGGACAAAAGGTATGGTTATTTAATATAAAGTTAAAGATTTTCCACAGGAAACTTAAGTCAAAGTGGATGGGTCCTTTAGTTGTTAAGGAAGTGAATGAGAATGGTAGTATAGAGATTTCAAAGCTTTCAGATAAGGTACCTTCTTTTCTGGTTAACAGGCAGTTACTTAAGCATTTTGTAGAATCCAAGGAAAGGTTAACTCCTGTTGATATAATTGACTTCATACCTATTGATTCATTTTCCAACTTCTCAGACAAGGCATGATCATCATAACAGATTCAAATCGGAAGATTCATTTCCAGAAGATTCATATTCATGTTAATTATTTTCTTATAAATTCCCTTTGCCGATTATTCTTTTTCTACCTAAACTCAGTCTAAGTATAGGAGGAATTTGTCCATACCTTCTCCTTTATTAGGGTCTCTCCTTTGTATTTATCTCTATTACCTTACTTAGGTTTTTCAAAAACTACGTATAGGTGAGACCTTCTCTGTAATTTCATAATGACACATTCTTTTTCATTCATACACATGTCTTGTTCTCGACTAAGTTGTTGTGGATTTTTTATATTGAGTTGAGCTATGGCTTTATATCACTTTGTGCTATGAGGACATATCAAAAACTAAGTATAGGGGGGTCTACCGTATATATTGCATATATACTTTAGCCATAGCTCTTTTTTTAGCTTTTTTCAATTATTCGGGTTGTGGGTATCGTATTACATTTTTAAAACTAGTTTTTGTTGGAATTGATTTTTAAAAACTATATATTTAACATGGTTTTCAAGTATTTTACATAGTTTGTGAAAATACGACTTGACATGTTTGGAAAATCATTTGTAAAATATTTTGAAAACCTACATACTTATGTGACATTATTTGCAAAAAGTTTTCAAAAATTCTTTTCAAAGCTAAGGGTGTAAATGAGACTAACCAATTAACTTTATTCAACAAAAATCAGAAAATAAATAGAAAATACAAATTCATTAATTTTGTTGTGTCTCTTCCATATCCTTTGGTGTTTTAGGATTTTAAAGGGTTGCGACGATTCACGGAACCGTCTTATCCTAAGTCTTTATATGATGGTCTTTCCTTAGAGTATTACAGAGCCCAACATGGAGGAAAGTCAAGATTTCAATTCTATATTTTGGAAGATCAAGTTGATAAAGAGTTCTATGAAAAGAGTGATGCCAAGTGAGGAGGATGATCTATTGATAGAAGAACTAGATATAGAGGTGTCCTTATCTTTTCTTGAGGATGCCCAGTTATTGGATCCTTACATTTCTTTTAAGTTGGGTCATCCCTCTTTGTCTAGTTTTTTCTCTTATAAGGAAAACCCAAAAGTTTGTTGCAGGATTTCAAGGTTTGATTCATCTTCCCATGATTATGAAAAATTTCGAGGCTTCCCATGTAGATATAGATATCACTTTTGAGGAAGAATGGGATCATTTTAGAAGGTTGAATTTCCAAGTTGATGAATATCTTTCTTATTCAGATTCCGAAGTATACTATGTTAGGAAGAAGCAGTTGAAATATAAGGCAGCCTATGATTTTAAACCTCGAAGATCCAATCTTGATTTTTTAGGAGCTGAAGTTTGTAGTGTTGTCTTGGGTACCCTAGTGTGTTATTCATATTGTTTCTCTGTGATGTTCTAGCAAGGTTACCCAGTCTGTTTTTTTGTCTCAATAAATTCTTTTATAAATAAATAACACATTAATTTAATTGGTGTATTTCCCTGACACTATCACTTGGCACTCAAGGCTAGAGATGATCATTAACACTTTGTTTAAGAAGTCCCTAAATTTAGAGTTATCATGTATTAATCATTAGGATCTTAGACTTAAAAATTCACACTCTCCTAGTCTGAAGATATGCATGCTATATTTCATGCTCAATCTCCCTTAAAAGAATTTGACTATCACTCACATGCACAACTGCATTCATGATTGAGATGAGTCAAAGTATCACTGAGGAGACTGGGATTGGAAGCTTGAGTTTGGACTTGATCCATATGATGCTCGAGGATGGGATAAAATTAATGATGGCTTCATGAAACCTGAGTGTCAGCGTCTTAGCCAGTATGAGACATGTTCTCATGCTATCTCTTTACTTTGACCTAAAGTACCAGGGTATGATGACATTAATTTAATAAGTTTAACAGTGTGCGCCAATCTTTGATAAAAGCAATGGAGCTAGCCAAAAAGAAGGGAAGTTCCCTCAAATTAAAAATGATGATGAAAAATAAAAAAAGCTCATCCCATTACAAAGTAACATCATCTGAGCTATTATCTTCAAGGCGAGCGCTTCCAACCTTTAAATGCCCACTTGGACCAAAACATTAGGCTTTTATGAGTCAGCTAGTACCACAAAAAGGGCTCTGTATCATTTGTTCTACAAGTCTTTGTGCAAGTATATTAGATACCTTAAAAAGACACATCTCGATGTATTCTAGAAAAAACAAGTATAGACGACTCAAATATTTCCTTGACGGACACATTGATTGGCAAAAAATAAAATGAAAATTGTGTTGAGTTCTGGCACTTGAAAGAACCTTGTTCCAATGAGAGGAAGTGAAAATAAGTACACAATCCTATATCCTCCGTAATCTGGCCTTCATCTATATTATTGAAGTTTGACGAACTAAAGAGACAATGGATTGAGGCACGACTAGATTTATTCCCTAGAGTTGATGGTTGGGTCCTTGGGAGAGTTCTGAGATTAGAATTTGTGGTGATATTTTGACTCTACTCTCATGTTTACAGTCTACACTAAGGCATATATACATTGAGAGTTTAACAATTAGAGGAGTTGAAATCCTTTTAATTAATACTTGGATCAACTTAGAGTTTTAGGATTCTTAAAACCTAGTGTTCTAGGTTAAATCAAGCCTTGTATATCAACTTGCATATCTCAGAGATTTCACTAATTAAACTGACTCTCTAACAAATTCTTTATTTATCAGCTTGAGGACGAGCTTAGATTAAGTATAGGGGGTGATAAATCCCAGATTTATCATTATTAATTATCATCATTATCTCTCTTGCTTAAGTAAAATCACAAGATCCATTGACTAATTAACAATAATTAACAAATTATGTGTTGTAAATAATTGACACTAATTTTAATATTTTAATATAACTCTCTTATGTGATAATTTTTTATGTTTTTATTCCTCATTAAAAATTAAATGAAAATTAAAATAATATTGTATATAAATAAATTAGCATAAAATAAAACAAAAATACAAAAAGAATAATGAAAAGAAAATAAAAGAAAATTGTTTTATATGATTTTTAATTTATATTTATTTTTTATCTTTGTATAGATGGCCTCTGATCTCTTTGACTTCTACATGAATGTTGTAGATCTCATCGAGATCTACAACTATCATGTTCACCATTTTTCCAATCTGACTCTAACTATTTATTACTGAATTTCTCGGGTTTTTCATCATTTATCTTATTCTTATTGGGGGCACGTGGCACCTTTACAGCCGCTCATGTGGCCCCACCTCTTCAATCCAATCCACCTCATTCTGGACCGATGGATCTTGGTCCAATGGCCCAGACGTCTTCTTCAACCTCTGCCCACTCCTCTCCAATAGTTGCAACCCTTCATCCCTACTCAACTTCTCGCCATTTTCTCGACAACCTCCGATAACTTCTCTCTCAACCACTGTCGTCATTCTCTACACCAATCTATCCTAATCCTCACCCATTCCCTTGAACTTCCCAACATTCCCTCTCCTAGTCAGAGGTGGTGGTTGTAACCGCCACCTTGTCGTCAACCTCCAAACTTCCTCCCGCTTAAAACTTCGACCCCAACCTTCTTAACAGTATCCCGCTTTCATGTTAGGAACTCCTAGCCTCTCACCAATCCTGTGACAGAGAGAAAATGCGACGAAGAGCGACGACAGAGATACTTTCCGCTAGCGAGATCCATGGTGTTACAACCAAGTTTCAGCACTCTTGGTGACTGATCGAGTGCAGATTCTTGACCGGAATCCTATAGCTAAGACTGACAAATCCTCTAAGCTTTGTCTCAGGCTGTGACTTCTTCAAATTCAACATCGATTTAATTTTCATATTTCAGGTAAGTAATTCAGTTGATCGTCTTTTCCTTCAGTATATGCCTATTTATTTTGAATCATATGATTGCTAAAATCCCTATCCGATCGTTTGGAATCAATTGCCTCACATCCGTAATCCACGTGTATCTCCTTGTAAACCACCTCGCTTCTCCATCGTGTAGCTCACCCTATTCCATTATCTTCTTTTGCATGAAGAAGATAACCCATTTAGGTCTCGCATCCATCGCCTCCTTAGAGCCTTCATTCCATTCCAAATTGCTTCGTTTTGGCTTGTGCTTTGTACCTAACCCCAGCAGATTACCACTGATCGGAGATTTGAAGAGCCTTCGGATCTCTGATTTCTTCATCAGAGGAGCTTCATCGACAATGAGTTAGGGATCATTCTTCTCCTTTCAGACATCATTCTCGTCTTCGCCATACTGTTACGAAGGTCTGCAAACCTTCAACGTCGACGAAGGAGAGAGGAGGAGGAATTCAAGAGTCGTCGAAGCACAAGCTTTGTGTCGCCGCTCGCGGAGGAGTTTAGCCAGAGGAGGAGATACAACCACCGTTGATCTCCACATTTTAGGTGTGATCCAATGGTTGCAATCACGCCATGTCTACTAACCGAAGCAACGCTTCAACCCTTAGGTTCGGAGTCCGAGCCTATATACGAGCCTTGTGTCGAGCATCGTACGTTTGACACATGGTCCGAGCCTCATTACCAAACCTCACCAGATCACGTGGAAGAACGAGGCCCTGATATATAATTCGAATTGCTTTTCGTTTTTGGCGATTCAAAATGTTGCAATGAAAAAATCCAGTCCCCTGACTGTTCTGCCACCGTGCCAGCGACTCGTTGTGCTCAATTATGCCTTGCTACGGCGTCCTGACTTCCTCCCGTTTTCCGGACCGCGAAGGCTCTGTCCCTCAGCCCGCAAGTATAGAGTTTTTCCCATTTTTCATTATATAAAATCAAGAAAGAAAAATGTCGAGCGAGTCGACCAGATAAACTACCCACCTCGCAGTGTCCCGCCCCTGTGTATATATATATACACATATATACATATATATACACATATGTACATATATATATATATACATATATATACATATACACATACTTGCGCACGTGATTGTGAAATTTGCAGCACCAGCCCCCGACTTCTCAAGAATTGCAAATAAGTCCCCCTGCATTGTGAAAATTACATAATACCCCCTATGAGTTATAGTATTTGCATTTTAATCCGTGTGTGTCCTTATCTATAATAAAATTTGGAGTTTTCTTTAAAAAATGCCCCTGGATTGATTGTTCAATAAATTTTATCTATAAAGCTAATTAAAGTGATTTTGGTCTCATTTGAAAGCTATTTTGTTGCTATTTCTATTAGTGTGCTCCATGGTTATTTTTGATTTGAAAATCATGCTTGATTTATTTCATCTTCTAAGTGCTTAATTATATCCTTAATTGAAGTTGAAATTGACATTGTTTTGAGCAATTGATCCCGATTAATTTCTTGCTTCTTAATGGATAATTATTAGTTAATTTTGATCATCACCATTAAGTTAGTAATTTATTTAACTGCTTGTTAAAAGTTATTTGAGTAACAAAGTGAAATTGAATGTCATTAGTACTTTGAAATGCTTTCTAGATCAAATATTGATAGGATCCATCTGTGGATTTAATTTTAGATCTCATTAGATTTTCTATTAATTCAAGATATTATTGTGATTAACTGCAGTTGTTCTTTATGTTTTTAATTGCATTGTGAGTGATATAAGCTATTTGTTTGTGCATCATGATTTTCTTATAATTCCGGTGCATAGAAAATAGGTGTTAAAAATCATCTCTTTTGTGAATTGTGCATTTGCTTAATTTACTTAATCTAAGAATTGCTACTTAAGATATTTGACATTTAAATTTAATCACTAAATTGCTCGCATCCTTGTTTTCGATCCTGGACGTCCCAGGTTATAAATTAAAGTTGAGTCCTCCTCACAGAGATTATTCATTCAGTTCTGTATGACACACTAAGTGCCCATGCTACAACAGATCTATATTAATACACACATTTAGAGATTCATCAGATGATGCCGTTGACGGGGACCACATCATCTTTTTTGAACTTGCATTGCTTTTCCATCTTCCTCCTCTAATTTTGATAACTTAGTCCAAAGAAAAAAATTAGATAAAATTATTAGGACTATTGCATAAAAAATACTCAAAAAAGTGAAAACCATACAATCAAAAAAAGGGATTATTAAGAAAACCTTGACCTAATTAAAATTGATCGATCAAATTTTATTGTATTGGTTTCACAACACCTTCATTGTACTCAAGTACCTTCTAGACTGAACAAGGCACGATCCTTAAGGAATAGAGCCTAAATCCCAACCTAGATATTGTTTTGTCTATCGCCTAGATTCACAAAGTATTGGCGCTTCTATCGTACATGGGTAAGTAGGTCTTTGTCTTCATAGAGGTATCTGTCTCATCGTTCCACGTCTGAGTAGGGTCTTGTCTGCTTGCGGACTCGATTTCGATGTATTGGTTTTGCCTATCAGCTTCCTCCTCTACTTCTTTGATTGGGTAGTGGTCTAGATTTGATAACAAGGACCTCTAAAAAGTACATGTTGCTGGTTATAAAGGAAGTGTAAAGTACACTATGATTGTCGGGTCAGTACTTACCTGCCTATAGGATTAGCCATAAGGACTAAATTTACCAAGATTACCTAATACAAACAATAAAATTAACAAGATAATTGTCGAACTCTTATGGCTCACTATGTTGAGTTGGTGAACCTACCCTTGTTTTAAGGTTTGGTTGATTCGTTTAAAGCATGTCAAGATCAAAAATATCGACCTTAGCTCCTTTTTTTCTAACACTTCTATTCTCACATCTTTTCCTTCCTTGCTCATTTTTTGAGCCTTCTCTTCTCAATCCCTCTTGAATTCTTCATACCCTTCATCTACTCCTTCATCATCACTTATCTTGTCTCCCAAGATGTGGCATCCAAGATGGCTTTGTTCGAATTTTGCGAACATCAACATCGATTCCTGGATGCTGACCTCTTTAATAATATGGGGTGATCTCCAAGAAGTAAGTTCAAACCTTGTGGACTTCTATTTGGACTCCCTGATCTTCTTTCAGTTTAAAGGTCGAGATGACTCTTGTCCCAATCTTTCTCCCTTCACCACTTTTCCTTCACCAATAATTCCACTATTCGAGTCAGACTCATCTCAAACTTGCTCATTCTTTTCTATTGATTGATCAAATTTTATTTCAATTTAGATTCCATACCCGATCAGGAGCCTGAGTTACCGGACCGGGTTATTTGAGTTACCTTGTTAGAGGAGGTTGCTTCTTAGCCATTTCTGATGTGGAGAGTTACATCTCACTTACACAGTACAAGTAAGAATTATAGTCATCAGAAATTTGCGTTTGAGGATTTGTTCTGACCTGACTATTGAGGAGTCTTGAATAGAAGACTTGTGGAACTTGAAGTCTGTTAGGTCTTAAGTTCAGGTCCCAATGAGGTTCCGCCACACAATTAATCCAAAGGTCGAGTCAAGCTCAATTTTCAACTTTTGTTCATGACCTTGGTATGGAACCCAAAATCATTTCACTCTTGCATTTCATTTCAGTTGCTCGGGGACGAGCAAGGTTTAAGTATAGGGGGTTGATGAATTTGTGATTCATCACTCTAAAAGTTGAAAATAGAGCTTTATTCCCAAGTAATTAAATGCATGTTTCCACTTATATTGCATAATTAGCATTCATACATGCAAGCATAATATCTGCATTTTAGCATTCATATTTTCATAAAATAAGAAGCCAAATTCACTTGTAAATATTCACCTGTATATTCACCATAAATACCCTATTTGTATATATTTTATACAACTCCAAATCCAATAAAACCAACTCTATAGTGTGTATATTACTAACACTAATAAAGGAAAAATATCAAAAAAAAATACTAACTTGTAAAATTGACCAATAAAACCCCGATCCAAGTTTGAAACTAAGAGCCTTAAAATACGCATATCTCTCTTATACAGCCTCTGAATTAGTTCTACTCACTATTAAAGTAATATACATTCAAAGACCTTCAAAACAAGACCAATTTCATTAAAATCGGAGCTTGTATGCAAAACTTGGGTTTTAGGCCCCTTTTGTATATTGTACATATTGACCCATTTGCCCTTTATTTTATCCTTTTATTTTCTTAATTATTAAAAATAAAAAAATAGATTAAGTTGTAAATATTATTTTTTTATTTTCTCTATTTTTATTTTGATTTTTCTCTTTTAAAAAAATGACAAAAAATTACAAAAGATAAAATGCGGTATTTTATATCTATAAGGTACACCCAAAAAAATGTTTTTTACATATGACTTCTTTTGATTTTCCGCCCTTCAAAAAGGTTGTAGATCTCGTCGAGACGAGCAACTTTCGTGTTGACCACTTTTTGATTTAATCCCTTTTGTTATTTCTTTTTTATTTCTGTTTACATTTAATTTTTGAATTTTCTAGGAGCGACATGTGGCAGCTCCTGGAGCCGCCACATGTCACCCATTTATTTTATTATTTTCGGATTTATTTTATTATTTTCGAATTTATTAATATTATTATTTTAATTATTTTTAGTAGCCAACTATATTATTTTATTATTTTATTTCTTTTATTTCCCTTTTACTTCTTCCTCCTTACTTGTCTTCCACTCCAAGTCACCACTCTCCCCACTATTCCATTCTCCCCTCTTCTTCTCCAACTTCCCTCTCCTCTCCCTATTTATTTCCATCATCCTCCACCATTTTTTTCATCCGTTGATTCGAGAGAAGAGAGGTCGAGCCCCTTCAACCTACAGGTGACAGCTGAAGGAGACAAGTTGAGCGACGACAACCTTTCAGGCGAGATCCGCGGCATCACCATTGCCACGTCGCGAGATCCAATTGGACTTGCTCAGCTTCAAAGGACTCCGCCATCCTTCTCGAGGCCACGATCGGAGTTGCAACTTAGCTCCTCCAAATTACGACGAATCACAGGTAAGCAACCCTCTTCTTTTCATTATCATTTTATTTTTTATCTAACAAAATTTCTTTGATTCATATCACAATCACAAAACATAATCGCATTTTCATCACTACATTTTTTCCACCAAACAACACCATCATTCATCATCATAACCATTATCATCATACATCACATACACACTACATCTTTATTACATTTTTATTTCCAAAAAATATTAAAAAAAAGAAGCAGAACCGTCAACAACCCTCCTCCTCCAGCTGTGGCAACCAGCTGCAGCGGACCCTCCAACGACGGTGCTCAGCCTCGTGCGGCTACCAGCCCTGGTCACACGCAGCCTCATCGCTCCCCCGCTAGCCCCAAGCGTCGCCGCTGCGCACGTGCGCTCCGCCCGTCCACCACGTGCGCGGCCCCCGACCGCACTCCGTCCGCTCCTCGTAAGTCCTCCACCGCCGCCCATCAGCGTACGGAGCTCGTGCCGTGCGTGTGGCACCGCCCCGCCGTAGCCACCCCGCGCACTCCTCTAACGCTGTTCTCGAGCGCGGCGCGCCACACGCAGCCCAGTCGTGCATGCCGCACCACCGCCTCGCAGAGCCACCGCCTCTTCACCCCAGCTCGTCGGCGCGCCTCCACATGCGGCCAACCGTGCCCCTGCACGCGACACTCCACCAGCCACTCTTGCAACTCCGCCTCGCACGCTCGCCCCCGCTGCCCCATGCGCCGCCGCATTTAAGGTCCGCCGCCCACGTCCCTGCGTGCTCTAGTGGGGAAGAGGTGGGTTCCATTCTTGGAACCCACGATTATCAAAGGTCCATTTTTTATTATTTGTGAATATTGCATAGTTAGTCCGTCATATTTATATATTTCCAAAGTGCCCCTGTGCACATTTCTACATTGTTTCTTTCATTTCTGTATTGCATTTATACCCCTGACTTCTCATGAATATTTGGACCGCAAAATAGCATCATTTTATTTAATAAAAAATAGCATGTAGTAGATCAACAAAATCTTTATCTCGTGGCTATTTATTTACATTTTTGTGAGCATTAGATATTTTATTAAAAATCAGAGATTACCAATATGTGATATTTTGTTCATTTATGCTCTGAAATTCGCATATAGTCATTTATTGCTCCAAAAATTGTGAAAAATTTGTGAATGATGCAACTAAGTGTGCTTTAATTACAGTCCAAATTTCGTCCAATTAGGAGTTGTTTTATGTATAAAATAATTTATAGAGTGATTTCTGTAATTGATTTTTAATTAAATCCAAAAATATTATTTTTGAGAAATTTCAACTCTCCTTATTAAAATATCTATTTGAGATAATTCATTCTCTGGATGATTTGATTACTGGATTTATTAGGAATTAAATACCTGCAGTCTCTCTGTTTTCAGTAAAAAATTCATAAAAAATATAAAGTGTCAGAAAATTTCAAAAAAAATTAGTGTAGCTTAATTTTATCATTTTTATCTTCTAGTAAATTTTAAATGATTTTTGCATATCATTTGCACGAAAAATTGCATAAAACCCCAAAAAAGTTTACATTTTTCATTTGTGCATTTTAAAGCCAAAAATTCAAAAAAAAACATTTTGCACTCGTTGTTGGATTAGGTTTTAGGAAAAATATCACTTGGCTGATTTGAACTTATTTCACATTAAAATTAAATTTGTCTAAGTCGGTTCTTTTCATATTAACATAATCCAATTCATATTCTACATTTGTCATTTTTATTGCATTAAAAAATACCAAAAAACCACTTGGAAAACTGTAATCCAATCCCTCTAACTTAATCTTGAGTTGTTCCTTTGCCTCCTAGAGTCGGTCATGGGGCTTGCCCAGGCTAAACAAACATAAAACCACATATTACATTCATTCGTTGATTAATCGATTTGTGCGGTTATTTTTTATCGATCCGGATTTATCCGACTGCAACGAAATAGTCAATCCGACAACATTAAAAAGGGTAGGTCCACTTTTCATCAAATGGCGCCGTTGCCGGGGAGGCAAATGGCTTAGATCAATTTAGAAAATTAGATTTATGTTTTCTATTCATTCGGGTAGTCTGATCCCCGAATCATCTTGTAATTATTTCATTTTTCCAATTATTTTTTTTATTTTTCATTCTCTCTCTCTCACTGATATTTTTATCTTTCTGTGCGAGGGCCCGGTAGACTTGGAGCGGCTTTCTTGAAGTCGATGCATCTTGAAGTGCATCGGAGGCCGACGATTCGTCGATCAAGTCGGTTGTTGAGATGCCAGAAAGATTTTCTTTTTTGTCAACTTGCAAAAAAAGTGTCTGCATTTACAGCAGTTCCCGTTTGGGATCTCACGCGTGTAAGTCATAATAAAACGTGTCCCCGTGTGTTGTGTGGTTGATTTACGTAGAATAGGACCTGCACTTGCGGCTCTTAGAGCTTCCTAGGACTGATCATGCTCGTAAAATTTAGGACCACACTTCACATATAAAAGACACACTTAGACCGCAGGACTTAGCCAAACATAATCTGTTCTTCACTCGCTAATAGAACTGCCTGTCTAGGAGCGGCTTTTCATCGCTTGCATTCATTTAGTATAAAAATTTCAATTCAGTATTGCATCCCGCATTGTAGAGAGTTGGGGTCACTGTAAGTATTCTTGCTCAAGCATTCATCATCATTTTCTCGATTGCATCAGCTTTTTCCGATTCTCTCTCTCTCTCAGTTTTCTAAACCTAGGATAAAGGAATTGGGACTGGACGGTAGACGTGATTGCTTGTGTGGATTAATATCAGTGACAACTAATCTTTAAAATCGGGACTGCTAATTGAATTGAACCAAAAAATTGACTAAAATTAACCCTTTTTTGCGGGAAATCAACCCCGACCTTGTTTTCAGGCTGAGTGAGGGTACTTGAGTGTGTGTGAACACCTTAAGACAGAGCCCAAATCCCCGCCTTCCATATCACGTTCCGACTGATCCTAGCAAATATCACAAGTTGAATTATTCAGGTTCATTGACTAGTACCAAGTAGCCTCCGCCTGTCACAGGTAGATAGGGATGAAATTGTGGTACTTCGTGACAAGTTGCCAGTAACCCCCCCGGGTTGAAGTTCCGGCCTTGTCAGCCTCCACCTGCTTGCAGGTAGATAGGGGCAGGTCTTTGAATCCATCAACTTGGGATAGGAGCGAAGAAAGGAAGGAGCGTCGGTATCTTAGGCAACATGTTAAACATGGAAGACGCATCCAGCTCTGAGCCGACTTCCCTATAGGTCGCGTAACTCTTTGCTACTTGTCTGAAAATTCACACTTAAAATCAACCAGACCAATCGGACTCGGTTTCGGGTCCTTCACCGTGTTGAGTGTGAACTTGGGGTTTGCTCTTGCGTTTGTCTGTGTGTTTGTCCGTGTGTGTTATCCTGTGTAATTGCACATTTTCTACCTCAATCTGCTTACACTCATCAGTTCCTCTTCAAGATGTTGGGATATTAGTCCCCATACCCTGTGACCTCTGGTCAATCCTCATCGACCATATATCGATCATCTTCACCTTCTCATTCTTCCATGTATCCTCCGCCAACCACAGGAGACCCTTACCCGTGGTCGGTTCCATCTCAACCCAATTATGAAGTCAGAACTTCGATTGACTTCTCCACTTCTTCGCATTTCTCATCTACTCCATATTCTAACACCCCGGATCCACTTCCACCTTGGGATGACTGTCCTTATTCTCGAGAGCTTGCAGGAATCAAAGAATCGAATGAAGAGCAAGCCACTGCTGAGACAGATGATTGGCAAAATTATATGCCCCCAAATACTTCATTCTCACCTCAAGTAAAGATCAGACAACAATTTACATATACACATCCTAACTTGACCTTAGGGCATAACATGGTCAATTGAACAACCCGAATGGAGAGGCTCGCACATCATGATTTTCCAGACTTGATTGACTTTAGTGATCAAGCTTCTATTAACCAGCCTTCATTCGGAGAGCCTATACATTCACAAGATTGGACTCATGAGCTAGACTTATCAGTCCCTGTTTCATTGACTCCATCAAATGAGGCTCTAACCAATATTTGCCATTTGGATGGTCCATACTCGACCCAGCATTACATGCCATAGTCTAGGTATGTTGAGTATGAGACCCCAACATCTCAGCAGTCTCCTCCTATTGAGCAGAACTCTCCCATGATTTGTCATGAGAACATTTTGGAGGATGACATTTCTCAACTTATCGCAAAAAATGAAACATTAGGTAACAAGTTAAGAGATGTAATGGAAATATTACACTCAATTTCTACCAGCTTAGGAATGAAAGTGGAAAAGGACATGAGTAGTTTTGAGGTTGAAAACATAGCAAACATTAGGGAACCCACACAAGGTGTATAGCTGGAGTCCATTCTATCTCCCTCTTCTACTAACCCCTTGCTTCCAATCCAGAGTCTGGTCATTCATCCACCAAAAATACCAAAAAATTGAAAACCCAAAAAAGTCACATAAAAATTGAAAATGAAAAAGACCTAAAAAAATTGGATCATGCCCTAAGGGAAGCACTCGATGAAGAATTGATTTTCAAACTTCCCTTAATCAAGGCCATAGATCACTTTCCCGACCTCAAATGATTTGTGAGAAGTAAAATGATGTCCAAGAGGTCGGGCAACAAGAGGACAAGGACTGAAAGACACATAGTGTCTATGGCCACCTCCTTAGTGATGGGGAGAAAGACCAAGAGCCGTAGAGTGAAGCGGTTGCCCCGAGTTGAATGTGAAATCAAAGACACTATCTTCACCCATGCAAGAATTTATGATGACTCCTCGATAAATATCCTCCCGACCTCTGTGTTTGACAAGCTCAAACTCAGGCCAATCAGAAAGTCTAGAGAGACCGTTCAGGTGGTTGATCGATCCATCAAACGGTCAAGAGGAAACATTTCAATCATCGTTACTTTCAAGGTGCTCTACTCCAGGTGGACTTCACGGTCATTGACATCGAGCACCGAGGAGAGTTTACCCAGTCTCCGATTATTCTTAGGAAGCCATTCTTAGCCTTGACTAAGGCGACTATAGATTGCGAGACTCGGGAGATCGATTTTTCAGCATTGAGAGCGCTTTGACCTCACCCACTCTTTGATACATTTTACTCTAAGGTGACCCGCACATCCACTGACAGTCGTGACAATCTAGAGGTAGATGAGTCCCACCTCTCTTCTACACCTGAGAGATTGACTGTCCAGACGACCATTGGTTTAGAGACTCCCCCACACCTTCACTTCATCAACTGCTTGCACCACCACTGTGACAGCTTCTAAGGAGGACTCCCATCCAGAAGCTATCATTGAGTCGGACACGACCTTTGTGGATTGACTTGATCATTTCGATGATCCGACACAAGAGCCTAATAATGCCAAGCCAAGTGAGATCACTAGCACTTTCTCGAGATGTGTGTTGACCCTTCAGGAATATTCTAATCTATATGGTGATTCGTCTGATGAGGAACCCATGGTCAGCACCGCACCACATCCTGGACCTTCAAAGGAAACAACCAAGACTAAATTGACTCCACATAAAAACACGGTTGCTCCCTCTTCTAGTCGGCTATCTAGTAAGAGGAAGTCGAGAATTGATTCCTAAAGATGTTCCCCAGAACCTCTCAAGGCGCGTCGCTCTCATCTCCCTCTCAATGATTCAGGATCTAGAAAACCAACTAAGAAAATTTCCTTCAACATTCCGGAGAAGGAAGTTTCAGAGGAATCCTCATCAGGTCCGGACAAGGTGATTTATATGAGTGAGCTCAGTTCGGTTGTTCTTAAGCCGTATCTAAGCAAGCAGCCGTGTGTCGACCCGTATTGGACGATCCCTTCACCTCACTACTATTCATTTGAGGACGATTCCGATAGCGACACACTTGTATATTACCCACCTCCTCGTGCCCGCAAGAAGGTTCGTCACAAACCTTCTTAATTCATGTATATTCTCAATCCTCCTTGTATATATTTTCATTCCCTCCCCAGTGATTCGAACCACTCACCCCGGCTCCATATCATTTCATTTTATGGCTATACTTAGGATGATCAGATCCTAAGTATAGGGGGAGAGTGATCAAGTCTCTTCACCATTCATTGTATATTCTCTAGATCTCATCGGTTCTCACACTCTCTCTTGTCCTATACTTAGGCTGACCAGAGCCTAAGTACAAGGGGGACCGATGTCCGCCGTGTATATACTCCTCCATTTCCCCTCTTAACCTCGCCCGCCCCATTTTTGATCTTCTTCTACACTTAGGCTGCCATAGCCTAAGTATAGGGGGCGGAGCAGCTTCTATACATTTTGTTATTTTAGCTCTCCTACGCTTAGCATGAGCTATGTCTTTTTCCTCGCTTTTCGTGCTCTGAGGATATAGCACACTCTAAGTATAGGGGGCGTGTATATATTACATATATACTTTACCCATAGCTCGTACTTTCGTGTGTTTTCGCGTATTTTTATATATATTTTGCAATAATTACAGTTGGGTAAAAATTGAAAAAAAAATTACTTGTTGTATAATACTTGTAAATCTTTTGAAAAATTGAAAAAAAAATTGTATACTTATATATTGTATAACACTTGTATAATTTGTATAATACTTATAAACTCTTGTAAATTGTTGTAACATAGGAGGTATACCAAAGTTTTGAAAAAAACAACAAAAAAAACAAAACAAAAAATAGGCTTCTTATTTACTCTTGCATATCATCCTTGCATTCAAAAAAAAGAGTCTTGCATTTCATTCATCTGCATAGCATGTCATCTGCATCTCATCTGCATCTCATCCGCATATCTTGCATATGAAGGTGAAAAGCTAGTGGGTTCTGAACCAAGTTATGAGTAGATGTTTAGGCAGGACTTGATTTGACCTTAATCCACATAATTTCATAGGAACCTTATAGGAACTGGAGTTAAGATTTCTCAGGTCAAGTGACTTAATTCTTTGAGTCCACAAGTCTATGTTCACATGTCATCTTTGTTAGTCTAAATATAATATCTCGTGCACATGCATGATTCTTTTAGATAATGACCTAACTTGGGCAAGCACAATGCACGTAGCTCTTCATTGATGAGGTGGGGAGGAGGTAGAATCCTTTAGCTTGGAGTAGCACACGGGTGGAAACATCCGTCCTCCTCTAGGGAGGGCAGTGCATCTCAACCTAGTCTGGTAGTGTTGATGCCTAAAGACGGGATGCTGTGGGTTGCAATAATGCTTCAAAAGAGGGATAGTCTATTGGCTCAAAAGGAAAAACTCCTGATGTACATGCTTCACCTTGTATATAGCTCAAAAAAATAAAAAAAAGAAAAAAAAATGCAAAAACTCCAAAAAAATCAGACAGGTCCAAGTGAAAATTAAATACCTGTCGGAGTATGTATATTAGCAAGAAGTCTGCAGCTGGATGACTTGGCTACACTGGTCAGGCATCCCGGGATAGGTAGCTACACTGGCTACCGTCCATTCTTTTCTCCACCACCTCCTCTTGAGTTGGTCGCACATGAACTTAGATGGGAATACCCCTCTCCTCGAGGAGAGAGTTACCAGACTGAGTTATTTGAGTTACCTTGTTAGAGGAGGCTGCTTCTTAGCCATTTCTAATGTGGAGAGTTACATCTCACTTACACGGTACAAGTAATAATCATAGTCATCAGAAATTTACGTTTGAGGATTTGTTCTGACCTGACTATTGAGGAGTCTTGAATAGAAGACTTGTGGAACTTGAAGTCTGTTAGGTCTTAAGTTCAGGTCCCAATGAGGTTCCGCCACACAATTAATCCAAAGTTCGAGTCAAGCTCAATTTTCAACTTTTGTTCATGACCTTGGTATGGAACCCAAAATCATTTCACTCTTGCATTTCATTTTAGTTGCTCGGGGACGAGCAAGGTTTAAGTATAGAGGGTTGATGAATCAGTGATTCATCACTCTAAAAGTTGAAAATAGAGCTTTGTTCTGAGTAATTAGATGCATATTTCCACTTATATTGCATAATTAGCATTCATGCATCCAAGCATAATATCTGCATTTTAGCATTTATATTTGCATAAAATAAGAAGATAAATTCACTTGTAAATATTCACCTGTATATTCACCATAAATACTCTATTTGTATATATTTTATACAACTCCAAATCCAATAAAACCAACTCTATAGTGTATATATTACTAACACTAATAAAGAAAAAATATCAAAAAAAACTAACTTGTAAAATTGACCAATAAAACCCCAATCCAAGTTTGAAACTAGGAGCCTTAAAATGCGTATATCTCTCTCATGCAGACTCTGAATTAGGTCTACTCACTTTTAAAGTAATATACATTCAAAGACCTTCAAAACAAGACCCATTTCATTAAAATCGGAGCTCGTATGCAAAACTTGGGTTTTGGGCCCCTTTTGTATATTGTACATATTGACCCATTTGCCCTTTATTTTATCCTTTTATTTTTTTAATTATTAAAAATCCAAAAAAAATAGATTAAGTTGTAAATATTATTTTTTATTTTCCATATTTTTATTTTGATTTTTCTCTTTTAAAAAATGACAAAAAAATTACAAAAGATAAAATGCGGTATTTTATATCTATTAGGTACCACCCAAAAATATATTTTTTACATATGACTTCTTTTGATTTTTGGCCCTTCACAAAAGTTGTAGATCTCATTGAGACAAGCAACTTTCGTGTTGACCACTTTTTGATTTAATCCCTTTTGTTATTTCTTTTTTATTTTTGTTTACATTTAATTTTTGAATTTTCTAGGAGCGACATGTGGCCGCTCCTGGAGCCGCCACATGTCACCCCTTTATTTTATTATTTTCGAATTTATTTTATTATTTTCGGATTTATTATTATTATTGTTTTATTATTACAATTTTTATTATTTTTAGTAGCCTACTATATTATTTTATTATTTTATTTCTTTTATTTCCCTTTTACTTCTTCCTCCTTACTTGTCTTCCACTCCAAGTCACCACTCTCCCCATTATTCCATTCTCCCCACTTCTTCTCCAACTTCCCTCTCCTCTCCCTTTTTATTTACATCATCCTCCATCATTTTTTTCATCCGCCGATTCGAGAGAAGAGAGGTCGAGCCCTTCAACCTACATGTAACTGCTGAAGGAGACAGGTTGAGCGACGACAACCTTTTAGGCGAATCTGCGGCAACACCATTGCCGCGTCGCGAGATCCAATTGGACTTGCTCAGCTTCGAAGGACTCCGACATCCTTCTTGAGGCCACGATCGGAGTTGCAACTTAGCTCCTCCAAATTACGATGAATCACAGGTAAGCAATCCTCTTCTTTTCATTGTCATTTTATTTTTTCTCTAACAAAATTTCTTTGATTCATATCACAATCACAAAACATAATCGTATTTTCATCACTACATTTTTTCCACCAAACAACTCCTTCATTCATCATCATAACCATTATCATCATACATCACACACACACACTACATCTTTATTACATTTTTATTTCAAAAAAAATAAAAAAAGAAGCAGAGCCGTCAACAGCCCTCCTCCTCCAACCGCGGCAACCAGCCGCAGCGGACCCTCTAACGTCGGTGCTCAGCCTCGTGCGGCTACCAGCCCTGGTCGTACGCAGCCTCATCGCTCCCCCACCAGCCCCAAGCACCGTCGCTGTGCACGTACGCTCCGCCCGTCCACCACGTGCACGACCCCCATCCGTACTCCGTCCGCTCCTCATCAGTCCTCCACCGCCGCCCATTTGCGCGCGGATCTCGCGCCGTGCGTGCGGCACTGCCCCGCAGTAGCCACCCCGCACGCTCCTCCAACGCTGTTCTCGACCGCGGCGCGCCGCACGCAGCCCAGTCGTGCGTGCCGCACCGCCGCCTCGCGGAGCCACCGCCTCTTCACCCCAGTTCGTCGCCGCGCCTCCACATGCGGCCAACCGCGCCCCTGCACGCGATGCTCCACCAGCCACTCTCGCAACTCCGCCTCGCGTTCTCTCCCCCGCTGCCCCGTGCGTCGTCACCTCCAAGGTCCGCTGCCCACATCCCTGTGTGCCCTAGCGGGGAAGAGGTGGGTTCCATTATTGTAACCCACGATTATCAAAGGTCCGTTTTTATTTTTTATTATTTATGAATATTGCATAGTCAGTCCTTCATATTTATATATTTCCAAAAGTGCCCCTGTGCACATTTCTACTTTGCTTCTTTCATTTCTGTATTGCATTTATACCCCTGACTTCGCATGAATATTTAGACTACAAAATAGCATCATTTTATTTAATAAAAAATGGCATGTTGTAGAGCAACAAAATCTTTATCTCGTGGCTATTTATTTACATTTTTGTGAGCATTAGATATTTTATTAAAAATCAGATATTACCAATCAGTGATATTTTGTCCATTTATGCTCTGAAATTCGCACATAGTCATTTATTGCTCCAAAAATTGTGAAAAATTGTGAATGATGCCTCTAAGTGTTCTTTAATTACAGTCCAAATTTTGTCCAATTAAGAGTTGTCTTGTGCATAAAATAATTTATAGAGTGATTTCTGTAATTGATTTTTAATTAAATCCACGAATACTATTTTTGAGAAATTTCAACCCTCCTGGATTCCTTATTAAAATATCTATTTGAGATAATTCATTCTCTGGATGATTTGATTACTGGATTTATTAGGAATTAAATACCCGCAGTCGCTCTATTTTCAGTAAAAAATTCATAAAAAAATATAAAGTGTCAGAAAATTTCAAAAAACTAGTATAGCTTAATTTCATCATTTTTATCTTCGAGTAAATTTTCAATAATTTTTGCTTATCATTTGCACGAAAAATTGCATGAAACCCCAAAAAAAGTTTACATTTTTCATTTGTGCATTTTAAAGCTAAAAATTCAAAAAAAAACATTTTGCACTCATTGTTGTATTAGGTTCTTAGGAAAAATATCACTTGGCTGATTTGAACTTATTTCACATTAAAATTAAATTTGGCTAAGTCGGTTCTTTTCGTATTAATGTAATCCAATTCATATTCTGCATTTATCATTTTTATTGCATTAAAAAATACCAAAAAACCACTTGGAAAACCATAATCTAATCCCTCTAACTTGATCCCGAGTTGTTCCTTTGCCTCCTTGAGTCGACCCTAGGGCTTGCCCAGGCTAAACAAATATAAAACCGCATATTACTTTCATTCATTGATTAATCGATTTGTACGGTTATTTTTGATCGATCCGGATTTATCCGACTGCAACGAAATAGTCAATCCGACAACATTAAAAAGGGTAGGTCCACGATTCATCAGGTAACGACCTGGGAGGAGCTCAAATTAGACTTCCTACACAAATACTATTCCATGGGTCGTATATACCAGATGCGAGTGTTGATCTCTAACTTCTCCCAAATGTCCCACAAACCATTTCACGAGGCGTGAAAATGATTCAAAGATCTTATAGAGAAGTGTCCCCTTCACGATTTGTCGAAGACCCACTTGGTCGAGAACTTCTTCAGGGGCTTGCACCAAGAAAGCCAATGACTTGTAGATGTCGCATGCAGAGGATCGCATTTCAACAAGGATGGAGGCATCGTATGACAGATCTTCGAGTAGATGGCCGAGGGCTCAGTTGCTCTATCTATGTCTCGGGTGTTTCAGAAAGCTCCATCGATCCCACACAATCCTGTGAATGCAGCATCTTATCATGAAGAAGAAAGACACATGTGTTCCAACCTCAACATTATCAAGAACCATCTCTCTAAAGTTGATATCATTGAAAAGCGATCACAAGACCTTGACAAATTAAGTGATCGAATAAAGAACCAAGTTGTTGGACAAGCTCGATCAGATTTCCAAGTAGCTTGAGCTACTGGTGAACACAATCAACGCCTGCCACTCTATGAAGGAACCAAATGAGCATTCTCCAAAAATGAAGGAACAACCCCATAAGCAGAATTAGGGGCCACCCTTGTCAGTTCGGCATGTGTATTATGTGCAGACACCTGACCAGGGATTATCTCCACAACAACATATGGTTGTGTACCATCCAGAATCCCATGCTTACACCGAGCCATTCTATCCACCACCTCCACAGATCCAAGAGGTGAATGCTGCGTGGGACAACGAACAAGCACTGACCCATCATGAATGGCAATCTCAAGGTCAGAATGCAACCATCTAGCCATTCAACCCATAACAGGGTGGATGGAATCTCCAGCAACACCAGTTCCATCAGTCTCTACACTAGGGCCATAAGTGGAGAATGCAGTACCAGCATTAGCAACTAGTATATAGACAACTCTACCATCAACAACAACCAGTTGCTTAATATCAGACTCAATTCCCCCCTCCTCGATTCCAACACCAGCAGTATCCTCATCATCACCTCTAGCCCTACTACCAGCAACAATACTACCAGCAGTCTCAGGTCGCACAGATTGTCGATTCTTCAGAGGCCACTTATGTGAATCTTTCTCTATATTGCTTGACTCAGTTGATAAAAAATATGAACACGATGAGCCAGAAGCTAGATAACCTCACTATCGCAAAGACAGTCTTTCCTGCACAGGTTGAGGCGAACCCCAACAACTTCTGAAGAAATAAGTAGGTAGACCGTAGTGCCACATCACCTCCAGAGTTAGGTATAAATTCCTTTATATCATCTAATGTTATCAATCTCAGAAGTGGTAGGACACTACAGTTAACTGCTACACAAAAGAGGAAGAATAAAGCTTCTATTGGCGAATCTTCATCACCACCAGTTGATGCTGCACTAAATTCTGGATTCGATGAGGAAGGAGGAGCACCACCCTAGAAAAAACGAAAAAATGAAGAAAATAAAAAAGAACCAAGCAATAACAGGCGAGGTCGAGTCGATGTAGGCAATGAGACTCTAGCGCCAACAGCAAATCATGTGCAGCCAACATGATTGAATTTCCTTCTTTTATTATCCCTTATGTTGTGGATGATTGTACCATACTTAATCATCCAGTTTTACAAAATAACACTTGTTTGAATGAAAATCCTATTTTGATGACACATTCCATTCCTCGATGCATTGAAATAAAAGCAGTAAAAAATTGAAAACAGCCTTGTCTAGTCCCAACATTGTGGAATTATTGCAAAATATAATGTTAAAAATACCGTTGCTCAAAGCGATGGAGTACATGTATGTGATGAAGAAAGGATTAAAGGTGGCATGTACAACTAAGCGTCGCAGAAGAGGATGCGGGAAACATGTCAAGCACATCCTGACCATGGCAAACTTTAATGCTATCAACAACCTCCCAAGCAAAAAGGACACAAGAGCACCTCTCATCAATGCGAGATGTTCAACCAAGAGTTTGAAAGAACACTTCTTAACTATGTATCATCTATCAATATGATGCCAGTGTCACTACTCAAAGAATTGGGGTTAGGACCGCTGATTCAACAAGAATGATTCAACAGATTACAGACACATCAGTGAAGTGGTCAAGGGGAATTTTGGAGGATGCCATCGTCACAATTCAAGGGATGCAATTACCAGTGGACTTTATAGTCCTAGACATGTACACCTCGTCACCCTTACTTCATACCCCGATCATATTGGGACGATCGTTCCTTCGAACTACCAAGCAATGGTCGACTATGGCAGCAAAAAATCACCTTTCGCTCGAGCACCTATAAGGTCCTAATTGAAATGATCCAAGTACGAAAGCTCGTAGAATCTGTATCTGAAGAGAGTGAGTAGATTCAAAAAGAGACAGAAGATTGTGATTTTCTTATAAAAATCAGAAACACAGCATTATTCTTGGATGATAATGAAACCCAAGAATTCCCATCCAAGGAGGAGTCCTTGAAAATCACAATTAAATTTCCCCCACTCCTTAAGGTTGAGGTCCTTATTGATGAGCTCATAGAGCTATTTTAAATCAATCCATTCATGTCAGAGCAAGACGAATCCCTTGCAGATCTTTCTAATGTCTTATGTTTTGAGCCTGAAACACTCAAGGTGGACATCATATAGTCGATAGAGCTAATACTGACCATAGTTACTTAAGCCACCACAAAGTCGATTCAGACCCCTCTAGAGTTGAAACCATTACCCTCATCGATGAAGTACGCCTTCCATGTGGGTGAGCACAACATGTTCCTAGCATCATCAATTCTCAGCTAACCGATGACCAGGATTCTCTCTTGCTCGAGGTTCTAGACAGAAACCATAAGGAAATTGGCTAGAAGATAACAGATCTCCATGGAATAAACCCTTCATTGTGCTCGCACCACATTTACTTAGAAGAAGACAACATACCTTCATGTGAGTTTCAGCATCGCATGAACCCAAACCTCTAGGAGGTTGTGATGAAAGAAATCACGAAGTGGTGAGATATAGGTTTAATCTATTCCATCTCAGACACAATATGGGCAAGCCCGTTATATGTGGTTCCTAAGAAATTAGGAATCACTATTGTAGCGAACGATAAAGGAGTGGAGATTTTAACCAAAGTACCTACTTCTTGACGCATCTGCGTAGATTACAGATGCATGAACCTTGCCACTAATAAAGATCACTTCCCTTTGCCCTTCATTGATCAAATAGTTGAAATACTTGCTGCAAAGGAATTTTCTGTTTCTTGGATGGGTATTATGGATACAATCAGATAGCAATAGCCACTGAAGACCAAGAGTAGACCACTTTTACCTATCCATTTGGGATGTACGCCTTCAGACTCATGATGTTCGAATCGTGTAATGCCCCTTCTACATTTCAGAGATACATACTGGCCATATTTGTTGTCATGGTGGGCATTTGCTCATGGTATTCATGGATGATTATTCGATATATGGAGATAACTTTGATCACTGTCTGACTTATCTAAATCGGGTACTTCATCGATGTTACAAAGTCAATTTGCTTCTCTCTTGGGTGAAGAGTCACTTTATGGTGACCGAAGGAATTGTATGGGTCATGTCATCTCCAATCGAGGCATGGAGATTGATCCAAATAAGGTGGAAGTAATATCGAAACTTGAATCGCCTTATACATTAAAGCAAGTCATGTCATTTTTTGGGTATGTCAGTTTTTACAAAGGTTCATCAAAGATTTTGGTAAGGTTGGCCGACTGTTGACAGAGCTTCTCAATAGAGATACTAATTTTGTTGTAGGTGATAGAGTGATCTCTGCCTTTAATCAGATGGAAGAAATAATCACCCAGGTTCCTTTCCTACAACCACCGGATTGGTCTCTTCCATTCAAGATCATGACAGATTCTTCTGGTTATGCCATTTGCAATTCATTATGCTAGCATAACTCTAGATGAATCTCAGAGGAATTACATCATTACAGAAAAAGAGCTTCTACTAGTAGTGTTTGCATTGGAGAAATCAAAGTCCCATTTTCCTCGCTTAAAGTGATTGTCTACACTAACCATTTTGTCATACAATACTTACAAAGCTAGAAGGATGCAAAATCATGTTTACTTCATTGGATCCTCCTACTATAGGAGTTTGATTTGGAAATACAAGATAAATCTGAAGTCAAGAATGTTGTGGCAGATCACCTTCCAGAATTACATAATCAGATTCTCCTGAGTAGAACATCGTTCCAATTACTGAGACCTTTCCAGATGAAGCTATACTGTCAGTCATCTCATTCCCTTGATACACTAATATTTTGAACTACCTTGTCTCTAAGGAAGTTCCACGAGATTGGCCAAAGTTGAAAGTGGACAAGTTCATGTCCAGTACACTTTTTACTAATGGGAGGATCCATACTTGTTTCATAAGGGTGCAAACTATAACTAGCAAGGCTGCATTCCTGAAGAGGAGTATGCAAGTGTCCCAAATCAGTGTCACAAATTAGAATCTAGAGGATACCATTCTGGAAAGTGGACAACAACGAAAGTTCTTCAATGTGACCTTTGGTGGCCGATCCTTTTTAGGGATGTACTGAATATGGCAAAGGATGTACTGAGTGCAAGAAGATCGGGGACAACATTAGTTCAAGAGATACCATGCCTCTCAAGTATATTCAAATATCATATGTCTTTGATGCATGAGATATCAATTTCATGGACCCATTTTCAAACAGCCAGGGTTACGAGTACATCTTATTTGTTATCGACTATGTAAGTAGATGGGTGGAGGCTATCCTTGCTCGAGCCATCGACAGTCACATAGTCTGTCTATTCCTCAAAGATAAACATTATTGCATGGTTCGGGATTCAGAAAATTCTCATATCGGACAGAGGTAGCCACTTTATCGATAGAGAATCCAAGAAACCAACAAAGGAGTATGATGTTGAACACTTATCACATCTCCCTACCTCCCACAGACTAACGACTTGGTTGTGTTCAAACAAGGAGATCAAAAGAATTTTGCAGAAACTTGTGCATCCTGATTGAAAGAACTAGTCACAATTGCTCGACTCAGTTCTTTGGACTTATCGAACAACATACAAGTCTCCTTTATGCATGCCTCCCTACCTTATAGTGTATGAAAATCCTTACCATTTTTCCGTCGAGCTTATTCATAAATCATTATGGGCAATCAATGTATGCCATCTGGACAGAGAGAAAGTTGGTAAGGACAAAAACATTAACCTGAATCGATTATTGGAACTCCGAGACTATGCGTACAACAACAACTTTATGTATAAGTAAAAGGTCAAGTGATGGAATGACAAACATATAAGAAGAAAGATCTTTAAGCTGAATTAGAAGGTGTGCTTTTTTAACGCAAACTTAAAACTATTTCTAGGAAAACTGAAAATCCAATTGTCCGGGCATTTCATAGTGAAAAATATGTGTGACAATGGTAGCATTGTAATATCAAGCTTGTCATTTGACTTACAACCTTTTGTAGTCAATGGGTTGTTGTTGAAACCATACCTCGAGCATGGCAGTTTCATGTCCGTTGTCGATTTAGTTGATGTGATATACCAAGAAGAGCTCCCTGGTGCTGATGTATCAGACAATTATAAAACCCAAACATATTTCTTTTTCGTCTCTTCTTCTTTTCTTCTTTTCTTCTTTTCATTTATTTTTCTATTCTTTCTTCTTCGGATTACTCATTCATCCCTTTCATCACTGTTATACTTAGGATATGCTTCATCCTAAGTATAGGGGGATGAGTGACTCATGTGTTCATTCTTTGATCCTTCACCTGTCTCCAACTTGTTGATAATTCTTTTCTATACTTATGGCATCTTTGTCCTAAGTGTAGGGAGAAACAGGTCGAGTCAATGATTTCATACATTCTAACTCTCGATCATCCCCGCTTTGTACATAGTTTGTTATATATTAGGATTAGTTAATTGTAAGTATTGGGGGACGATTGACTTCACATTCTTTGAGTCATTGTAGTTTAGACTTTTCTATACTTAACACGATCATGTCTTCCTTTATGCTCTTTGATCACTATGAGGACATAGTTCGAGCTAAGTATAGGAGGATGTATATATGTATATATACATTAGATATAACTCATACTTTCTTATTTTTAATAAATATGGACAAAACATTAGGTAAGGGTATATAATAAATCAACTATGAAGAATACACTCCTATAAAATTTGCACATATCACTAATACAACTCTTTTACATTTTCAAAATCTCTTAAAATTGTGCAAAAACTCAAAAATACCTAAAAATCTGAACAAATGTTTGCAAAACCCCATAAAAAATTTGCACAACTTTTTAAAAACTCTATAAAAAGTTTAAAATCAGAAAATGTCTTCACAAAAATATTTCTACCTTGCATTGCATAAGCATTTTCTGAATGGTTTTGACAATTGAACAAGTCTAAATAAAATATGATGATTGGAGCTTGGTATAGACCTTAATCCATTTAATTTTAGAGGAATCTGTTAAGGACTGGAATTGGGAAGCTTTAGGTCACTTCAACTTAATTCTTTAGGTTCTATGAGACTATGTTCATGAGTCTATTCAATGTGACTAACTAGAACCTTTCATGTCATTCGTATGGCTCTTGAGATAATGACTTGTCTTGAGACCTCACACTCAGCATGTAGCTCAACTAAGTTGGGATGATACTAGGCCACTTCGTCAAGGATGGCTCAAGAACCATTCTTCGGGACTACCAAAACCGGTACTTCAACTTAGTTGTTCTTCTGGTAGCATGGACATCTAATGGCTGGAGAATTTATTTAAATAAAGCTTTGGATAAGGAATGGACGCTAGCACAATTTTTCCTAAGACCCCAAAACATGGGTGGAATAAATGATTCTATATCTGTTGGGGAAAAACAAGAATGTAGAGCAATAACAAAAAAAGAAAGACCCAAAAGAAGCATATACGAAAAGCTCAAAAAATTTTGATCTTCCAGAAAATACCTGCTTCTTGGTGAAGACTTGGTTACACTAGCCAAGCTTCACAAGGAAATGTGACTATACCGATCATTTTTCACTTACTTTTCCTTTCTTCTAGCTTCTCTCTAATTCATTGTGCACTAGCACATGCCTGAACTCAGAAGGAAATATTCATCTCCTTGAGGATAAGTTACTAAAGGAGGAGACAACTGGATAGTTCAACATTTTAACTGGGAAGGGAACACAATTCACACACTTGGTACCTGTCATTTCAAGGTTACAATAATAAGCATCTAAAAGGTTGGTTCTGACTAGGTTGTTGAGCTGAACTAAATAGAGGAGCATAGAACCTAGAGACCGTTGAGTTACAATGCCTAAATAGAACATGATTCCGAACACACTAATAATCGAAAGATCTTAACTGAACTCTAAAATTCAATTTTGTAAAGACAAGTTTAAAAGTCTTAATCATTCCACCTTTTATATTTTTCTTTTCTTTATTTTCTATTTTGCATCACGTATTCTCCTAATAAGTGTTTGTTAGGGACTAGCAAAGGTAAGTATAAAGGGGTAATGAATACCCATTCATTCACCTTTATTCCTTTATTTTATCTTTAAATCCCTAGATAAATACATGTGAATACAAATCACTTATACAAATTAACACACTGACTATTGTCTATAAATAATACATAAAACATGTATTTAAGTACAAAAAATGAATAAAGAAAAGAAAAGAAAAATAAAGGAAGTATTGTAAATACTGACTGACTCTAAACCCCGAGACTAAGTCAATACAGACTTTTTTGACAAGGAATAAAGTAGGGGCAGATAAGGGTAAAAAAACACAGACAAAATAACATACACCTAGAAACCCTAGGTGCCTGATACATTGCATATTCAGCCAAACTTACACTAACTTATACACACACTTACACAATTCAAATAAAGATATTTTCAACACAAAACATGTACATATTAATGTATAGAAAAATATAAAAATAATTTCACATTAAAATAATGAACATGATACTTGGGACACAAAGATGAAAAGCCATAAAAAGAACTTCATATATCCATATCTTCTGCATATGAACTCAAAACTGACCAAACTCGCCTTTATTGTACTCTAAATTAAATTATCTATTTAATAAAGGTGGTTCATAAAAAATGGAGTTAAGATATAAATGTTGGTGTTTTGGGTCCCATTGTATTAATACATATACATTTTACTCATTTTATTTATTCCTTATATTTTTACTCTTATATTTTTAAATACTTGTAAATATTATATAAAATATATTAAAAATACAAAAATAAAATAAAGTCATTAAAAATACTTTTAATTAAATAATAAAATAAGATATATAGGTATACTATATTTGTAAGTATACAAATAAAATCATAAAAAAGAAATAAAAATATGTAAATATGTATTTAAATATATTATAAACATATAGATTATGTATATATACTAATAAAATTTAAAATACAAAATAAAAATCGAATACATAATACATAGTTATTTAAACATATAAGTACACTTGTAAAAATTAACCTTTAATAAATAAGACAATATAAATAAAGAAAAATCACCTAAATATAGTGCATAAAATAAGAAACAACTTTCATGTTTTAAGTTTTATTTAATAAAATTATTTTCTATTTTATCTTCATCTTATTTTAATTTTTACTTCTATTTTATATCTTTGCGGCTGACGTAGACCAATGAGGAGGCAACGGCCATTGACCTAGGTCAACTGGCGCATCCCTCCATGGACCAATCCGTCCAATGCTTTTACTTCATTTTTCGCCAAATTTTCTAGCCTGATTCAGATCTCTTTTGCATCTGATTCCTTCTTGTGATTTCTTCACCTTTCTACGATCTCTCATGCATCTCAAAGATTGGCACCAGACAACCCTCGATTCAATCAAAAATACTAGGTGAAGATGACATTTCAGTAAACCTTGTATATAATATCTCCTCCGCCCATTTTTGAAATTACATCCTTTCAATCCACTTTTCTCCCCAAAAATCATTGCTGGAGCTTGCCCTTCGTGATAGGAAGCAGAGTCTCTTAATTAGCGATGCAGAGGAAGGATGGAGTCGATTCAACCATCGTCGGAGACTTCTCCTGGTGGTCCGCTCCCAGCCATTCCAGGCAGGTGAGCTCTTTATTTCTTTGCTTTTTCAATTCCTAGGAGTAGTAGTAGCTTAGTCTTGCCTTTTATTTTGTTTGGTCTAGTTTAGCTTAAAATCTAAAATCATAGTTCATGAGTTCCAAGCTCTGACATGTGTTTCACCTGTTACCTATCGTTGACCGACCCAATGATCATCTCTACATCTTTACCCTTCCATCCTCCGTCACCCTATTCCATTATCCACCCCTAATCTTACACAGATCTGGGAGATCAGAGCTCATTCTTCACCCATCATTGGAGCATCTTTGCCCTTCTATTTCAGACACATTTGTGCTCTCCAGTGGGTCAAGTAGCTTCGCCCTCGAGCCCCAAAGCTTCTGGTGAGGGGTAGAGCATGAAAGGTCCCCATCTGGGGTTCGAAGCATCTTGACATGTAGCCCCAAGCGCACAAATCTTTCCGACCTATTAGACCTCCATCGAGGAGGTCTGGACCTTTTTAAACAGTCCACTAGTTGCATAACCATATACGGATCATATAAAGCATCTCAGCAGCTCGGTGGACCGTTAGAATCAAGCAGGAGGCTCGATCGAAGCTCAACTAGGAGAGGCTTCTTCCCAGTTCTTCTAGACACTCTCTTGACCATCTGATTAAGAACAAATGCCATGTTGAGCAGTAGCCATCTGATTAAGCGCCAAGGGACCATCAGATCAGAGGGCGGTATCTAATATCTGCCCTCCAGCTACAAACCATCATCGGTCGTCTAGGTCATGCCACATGGATAAGTGAGCACATCACAACCATCCACCAGTGTGCGGGTAGGGGTATTTTGCAACCTAACCCCTCCTCCATTTTGTATTTATACTTTAGTATTTAAACTTTCATTCGCAGTTATAAAAGTTTTGTAATATTTGCAAACTGAACTCAAAACTTCATTTATTTTGCACTTTAGTCTAAATCCACATCAACTCACGTGCTTGTGTGCGTGGGGGCGGGTATTTTGCATGAACCCTCTCTAGGTATTGTATTATTATTTGGCCCTGAAACTTTGAATATAAGTTGAAATATTTTTAGTAAATTTGCATGCTTGGTCATGTTATTCTATTTATTTGCATGTATACCCCTGCCAGATGTATATTATATTTTTATATGTAAAAACTTTATGTATGCTCCTGAACTTTGTTAAAGTGTTATTAAATGCTCTAAAACACTTAATAAATTACAACTAAGTCTATGTATTGCATATTTAATTTTATACTTATATTTTATTTATTAAAAATATTATTTTGCATCTAAAAAGTATAAGAAATTATCTTAAGTGCAGAAAACATATGTTATCACATGTATTTTTCATAGGGCAATTAAAAGTATTTTCCTTTATAAAAAATCAACATATTGCATTTTCTCCAGTTTAACATTCAAAAATCCATAAAACTTACAAAATATTTTGAAAAAATCCAAATAAAATCCTCAGCTTCGAGGAAGAAATTCAAGAAGGATTCGGGGGAATGTTTATTTAACTATATTTTATTTTCTGACCAAATATTTCTCTAAAATATTAAGAAAAACTCCTAAAAATCATAAAACATAGAAAAAATTATAAAAAATCTAAAAATTCACAAAAAATCACAAAAATATGAAGTTTCTAAATATTCTTTGTAGCATCTACTATCTCGATAAAAAAAAATTGGGATCAAACTGATTTGACAGATATTTATTAAGCGCATTTCAAGTTTCTATATTTTCTATTCCCTTGATTTTATGTATTTTCTTATTTAAAATTCCAGAACAATTCTCCAAAATTTTCAAAATATCACCAATAATAGAGAAAATTTCATAAAACCTAAATACATTTTATTTTTGAAACTTTATATTTATTTGTATATTCTAAAAAATACAAAACATCTCTTTTTTATTCCTCTTTATATAGTATCTATATATATAAATATTATCCTATATTTTATTTTAAAAATTAAAATTAAAATTTTGCAAAATAAAAAACATAAAAATAAAAATTAAAACACATAAAAACATTTAAAATTTGAAAATACAAAAAATTTCTAAGTCATCTATTCATTTTCTTACTCTAACTCGTGTGCTTCTTTGTGGTTTGACCCATACTAGTTGTCACTATACACATTTTGGTACGGTATAATAAATTTTAGCTCGCTTATCTATATTGCTTAATTATTATTGTTAGCTAATTGTTGATTGACACGCTCGAGCTGAGTATTGAGAGCTGAGAGAGGCACTAATACAATGATTGTTGGATCTGACTTATTGAACACCGCATACCCTCCAAGACCAAACATTAGGTACCTCATCAAGAGCGCATCATTAATGGCATGTAGCTTGGTCAACTAGGTCAATGAGATCACGTGGCAGGGCTTCATTGGAGCACACCTCTCTACCTCGAAACCTTGATGGTTCTAGTTGATTATGATCCTCCATCAGTCATCATGCCACTTGACCTGTATTGAGTGGCTCTCACTTAGTATAATATATATTCCACCTCAGTTTCATTGATCCGAGATCATACCCGACCTCTACCTCACCAACCCGAGCTCTAGCTCGATCGACCAATAGCTTTACCTCATACTTGTCTACCCCACGTTTCTCTCCATACTTGTAATGACCATCACACCTCACCCCCACTGATAAGAACCTTTCACACTATGATAAAAATAGGCCAATTTATCATAGGTATGAAAATGATAGTTCAGACCCACATTTATTGGTCTTAATTAAATGCAGATGTAATTATTTTTTACTTGGACAAGTTCAAGGTCGGTCTGGAGGAGGCATGTTTAACTAAGGATGCCAATACATTAAACAATAAGCAATCAGGTTGTAAGAGTGATTTTTTTATCATGTTGGCTTTTGAATGCAAAATAGAAATGAAATATAATGCAATGAAATGTAGTGGAGAGCTTGAAACATGAGATTTACCAATATATTAAGAAACTTGTAAAATCAACATCCATGCTCAAACAAACTCCTAAAAATGTAATAAAAATGTTTTTAGATTCAGGATAAATAAATCTATCCTAAAATATTTTTGGTATTGTTAAAAACTAATATAATAATAAAGGAAATCATTTTATTGAAATAAAAGTATTTAATGCAACATTGAAGGTCCAATATACCTAGACATTATAAAAAGTACACATTTTTGCAAATTGATATTTTCTTAGATAGAGGACACTAAATGTTATAAGAAAGATATTTTTATATTTTTATTATTTATTTTAGAACAAATAAAAAATGATAAACTTTTAAGGATTTTATTCTATTTTAGAATCTACATGCAGTGGATTTTTAAGATTTGTTAACATTAAATAATACACAATGAAATATTTCTACTATGAATTTTTGTTAATTTTATTAAAAAATGAATTTTATTTTTTATTGAAAAATGTTAATTTCAGGTATGTAGTTAATTAAATATATCGAATCAAGATAAATTTGCAATTCCAAAATTTCCTAGATAAATATTTTATTTTGCAAAATGATGAGAAATTAGTATGAGTTAAATACCAAAACTAATCAAAAATTATTAAAAGGATATGAAGCAATATTTGTGTTAGTTTTGTATAGATGTTATAAAGAAATAAAAAGACACAAATGATATTTCTTGGGGATATACACGCATGTATGCGTTAAAATGAATTAAATAAGCAAAATGGATAAAATATGATGAATTTGATTAATTTAGTTTTAATAATTCACAAATAAACCATAAGATTTTAAATAAATTTGCATTGGTCTGCATAATGTTTTTGGAAAATAAAAAGTACATTAAAATCAAGTTTAGTTATCGTGGAAACATGAGGGTAAAAGTACAATTAAAAGAACTTTAAAATGAAGCACGTGTGCACCTATTCAATCTCATTGAAGGCGCTCATCAAAGTTTCCACGCATGTGGACACTATCCGTGACCGGTTAAGGCTGGGGTATACTTGTTATTTCCTAGGAGATTCTAGGGTACTTAGATAAATTCACACCCTTTCATCTAATGATTGACATTATAAGGCATTAATCACATCTGTGGCAATGACAAGTACACGTGTCGAGTGTTGTTGCCTTCTTCTTCGACCATAAATCATTCACGAGATACACAGATTCAACGGTGCTCAAGTGAGTCTCTTGACACTCCAGCAATGCAACATTGGTTGTCCATGCAGCCTACTTGTTTGCTCTTATCACATATATAGGCTATGATCTTCAGCTAATAGTTGTGTGAGTCCCTTGGATGATCACTTCTGCTCTAAATCACTTGAAGTCTGGAGTGTTATTCTTGGGCTCTATTCAGTAGTTGGAGACATGTATTCAAAAAGCCTCTGCTTCTTACAAAGCTCTCTAGTGTTTTGACCTTAAGTCGAGCATAATTAGACTAATATACCAACTTGTCACAAAAGATGAAAGAGCTCTGGTGAAGAAGCACAAAAGTGAGAGAGAAGAAGAGATGCTTTTCTTTAACGTGCACACAATAGAGGAGGGGCTCCTCGATCTATTGGATGATTGAAGAGGAGAACGAGTAAAGGATGAAGGTGATTTTCGATAGCAGAGTAGTATGGAAGAGGAAGAACAAGGTTTTGCCCATGTTTGAGCAAAAATAAAAATGGGTGAAGTGGGAAGCAAATGCAATGGATTGATAATGAAATTAAAAGTGTGAGGAACTTTGTCTTTTTTAGAGGTAAATTCGCTTGAGGGGTACCCATGGAAACTTATTCCACGGGACCCCCAGGCAAATATATATTTTGTTAAGTATCGTAAGGGAGTCGTGACTCGCCTTCATTTGGAAGGGAGCCGTGACTTGAGATCACAGCTCCCTTCGAAGGAAGCTGTCACTTGAAGTCACTGCTAGGGCCTGAATATAGCCCCAGTCGCGACCCCCCCTCCCCACACGTACAAAACATCCGCCTCCTCCCAGCACTCGCCTCATCTAGCCCTAGTCATTGCCTCCTCCATCCACCTCGTCCCTATCCTATTCTGCCCCCTTGAGCCGGTGGTCTCCTCGAGCCGGTGGTCCCGTTGTGCCTCCTCCCTCGTTGCCACCTCTCGACATGCCACTCCATCTCGACCACTGTGAGTATACCCTAATCTTATATGATTAGAACAATAAATTTTTTTATTTTGGTTTTGTGTATGTTACACATTTGTGTCTATTTAGGAGTAGTGTATTATTCATGTGTAATGTTAATTATTCTCTTTTTTGAAAAGAGTCTAAGAAATGGAAGTAATGTGTTTGTGCCATGTTGGTGGGAAGATTGTTAAGGATGGAAAGGAAGTCAGATACGAGGGAGGTCGGGCGAAATCCATAAGAGTTGGGATGGATTTGACATTTAATGGATTGGTCAAGATGATTGCAAACTCATTTCGTGTTGACTTAACCAATGGTACAGAACTACATGTATTTCACGGGATGTTGGAGAATAATGACATATTTTGGTTAATGTCTAGTATGATGGTGACATTGACGATATTCTTAAGTATGCTGAGATGATGGGAGGCTCATACTGATCAGTTTTATTTACTGATCTTTTATGCGCAAGTGCTCGTTTGTGTATATGCCAAGCTGCAGCGACGGTTCCAAGAACGCAACCCATGTCTTGTATATCTGATGTGACAGGACCCACTTTTGGAAGGGTCCGTGGGATTCCTAATGTATCTATAACTCATGTCGAGATGGCGACTGATGAAGCCACGTTTCATCATCTTTATTCTATCATTTTGGCCTTGAAAACCCTAGTAAATGCATAAAAATAGCATTAATTCATGCATTTTAGCATTCATGCATATGTGTGTAAAGATTGTATAAAATACGGTTTTTAATGCCAAAATTATAGAATAAAGAAAAGAAAAGAAAAAGAATAAAATATTGTAAATATTTTATGACCCGAAACCCCGAGACCTAGGCATCTTGATGAATAGGTCGACAAGGAATAAAGTAGGGGGAGATAAGGGCCAGAATACAGAGAAAATACCTATACATTATATTCATTCTTTATTCATTTTGGGACATATTTTTGGTTCCACTTTTTACACTTCAAATAAAGAAACTTTGTACATGAAAGTTGTAGATAATTTTATTAAGAAAAATACAAAATTGATTTCATAAAAAAATAATGTACAGATAAAAAGTTATGGTCTGAATAAAAATCCAGAATGCCAACTTCCCAGACCCGTACCTCACAAATAAAAACTCCAAATGCAGCGTACTCACCTTTAATTGTATATAGAAGAAAATAATCTAATTAGTGGTGGTGGTTTCGCATTTGGCGGAGCTACGGTTTGAAAGTTGACTTTTGGACCCACATTGTATACTTGTACATATTAAAATATTCAATTTATTATTTGTTTATTATTTATATAATTTTATATTTTTATAATGTTGTAAATAATACTTATAATAATTATGTATATTAAAATCAGAATAAAAACATCATTAAAACTCAAATAAAAATACTTGTATATATCTAATATATAGGTATAATACATGTAGCTATCCTTATACAAAACATGTTTGTATTTTATTAAATATACAAAATAAATCAGAAAAATAAAATAAAAATATATTTGTGTATATAAAAGTATTTTATAATTTTATAAAATCATAAATAAAAATAATAATATTAAAAATACCTAAATAAAAATAAAATACATTAATACATAGATATAGATACCTATAAGGGTCTAAATGCAAACTTGTAAAAATACACTTCCTAAAAATAAATAAAAATCACTATAAAATACTTTATAAAAAAATAAACATTTTTTATTTTATAATAAAAAATCAATAAAATCGTTTTCTATTTTAATTTGGTTTTACAAATATTTTTCCCTAGGTTTTTCCTGGTTGGTCCACGTGGACCAACCAGGGGGCTAGGAGAGTTGACCTCGGTCAACTCTCTGCCCAACACCTGGGCTGTGTCAGAATGAGTTTTCTTGATTTTCGCGGATTTTTGGAGAGCGATCCTTTCACCGAATGAGGTCGGTCTCTTCACGAGATTTGTAGACCTTCATGTGGTCTATCACGCCCATGGGTTTTTTCGAGGATTGGACCGCGGATACGCTCGGTCCACCTCGTTGAAAGTGCCTCGACACCATCTTTCAAAAACCACCCAAACACCTCCTCCAACTTTTGAACCCCATTTTGACCCGTTTCTGGCCCGTGTGCTTGAGCTCCGGACTGGTGGTGGTGACAGCACCACCTCCAGCCAGCAAGGCGGCGATTTGCGCGTTGATTTGGGCGTCTCCATCCTCCACCTCCGGCGCCGCCGTCGAGGTCCATGCCTCGCAGTGCATCACTGCTTGAGGGAGTCTTTTGCTTGTTTCTTTTGCTCATTAGGTAGCCAGTACTTTCAGCATCTCGTTTATTAACTTGCCTAGCATTCCGTAACCTTCCACGCCCACCTTCAAAGTTCACCGGACCCGCTCCGGCGAGCCACGCACTCCTACCCATTCCGCCATATCATCCCGTTTGTTCTGCACCTAAATAGGCCTGGGATCTCGTTACTGTCGGTTTTTGCGCTTCATTGCAGGTCCCAGGATCTCAAGGACCCTCGCGGGTTCGATTTTTGTGACGCCGTCCCTCCTGGAGCCACCCCCGTTCCTCGACGCGGCGGCGGCGTGCGGGCGGTCCAACCGTCGTTTTGAAGCAGCCTTCCCTCCAAGGGGATCTCCAGGAAGCGTGTGGGGCCAGCCAAGGGGAAGATACGAGCTCGGGGGATCGAATTTTTGGCGAATCAAAGTCGGGGGCGGCCTGTTCTTCGCGCGTTCTTCCTTCAAGCTCCAGGCCCGTCCGATCTCGCACAACCTCCAGGGATTACAGTTGCCGTCGGATGCGGTGCCCCTCCAGCCGTAGATCGAGCACCCCCGGATCTAATCGTGGCCTTACGTACGAAGGGGTATCGGTTGACCAGCGTTCGACACGTGTCCCTCCATTCCTCATCAGCCGTCGGATGCGCCTCACTGCATGGGTATTTTGCATCAATTAGCCCAGGCGTTTTTGTATTTTAAATTCAGTACTTAAATAGTCCTTGGTAGTTTAATCATTTGTGTGACATTTGCTATATACCCCTTGGACTTTATTGCATTCCTATCCAAACCCCTGCCAGGCGCACGTGCTTAGCACGCGCGCCTTGGGCATTTTTGCGAGAGGCCCCTACGACTTTTGATATTGGCGTTTAGTTAGCAAGGTATTTTTATTCAGTATATATTTTGTGGGAATTTTGTGAAACAGCCCCTGGAAGTTTGTGTTTTTGCGTACCAACCCCTGCCAGGCTGTGTTTTGACTGGATGCTTGTTGTAATTATTTGACCTATCACTTTAAGTCCAAAAATTCCACAAAAATAGCATTAAGATCCTGTTGCATCATATTTCATCACCATATTTTTATTTTTCGTAATTATTTTATTTTTATATTTATTAAAAATCAAAAACATCCCTTTTCAGCACTGTTGCATTAGAAAATCACTAAAAAATATAAAAACATTCCAGAAAAATCCCAAAAAAATATATATTGCGTCTTTTAGTTAGTTTTAACTCCCAGCCAAAAATCATTAAAAAATATAAAACCAAACTCCAAAAAATTGCAAAACTCTAAAAAACTTCATAAAAATTTATAAAATTCATAAAAAATCCAAAAATAGTGTTTCCTTTTCCGGAATTTTCTTTGTTTTATTATCTTTGACTGAAAATTAAGTTGGGGAATTTTTGCCACTGATTTCTATTTTATTTCTCCATTTTAAGTTTCAACCTTGCTTTTTACTACTGTTTTCTTCATTTTGATAATTAAAAATACCAAAAACATTCTAAAAATTACCCAAAAATCACAAAAACAGTAAAAAAGTATAAAAAGACCAAAAAGACTTTATTTTCTAAATTTTGGATATTTTTATCCATTTTTATAAATATCTCTTTTCTCCTTTTTATTACATTGTTCTTATTTTCCAATATTGAAAAAGAATATAAAAAAAATATAAAATACAAAAAGAAAATACAAAATCAGTAAATTTAAAATCAAAATACAAAAATATAAAATTAAAAATTAAATAAAAAAATATAAAATTAAAAAAAACCCACAAAAAAAAATTAGCATCATAGGCACTTAATCACAACACACACATTTTTGAGCACTTGTGCCCCGTCCTACCTGTCTGCTCCCTGTGTTCGACCTCTACACATACTTGCACTATACACATCTTGTTGTAGAGTTATAATAAATTTTAACTCCGCACATTTACTTTCATTGCTTGATTTATTTGTCGTGGGTTAATTGTTGTTTTAATCCGGAATTTCGAGCGGTCACCGCATCGACTGTTGATCCGCCTTGTGGATCAATACGACCGCTTGACTTTTTGGGTTAAACAGCGACATCAGTAAATTTGTCCTAAACTTTGGGATCCTTCCCGAATGACCCCATCTTCACTATGAGGGAGGACCACGGTCCTGAGATTGATCGTATGATGAAGGATACCCCACAGAACACTGATGATGAAATGGAAAATGATGATGGTGAGATATCGAATGATGAGAACGAGATGATGCGTGTTGAGTCTGATATCCCCTTCTATAACACACGAGGCGGTGATGGTTACATCCGAAATGGTGATGATGTGATGGCATTCATGATGGACTGGCTACTTCAGATGAGTTAAGGAATGGGATGACCTTCAAGTCAAAAGAAAACCTGATTTATTGAGTTAAATTGTTTCACATTAAACACCACTACAATTTTACGGTGCATGAATTTGACCATTAGGTATGGGTTATTTATTGTAGCGAGAGGAGCAGGGGTTGCCTTTGGCGGTTGCGTGGACATCGGCGCCCACTTGATGGCCTCTTTGTGATTTCCAAATTAGATGCACCACATACCTATTTGCATCATGTAACAAACCAAGATCACCCTCATCTTGATTGCAACTTCATGGCGCAGAAATTTCTGAATCAAATCAAAATCTCACTAGCTGTGAAGGTTTCATACTTGCAGCAGTCTATCTTTGATGAATACGGATACATGGTGAGTCGTAGGGGGATATGGGATGTCAGGAGAAAGGGAATAGAAACAGTATACAGTGATTGGGCCACATCATACAACGAATTGTCGTATCTATTTCGTGGTTTGGAGACATCAATCCTAGGAACCATGACCAATCTCTATGGAGATCCTGTTGGTGGGTACGAGAAAGTTTTCAAGTGGGTTTTCTGGGCATTTGGTCCATGTATCAGTGCATGGAGACATTGTAGGCATGTTATTAGCGTCGATGGTACTCATATGTATGGTAGGTACAAGCAGAAGATACTCATTGCATGTGGCGTCGATGCATCAAACCACATCCTACCTCTTGCATTTGCCTTTGTGAATGAGGAGGATGAAGACAATTGGAGTTGGTTTTTGGAGAGAGTTTGGCTTCATATTTTTTGGGATCGTATTGGTCCAATTTGTGTCATATCAGATCGTGCACCTAGAATTCGAAGTGCCATGCATCGCCCGAAAGTGCAGTTTCAACTACCCTATATGTATTGGTGTTTCTGCCTATGTCACGTTGCTAGTAACTTCAATGATGTTATGAAAAATCAAGCAATGAAGAGCATGGTAATGAGGGTTGGGAAGGCTTATACACAGAGAAAGTGGACTAATTACATGGACAAGTTGAAGGAGATGGATGAGAATGCAAGGTATTGGTTTGATACGCACAATTGCCCCAAAGATCAATGGACTTTGGCCTTCAATGATGGACATCATTCCGGTTACTTGACATCTAACTTCTCCAAAAGTTATAACGTAATATTAAAGGATGCAAGATCACTCTCAGTGGCAACATTGGTGCAGAAGATATATTACAATTGCGTTCAATATTTCTACGATCGTCATAGTGACTCGATGTCCCATCTGGGTCATGGTGACCGATTCACCAAAGCTGCTGACATGCTAAAGAGGTGGATGGATAGGAGCAACAGTTATGGAATCACTCGAATCAGAGGTGCTCCTTTACACTTATATGAAGTGATCACAGGGAAAAGGATGACACAGTTTGGCCTAAAGGGCGGAAGGAAACATTCGGTTCTACTCAGTGACTTGTCTTACACCTGTCAGAAGTGGCAGGTTCACAGAATCCCATGCTCTCATGCATGTGATGTTCTAGCACATCTAAACATTGATGTGGGTGAGTACATGGGCATGTGGTTTACATGGCAGTGCCAACTGAACATCTATGAAGGGGTCTTCTACCCCATTGGGGATAGGGAAATATGACCAAAGTTCACAACAGAGAAAATAATTCTTGATCCAACAAGATTATGATCCAAGGGTCGACCAAAATCATAATGAAATGGATATATGTGAGGATCCTATCCAATAGCAGTGTGGGATTTGTCGTCAACTTAGTCGTAATAGTCGGCATAGTAGTCACGGTCCACCAAGTATAAATAAATGTGGCTTGTGTCGGGAGAGTGGGCACAATAGGAGAAAATGTCCCAATCGTACTAATCAAGGTTGTTTTTTAGATTACAACACTCTTTTTGTGATATATTCTTTCTTAGCTTACGTTTTCATCATCTAATATTTAACCTTTTAATTTTTTAAATGTTGCATATGGAGCCAGGGCCCATTGATTGATCTGTTTTACACCTACAGGGCTCTCATAGATCCAGGACTATTTAGCAGGGAGATGTGCGTGGTTAAAAAATTTCTATTGTGTGTATCTATCATTATGTTTCATTTTGTTATCTGAAGCAATTCCTATCTGTAATGCCCATTAGGTGGTGAGATGGTTGAGATGTCAATGTAGAGAGGGCATATTGCGACATGCCCCCATTGATGAGTGTTGGTTTTGCAGGAGTGATGCGATTGGACTTACATCTCGCTTGATTGGCATTTAATTATTGCATTGGGAGAGAGATGGCGATCAGAGACTCATACTTTTCAAATACGTCATGGGGAGATAACAATCACTTTGCAGGATGTGGCTTACATATTCGGACTGAAGATCGATGGGCATCCTGTGATTGGATACGCAATGTCCCCTAGCTGGACTGAACTTTGCAAGAGGCTTCTTGGAGTGAGGCCTGAGAAGCCTAACATCGATGGTGCACGTATACGCATGACATGGCTTGTGGAGCATTTCTTCGTACTTCCAGAGTATGCTGATGAGGAGATTATTTTACAGCACACCCGTGTATATATACTACAGCTCTTGGGAGGGGTTGTCTTTCCAGACAAGTCTGGAAATGAGGTGTCCCTGATTTACCTTCCAATGATGGAAGACATTGAGGCATGTGGACAATTATCCTGGGGATCTGCTTGCCAGGATTTCCTTTACAGGCAATTATGCATCGCATCGAAAGCAGAGGCAATAGAGATATGTGGCCCTTTGGTCTTACTGCAGTTGTGGCTTGGGAACATTTTCCTCACATAGCACCCACTGTACACCGGAGGCTCGATTGGCAAAGGAGCCCCTTAGGATGTCATTGGCGGACAGATTTTGATGTCACTACTGAGCCAACACACGTGGTGCGCCCATACCGAGATGCATTTGACCTTCAGACAACGTCATAGGTACAAAACTAAATCTAGCATGTTGTTACACTACGATTAGTTATCCATGATTGTAATACAAAGCTATCTATTTTCTTAGGTTGTTTGGAGTCCTTACACTCCGGATGTGATTCAGATGCTTCCTCCGTACTTCTTAGAAGCACCAGATCTTCATGTTGCGAGAGTACCACTCATCTGTTTCTATTTGGTTGAGTTATATACTGCAGATCATGTCTTGCGACAGTTTGGAGCAGTGCAGGAGGAGATGGGGTAACAGATGACTACATGAGTTGGTATAACCGTATCACCCGACGGTTTATTGGTAGACACGAGTGCATAATAGACTTTGTTTTAAGTAATAATTACATTAACATTTCATTTTCAACATACATAGAATATGACTCAAGTCTTTCTCCTTTTCAGGTATCGAGGTTTGGAGACATCCATCTAGCGATGGATGACCCAGAATGTGTGGCATTTTTGGCGGTTGATTCTGAGCGGCAACTACTGGAAGCCATCAAGATATAATTTAAAGATGGGGCAGATGATGAGGAGGATGCCAGAGGAAATGAAGAAGGGGATTCTGTGGAACCAACTTCTACTGAGCAGGGTCGTGGACGAGGACGTGAAGGAGCAAGAGTTGGAGGAGGTCGGAGGCGACATGTCAAGGCATCTATTACTGATGATTTTCAAACTCCTTTTGAGGACCATTGCACCCCTAGTAGTCCGTCTACATCAGCCGTCCCGGTGAAGGAGAGGGGTCCTACTGGCGCCGGCCCTTCACGTTGCTCTCCGCTTCCAGTACTTTATAAGGACGACGATGTTGCGATTATCAATGGATCTATGATTTCAGAGAGTGATCAAGCTAGTCAGATCGTGTGCTCAAGCCAACTGTAGCCTGAGGCGATACCGCAGGAATCGGAGAAAGGCCACCAAAGCTTAGATTCTTTCGTAGAAGGAAGCATGTGTGATGAACCTGTCTAACGTAGTGATATGTATATTAAATGAAGAGATTCTTGTTATGTTATGACTCTATGTAGTTTTATGTAAATTAAATGAAGAGTTTCTTGTTATAGGGAGTGATGAAACTTGTTTGGATTTTAGTGACTCCTCTTAGCAGAGAAGTGACCTAATCTTAGTCCATGTATTGGACATTGATCTGAATAAGATTCAGATGCAATGAGAAGATTATGTCTATGGCCTTGATCCAATCAAGCATCTATGGGAGGTCCATGAGATCTGGATTTGAGATGTGATCTCAATATCCAAGTCACTATACGTGGAACAATACAATCGTCCCATCCTTATCTCCACGTATCTACGGAGAAAGCGCATTATTCTTGAAAAGGTTCAAGAATAATTCTATAGTTGAATCGTATCTAAGCATTGAGAGATTGATAATTAAATATGATTTCATTTTCTTGATGCATGTGGATAACTATCCAATATAATTAAATGTGATTTAATTATTGTGGATAAGAATAAGTGAATAGCAATATCTAATTATTCATAATATATTATAAATATGATTTATAATGTATTAGAGAGAGCTAATTATGATTTATTTTTGTTGATTAATTATTGGCATGAATTGGATTCACATTGTATAATTAATTGACAATGTAAATTATTTTTTATTTTGGGTTGTGAATATGATTCACAAATTTCCAATAGTAAGATTGCAATATTCTTAAAATTAATTATGAATTATTTTTGTAGAATAAATCACAACAAAAGTTGTTGGAAAATATGGGAGATTTTCATGGAGATATGCAGTCTAATGAGATTGCATGAGATTGCCTCCACTATGGAATCATGGTGGACGGCTACCGAGTCCCACAAGGAAATTGGTAGTTGTCCTACCTATTCCATGTGGAGATGTAATCTCCATGCTAATCTCTCCATATTCGATTGATTTAATTTAGGATGAAGTGTAGTTGATTTATAAAATATATTTAATCTAAATTAAATTATTAGGTGTTCGCTTTTTACCAACAACAATCTTGACCATTGGATTAAACACAAATCAATCCCATCCATTGATTTGGTGTGTCTCATGGATTGTGATCCATGGACTCCCAAAACCCTATAAATAGAGAGGCATGCCTTGCTCTCAAGGATTATGCTATTTGAGATACAACTCTCTCTCTCTCCTTCCACACGTCACCCCTCTTCTCTCCTCCATTGGTGGCCGTCCACCAAACCCTAGAGGAGAGGATTCGTCGTCGCTTCACCACAGCACTGCTACCTCGACGTTCCTCGCATCTTCTTTGGAGTGCTACGCTCACGAAGAAGGTGTTTGACCTCGTACGACGAGATCAGGAGTTCACCATGCGTGGATCAACTTATTGGATTGCGAGGATCACGCGACTCATCCTCGCGCTCTCAAGCGTCTTCTCCGACGATCGAACTTGAGACAGGAGGTCTCTTTTCGTAGAGACTCGACCAACCATGCTACAAGAGGTATTCCTTTATACTTGATGTGGTTTTAGATGAAACAATCCGAGAATCGTTCTTGGATCATGTGGTTTCATCACATGATTTTTTTTAAATTCCGATGAATATAACAACTAGTACAACTAGTCATTCTCCATCGTATTCGATACGATTCTCACGCTTCCGTGATGCGCTTGAGGATTATCCCATATCCTTCACCCGCATCATATATGGGAGAGCATGGACTTGTTTTTTGGCCCGATCCTCTTTTCGGGCTGAGTTCGGGCTAGCTTGGGCCCGAGCCCGAAGCCCATGGGCTGACCCGAGTTAAGGCCCGAATCTTGGCCCGACTGCAGGCCTGAATACGGGGTTGAACCTGGCCCGGGTCTAGCCCTAAGTGGGTAGGGTGCCCCCCTCAACCGTACAACCTAGTACGGCGGTGCCCACCTCTCCCCTCCCCTCCCCGACCAGGTGTTAGGCGACCGACCATATGCCGTCGCGTCACCCACAGCCCACACCCATCCTTGGCCCTCCTCACCCTTCTGTCCTCCTACTCTCGCTCCCGCTGGTAGCATTTATTACACACACATCCTCACACATATATGTATGCATGGAGAATCAGAGATGCAATCAAATTTGTCGGTGTTGTCTGTATGAGTTACAAGTTTTCTTCATACATTTGTATCATCTGTGAGACATAACTTATTTTATTAGTTATCTACTCGTTGAACAAGACTTATATTTTTCAGCACCTTATATTTTTCATGCTGAACGACATGGACTTGAGCTTCAATAATTTGAGTGGTCAACTTCTGGCCTCTTTTTTATTTGCTCCATCTCTCAAATATCTGCAAGTATAGAACTTTTCTCTGATTCTAAACAACCTCATTTCCATGTAATATTTAGCATCGAATTTGTTTATTTGTGGGTTCCTAGGAAACAATAGCTTAACATGGGATTTTGCCCTTATAAAAAGGTCCAGTACTTCAAAATATGTAACATACTAAACATATTAAATAATCTCTATTATCAGAAGGGATTTGTCTTTCATATTCTATTGTTCGGTTCAGTTGAAATTGTTGAATATGTGCAAAATCTCATTTTCTCTACAGAGACATCGTACAATGAACTCTCATGAAGTTTTTTTAATATAATGGTCTAGCCCAACTCGACTCGACCCATCTCTTTACGGACCGGGCTCAGGCTTGGGCTGTGATTTCAGAATTTGGGTAGGCTTAGGCCTGACCTGAGAGCCTGCAAATTGAAACCAGGCTCGGACTGTGCTGGGTTGAGCTTGGCCCGACCCGGCCTGATACTCATCCCTACATGGTGGTATGATTAGCATATGGGTTATGACAACACTTGAAATAAGTCATCGGTAAAAGTGATATTACATATGGTAAATGCCAATATGATCTTAATGAGGTGCAGGGCTTTGCATCTGGAATTCGTTGGGCTTCCCTCCTAGGGAGCTTGCATCCCAGCCTTTTTGTGCAATAAACCCCTCCCAGTCGAAGACTAGTGATTGGTGGTCCCACAGAGCTTTCGGAGAAGGGTAAACGGCTGTGTCAGCACAGCAATGAACCGCGGTGAACCCAAGTCGAGACCCTGGAGGCCGCGGGCCTACTCGAGCCAATTGGTGGTCTGAGGGGGGAGATCCTCAGACGGGTGATGGTCTAAGCTCATCAGTATCAACGCAATCCCCAATCTAGGAGTGTCCACAACTTCAGGTCCGTGGAGGAGAGAGAACCAATCCCTGATATGGATTAGAATGGATGGGATCTAAAATAAAAATGGAATAAATGAACAACTGTATAATTTAGCTTGCAGAACCTTTCAAATATCATGCTTGGTCTGTGTTTCTTTTCTTCATTATCGAGCAGTTCTTTCATATATTTCTTTTAAACCCAACATGCATCGGAGAGTCATCACAGGGACAATAGCCATTCACCAACCATAATAGCATTACTCCATATGGTAGTAGGTAATCTTTTGTGCACTTCCTTTCAGTTGATGTACATGTCAATGGTTATAAAAGGACACTATACCATGCAACCTTATTTTGTGAATGGAAAAGTAATAAATGATTTCTTTTTGCTATTTTTAATTACAACCTATTTCTAAATGTTAATTGTGATTATAAAATAAAATATTGATGAGTAACTAGATACATATATGGGAGGAACCGATGACCTGTAATTCTAGGTCATTACAGTTTGGTATCAGAGGCAGGCTACTTCAGTAATTTATTTAGCAATTGAAAACTACAAGTGTTATTTATAAACTAAGGTTGTATTAAGATCCTTTGATAGTAATAATTGACTACAGCACCATTTACATGTTAACATCCTCTATTTACATAAAGCTAAGACGTATATGACCTAACCTTTAGCCTTAATTCATCCCAGGATCATGGCAGATCAAGACGTGTCTAAGCAATCAACATCTATCATGGTAATGCTCTAAGAGGTGATACAAGGGAATCATGTATTAGAGGAGAGGATCAATGCTCAAGCTAATAGACTCGAGGCATCCATACCCGTGGATGCTAGGGTTGAAGGTCCAGTTCACCTTTCCGAGGAAGAATCTAGTTACCATCCATCCACTGAGTCTACTTCTACTCCAGCAAAAGGAGCAATTGAGAAGGCCCTTCTTAGACACCAAAAACTACTATACAATTATCACAAGGGAAAGATTTCTCGATTCAAATGTATAGAAACTTCTACTAAGGGGAATTATGGCTTGATGGTATTATTAAAATGTTGAGAAGAATACATGCACCAGTAGACACTTTGATGCACTTTGTTGACGACTCTCTAGCAAACTATGCAAGACGATGGTGAAGAGTTGTTTTCAAGAAATCAACAGATCTCATTCCATGGGTTGCCTTTGAAGAAATATTCCAAGCTCACTTCTAACCCCCCCCCATCGGGAAAATTGAAGAGGAGGGAATTGACTTCTGTGAAATCACGCTCGCGAATCCAGGTTACCCGTTTACACAACATTCAAAGTATTTCTTTCAATATTGATTGCATTATGTTACCAAAATTTAAAGATTTTTTTTCACATTTCGAAATGACATTCACAATGTAACAATCAACCATAGAAATAACAATATGTGTCACAAATTCACATTTCATTAATTTCCATTTACAATTACATGTAATACAAGAATCTACAATATGTACATATACCCCAAATTGTAACATAAGAGAAAGGAAAATCATAAACATTATTCCATACATGAACTGTAACATGAGTACCGACAAGTGTAACAACAGAAGCATAGGATCATCCATCAGTTTACTGCATTACGGGCGCTTTGCCTTCTATACATGGAAGGGACGAAAGAACGTCAACAATTGTTGAATACAATCCATTATATATATATATATATATATATATAATAACAGACCATTCGATGGTTTCAAAAGAAAGCAAGTATATAACTATTGAAATTTAAATTTAATTGTATAAAATTATTTTCAAGTTGTTATGATCATTTTCTATATTAATAAAGACCTATACGTAGGTTATTATCTTTTTATCACTTAAAAATCAAGTTGATGAATCTTGGTATCGAGGATGATGAGTCTCTGATCTGATCTTTATTCTATCTAATTTCTCAAGTCTAGTAGGTAAGTTGTGGTCTTGATTTGAGTGTGACCTCACACTATGACTCTAAGGCATGAAGAATACCTTAGGATTGGGGTGCCTCCGTTGGCATGCGGTGGAGTATAATGTATCCTAACTAAGTTCCTAACATATCCACTAGCTTTTCCTGACATCTGTAGTTTGTAAGATCTGATTAAATTTTGATGATTAGTGATTGACAATGGTTAATGATTTTTATATCAAGCTCAACTGTATCCAAACTCAATTGTAACCAACTCAACTGTAGCCAACTCAACTGCAACCAAACTCTCACCTGTAACTCATCGCCAAGATCTATTGGCGGAACAATAACCAAAACTCAAGCGGCGAGGAAGCCTCCTAATAGATCCTTTCATCTCCCCCTCTAAGTCTAGGTGTGGTCCAGTAGAGGGCTAGGCCTACTCCAAAACTATGCCCCTCGAGACGGGTGGGAGAGACTCTCCGGAAAAGTCACTCCAAAAATCGGTCTGATCGATATGGGCAAACAATCTCGTAAAGAAAAACTAAAATCAAGGGCTAGCCAACCTAGGCACCCTATAACAAAGGGTCAGCAGAACTGGTCAAAAACACAGATCCCAACGAAGCATAAAAATATTGTGAGCTCACGTAAAAATAGTAAAAAGGGTCGGGATCCTCGACGTGCGCACTAGGTGGCTGCCACCCTAACTGGACTTCCTATCTCCCGTCCAACTGAGGGTGACCGCATCCTTGCATAGTCAGGTGTAAGTGTCACCATGACTAGTACAATATCAATCATCAATGATTATTATTAACCATCTAAGTTCATTGATTATATATTCATACTTCCATATCGTATACGATTGTCTTTACAAGTCTAATTGAGTGATCCTCTCCATTATTTGTGATAAGTCGTATTCATATAGTAGGTTATACTAAGGATCATTGATGAAGCTGATCAATATTGTAAAATACTCAAAATTTCACCCAAATTTTAATCTTAACATTATGAAATATACAACAAAGGACTGATTTGAATTTGGGATTTAATTCACACAAAAACCCTAATTTTTGAGTTCTTAAAACATGAATTCTAGAGCTAACGAACAAATCTGAAACTAAGGTTTAATTCACACTAACCACTCAAATTTTAAGTTGTTAAAATATGGATTTTAGAGCTAAAGCACATATTTGAAACTGGGGTCTGATTCACACTAAAACCCCAAAGTTTAAGTTGTTAAAACATGGATTTTAGAGCTAATGAACAAATCCGAAACTGAGGTCCAATTCATACTAAAATCCCAAAAATTTAAGTTGTTAAAACATGAATTTTAAGCTAGTGAACATATCTTAAACTGAGATTTAATTCTCACAAAAAAACCCCAAATTTTAAATTGTTAAAACATGGATTTAAGAGCCAATGAACATATCTGAAACTAAGGCTTAATTCACACTAAAACCCTCAGATTTTAAGATGTAAAAACATGGATTTTAGAGCTAACAAACATATATGAAACTTGGGTTTAAATTACGCTAGAACCCCAAATTTTGAGTTTTTACAACAACGATTATGGATCTATTGAATAGATTCGAAACTTGGGTTTACTTTACACTAAAACCCTTAAATTTTGAGTTGTTAAAACATGGATTATGAAGCTTTTGAACAGATTTGAAAATTTATTTTAATTTACACAATAACCCTCAAATTGCGAGTTTTTAAAACAAGGATTATGGAGCTATTGAACAGATCTGAAATCTAGCTTTAATTTACACTAAAACCTTTAAATTTAAGTTGTTAACATGGATTATGGAGTTAATATCCAGATCTGAAATCATGAGATAATACATGCAAAACCCCTTATTTTTCATCCTCTAGACCATGGATTTTGGAGCTAATATACAGATATGAAATTACGAGATAATGCAAGCAACCCCCCCCCCCCCCAAACTTTCATTCTTTGAACATGGATTTTGGAGCTAATATCCAGAACTGAATTCTTGATATAAATTGTATTCAAAACCCTCAAATTTTCATCATTATCAACATGAATTTGAAGCCAATAGCCAGATCTGAATTTAGAGATAAATACATGCAAAACCCCCAAAATTTTCATCCTTATTAACATGGATCTAGAGCCAAATATTGATATTTAATCAATGTATACAAAGGCGCATATTGCAGCAAGAGGAAGGTTGATATTGTACATTTGGAGCTCCAGGAACTGGAAATCCAATTGCATGCAACCTTGGGCTAACATGGAAGCTAATAGCAGGATTTGGAGGCTCTAGGGGGTTTTCCAGGCCTTCCTTAATTGCTGGAAATTGATCTCCAACAGCAAGACTTGGGGATTTGGAAGTTGGGAAGCAACATGCAGCAGTAGATGCAACTTCTTGGCAGCAAGAGGGGCTCCACGCTACAAGGGGGAGCTCCAAGAGCACCAGAGGCACCTCTTAGAGATGTTGGACAGTAGTTGAAGCAGGAGAAATGGGCTCCTTTGGTTGAAGAGAAAAAGAAGAGAAAGATAGAATAATTAAAGGGGAACAAGGGTTTGGTATATATAAGGGAAGAGAGGCTTTGTTGCTTGCCACATGGAGAGGAAATTTGGGTCAATTGGAGGGAGGGGGGCAATGGCTACTGTCTGTACAACCGCGGAACTGTACAATAGAAAAAAAATAAAATTTATTTATTTTGTCATTTCTTCTATTTTGTTCGTAAAGCCAAAGTCGACCATATTCAAACCTTGAATATCTTATTTAGGTGTACAATGGCTCATTTCGATCGTCTCTAAATGACGATCAAATTAAGTATAATATTCAAATAGTTCTGATCTGAGATGAATTTCGAAATTGAAGAGATGTGGTCTCAATTTGTGATTCAATTTTTGTGATTTTAAAATATCAAATGACTTCCAATTGACGAACGGTTGGTTTTTTGGGTCTTATACCGTCGAATCAGATTTTTGGTTGGTCTCAGTTTGTTTTGAGACTTGTTATTTATGTCACGATTTTTGTGATGGCACACATTACGATGTGATCAACTTTTGGTCGATTGCATCTGAATGAGATTTGATATGTGATCTACAGATCGAATTGAAGTTATTTAATATTAGTTGAATATTAAACGAAGTTTGAAATCTCAATCGGGTCAGGTTTGATTTATTCGGATCCGAATGTTACAACTTCTCTGATGTAGGGCTTTAAGAATGTGCAACATTATCATATTCACTTTACCGAGCTATTATATTACTCCATGGCTTTAGATGCTTCACCACATGGGTGTCTTACCAAATTTATCAGTGAGCATCAAGGAGAACTTAGAGACAAGGTCGTCGGCTTTAGTGCCATTACTATAGATGAAGTAATTTACATCGCCTCTCGTATTGAGATGGAAATGAACGAAAATCATCAAAGAAGAAGCTTTCACTTTAGTGGTGGACCACTAATTATCCAACAGAGATGAGGATCCTAACGCCTGCTATTGGAGGGCATGCGGTGTCCGATAGGTCGGATCCAACAATCGTTGTGGTGGTTGCTCTCGAGGTACTCATAACTCAACTTACCCAAATAGATCAATGATCAACCCATGATATAGATGAAAAAATAAATAAGATGTGGGGTGAAATTTATTATACCCTACAAATATGTGTATAGTGACAAAGTGTAGGGGTCGAACCATTGAGAGCAAACTAAATAGTTGTAATTATTATTAATTAATAAAAAAATTAATAATGATTTTTTGCTTTTATGCTATTTTTTACATTTTATGGGGTTTTAATTATATTTAATTTTAATGGAATTTTAATTATTTTATTTTTTATGTTTTTGAATTTTATTTTTTATTTTATTTTTAAATTATGTGAATTTCAAGTTTCTTTTTGTTTTTAAAGATATAATATAGATACATATATATAGTAATATTAGTATAGATATTATAAATAATATATAAGGATATAATATATATTGGAATTTATACAAGAATACTCCTTTTTATTTTTAAGTGTTTTAAATATATATTATATATTTATAAGTAATAATAACATGTATATATAAGTAATATCGTGTATATATATGTTATATAATTTAAAATATATATAAATACATCAAAAAATAAGAAATAAAATATTTTTATGTTTTAAAGATTTTTTACTATTTTATGATTTTTTATATAGTTTTTGTATGTATTTTTTATATTAATAAATTTACCAAAGCAGCGAGTTATATAAATAGGCTGAATTGTTTTAGGTACTAAAAAACCAATAAGTCCAAAAAATTCCAAACTTATTTTGACATATACTGTATAATATAAATAAAAATATAGAACATGAAATTATTTTTTTGATTTTTATAGATTTTACTGATTTTTATAAGTTTCTAGGGTTTTGCAAATTTTAGTATTATCTTTTTATTTTATTTTATTGTGTTTTTTTGTCTGGAGATATAATATATAGTAATATATACACTTTTTTATTTTTTAAAGTTGGTTATATATTTGGATTTTTATACTTAGATAAATATAAACATCTCCTAAATGATTTTTAATAAATGAGAAAATGCAAGAAATGCCAAAATAAAAATATAGTGTGAATAAACAAGTCACAAGACATCTACCATAATTTTCTCATCAATTAAAAAGCATGTGAGCTATTTAAGAAAAATAGAAATGCAAGAATCCAGTGTACTCCGAATTCTCTACGAAACTATAAATTCAAAGTAATCGAAGTTCATAAGTGAAACTTGGCTTTTTGGATTAGATTTTGAATTGTATAAAATCAACTAATCTGTACGTATCATTTTAAATGTTATTGCATATTTATATCATGATACATTTGAAATAAAAACTTCTCTGAATTTGCATCATTAAGGTTATAACTAGGGATGTGTACTAGTGCCCACTTTGGATATCTTTTAGTTGTTTACTTAAATTGTTAGCTCGTAGAGATTGACGTGTAGTAGTAGGTGTATGGAGATATATCAAGGACAATACTTGCATCTCAAAGTGATATTCTAAGAAGATACATAGTATGAGAATAGATGGTAATCTTCTCCAGAGACTGACATCGGATTGACACTTTTAATGCATGTCCTCTTCATAGGAATCGAGTATTAGTTGCATTGTATGCAACAAATGCATTAGATGCAACAATTGCCTCCATGGATATGCAAAGCTTGTAACATAAATTGGTATAATCTCCATGGACAAAATGATAATTCAATTAACCAAGTTATCTGATTAAATGGACAAATGATTAGTCCATGACTATGGGTTAAAGATTATCCCACAAATGGCTTTGAAAGCTGGCATGGGACTTTTAGACATGTGAGACCATGACAAGCCATTATGCAGTAAATAATTTTTTTTAAGATATCGTCCCTAGTCAAAAATAAAACATTATTATGTTTGCATTGTTGTTACGATCCTTCAGTATGAATAGGGATATGTATCATGGTTTGTTTTGTGTATCATACATCTATTGATATAAATAGTTAGATCATAGAGGTTGATCCAGACTTGTAGGTATAATGAGTTGGATCAAGGACACAACTAAAGTTGCATAGTGATATTGGATAAAGATCCCCAGTCCGAGAAGAGATGTCATCCTTCTTTAAAGGCTGATATCCGACTGACACTCTTGATGCAAGTCATCTGAATAGGAACAAATATTCATGGGTGTCGGATTAGTCATGCTAGAGAGTTAACTAGATGAGATCAATATAATAAAATGCTTTTAGTATATTGTCATGAAATAGGCACACATCCTTTGACCATATATTGATATTGACGAATACCCATGCATTCACCTTTATTTATTTATTTTGTCTTGAAATCCCTAGATAAATACATGTAAATATCTCTAACTTGTACAAATTAAGACTATAACCATTGTCTATAAATAGTACATAAATACATATATTTAAATATAAAATAAATGAATAAAGAAAAGAACTATAAATGAAGTATTGTAAATACTGACTGACCCTAAACCCCAAAACTAAGTCAATATTGACTTGGTCGACAAGGAAGAAAGTAAGTGGAGATAAGGGCAGAAAAATATAGACACCTAGAACCCCTAAGTGCCCAATACACTATATATACAACCAAACTTACACAAATTTATATAAACTCCTACATTTCTCAAATAAAGAAACTTTCAACACAAGATATGTACATAAAGATACTCTGAAAAATACAAAAACAATTGTAAAACCCCACAAATTTTGGCTTTTTTCCGAAATCATAAAACATATTCAATATTGTATTTAAAATAAGTGTCTCATCCGATATTTCCAACAAGCTCAAAAACACATAACTCTGAATTCTGATGTGGGAGATATGCGTGTTTTAGTGAAGAGGGGTCATGGATATTGATGGGATTTAATGGTTATAGAAATTAAATAGTTGATGAATCTCCATTTCATCACCTTTATTCTATCATTTTGGCCTTAAAAAACCCAGCAAATGCATGTAAATACCATCAATTGGTCCATGATAGCATCTATTATTTATTGTATTTATTGTACATAAAATAAGATTTTTAATGCCAAAATTATAGAATAAAGAGAAGAAAAGAAAAAGGAATAAAATATTGCAAATATTTTATGACCTTAACCCAGAGACCAAGTCCAGAATGGAATTGGTCGACAAGGAATAAAGTAGGGGGAGATAAGGGCCAATAATACAATAAATGCCTCATTTATTTATTCATCCATTTATGCATTTTTGAAACCTATTTTGTATATAATTATTTATTCATCAAATAGAAATATTTTGTACATGAAAGTTGTAGATAATAATGTAAATAAAAATACAAAATTGAGTTTCTACAAAAATGATACACAGTGTACATTTTATACACAGAATAAAAAGCAAAAATCTCAACTTCGCAGACCCATATCTTGCAAATAAAAACTCAAAATCCACCAAAATCACCTTTAATTGTATATAACTTTTCAAGAGCTATTTAATAAAATTGGTTCCATAATTTTTGGAGTCCATCTATGAAAGTTTGGTTTTTGGCCTTCATTGTACATAATACCGATTAAAATATTCAATTTATTCATTATTCACTATTTCTATAAATTTATATTTTTAGAATTTTGTAAATAACATACATAATACATGACCATGTTGAAATTAGAATAAAACCAAAAAGAAAAAAACTCTAATAAAATAAGTCTATGAATCACATAGGCAAAATACCAATGTCACCTATGTATATAAATAAAAGGGAAATACATTCTTTAATTATTTTATTCTTTCATATTTTTATAATATTGTAAATATTATTTATAATTTATTAAAAATATAAATCCAAAATAAAACCTAAGAAAATTCATTAAATAAATAAAATGTATATAAAATATAGGTAAAATATCTATAAGTATACCTACATATTATATATACCTATTTATTTAAAAATATAAATAAACTCACAAAAATTAAATAAAATTATATCTATACTTATAAAAATAATTTATAAATTTATAAAATAAGTAAATAAAATAATAAAATAAAAATATACAAAATAAAAATCAATACATGTAAATACACTTATAAATACATTATTAAAATAAATCCATAATAAAACACATCAAAAAAATAAATAAAAATCATAAATAAATACTACATTATTTAATAAACATTTTTACTTTATAAATAAAATTTAATTAAATCATTTATTAGGGTAAAATAATAAGTCAAGCAATTGCTGACGTGGACCAATCGAGTTCCAGCATTTGTTGACCGCCTGGTCAACTCAACCCCCAGGCAGCTGAAGTGACGCGGCTGGTCTTTTCCGCCCGTCTTCTCCCTTTATTCGCGCTCGACCCGTCCATCATCTGTTGTCGCCGCCTTCATGAAAATTGTTCCCCGATCATTGTACATGCACGCCCATTCCTTTATTCTTTTGTACATAGCCTTGATTCGCCGTTACAGCCCGGTCAATAAGGGTGCTCCCGTCGTTCATAAATAAACCACCTCCGCCTTCTTCGCAATTTTGGTCAGCCTCTATCCAATCCCTTCCTCGCATTCGATCCCGGCGGTGTTCCTTGTGACAGGAGGAGCTCGACGGCGCTTTGAATCGGTCGGAGAGGCGGAGGTTGCACCCAAGGCCGCCGCTCCAGCGAGGCCTCTGCTCCTTGGTGCTTCACCAGGTATGAGCTGCGCATTTTACGTATTTTAGATAGGTTTTAGTTTTAGCAATTCATTTCTGTCTTTAGATTAGTGTTTAGCGATTAGATGTAGCGTAGAAAGGTCGATTCGTAGTTCGCCGGAGCTCCGCTCCGGCAAACTGTTCATTGTGCGCCACCTGTGTTCCGACCACCCTCTCTCCTCCATTCTACGCCCATCTTCCTACCCTTCCATTTCCCTATGCCCAGGCCCTTCAGTCCACCCGGATCCCTACTGGATCCGGAGATCAGATCTCCCATCTCCGCCCTTCGACGGAGATCGCCGCTCCACCATCCCTCATTCCACCACCAATAAGCACCCCAGACTGTCGTTTTGCTTGTGTGTGTAACCTTGCAGGTGCTGGGAGGCCAAAGGACCCCTGTTGGGGTCGATTTCAAATTTTTGCAGGTACCTGGGAGCCTCGAGCTTCATCGACCTCGCTGGACCTCCCCGGTGAGCCTCCGGCTCTCCTGAGCCCTCCAGTCGACACCAGGCATCCCCATGATGCTTTTGGGAGCATCAGAAGCCCGAGGGAGCGTCGGACATGAGTGCAGCACCGGATCGAAGGTCGGGGAAGGGGGAGTTCTTCCCTGTTCTTCGTGCCTTCGTCTTCACCATCCGATCGAGGTCCCAGCCCAGATCAGAAGCCAGCCGTTGGATGGAGCTCTTCATCGACCGTCAGATCAGCCCGGCTGATCTAATTTCAGCCCTTCATCGGCGAAGCGTCATCGAGCAAGGAGAAGGCGATGCGTGACGAGTGATCGAGATCCAGCCGTTCGTCCGTGCGCACTTTGGGGGTAAATTGCAAACCTAGCCCCCGCCTTTTTTGTAATTTATATTTAATGCTGTAAAATAAATATTTAGTGTAAAAAAATTGCAAATTTTGTAATAGAACCCCTGCGCTTTCTGGAATGACAAATAGTCCTTCCACGCCTCACGTGCAGTCCCACGTGAGGCGCGTGAATTTTGCATTGTAGCTCTGGCGCTTTTTTGTAATTATAAAATAGTTCTAAAAATTTAAATAAATGTTTATATATGTTGGTAATTTTGCACAGAGCCCCCTGTAGTTACTTTTATTTTCAAAAATTCCCCTGCTAGGCTGTATTATTTTCTTGTCTTTTATGTATTTATTAAAAATACCTATGTAGCTCCTAAAATTCCCCAAAGATTAGGTCAGATGCTTCATGTAGTGTACTTTCAGGCTCACATTTTATTTTGCATTTTTTCATTTAACCTAATTATTAAAAATTAAAAAGGAGCCATTTTTGCACTGTCTAATTTATAAAATAAAAAAATATAAAATGTTTTTAAAAAATCCCAAAAAAATTATATATGGTATATTTATATATATTGATTCCAGAAACTGAAAAAACCTAAAAACAAGAAAAAGAAAAATAAAAAAATCAAAAAGCTCCAAAATCCAAAAAAAATAGAAAAACCCTAGAAAAATACCAAAAATATATTTTTCTCTTTTATAATTGTCTATATATTATTATTTACATATTAAAATTAATTTGGGTAATTTTGACACTTATATTGTATTTTTAAAGCCCAAATTATTTTCGGCCTATTTAATTAGTCCTATGTTAGGGACCTTTTTGGAATTAAAAATACATAAAAATTAGAAATATTCCAGAAAAATAACAAAAAAATATAAAAATATAAAAAGCTAAAAAATATTATATCTAGTATATATATTGAGTATTTCTATAAATATATATCCTTATATTACTTCTCCCTCTTCTCTTATATAAATATATATATCTCTTTATATATATTTATATATATATTTATTTATTTATTTATTTATTTATATTATATAATAAAAAAATGTAAAAAGAAAATATAAAATATAAAATATAAAACAAAATAAAAAATTATAAAAACAGAATAAAAAATAATATAAAATAAACCCATAAAAACAATAAATAATTGGACATGAACCTAGAATTGAATAATTGCGCAACCAATTTTACACATCACCATTCGCCTCCCAGTGTTCGACCTCTACTTATGCTTACACCTATACACATTTGCATGTAGAGTTATAATAAATTTTAACTCCACATTTTTGATATTTATTGCATATATTTTATTGTGGATTAATTGTTGATTGATTGGGATTTATTGAGTGGTCAATTCAGCGACTATTGATCCGCCTTGTGGATTAATACGACCCTCGATTTATCCCACTCATCAAATGGCATCGTTGTCGGGGAGGCAACGGATTTTGAATGGTTGTTCATTTATTTATTTAATTCTTTGCTCATGTCTGTTATTCATTTATTTCTCTGATTCTTTTTTAGATTATTGATTGACTGCTCTGAACCATCTCTTTTATTTGTCTTTGATGCGAGGGACCGCCAAGCGAAGGAGGACCTCTTAGGAGGACCAATGCACCCAAGTGAGGCGGAGTTGGCTTTTCTACACCGGCCAACAGGAGAGAGCATCGAAGGCAGAGGGAGGAGAAATTTTGGAATACGGTCTATACTTTTTATGCATTTTATTTTAATATGTATATTCATGTGAGAGAGTGACACTTGGATTGTAATAAAACAGGACTCTCACAGGTACACTGCAACTCCCGAGGTCCATTGCCCGAGGGATTGTTCCCTTGGGGGCCTCGACGGTTTTGACGCTTTTTCTTTTTTTTATTTTATTTTTATTATTTTGTGTGAATGAGCCCTTAGTTATAGGAATTGCTTGATCGAATAGATTAAGGTCCAAAGCCCCTAATATATTTGCATGTACCTATAGATGCGCTTTTGGACTTAGATCAAACTCTAAACAGTCGACCTCATCATCTTCGAGCCTACGCGTCGCGATCTCACCCTGCCAAGCGCTTCTCCTGAACTCGATGTGTCGAGAGGAGGAGGGGTGAGCCTAGACCGGACTCCTGGATTGAAGATCGGTGAGCGACTTGTGGTGCTTCATGATAATAGCAGTTACTATCTAAGGGTGATTTCTTCGGCTTGCATTTGCATATAGCATAGGTTTCAATTCTGTTCTGCATCCCGCATGGAGAGAGCTGGAGGTACTATAAGTCTTCTTACTTAGCATGCATCATCGATTTCCGACTTGCATGGCGTTTCCGACCTTCTCCCTCTATTTTTGCCAACCTAGGATGCTTAATGGAAATTGGAACCTCGATAGGCACGTGCACTGAAAATTCCCAAAAAAGTGATAACCTAAATAAAATTGGGACTATTAACTCTATTGGACCTAAAAAAATAAAACATAATGGACTTCCTTGTCTTGGGTAGAGCAATCCCCTCATTGTATGCGTTTTAAATTGCTTACGTACACACTAAGGAGTAGAGCCCAAATCCCATCAAGCCTCCTAAGTGATTGTAAAACTTTGTGATTCTCACCTCACTCTAAAAATGAAAAGATAAATGACCGTCACCTGACGGTCTTCACTGTGTCGAGTAGGTGAATTGGGGGTTTGCCTTGTGTATTGAATGTGACTTGGAGTCCATTGTGCTTTCCATTCATTATTAGAGTAGTCGGTCCCATCTGTGTGAGTCATGCATTTTTCATCTTTGAGTCTCTCTACCTCTCTTATATATATACCTCCTCATTTGCATCGAGTCATGATGTTGGCGCTTGAGCTCAATCATTCTTCGCCAAGTCCTTCGTTTCCCTCTTCTTCACCACCTTCCTTGTATCCACCGTACCATCCCCATCTTCTCTGGTTCGGGGAGAGCATGCTCTTCGGACCACCATTTTGACGGTGTTCCCGCCTTGTGTGGAACACCCAATTTTGTTTATGTTCCGATCTCCTCGCCCGCCCTCCTCGTCCCCTCTGTATCATGCTTCTACCACCCGTGATATTGGCGCGCAAGCTCAATCAGCTTCTCCACTCCATTGTGTTACCCTTCTTATCCACCTTCCTCGTGTCCCCCGTATCACCTCTTCCTTTACCCAGGAATGATGTGCATATCGATGAGGCCCGCATCGAGGACTATTTGATTATACAGATCATTTGTGTAAGACGAGCCAATGATGTTGAGGATGCTGAGATTTATTTGGTGGATTTGTCTTCCATAAGTGCATATGAGCTTACTGAGGATTTTTTAAGATGCATGATGATTAGGTATGATTCTTTATTGAGGAATTTTTGGTCTCGTACACCAGATTGAGGATGTGATATGATGCGATTATTTGGTGATGATTTCATGAGTATTGACTGAGCTATCTATCTTGAGGTTCCACCCATCTTGATTTTGAGGATTGACTGATTATTCTGATTTGGATTTACTGATAAAGGTGTGTGAATCCTGCATGATCTCTCATCTTCATCTTTGAACCATCCTTGATCTCCTGACTCTTTGATCCACCCTGGCACCTAGAGGAGTCCTGATGATATGTGGTGCCATCTCAGCCAGATTTGATTGACCTGAGGGATGTTTTTGTGATTGACCTGATTATTTGCTCCCTCACATGATCTTATGCCCTCCTGTTGATTGATGGATTCATACTATTTCGAGGACCTGAGATTTTATGCCAGCATTCCCATGAACTACATTGATCTAACTCGCATTCCTCCCCGAGGACTATCTGCGGGAGAATGCGACGATTTTTAGGACTTCGGTTTCATGCTCTCTTTTTGGGTCGCCATTTTGGCGGGACCCAAAACCGAGTCAGATAATATGCTTGATTGGCCTCCCCCGGTGACTATATACCCGACCTATCAGTACATGAGGCCAATGTACTAGACTCATTTGAGTCCGCTCTCCTTGACGGTCTTTGCAAGGCAGAGCTTCACTTTTCTGATTATTCCATGCCTAGTTCATAGCGCTCTCCGAGGGTTATCTGCGTGAGGCTATGACACATTATAGCTCTCGTGGTCTCTTCTGCTGGTAGATGATATGTCGTCTACCGATGCCACATTTTTGTGGATCCGTCTGTTGGGTCCGGCTCCTTTGAGCCCCCCTTCTCTCCTTGACGACCCTCGCAAGGACGAGAGATGCTCTGGTTGTTATTCACTGTGTAGCTCACATACCTTCCCGAGGACTATCTGCGGAAAGATGTGACACTTTCTTTACGATCGGCTTCACTCACTTCTGGTGCCCCTATTTATTGGGGCATGTGGCCGCTTCGTCTGATATGGGCAGTCGGTCTCTCTTGCTGATTGTGCGCCCGATCTATTGGGGCACGTGATTGACTTGCCCAGGCTCCTTCGAGCCCTTCGCTCTCCTTGATGGTCCTCGCAAGAATGAGATCTTTTCTGATTATTCCTTGACTAGCTCGTAGTTCCCCGAGGGTTATCTGCGGGAGACTATGACATATTTCCGATCTGATTGGTCTCTTCTGCTGGTAGCCGATTTGTCGACTACTGAGACCACTATATGGGTCCGTCTGATGGACCCGGCTCCTTAGAGCCCTTCTCTCTCCTTGACGACCCTCGCAAGGTAGAGACACATTCTGACTATTCACTGCTTAGATTGCATTACTCCTCGAGGACTATCTGCGAGAGAATGCGACACTCTCTTTACGCTCGGTTCACCCTACTGACTATGTCTCCGATCTGCGGAGCATGGAATCGAGTCTTTTGATATATATGATTTTGGTCCCATCATGAGTTGCCTATCCGATCTGCGGATCATGGGACCCATCTGATTAGACTCCTTTGAGTCTGCTCGCCTTGACGGTCCTCGCAAGGCTGAGCTCCTGATATCTGTTATTTCCATGCCTAGTTGGCAGTACGTTCCCCAAGGGTTATCTGCGGGACGCTGCCACCCTTTCTTGATTTATCGGTCTCTTCTGTTGGTAGCCGATCCGTCGCCTACCGAGACCATTTCTATGATCCGTCTGATGGATTACTGAAGCCTTTGTGTCCTCTCACATTGACGACCCTCGCAAGGTCAAATCTTTTTCTGATTATTCAATGACTAGTATGTACTACTCCCCGAGGGTTATCTGCGGGAGGGTACATCACCTTCTAGGTACTCAGTCTCCTTCTGTGTCTCCGATCTGTGGAGCACGAGGCTGAGTCTTCTGAGTTGTGTACTTGGTCCCCTCTCTGATGGTGTATCCGATATGCGGATCACGGGACCAAGTCTTCTGATTATTCTCTGATTCTGCTCACCTTGAGGACCCTCGCAGGAGTGAGCCATGTCTTGCAGTATTTGGTGTGTACCTATGATCTTCCGACCTCATGACCATCGGATGCCACAATGTCTCTTGTTCCTTACCTTTCCATATATTATTGAGACTCTGATTGACCAGAGGAATCTGTATTGTTCCTTCTTCCTCCCGGTCTTATTGTATCGGCTTTGTTCCCTCATGCTGACCCTACGAGCCAATTGACTGCTTTATGCTACCATATCGGTCCCTGCTTTACGTTCCGATCTATTTGCCCCCGGTAGCTGACACCCACTTGATTGCAGATTCGGGTGTACTTTCACCTTCTGACTGCGTCCTCATTCTCACAAAGAGACGACGACAAGAGCACGGTAGTCGCTTATCAGATACCGTCCTGTACTTCACCAGTTTTTCACCTCTTGTATATATGTGTGCCCTAGATCTATCACCATATCTGTGTGTCTACACTTAGGACGTACCTTGTCCTAAGTATAGGGGGGTACACACCGCGTTGTTCTTTCCTTGTTCAGTTTTGTCACTCCTGTTCAAAGGTGATGCGTATATTCTTAGGGATATCTCACCCTAAGTATAGGGAGAGTGATGCGTATATTCTCCACGATCTTTTCATCTATTTGTATATATCTATCTTTTCTTCTTTTCTTCTTTTCCTTTTCATATTTCTTTATCTAAATAAAAGGTGTCGCCCCTTTGTGTCAGTTTTCTGTACTTAGGATGTACTTTGTCCTAAGTATAGGGGGGTGCACCCCTGATTTGTTAATTCTTTGATATGTTTATTCACACCCTTGACCCTCCCTGCTTTGTGTACAGTCTACTTAGGATTACTTGATCCTAAGTATAGGGGGGACGGTCAACTTCTCATTTATCCATTTCTTATTTATGTATTCTTTAGACTTTTCTATACTCAGTACGAGTTATGTCTTCTCTTTCTCTTTTCCGATCTATGAGGACATAGCTCAAGCTAAGTATAGGGGGTTGTATATACTACGTATATACTTTAGCCATAACCCGTACTCTCGTATTCTTTTAATAATATGGCAAATAATTCTTTAACATTCAATAAAATACCCTAATAAAAAGATGTTATCATTCCTCAAATTCTTTTTGTATATACTGATTTATAAATCGGGTGAAAATTTTTTTTACAAAATGTTTGAAAAATAGTTTGAAAATCTTTGTGAAAATCTTTTGAAACCATTTTGTTACATGTTTTCAACCGTTGTAAAAACATTTTGGTTTGTAAAGTTTACTTTCTTTGTGTGAAATAAAATGTTTGAAAAATTATTTGCAAATGGTTTGAAAAATGGTTGCAAAAATATGTGAAAAATCTATCTATACTGTTTGGAAAACCTTTGCAAAATGATTTTTAAATGTGTGTACATGTTTGTAAAATGCTTGTAGAAATTATTTTGGACTATAGTTTTTCAAAATTGTTTGAAAATGATTTTCAAATAAGTTTGAGGAATAGATACATCTAATAAATAAAATAATAAATAAAAATAATGAAAAAATACAATAAAAATGAATAACACAAAATTCTTTAATAATTGTACATATATACCTAAAATAACTCACTTTGCTAAAAACTGTAAAGTCTTAACTCTAGTAAAATAAAGCGGCACGTCCGTGTAAATAGTTGTACATATTTTATACTTTGGGTGCCAAAATTCTTTTATTTGCAAATTCTTTGTTTGAAAATTCCTCTCTTTGTTTTTAAATTCGTTGAAAAATTGCATTATTCGTTGCATATTTGTAAATAGCATTTGCATAGCATTCATATTCTTTGATTGAGCTTGATGATTGAACTAGTCCAATAAAGTCGAAGATTGGAGCTTGGTTGGACCTTACTGCACCTAACTGCACTTGAACCTTATAGGAACTAGGTTTAGGGTACTTCAGGTCTAGTCAGACTTAATTCTTTGAGAAATCAGGGATGGGTTCAAGTTACCTCAACTGACTAACTGGAACTTTTCGAGACACACGCACGACTCTTGCCGACCGTGACCTAACTTGGACACTTGCACCTTTCACTTGGCTCAACTCAGTTGGAGTGGTTAGGGGTTTGGATTTTCCAGTCTGAGACGCACACGGGTGGAAACATCCGTCCTCGTCTAGGGAGGGAAGTGCACCCCAACCTGGTCTAGTAGCCATGAGGTCTAACGACAAGAGTGTGTGGGTTGCGATAATGCTTCAAAAGAGGGATTCTGGCCCAAGAGGAAAAAGTCCTTATGTAAATGCTGCTGTAAACAGTATGTTGAAAAAAAAACAACTCCAAAAAAAAGTGGACAGGCTTGAAAATAAAAATAAAAGTGCCTGCCGGAGTATGCATATATGTTGTATAGAAAATAAGCAAACTTGAGCATCAAAGTTATACCATGTGAGCATGCAGCTGGATGACTTGACTACACTGGTTTTGAATCCCAGGATAGGTAGCTACGCTGGCTACCGTCCATTCTTTTCTCTACCTCCTCCTCTTGAGTTCGATGCCACTTGAACTTAGAAGAGAATACTCCGCTCCTCGAGGAAAGAGCTGTTGGATTGGGGAATCATTGGGTTGTCATTCTGGAGAAGCCAGTCTCTTTGTCATTTCAGTTGGGGAGAGCCACTATCACTTACACTGTACAAGTCAGCTTCAGTCACAAGGGTTTGCGTATGGCGTAGGCCAGTTCTGACCAGGCTATTGAGGTGGGTTGAACTGAGTTCTGTGACTCTTGAAGGCTGTTGTGTTTTAAATTTGGTTCCCAACCAGGTTCCACACACATTTTCACACCAAGGTCTAACCTGAGCTCCAAAGTTTGATTTTGTACAAATCAGTTTAATAATCATGATCAATTCAATTATTTAAATTCTGTATTTTTGCTTTTTCTTTTCTTCTTATTCTTTATTCTTTTGTACTTATTGCATAAGTATTTGCTAGGGACTAGAAAAGGCAAGTATAGGGGGTGATGAATCTCCATTTCATCACCTTTATTCTATCATTTTGGCCTTAAAAACCCCAGCAAATGCATGTAAATACCATCAATTTTCCCATAATAGCATCTATTATTTATTGTATTTATTGTACATAAAATAAAGTTTTTAATGCCAAAATTATAGAATAAAGAGAAGAAAAGAAAAAGGAATAAAATATTGCAAATATTTTATGACCCTAACCTCGAGACCAAGTCCAGAATGGAATTAGTCGATAAGGAATAAAGTAGGGGGAGATAAGGGCCAATAATACAATAAATGCCTCATTTATTTATTCATCCATTTATGCATTTTTGACACCTATTTTGTATATAATTATTTATTCATCAAATAGAAATATTTTGTACATGAAAGTTGTAGATAATAATGTAAATAAAAATACAAAATTGAGTTTGTACAAAAATGATACACAGTGTACATTTTATACACAGAATAAAAAGCAAAAATCTCAACTTGACAGACCCATATCTTGCAAATAAAAACTCAAAATCCACCAAAATAACCTTTAATTGTATATAACTTTCAAGAGCTATTTAATAAAATTAGTTCCATAATTTTTGGAGTCCATCTGTGAAAGTTAGGTTTTTGGCCTTCATTGTACATAATACCGATTAAAATATTCAATTTATTCATTATTCACTATTTCTATAAATTTATATTTTAGAATTTTGTAAATAACATACATAATACATGAACATGTTGAAATTAGAATAAAACCAAAAAGAAAAAAATCTAATAAAATAAGTCTATGAATCACATAGGCAAAATACCTATGTCACCTATGTATATAAATAAAAGCGAAATACATTCTTTAATTATTTTATTCTTTCATATTTTTATAATATTGTAAATAGTATTTATAATTTATTAAAAATATAAATCCAAAATAAAACCAAAGAAAATTCATTAAATAAATAAAATGTATATAAAATATAGGTAAAATACCTATAAGTATACCTACATATTATATATACCTATTTACTTAAAAATATAAGTAAACTCATAAAAAATAAATAAAAATATATCTATACTTATAAAAATAATTTATAAATTTATAAAATAAGAAAATAAAATAATAAAATAAAAATATACAAAATAAAAATAAATACATGTAAATACACTTATAAATACATTATTAAAATAAATCCATAATAAAACACATCAAAAAATAAATAAAAATCATAAATAAATACTAAATTATTTAATAAACATTTTTTATTTTATAAATAAAATTTAATTAAATCATTTATTAGGTTAAAATAATAAGTCAAGCAATTACTGACGTGGACCAATCGGGTTCCAGCATTTGTTGACCGTCTGGTCAACTCAACCCCCAGGCGGCTGAAGTGACGCGGTTGGTCTTTTCCGCCCGTCTTCTCCCTTTATTCACACTTGACCCGTCCATCATCTGCCATCGCCGCCTTCATGAAAGTTGTTCCCCGATCATTGTACATACACACCCATTCCTTTATTCTTTTGTACATAGCCTTGATTCGTTGTTACGACCCGGTCAATAAGGGTGCTCCCGTCGTTCATAAATAAACCACCTCCGCCTTCTTCGCAATTTTGGTCAGCCTCTATCCAATCCCTTCCTCGCATTCGGTCCCGGCGGTGTTCCTTGTGACAGGAGGAGCTCGTCGGCGCTTTGAATCGGTCGTAGAGGCAGAGGTTGCACCCAAAGCCGCCGCTCCGGCGAGGCCTCTGCTCCTTGGTGCTTCACCAGGTATGAGCTACGCATTTTACATATTTTAGATAGGTTTTACTTTTAGCAATTCATTTCTATCTTTAGATTAGTGTTTAGCGATAAGATGTAGCGTAGAAAGGCCGATTCGTAGTTCGCCGGAGCTCCGCTCCGGCGAACTGTTCATTGTGCGCCACCTGTGTTCCGACCGCCCTCTCTCCTCCATTCTACGTCCATCTTCCTACCCTTCCATTTCCCTACGCCCCAGGCCCTTCAGTCCACCCGGATCCCTACTGGATCCGGAGATCAGATCTCCCATCTCCGCCCTTCGCCGGAGATCGCCGCTCCACTCCACCATCCCTCATTCCACCACCAATAAGCGCCCCAGATCGTCGCTTTGCGCGTGTAAACTTGCAGGTGTTGGGAGGCCAAAGGTCCCCTGTTGGGGTCGATTTCGAATTTTTGCAGGTACCTGGGAGCCTCGAGCTTCATCGACCTCGATGGACCTCCCCGGTGAGCCTTCGGCTTTCCTGAGCCCTTCAGTCGACACCAGGCATCCCCAGGAAGCTTTTTGGAGCATCAGAAGCCCGAGGGAGCATCAGACGTGAGTGCAGCACCGGATCGAAGGTCGGGGAAGGGGGAGTTCTTCCCTGTTTTTCGTGCCTTCGTCTTCACCGTCCGATCGTGGTCCCAGCCCAGATCAGAAGCCAGCCATTGGATGGAGCTCTTCATCGACCGTCAGATCAGACTGGCTGATCTAATCTCAGCCCTTCATCGGCGAAGCATCATCAGGCAAGGAGAAGACGACGCGTGGCAAGTGATCGAGATCCAGCCGTTCGTCTGTGCGCACTTTGGGGGTAAATTGCAAACCTAGCCCCGCCTTTTTTTGTATTTTATATTTAATGTTGTAAATAAATATTTAGTGTAAATAAAATTGCAAATTTTGTAATAGAACCCCTGTGCTTTCTGGAATGACAAATAGGTCCTTCCGCGCCTCACGTGTAGTCCCACGTGAGGCGCGTGAATTTTGCATTGTAGCCCTGGCACCTTTTTGTAATTGTAAAATAGTTCTGAAAATTTAAATAAATGTTTATTTATGTTGTTAATTTTGCACAGAGCCCCCTATAGTTATTTTTATTTGCAAAAATGCCCCTGCCAAGCTGTATTATTTTCTTGTCTTTTATGTATTTATTAAAAATACCTATGTAGCTCCTAAAATTCCCCAAAGATTAGGTCAGATGCTTCATGTAGTGTACTTTCACGCCCACATTTTATTTTGCATTTTTTCATTTAACCTAATTATTAAAAATTAAAAAGGAGCCATTTTTGCACTGTCTAATTTATAAAATAAAAAAATATAAATGTTTTTGAAAAATCCCAAAAAAAATTATATATGGTATATTTATATATATTGAGTCCATAAAATGAAAAAACCTAAAAATAAGAAAAAGAAAAATAAAAAATCAGAAAGCTCCAAAATCCATCAAAAAATAGAAAAACCCTAGAAAAATACCAAAAATATATTTTTCTCTTTTATAATTATCTATATATTATTATTTACATATTAAAATTAATTTGGGTAATTTTGACACTTATTTTGTATTTTTAAAACCCAAATTATTTTCGGCCTATTTAATTAGTCCTATGTTAGGGACTTTTTTGGAATTAAAAATACATAAAAATTAGAAATATTCTAGAAAAATAAAAAAATATAAAAATATAAAAAGCCAAAAAATATTATATCTTGTATATATATTGAGTATTTCTATAAATATATATCCTTATATTACTTCTCCCTCTTCTCTTATATATATATATCTTTATATTATATATATATATATCTATTTATATATTTATATTATATAATAAAAATATAAAAAGAAAATAAAAAAATATAAAATATAAAACAAAATAAAAATTTATAAAAACAAAATAAAAATAATATAAAATTAAAAATCCACAAAAACAATAAAGAATTGGACATGAACCTAGAATTGAATAACTGCGCAACCAATTTTACACATCACCATTCGCCTCCCAGTGTTCGACCTCTACTTATGCTTACACCTATACACATTTGCATGTAGAGTTATAATAAATTTTAACTCGACATTTTTTATATTTATTGCATTTTTTTGTGGGTTAATTGTTGATTGATTGGGATTTATTGAGTGGTCAATTCAGCGACTATTGATCCGCCTTGTGGATTAATACGACCCTCGATTTATCCCTTTCATCAATAGTTAATTGCATACTAGGGATATTTTTTAGATGCTAAAACTAAAGTTTTGCACCTACACATATTAAGACCCCCACCCTCCATCTCCCCTCATTCTCACTTCTTTCCAAACCCTATTCCATCCTTCCCCCCTTCTCCAAGTCATTCTCTTATCTCATTTCCCGCTCATTCTCCAGAGAACCAAAGGGAGAACGATGCAACCAACATTATCAGAAGCACATGAAGCTAAGTACCTTCACGACAACGGGAAAAGGAGGAGCACCATCGCAAGGGAAATGCACATCGCCCATCAGATTCTTGATCGAGGGATCAAGCACATGGATCAGAGGCCAGCACTAGCAAAGGTAACATATCTTGATTTTTTCCTTTGTTTTTCCGCGTATCTCGCGTTTTGGAGATTATCGAGTTTGGAGATTAATATCAAATTTCAATCTAACCCTTGGATAATCTATTATTGTTGGTATATCATGAATCCTTTAATACATGCTCGTGTTATAAACCTTTGGCTTCTAAAATAATATCGTGGTTGTGGATTTGAAATAATAACATCACACGTTAGAATACAGACTTTTGACAACATCGTTGCACATGTGGTTCAATTTACGTTGTGGTATAGACATATATGAAAGTTATCAATCATTGTTAACCTTGTTCTATGTTAAGTTTAATAACAAAAATTCTCAATTTTTGTGTATGTAGTGACACAGTGTTTATGCGTGATCTGCCTTCGTGTAGGTATAATCCTTGGTAAATCATATTATTATATTTTAAAGACTCTTGCAATGCCATTAATTAAAGATTGATAATATTGAATATCTTGTTATCGTGTGTTGCTAAATCTCTTTCAGGTTTTTTTTCCAGCCTTCCCATGAAGGCAAGCTTCTTATTTCTCTGCTCTTTTCGGTACCTATGAATATCATTAGTCTAGAGTAGTATTTTATTTCACTTGATTTAGTCTATCTTAGCGTAAAATCCAAGATCATAGGTTGTCGGAGCTATGAGCTCTGACCTCTGTTCACCCAATTTTGGAATGTTGACTGACTCGTTGACCTTCTCCGAATCTTCTCTCTTCATCCTTTGTCATCTCGACCCATCAGCCACCCCTGATCTTGTGCAGTTCCGGGAAATCAATGCTCCTCCGCCTCTCGTCGGAGCAGATTTACCCTACCATTCCAGACCATATTTTTGCTCATGCGTGGATCGAGGAGCTTTCCTCTCAAGCCCTGAAGCCTCGGGTGCAGACCTAAGCATGAAAGGACTCCATCTGGGGGTCAAATCAACTCATCTTACAACTCCAGGTGCCCGATTATATGCTCGAGGAGTACTTGCTACTCATCCTGGTGGAGGATTTTGATGATATTCTTGCCGTGAACTGGCTTGAGAATCACCATGCATGTTTAAATTGTTTCCAAAAGCAGATTATTTCAGGATTACTGATCTACAAGAATTTGTATTTGATGGAAGTACCTCATTGAGTGGTGTAACCTGCATATCAACATTGCAAGAACATCACATGCTATCTCAAGGGTGCGAAGGCTTTATTTCTCATGTCATTGGGAATCAAACCCATATAGAAGGAATAGAGGATGCTGAGGTAGTAAATAACTTTCCAGATGTATTTCTTGCGTATTTTTTTGGGCTTCCTCCACATCGTGAGGTGGAGTTTGAGATTTCTCTCATTCCAGGAACTCAACCAATATCTACAACACCATGCAGGATGGCACCATCTAAACTGAAGGAACTTAAAGTGAAGTTACAATAGCTATTAGAAAAAAGGTTTCATACGCTCTAGTACATCTCCATGGGGAGCACCTGTCCTTTTTGTTAATGAAAAAGATGGATCTATGTGCATGTGCATAGATTATCAGCAACTGAATAAGGTAACAATCAAGAACCGTGACCTTCTACCATGCATTGATGATCTCTTTGAACAACTACAAGGATCATCTATTTTCTCTAAGATTGATATGTGGTATGGTTATCATCAGCTAGATATTCAGGACGTGGATATACCCAAGTCCGCATTTCGAACCAGGTATGGACACTCCAAGTTCTTGGTGATGCCCTTTGGCTTAATGAAAGCCCCAACAACATTCATGGACATGATGATTTGGGCGTTTCAACCTTTCCTCGACAGCTTTGTTGTGGTTTTCATCGATGATGCGCATATCTACTATAAGGATGAAGAGGAACAACATATACACTTACAGACAGTGCTGGAGACATTAAGGAGGAACAAGCTACATGCGAAGTTTAGTAAGTGTGAGTGCTGGCTTCAAGAAGTGTCATTCTTAGGTCATGTCATCTGAGATGTAGGAGTTCCAGTGGACCCTGCAAAGATTTAAGCAGTTCTTTATTGGGAACGACCAAATAATATGCATGAGATCCGGAGCTCTCTTGGTTTAGCGAGCTATTACAGACGTTCCGTGAAGGGATATTCTCAGATTGCCCCTCCCCTCACCCATCTAACCAATAAAGATATGTCATATGCTTGGACAAAAAATTGAGAGAAGAGCTTCTAGACATTGAAAGAGAGGACTACTACGGCCCCCATCTTGATGATTCCATCAGGCACCGATGGATTCACGGTTTACACTAATGTATCAAAGGAGGGACTAGATGCAGTTTTGATGCAACACGGTAAGGTCGTTGCATATGGATCTCGACAGTTGAAGTTGCATGAGAAAAATTACCCGACCCATGATATGGAATTGATAACTGTTGTCTTTGCTCTTAAACTGAGGAGACACTATCTTTATGGTGTTTCTTTTGAAATCTTCATAGATCATAAAAAAACCTCGAGTATCTTTTTTATTAGAAGAAACTTAACCTGAGGCAAAGGAGATGGATGGGGCTTCTAAAGGAATACGAGTGCACCATTTCTTACCATCCTAGTAAGGCGAATGTGGTTGATGATGCACTTAGTTGTAGGACTCATTCGAGTGAATCCCATCCTCAACTTAAAGCATGGGATCTTCTTACAACTTTTAGTGATTGGCATCCATTCAGAGTAGCCAAGAGACGGTCATAGTTCCCTCCCCTCTTCGTCCAGAGTTAGTTGTGAGAACCATCTAAGGGCAGAATGCATATCAGAGTATGCAGAGACTCAAGGAGAAAGTTCTTGCGGGGAACTTTAGTTGGCTTTTCTTATCGGGATGGTGTGTTGCGGAATGGGAATCGTTTGCGTGTTCCAACAGATGTACAATTTAGGGAAGAGATTGTACGTGAGGCACATAGTTCACGATTGTCGATACATTCAGGTGGCACCAAGATGTATAAGGATTTGAAAAAAAACTTTTGGTGGAAGCAAACGAGAAGGGATGTGGCTAAGTTTGTGGCAAAAAGCTTGACGTGACAACAAATTAAGGCAGAGCATAAGAGGCCACCTAGACTTTTGCAATACCTTTCTATTCCTGAGTGGAAGTGGGAGGGTATATCTAAGGATTTTGTGACGGGACTTCCTAAGGCCACTAGTAGTCATGATTCCATCTAGCTTGTGGTTGATAGGCTTACCAAGTCAACACATTTCTTGCCTGTGAGCATGGCATGTACTCCCCTATAGCTTGCAGTGATCTTCATTAAGAGATTGTCAAACTTCATGGGTTGCCGAAGCAGATTGTATCTGATCGTGACCTAATGTTCACCTCTCACTACTGGAGAAAATTCATGAGTTCTTTAGAAGTACAAAAATTCATGAACTATTTAGAAGTACAATCATACCTCAGTTCTGCTTACCATCCACACACTAATGGACAGTCTGAGAGGACGATTCATACACTAGAGGATCTTCTTTGAGCATGCGCGTTGGAGAGGAGTGGAAGAACCATTTGCCATTAGTAGAGTTTGCGTACAATAACAGTTACCATGCTAGCATAGGCATGGCCCCTTTTGAACCGTTGTATGGAAGGCGATGTTCTACACCTCTGAGCTGGCAGGAAGTTGTACGTAATCTTTTACATAAAGTAGAATAATTGGAGAAGATTGCTAAGGCAGACAAGATAGCTCGGGAGAAATTGCTTACTGCACAATGATGATTCCATCAGGCACCGATGGATTCACGGTTTACACTGATGTATCAAAGGAGGAACTAGGTGCAGTTTTGATGCAACACGGTAAGGTCTTTGCATATGGATCTCGACAGTTGAAGTTGCATGAGAAAAATTACCCGACCCATGATATGGAAGTGACAACTGTTGTCTTTGCTCTTAACCTGAGGAGACACTATTTTTATGGTGTTGCTTTTGAAATCTTCATAGATCATAAAAAACCTCGAATATCTTTTTTATCAGAAGAAACTTAACCTGAGGCAAAGGAGATGGATGGGGCTTCTAAAGGAATACGAGTGCACCATTTCTTACCATCCTAGTAAGGCGAATGTGGTTGATGATGCACTTAGTTATAGGCCTCATTCGAGTGAATCCCATCCTTAGCTTAAAGCATGGTATCTTCTTACAACTTTTAGTGATTGGCATCCATTCAGAGTAGCCAAGAGATGGTCGTAGTTCCCTCCCCTCTTCGTCCAGAGTTAGTTGTGAGAACCATCTAAGGGTAGAACGCATATCAGAGTATGCAGAGACTCAAGGAGAAAGTTCTTGCGGGGAACTGTAGTTGGCTTTTCTTATCGGGATGGTGTGTTGCGGAATGGGAATCGTTTGTGTGTTCCAACAGATGTATAATGTAGGGAAGAGATTATACGTGAGGCACATAGTTCATGATTGTCGATACATTTAGGTGGCACCAAGATGTATAAGGATTTGAAAAAAAAACTTTTGGTGGAAGCAAATGAGAAGGGATGTGGCCAAGTTTGTGGCAAAATGCTTGACGTGACAATAGATTAAGGCAGAGCATAAGAGGCCACCTGGACTTTTGCAATACCTTCCTATTCCTGAGTGGAAGTGGGAGGGTATATCTATGGATTTTGTGATGGGACTTCCTAAGACCACTAGTAGTCATGATTCCATCTAGGTTGTAGTTGATAGGCTTGCCAAGTCAGCACATTTCTTGCCTGTGAGCATGGTATGTACTCCCCTATTGCTTGTTGTGATCTTCATTAAGGGGATTGTCAAACTTCATGGGTTGCCGAAGCAGATTGTATCTGATCGTGACCCAATGTTCACCTCTCACTACTGGAGAAAATTCATGAGTTCTTTAGAAGTACAAAAATTCATGAGTTTTTTAGAAGTACAATCATACCTCAGTTCTGCTTACCATCCACACACTGATGGACAGTCCGAGAGGACGAATCAGACACTAGAGGATCTTCTTTGAGCATGCGCATTCAGAGGCGTGGAAGAATCATTTTCATTAGTAGAGTTTGCATACAATAACAGTTACCATGCTAGCATAGGCATGGCCCCTTTTGAACCGTTGTACGGAAGGCGATGTTCTACACCTCTGAGCTGGCAGGAAGTTGTACGTAATCTTTTTCATAAAGTAGAATACTTGGAGAAGACTGCTAAGGCAGACAAGATAGCTCGAGAGAAATTGCTTACTGCACAAAGCATGCAAAAGAGCTATAGCGATAGACGACATACTGATCTCAACTTTGAGGTTGGAGATCTTGTCTTCTTGAGAGTTGCATCTGTGAAGGGAGTTCAATGATTTTGGGTGAAGGGAAAGTTAACACCATGGTGTGTCAGACCTTTCGAGGTTCTCGAGAGGATTGGTAGAGTTGCACGCAGGATCGCACTTCCTCCTCACCTTGCCGGTTACATGATGTTTTTCATATCTCCAACTTGAGAAAGTATATGTATGACCCATCGCATGTGATTAATTATGATGATATTCACGTGGATGCCAACCTGAGTTATCTTGAGGAACCCATTTAGATCATCGATTTCTCGGTGAAGAGGTTGAGGCATAAGGAGATACCTTTGGTGAAGGTCCTTTGGCAACGACACAGCTCTGAGGAGGCTACTTGGGAACCCGAGACAGAAATGAAGCGGTACTATCCTCATCTCTTTGAAGGTAATATATGAGATATACTTTCATACTTTTAAGGTTGTTGTCGTTCGCTCGATGGGGTCTAACCTTTTAAGGTTGTCATGTTACACCTTTTGCATCCTAAGTCTCGGAGACGAGACTAATTTTAAGGCTGTTATGATGTAACACCCCACAAATTTTGGTTGTTTTCAAAATCATAAAACCTATTCAATATTATACTCAAAAGACGCATCTCATCGTAAGATTTCCAACGAGTCCTAAAATGCGTAATTCCGAGTTTGGATGTTGGAGATATGTACGTTTTAGTGAAGAGGGATCATGGATATTGATGGGATGTAATGTTTACTGAAATTGAATAGTTAATTGTGAATTAGGATTATTTTAGAGATTCGAAAATTAGGGTTTTGCACCTACACGTATTAAGATCCCTACCCTTTATTTCCCCCTCATTCTCACTCCTTTCAAACTCTATTCATTATTTCCCCCCTCTCCAAGTCATTCTCTTACCTCATTTCCCTCTCCTTCTCCAGAGAACCAAAGGGAGAAAGGTGCAACCAACCTTATCAGAAGCTCACGATGCTCAGTACCTTCACAACAATAGGAAGAGGAGCACCATCACAAGGGAAAGGCACTTCTCCCATCGGATTCTTGATCGAGCGATCAAGCACGTGGATCAGAGGCAATCTCTAGCATAGGTAACATATTTTGATTTTATCTTTTGTTTTTCCGCATATCTCGTATATTGGAGATTATCGAGTTTGTAGGTTATTCTCGAACTTTGATCTAACCCACAGATCATCTCATGCTTTTGGTATATCATTAATCCTTTGATACATGCTCGATGTTATAAACCCTTTGGCTTGGAAAATAATATCGTGGTTGTGGATTTGAAATAATAACATCACACTTTAGAATGTAAACTTTTGACAACATAGTCGTACATGTGGTTCAATTGACGTTGTGGTATAAACACATAAGAAAGTTATCAATTGTTGTTAACCTTGTTCTATATTAAGGTTTAATAACAAAAATTCCTAGTTTTTGTTTATATAGTGACATAGTGTTCATGCGTGATCTGCCTTCGTGTAGGTATAACCCTTGGTATAAATCATATTATTATATTTTGAGGACTCTTGCAATGCCATTAATCAAAGATTGAGAATATCAAATATTTGTTAGCGTGTATTACTAAATCTCTTTTACTCCCCCCCCTAAATACCAAGTTTCACATGCTATCATTAGGGATACAGTTATTCTATTTTAGGAAGGGTTGATTATCTGTATTGAGTTATATTGACTGATATCTTTACCTACATCATATCCTGTAATTTAGCAATAATGGATAATACATTGTGAGATAAAAAACGTTACAATAGCTTAAATAGTTTTGGTGAAGTCCTAATACTTGTTAGCATCGTAATATCACATAACAAAGTTATCGTGGTAACGATCTCTCGAGTATGTAATTCATAGTACATGTGATATAGTGACTGACATCTTGAATGGTGATTATGATTTCTATTGATATGGCCCTTCTACTCATTGTCAATATAGTTGTATTTGTCTTATTGAATCTAATTTTCCATATTTATACTCTATAAATGCAAGTATTTATATAAGTATTCAACTTCAACTATTATAAATATAACGCCCCACCTCAGCGGTAGCACATCTCAACACCCATTCATAAGATTACCCAAGAACAATTATAGGCACATGCATGATATATCATTCATACAAATAAAAAAGGATAGGAAAAGTTTAAAATTCCATTGATAAATATATGTTCACATAAAGATAACAATAAAATCTCAAATTCTCTTTATTACATCATAAATAGTTGGAAAGGAGGGGAACAAAAACAACTACAGAACTAGACCTCAGCTTCAACATTGTCCTGCAGATGCACCACCGAAAATGCGAGCCTTCCTCTCTTTCTCTACACATCCTGTTGGATTTCCAAATAATGTTACTTGTGAGTCAACTGACCCACTACATATAAAGAAAAATATAATTAAGAGATTATAGGTAGGCAGTGCAAATGCAGTAATTGAACTTGTTTAAAAGAGAACGTTTTAATAACATTTAGCAATATACAATCAGTAATATCCCATGCCTTTAACAGTTGTGCAATTTAAAACCAATTCATTGACATCTCTTAATCCATATTTCCATTTTTATATCTCAGACTCGTCCATCAAAGGAGAAAGTCTGCACTAGGAATGAAGCCTGCAGCACTTTATTCAAAGTGCATCCTAAAACTTGTGCACAAGCGTGGTCCTTCAACTAGCCTGGTTGGCAGTACTCTGATGAATTTGTGATTCATCATATTAAAGATGAAAATAGAGCTTCATTCCTGAGTAATTAGCGGCATTTTATCATTTATTCTGCATTTTTACTATGCATGCACATAGAATTAATATCTACATTTTAGCACTCATAATTGCATTCACAATCATGTTCACATTTTCACCCAACTTCATGTATTTTTAACGAATTCATGCTAACTCCTATTGACCTCAAACCACCTTCATTTTGTACGTATAACTAACAAGATTTGAGGAAAAATAAAAAAATTACCGACTTCAATAATTGGCCCGATTTAGGTCTACTCACCTTTAAAGTAATACATATTCAATTTTAGAATAGGCAGACTAAAATACTCATATCTTCCTCATACGATGTCTGATTTAGATCTACGCACTTTCTAAGTAATACATATTCAAAGACCTTTAAAACAAGACCAATTTCACAAAAATCAGAGCTCATATGTGAAAGTTGGGTTTTGGGCCTCGTTTGCTCATTTTGTGTTTTAGCAGTTCGACCTGATATTTTATGTAAATAATTAACCCTCTTTATTTTATTTCTTTTTCATTTATATTCTTTGATGAAAGTTTTATTAAAATGCACAAAAATCTAAATTCAAAATAAGACTGAAATAAAAGAAATTGACCAAGTTTGAGTGCTTCTTGTGAGTCTGTACAAATATATCACTTTTTCATTTTATTTTATTTCCCTATTTTCTTGTTTAATAAAAATTTAAAAAATATATTAATGTGTAAATATTTATCTTTACCCAATCCGAGCTCTTAAATTTATATTTAACTCAGGTTGCTCCAAAAATCACCAAAATTTTATAGATGGTGCCTTGAAATGTGTCTTAATTAGTATCCAAATGTCATGTTAATTGAAATTGTTTTGTATCTTAAATAAATTATAGAGTAATTTTGGTAATTGTTTTTAATTAAATCCACGCACATTATTTTTGCAAAATTTCAACTCTCTTGAATTGATCATTAAAATCTATTTGAGATAATTCGCTCTATGGATGGTTTGACATTGTGGATTTATTAGGTATTAAGTACTCACTATCTCTCTAGTTTCATTAAAAAATACATAAAAATTCATATTTTATCAGAAAATTACAAAAAATGTAGTCTCATTGCATCAATTTATGTTCTAGTAAAATTTTCATAATTTTTTCTTTTTGTTTGTGTGAAAAACTATGTAAAAACCCATAAATGTCATTGTTGTAATTTAATTCCTAAAATTGCAAAAAAAATACGTTTTGCATTCATCACTGGATTAGGTTTTTAGAAAAATTATAATTTAACTAAATTGGACTAATGTGTTATTAAAATTAATTTGGCTAATTTGTGTGTTTTCTTTAACTTGATCTACCTGTATTTTGCATTCACATTTATTTTTGCATTAAAAAATACAAATAAATTCGCAATGAAAACCTAGACCACGTTTTCTGAATTAAAAGTTGTTCCTTTGCCTCCTTGTGTTCGACCCCGGACTTACCTGCGATATAAATTTAGGCCAAGTCCTCTTCACGGAGACATTCGACTCGGTTCTAAATGATTCGCTAAGTACCCATATTAAAATGAGTACAAATTATATCACGAACTTAGTGGACCCGTCAGATGGCGTCGTTGCCATCCACCATTCTTATAGAATAAGGAGAGTGCTCATTGAGGTCGATCGGTGGTAGCGTTCCACCACGATACAAAGTGATGACCTCCGTGTCGCAGTTTCCACCAGGCCGCTGCGCAGCCTCACATGCTTCGCCACATACTCGAGGCCACGACAGGAGTTCATCGTAGTTGTTCTGCCTTCCGACGAAGATTCACGAAAGTTTTCTATCTTATTCTCATTTTTTATAATGATTTTTCTATAATAATGTTCATCGTAGCTGCTCCGCAACCTCCGCCTCCTCGTTTCGCATGCACCCTTATCTCTCCAGCGGCATACCGGTCGCCGCCTACCCTTATCCCCTCTCACCCTTGCTATTTAAACACGTCGCCTCCTCCCTCTCCTACCATCCGTCGATCTTCCAAGGAGTGAGAGAAATCTCAAGGTCGGGTAGTGACAATACCCCCCTTACCGGCGACGACCTCTACGAAGAAGAGATCAATATAAGCTTCCCGTGCACCGCCGACACGGTCGAGGAAAGAAAGGAGAGATCCTCGATCCTCAAATTCCAGGCGACACCATATCCTCTTCTTCCACTTTGTCATTCCCCTGTTTCTTCCCAATTCCTCTGTTCCATGCATCTTTCTCGATCCCCTCGCTCGCCCTCCATCAATCGCCGCAACATTGCTGCCTCTCACATCTTCTACGCCACCCACAGCTCCTCTGCTGATCTTGACGTACCCCACCTCCTCCGTTCGGTCGAGCGCTTCGGCCACTGGTGCATTCTCCTGTAGACGCACCCACCTCCAGCCCTCCACCGCTTGCCTGCAGGCTTCCATCAACCGCAGCTCCACCAGTGATACCCACTCCACTGATCACGCTAAAGCCTGCCTCCGCCAGAAGTACCCGCTCCACCGATTGCGTGTTTCAGCCAAGCAACGCCCGCAACCCCAACGTTAGAGCCTCGAGGCACCCGTCACCTCCATGCTCAACCTCCTTCACTGGCGACGCCCGCTAAACGCCTCAACCGCATGCCCCCACGTCGCAGTGTACGGGGTTGCATTGACATCGCTAACTGCCCTCCGCGCTCTGGCCGCCAACCACATCCGTGCTCCTATCCACCGACTTGCGCCCTCACACAACTTCCTCTATCTCGGCCTGCATTCTAAGGCCTTCATTAAGCACAACATCTTCATCCCCACCTCACGTGCGTGACTCGTGAGGGCTGGGGAAATTACGAGTTGCCCCCCAGGTCTCCACTTATTACATAAAGGAACAACCAGACATATTACGTGACCCCCACATTCAGTGGGGGTAAATTGCAGGGACACCTCCAAGGGTCCTTCCAATTGCAATGAGGCTCAACTTTAGATCAGGCATGTGCCCTAGAGGACATTTACGCCCAAGCCCTTGAAATTCTTGGAAAGTGCCCCACCGCCCCTACCAAGCTGTGACCACATCCGGCATACGTGCATCCTAGGAAAAATGCATACGTACCCTCGCGGGTATAGGTAATTACATACTAGTCCTGTTAGCATATTTTATTATCAATTTTTATTTCTGTAATTGCATTTAGGCCTTTGTGTTTGGACTTTAATTTGAATCTCATTTTGACATCATTTTATTATTTAAAAAATTACACATTATTCTACAATTAATTCTTCACATTGTGGTATGCTCATGATATTTTTATTCTCTGTAGTTAATTAATTATTTTTATTATTCTTGTGAAAATTTGCATATTTTACCCAACCAATGCTTAGAAATTCATAGATAATTAATCGTAGTCTCAAAAATGGATAAAAATTCAGAGATTGCAGAATTAATTGCTAATTACATTGTGCCCAAAAAGAATTGCATTTGCATGCATATGTTGCTCTTTAAAAATCATTTTGTGCATTTCATTAATTAATTTTTAATAGATATTAAATTCAACATTTTCAGAGTCTAGGATTTTTCTGAGATATACTACCTAGTGATATATCTTAGATAATTTTATTTATTGAAAATAAGTAGATTTAATATTTATTATAATTAATTATTGAAATTCTCATTGTTTGCATTCATTTAATCATAGAATATTCATATTGCATCCAAAAATTTCAACACAATATAGTAACATAATTTCATCATGTTTTAGATTCTAACCGGTTTGAAGATTTTTGGAATTCATTTGATCGAAATTTGTAATTTAGCTCCTAAACCTTACCAAAATTGCCTTTACCTCATTTATTACACTTAAAAATATTAAAAATTCTTCTTTGGAAACCTAACCTCGAGATCGACTAAAAACCAACCTAAGGATACAATTGCCTCCTTGAGTTCGACCTTAGACTTTCCACGTAAAAAAAGTTGACCGCTCGCTTTAATTTGACACATTAATTAAAATTACGGTTTTTATTAACCCTTAATTGCCCGACTGCAACGAACAAAATTCAAAGTTAATTTCGATAAATTAACAAGGGTAATTCTCGGGTTCTTCATACTCTGGCACTTGAGATGGGGCGTACAAGTCTGGAGAGTCCCAACTCTGTCAATCGAGTCTGCCAGAGAAGTCCCGCTCGCTCCAAACAAGTGGCTGCAACAACAGATCCGTATGGTGCGACGCACACATGCATTCACCTAAACACTCTCCAGAGTACCTACCGCCACCCCACTCCGTGATGCCCCTCGAGTGGGGGTGAGTTCAACCAGACTACAAGGGTGTGTGCCCACCTTGTAGTTCCTATCTTTTCAACATTAATGAACCATCAGAACTCCGAAGTTAAGCATGCTTGGGCAAGAGTAGCACTGAGTTGGGTGACCACCTGAGAAGTCCTCGTGTTGCATCCATTTTTTTTATTTGTAACGTCCCGGGCTAAGGTCCCCAGTCCATTTCGAGGAAAACGTGCCCTGACAACTTATTGGGTTCAGACCCTATTAGACCCATTGACAACCACCCAAAATGCTTAAGCCCAATTTGTCAAGTAGTAATCCCCACCACTTATAACCCACTCTCACACTTTGTGAGTTTTAGATGTGAGACTATGTTTAGGGGTATGGGTGTTACAACCTCCTCCACTTATATTCGCAACGTCCTCGTTGCGACATGCCCATCACTTATTCTCAGTGACAGTGGCGGTTGCACACTCTGGGTAGTCATTTCCTCCTATCTCTTTGTAAGGGTGGCTCCACCTCTTGGCTAGCCCTTTCAACAATCAGAGGGAAATTGGTTCTGTGATTATTTGTATCATCTCGAGCTTAGGTCCCTGGTCCGTTATCGAGGAAAACTGGCCCTGACAACTTGTTGGGTTTGGGCCCAATTATAACTGTTGACAACCACCCAAAAAGCTTAAGCCCAAGTTTTAAAGTAGTAATTCCCACCACTTATAAAACACTCTCACACTTTGTGAGTTTTAGGTGTGGGACTATGTTTGGGGTACAATAATTGCATGCAAAAATAATGATCAGTGGGACCGGGACACACATATGAAAAAGCCACAAACAAAACTTCATAGATCCATGTCTTCTCCATAAGAACTCAAAATTGACCAAATTCCTTCATTGTACTATAAATTAAATTATCTATCTAATAAACGTGGTTTCATTAGAATTATAGTTAAGATATAAAGTTAGCTTTTTGGGTCCCATTGTACTATATACATATATATTTTTATTCATTCAATTCATTCTTTATATTCTCACCTTTTTTATATTTTAAAATACTTGTAAATATTATTTGAAATATATTAAAAATATAAACATTAAAAAAATTGAAAATTCATTAAAATAAATAATTTAATAAAGGGATTTTTACCCGACAAACCCTATAAACTTTTTAAATTACCTCTACGACCTTTTGCATAACGTAATTACTCCATCGACCCTAAAAATTACCCCAAGAACCCCCACGAGCTTCAAACAGATTACCCAGAGGGTTCATGGGGTAAGAGTTGGCAAGTTTACGGGATCGAGGGGGGAATTAGGTTATTTCAAAGGTCGTGGAGGTAATTGGCAAAGTTTATAGGGTCTGATGGGTAAAAATTCCTTTAATAAACCATATAAGTATATTATACCTATATCATACATACCCATAATTAATCAAGTGTGAAAATAAAATAATGAAAATGAAATAAAAATATGTAAATATGTATTTAAATATATTGTAAATATATAAATTATGTGTATACATATTAACATTTAAAATGCAAAATGAAAAATCAAATATATAATACATATGTATTTATACCTATAAGTACACTTATAGAAATTAAAACCTAATAATAGGTCGATATAAATAAATAAAAATCATCTAAAATAGTACATAAAATAAGAAATAACTTTCATATTTCAAGTTTATTTATTATAATCATTTGCCTTTTGTTTTCCTTTTATTTCTATTTTGTCTACTTCTGGCTGACGTGGAGCAATGAGGAGGTGGCATAAGTTGACCTAGGTCAACTCCTCACCCCCTCTTGAATCAATATGTTCTATATTGTTCTTATTTTTTCCAAAATTTCTCACTATATATAGATCTCTTCTACCCTTGATTCTTTCTTATGATTTCTTCACCTACCTTGATCTTTCAAGCACATCAAGGATTTGTGATAATCAACGCTAGGTTTGATCAAAAATCCTAAGTCAAGACAACTCCTCGGTCAACCTTGTATAAAGCATCTCCTATGTTATTTTTAAATTCAATCATTCCAAACCATCTTTTCTCCCCAAAAAACCATTGTTGGATCTTGCCCTTCGTGACTAGAAGTGGAGTCTCCGGATTGGCGGTGTGGAGGAAGGGCAGAGGAAGTGATTCAACCATCATCAGAGACCTCTCATGGGGGATCTGTTCCCAGCCTTCCCAAGCAGGCGTGCTTCTTATTTTTTTGCCTTTTTTGATTTCTACGAATAACAATAGTCTAGAGTAGCATTTTATTTCACTTGATTTAGTCTATCAGAGCGTAAAATACAAGATTGTAGTTCGTCAGAGCTTCGAGCTCCGGCCTCTGTTCGTCGAGATTAGGACTGTAGACCTACTCGTTGACCTCCTCTGCATCTTCACCTCTTTATACTTTATCGTCTCGACCCATCAGCCACCCCTGATCTTATACAAACCAGGGAGATCAATGCTCCTCTGCCTCTCACCAGTGCACATCTACCCTGCCATTTTAGACCATATTTTTGCTCATATGTGGGTCGAGGAGCTTCCCCCGAGCCCTGAATCTTCAGGTGCAGGACCAAGCACGAAAGGACTCCATCTGGGGGTCAAATCAACCCGGCTTGTAGCTCCAGGCATCCAGTTCTTCTCTGATCTCCCAGACCTTAACCGGCAAAGTATGGATATTTTTTAGACATCCATCCACTATAGAACACTACCAAAATCACGTAAAGCATCTCATTGACTCGGAAGATTATCGGAATCTAGCGGGAGGCTCGATCGAAGCTTAGCCATGAGAGGCATCCTTCCAGTTCTTCCAGACACTCTCCTTGTTGTTGGATCAAGAACAAGCTCTAGGTAGCACAGTTGTCGTCCGATCAAACACTAATCGACCATCAAATTAGAGGGGGAGATCCAATCTCCGTCCTACATCTGTGAACCATCATCGGCAGTTCACCTCGCGCCACGTAGGTAGGGGAGCGAATCCCACCGTTCGCCAACGCACATGGGGGTATTTTGAAATCTTTCCGCTCTACCTTTTTGCATTTAACGTTTAGTTTATAAACTTCCATATGTAGTTATAAAGCTTCTGTAGTATCTACATTAAGGACACATGAACTTGTTTGTATTTGCACTTTAGCCCATTCCACGTCACCTCGCGTGCTTGTGCGCATGAGGGGGCGTGAATTTTATGTGTACCCCTTCCGGGTATTGCGTTATTATTTGGCCCAAAAACATCGAAAATATGTTGAAATTTTTTTGGTAAATTTGCATGCTTGGTTCTATTATTTCATTTATTTGCATTTATACCCATGTCAGTTTGGAATATGTTTATTACATGAAAAAGTGCATGTATGCCCTGTATTTTGTTAAGGTGTTATTAACTACTCTGAAACTTCTCAAATATTGCAACTAGGTCCTTTTATGACAGATTTATATATGTACTTGTAATTTAATTATAAAAATCATTTTCCATCTAAAAATTAAAGGAAAATCATCACAAGTGCGTGGATCCCTATATTATCACATATATATTTCGTAAGGAAATTAAAATTTCTTCCTATCAGTGAAAATAAAAAACATTGCATTTTCTCCTACAATGAATTTAAAAATCCATAAAAATTACAAAATATTTTGAAAAAAAATAAAGAAACCAAGTATGTCTATTTAACTGTATTTCATCTTCTATCCAAATATTTTTGCAAAATATTAAGAAAATTTCCTAAAAATTATAAAACATATATAACCCTATAAAAGTTAAAAAAGTGACAAAAAATCAGAAAAATATGTTTTATATTTATGAATTTTCTTTGTTTTATATAGTATTAATAAAAAATGAAATTGGGCTCAATCTGATTTGATATATATATTTATTAAATTAATTTCAATTTCATGCATTTTCTATTCTTGTTTTATGTATTTTTGTATTCAAAATCCATACAATTTTTAAAAGATTATCCAAAAATCACCAAAAATAGAGAAAATTGTAAAATCCAAAAAAATATTTTATTTTCAAAAAATTGAGTTTATTTGTTATATTTTAAAAATACAAAAGCATCCTTTTTTATATTCCTCCTTTATATAGTGTATATACAAATATACTATAGTTTATTTAAAAATTAAAGTACAAATTTTATAAATTTAAAAAGTTTTACAAATGTACACATTAAATACCCATAAAATATTTAAAAAATATAAAAAATATAAAAAATCCCTATGTTGTTTATACGCTTTTGTTGTTCTAACTCGTGTGCTTCTTTGTGGTTCAACCGCTTCTATACACATTTGTAGGGCATAATAAATTTTAGCTCATTTCATTATATTGTTTATTCACTGTTGCGAATTAATTGTTGATTGACACACTCGAGGTTGAGTCATGAGAGCCATCAAAGGCATCGATAAAACGATTGTTGAATCCGACTTGTTGGACACCGCAAGCCCTGGAAGACCGGATGTTAGGTACCTCGCTCGAGCGTCTCATCATATATACATTTATATATTTGAGTTTATACATTTGGCAATGCCTTAGGCTGATGGTCTAATAAGGTCTATATACCGATGAGCCTGTGTGCATACACAAGTTACGAGATGTAGGATCTCTCAAAAGAAGCACACATGTCAATACTTATTGAACCGGAAGACAATGGTCTCTCGTGAGACATTAGGGACACAACAAAATCCACAAGTAGCCACATTGATTAGGAAACATGATATGAATTCGATAATGTTAATATATGATTTTGGAAACTCCGTGATTAATATTATCGTTCAATGATTGATCGAGAAACCTATTAATAATCCTTAGAAATCTATTGATAATTCCTCATAGAAGACAACCATATATGGGATATAAACTCCAGGTTATTCAAAGTCTTTCAGTATGTAGGGTGCACGAGTATAGGAAACGTTCATGGTTGATGTTATCGTAATGGTTTGTGTACCATGACGCCTCCATTCCGAGAGAATGATGATGCATGATGGATTAGCGACTCTATTGAGAGATCAGATGAATGTGATTCAATCAGATTAAAGCTCAATTCATATAATCGATTTCTAGATCCAAATAAATTGAAATTATTCAGAATCGATTAGAGAATTTGATTGACATGTGAATCTCATTTCATTGTTTTTTATACTTTTATTCCTCTTATTGATTTTAAAGATGACATATAGATATTGCAACTTGCTTTTTTATATGTTTGTTTAACTCACGTGAATGTTGTTTCTCCAACTTACATGAATGTTATTTCTCCAACTACACGGACTACATGTCTTCAAGGACTTGCCCTAAAAAAAGTTTATGTATTACTTATTGTATCAAGTAAAATTATTATTCTAGTTTATTTTGATATAATATGGTGAACACCGAATGCTGATAACTTGCTGAATCAAAAACTTCCCCAAAAGACTGAACTGAGCGACCATCCTTGACAAACTGAATTAGGAACTGTGATCGATGACTTCTAGTATACTAATCGACCAACTAAAATGACCGATCGAGTTTTCTTTCTGGTTGTTCAACCAACCTTGACTGATTGCTGACAATTTCATGATCAATTAAATTTTAAATTCGAAGCTCTAACGACTGTTTTCGATTGATCTATTGAAGCTATGGAACCAATCAAGTTAAAGTACCTGATCAATCAACTGAATAAATTCTTGACGATTTTTTACGAGATGTGCTTCTAATGATCATTTTCTCTTGGACCCTTATACAAGGGACTAAATACCCGATAGTTTTCTATATCTCATTGATTTTATTCTTGAACTTATTAATATGATAATAATATATATTAGTATATTTTTAGTGATACGCATCCTTTTATCATTTTATGTGAATTTATTGATGCTTTTGCTGAAGAAATAAGATAATATTTTAGTCTCAACTTAGTGAATAACACATTCATTATGTACCATTCCCACTATCTTCATGAAACTGCCATCATATGACAGTAAGGTCATCCTTCATCTTTATCCACCACTCTTTCCAGCTTTTGTCACCTATTTAAGTATTAAACCCCATATTTTCACCCTAAATTCTAGAGTATTTTTTACATCCAAAAAATTTAAATGACTATACCATTTCGTAGAGCTCATCGAGACCTTTCCAGCGAACCTAAGAACATCGAATTCCGAGCTTCCTAGCCTAAGATATTGATGTTTTAAATTGTATGATCGAAGCCCATACAAGGACTCAAATCGGATCTGAACCAAATCTGAATTTGGATCCAAATTCACTTCTTCTTCTATAAGTAGGAGATGGTAGGCTACCCTCTAAAAAACCTAGCCACTACCCCCTCTTTCCCTCACTGAAGCACCCCCATATCGGTCGGATTAGTCATCAGAAGACCACTGTCAATGTCGCAGAAGGTGCTCTAATCGGAGATCCACAACCATCTTCGCATAGGGGAGCTCGAGGTCACCGTTGTGCGTACATTTGCACTGTGATCGAGTGATGTAAACACCATTTCCCCACGAGAGGAGATCCCAAGGGAACATCCTCAGAGTTAGCAAAGTTTTATCCCTCCGTGCTATTGGTTCCATGCGATTTTCAACCAAACTTACTCAAATTTATGCAAATTTATGTAACAAACTTTCTCGAATACGGTGCATATACAAGTAAACTTAAAAAAATGTATTCTTATTCTCGAATAAAGAAACTTTTAACACAAAACATGTACATAAAAACACACAAAAAATACAAAAATATTTGCATACGAAAATAATGATCAGGATGACCGGGACATACATATGAAAAAGCCATAAACAAAACTTCATAGATCTTTGTCTTCTCCGTATGAACTCAAAATTGACCAAACCCACCTTTACTGTACTCTAAATTAAATTATCTATCTAATAAAGGTGGTTTTATTAAAATTAGAGTTAAGATATAAAAGTTGACTTTTTGGGTCCTATTGTACTATATACCTATATGTTTTTATTCATTCAATTCATTCTTTATATTCTCACTATTTAAATACCTGTAAATATTATTTGAAATATAATAAAAATATAAACATTAACAAAACCATGGAAAATTCATTGAAATAAATATTTTAGTAAACCATATAAGTATAATGTACCCATATTATACATACCCATAATTAATCAAGTGTGAAAATAAAACCAGGAAAAAGAAATAAAATTATGTCAATATGTATTTAAATATATTGTAAATATATAAATTGTGAGTATATATAATAAAATTTAAAATACAAAATCAAAATCAAATACAGAATACACATGTATTTATACCAATAAGTACAATTGTAGAAATTAACACCTAAAAATAGATTGATATAAATAAATAAAAATAATCTAAAATAGTACATAAAAAAGAAACAACTTTCATGTTTTAATTTTTATTTAATAAAATCATTTACTATTTTGTTTTCCTTTTATTTCTGTTTCTATTTCTGTTTTGTCTTCTTCTAGCTGATGTGGAATAATGAGGAGGTGGCGTCAGTTGACCTACGTCAACTCCCTGCCCCTCTTGAATCGGTATGTTCTATGTATTTTCCTTATTTTTACTAAAATTTCCAACTCGATACAGATCTCTTTACTTTCGATTCTTTCTTGTGATTTCTTCACCTATCTCTGATCTTTCACGTGCATCAAGGATTTACAACAGTCATCCCTCGATTCGATCAAATGCTCTAAGTGAAGACAGAGTTAGCCTTGTATAAAGTATCTCCTCTGTTATTTTTAAATTCAATCACTCCAATCCAACATTTCTCGACAAAAATCACTGTTGGAGCTTGCCCTTTGTGACTGGAAGTGGAGTTCTCTAGATTAGCGGCATGGAGGAAGGGAGGAGGAAAAGATTCAACCATTGTCGGAGACCTCTCCTGGTAGTTCTGTTCCCAACCTTCCCACGAAGGCGAGCTTCTTATTTCTTTGATTTTTTTGATTCCTAGGAATAGCAGTAGTCTAGAGTAGCATTTCATTTCACTTGATTAGTATATGTTAGCGTAAAATCCAAGATCGTAGTTCATCGGAGCTTCGAGCTCCCGCCTCTATTCACCCAGTTTCAGAATGTTTACCGAATCGTTGACCTCCTCCGAATCTTAGCCTCTTCATTCTCTATCGTCTCGACCCATTAACCACCCCCGATCTTGTACAGATCCAGGAGATCAATGCTCCTCCGCCTCTCGCTGGAGCACATCCGTCCTGCCACTCCATATCATATTTTTGTTCATACATGGGTTGAGGAGCTTTCCCCTCGAGCCCCGAAGCTTCAGGTGCTGACCTAAGCATGAAAGGAGTCTATCTGGGGGTCAAATCAACTCAGCTTGCAGCTCAAGGAACCCGGTTCTTCTCTGATCTCCCAGACCTCCACCCATGTGGTTTGGATCTTTTTGAGATATCCATCCACTACGGAACACTCCTAGGATCATGTAGATCAACTCAGTGACTCATGAGACAATTGGAATCAAGCAGGAGGCTCGACCGAAGCTTAGCCAGGAGAGGCCTCTTCCTAGTTCTTCCATACCCCCTACGCATTGTTGGATCAAGAACAAGGCCTATGTAGAATAATTGTCGTCCGATCAAATGCCAATCGACTGTCAGATCGAAGCGGGAGATCCAATCTTTGTCCTCCATCTGCGTACCGTCATCGCATGTTCACCTTGCACCACATGTATAAGTGAGCACATCACAGCCATCCGCCAGCACACGCGGGGGATATTTTACAATCTTTCCACTCTGCCTTTTTGCATTTAATTGTTTATAAACATTCATATGTAGTAATAAAGCTTATGTACTATCTACATTAAGGACCCTGAACTTGTTTGTATTTGCACTTTAGCCCATTCCACATCACCTCACGTGCCTGTGCGCGTGAGGGGGTGAGAATTTTATGTGGACCCCTTCCAGATATCGTGTTATTATTTGCCCAGAAACTTTCAATATAAGTTGAATTTTTTGATAGATTTGCATGCTTGGTCTTATTGTTTCATTTATTTGCATTTATACCCGTGCCAGCATGGAATATATCTTATTACATGAAAAGGTGCATGTATGCCCTGGATTTTGCTACTATGTTATTAACTGCTCTAAAACTTCTCAAATATCACAACTAGGCCCTTTTATGATAGATTTAATTCTATAATTGTAATTTAATTATAACAAAATCAATTTGCATCTAAAAATTATAGAAAAATATTTCAAGTGCATGGAACCCTATATTACATATATTTTTTGCAAAGAAATTAAATTTTTTCCTATCTATAGAAAATAAAAAACATTGCATTTTCTCTTGCTTTGCATTTTAAAATACATAAAAATTACAGAATGTTTTGAAAAAGAATAAAAAAATCACTTATGTCTATTTAACTGTATTTCATCTTCTATCCAAATATTTGTACAAAATATTAAGAAAATTCCCTAAAAATTACAAAAACATATAAAACCATGTAAAAGTTATACAAATCACAAAAAATCACAAAAATATATTATATGTTTATGAATTTTCTTTGTATTTTCTTTGTATTATCTACTATTAAGAACATTTGAAATTCAGTTGAGACTGATTTGATAGATATTTATTAAATTCATTTCAATTTCCTACATTTTATATTCTTTTGTTTATGTATTTTCTTATTTAAAAATCCATAAAATTTTAAAAATATTATCCAACAATCATTGAAAATAGATAAAAATTGTAAAAATCCAAAAATATTTTATTTTCAAAAAATTGAGTTTATTTTTTATATTTTAAATATCCAAGAGCATATTTTTTTTATATTCCCCCTTTATATAGTGTATATAAAAATTATACTATAGTTTATTTAAAAATTAAAAGAAAAAATTGCAAAATTTAAAACATAGAAAATATATACATTTAAAACTCATAAAAATATTTAAAAATAAAAAATTACAAAAAATCCCGATGTTGTCTATACGCTTTTGTTGCTCTACCTCGTGTGCTTCTTTGGTTCGGCCGCTTCTACCTGTCACTATAAACATTAGTAGGGTATAATAAATTTTATCTCACTTCATTATATTATTTTATCACTATTGTATATTAATTGTTGATTTACACTCTCGAGTTGAGTGATGAGAGCCAAGAGAGGCGTTGATATTGCGATTGTTGGATCCGACTTGTCGGACACCGCATGCCCTCCAAGGCTGAATGTTAGGTACCTCGCTCGAACGTATCATCATATATACATTTATATATTTGAGTCCATACATTTGGCAATGCCTTGGGTTGATGTTCAAATATTGTCTATATACCGATGAGCTTGTGTGCATACAAAAGAAAACGGGATGTAGGATCTCTCAAAAGAAGCATACAAGTCCATACTTATTGAATTGCAAGACAATGGTCTCTCATGAGACATTAGGGATACAACAAATTCAACAAGTACCCATCCTGATTAGTAAACATGATATGAATTCGAGGATGTTAATATATGATTTTGGAAAGCACATGTTAATATTATCGTTCGATGATCGATCGAGAAATCTATTAATAATCCTTAGAAATCTATTGATAATTCCTCAAAGAAGACAACCATATATGGGATATAAACTTCTGGTTACGTAGGATGCTTGAGTATTGGGAACACTCAAGGTTGATGTTATCATAATGGTTTGTATACCTTGACGCCTCCATTTTGAGAGAATGATGATGCATGATGGATTAGCGACTCTGTTGAGAGATCAAATGAATGTGATTCAATCAGATTAAATCTCAATTCATATAATCAATTTCTAGATCCAATTAAATTGAAATTGTTCGGAATCGATTAGAGAATTGGATTGACATGTGACTCTTATTTCATTGTTTCTTATACTATTATTCCTATTATTGATTTTAATGATGGCATAAAGATATTGCAAGTTGTTCGTTTATATGTTTGTTTAACTCTCATGAATGTTGTTTTTCCAACTTGCATGATTGTTGTTTTCCAACTACACATACTACATGTCTTCAAGGACTTGCACTCAAAAAAAATTATGTATTACTTATTGTATCAAGTAAAATTATTATTCTAATTTATTTTGATATAATATGGTGTAACATTGCATGCTGATAACTTGCCAAATCAAAAACTGCCCCAAAAGACTGAACTGATGGCCATCCTTGAAAAATTACATTATGAATTGGGATCAACCGCTGCTAGTATACTAATCGACCTACTAAGATGACCGACCACGTTTTCTTTCTGAACGTTCAACCAACCTTGATCGATCGCCAACAATTTTATGATCGATCAAATTTTAAATTCAAACCTCTAACGATCATTTTCGACCGATCTATTGAAGATACCGAACCAATCAAGTTAAGTACCTGATCAATCAACTGAATCAATTCTTGATGATTTTTTACGAGATATGCTTCTAATGACCATATTCTCTTGGACCCTTATACAAGGGACTAAATACCTGATAGTTTTCTAGATCTCATTGATTTTATTCTATGGACTTATTAATATGATAATAATATATGTTAGTCCATTTTTAGGGGCATGCATCATTTTGTTATTTTATGTAAATTTATTGATTTTTTTGCTTAAGAAATAAAGTAATATTTTAGTCTCAACTTAGTGAATAATAGATTCCCTATGTACCATTCCCACTATCTTCGTGAAACTGCCATCACATGACATTAAGGTCATCCACTCATCTTTATCCACCACTCTTTATCTCTTTAGTCTCCTATTTGAGTATGAGACCATGTATTTTCATCCTAAATTCTGGAGTATTTTTGACATCCAAAAAAATTAAGTGACTATATCATTTTGTAAAGCTCGTCGAAACCTTTCCACCAAACCTACGAACATCGAATTTCAAGCTTCCTAGCCTAAGATATTGATGTTTTAAATTGTATGATCGAGACCCATATATGGACTCGAACTGGATCCGAACCAAATCCGATTTTGGATCCAAATTCACTCCTTCTATAAGTAGGAGATGGTAGGCTACCCTCTCAAAAACCTAGCCACTACCACCCGATACCCTCACCGAAGCACCACCATATTGGCCGGATTTGTCATTGGAAGGCCACCGTCAACGTCAAAGAAGATGCTATGATCGAAGATCCACAACCACCTTCGCATAGGGGAGCTCGAGGTCACTGTTGTGAGTACATATGTGCTGTGAATGTGATCGAGTGACGGAAACACGGTTTCCCCATGACAGGAGATTCTAAGGGAACATCATCAGAGGTAACGAAGTTTTATCCCTCCTTGTCATTGGTTTCACGCGATTTTCATGCACCCTACTCAAATCTAGTTTAGATATTATATTAGTTCATTTATCCCCGTTAGAGGATATCCAAGGGAACATCCTCAGAGGTCACCGTTCATGCAGTTTTCATGCCCCGTTGTGCTGTCAATTCGAAAATATTGTTTTGATCTAAGATATTTATACATTGTTCTCAAATTACGGATCCATAGTATGATAGTTCCTCACGATGGAGATTCCATTATTCTCATAATTATAATACTTATCCATACGCTATTGCCATTATCAGCCCCTGCAAACTTCAACAAATTATGTACTGTTTAATACGCTATTAGTTAAGGAATCCCCTCAGTCATCCGTGAAATAATACATCTCTTCTTATCCTCAATATCTTGGTATAGTACAAATCATTGTTGTAATTATATGATGCACGAAGTGCGTGGTCATTGGGTTATATTCATTGGTTTTTTGTATCATTTTAATACTGGATAATAATGTTTAGGAGCACTGCCATTTATTTGCATAAGATATATTCCATTGACATCTTACTTTCCAACATCAAGCCGAGGCCTATGTTGTGGAATAATAATTACATAGACTTCTAGTAACTAAAAAAAGAATATGTGGGTATAAATGTAGAGATATCAATTACAGAGTATGACTTTTAATAAAAAAATTAAGATCAACGTGAAATTTCTCAAAAAACGATTAACTTTTAAAAAAAAATAAACTTAGTGAACATGCGATCCCTTGTAAACTAGAATAACTTATTCAGTCTTCACCATATATGCATATTGTACACTTGCATCTTCCAATTCGTTACCGTGCAATTGCTTATAATGTTACCCTCGCATGAACCTAATAGGTGTAACTGTGCAGCAACTGCAACAATAGCGACTTTTGAGGAGATCAGACTTTCTACGTTATACTTGCACCAGACATGATGTGTTTTACTTGGAGTAATTTATTTACTTATACCTCATTTTCTATTCTTCTTGAGAGACAACATAATGTGATATTTGGAGAGCTTCTATTGCACATTTTATACTTATATGGTTAATGAATATATGTTTCAACTCTCTAATTAGTTGAAAATAGAGCTTCATTCCAAGAAATTAGGTACATTCACTTGTTAATATCACACAACTAACTTTATGTACTTGTAAATAATTTGCATAAATTAGCATGCATTTTTGCATTCACGATCATATGTACATTTTTCACATGATTTCACCCATTTTTCATTAATTCATGCTAACTCCAATTGACATTAACTAACTTCATTGTGTACATATCACTACATTTTTCGATAAAAAATCCTAAAAAATACTAACATATATATAGTTGAAATAGACCCAAACCCTACTTTCAGGATAAAAAGCTGCAAACACTAATATCTCTCTCATACAATGTCCAACTTCACTAAACCTATTTTTGAATTAATATACATTCAAATATCTACAAATCAAGACCAAATTCAAAAAAATCAGAGTTCATTTGTGAAAAGTGGGTTTTGAGACCTAACTGTGCATTATACTTTTTTTATTAATTTTGACCTATTATTTCATGTATATATTTAATTCTATTTTACTATTTTCTTTTTCATTTATTTATTTCATTCTATATTCTAACTAATTACATAAAAATCAAAAGTAAAAAAGATCAGAAAAATAAAGAAAAGATACACTATGACTTGAGATGACTAACCTAATCAACCTGTACATATCTCACATTTTCTAAATATTCCTAACTCATAAAAAATCCAAAAAATGCATTCAAGTTCGTTACATTAATTTACATCATATCATGCATTTAATCAACTGTAGAAAATCAAATAAAATTTATAAAATTGAAAATTGATATTTTATATTCACGAAATATCACAAAATGCATATATTTCATTCAGCAAGCCACTTGCATCTGAGTCTTCCATGAACATTCTAGATTTAGATGAACATTTTTCGTGTTATACATTTTTGCATTAGAGTTCATTTACTATGTTTAATTTAATTTTCTTTCATTTTAATGTTAGACATGCGAGCCCACGACGAGCCATGAAGAAATAAATATTATTGCGAATATCATTCCCTGATCTGAAATGAAGAATAACTAATTTGCATAATAGGTCCCTTTGTACAATTAGGGTTATGTACCATGGCCATCTTAATGATCATACAGCTGTTGATTCAATTATTGAATCATAGAGGCAGATGCTTAGATGAATATCTAAAGAGTTAGATTGAGGACTCATCAAGCACCGTCATATGATTGTTAAGAGATGATCTCCAGTATGAGTAGGAGATGGTAATCCTTTCTCATTTGGTTGATATATGACCGACCTCTTGATGCAGGTCCTCTGCATGGGAATATAGATTCGGAGGTGTCAGATTAGTTAGGTCAAAGAGTTGACTTAACAAGATCGAGATAACCAAAGACCTATGCCGTATGTTGTTACGATATAGGCATGCATCCTCTGACCGGAGACAGATGTGTTACTATATGTTTGAGTATGTACATTTGGCAGACTAATAGGTTGATGACCTAACCAAGGTCTATACACCGGCACGCTGGTGTGTATACAAGGGTATATGAGTAATACGATCTCTCAAAGGGATCATACATGTTTACTGAACCGGAAGATATGAGCTCGCTCATGAGATATTGGGAAGAATCAAATTCCACGTATAGTCATCTCGCTTTAGAAGCTTGACTGAATTTGTAAGGTTTGATATATGCTTTTGGAAAGTATATGATCAACACCTAGGTATGATATGTGTTTTTGGAAAGTATATGATCGATACCAACTCCCAATGATCGAATGAGAACCTTAATGAAAAATCTTGAAGGAGACAGTCTAAAAGAGATCTAAAACTTCAGATTTGTTATGGGTCTTCCAGTATGCAGGATGTATAGGTATTAGGAATACATGAGGGTAATGTGATCATAAACGATTATATAACCATGACGCTTCCATTTCGAGGGAGTGATGAAACATGTTTGGATTTTAGTGACTCCTCTCATAGAGAAGTAATTTGTTCTTAGTCCAAATGTTGGGCATTGATCTGAATGTGATTTAGATGTAATGAGAAGATTAGATTTGCGGTCTTGATTTAATCAAGCATCTATGGGAGGTCCGCAAGATCTGGATTTAAGATGTGATCTCAATATCCAAGTCACTATACGTGGAACAATATAATCGTCCTGTCCTTATCTCCAAGTATCCATGGAGAAAGCACATTATCCTTGAAAGAGTTCATAGATAATTTCATTGTTGATATATGTATCTGAGCATTAAGAAAGTGGATAATTAAATGTGATTTAATTATCATGAATAATATGAATTTGATTCATATTATTATGAGAATTATCTAAGATAAGTAAATGTTATTTAATTATCAAATATGTGAATAATGTGAATGTGATTCATGTTATTTGGGCACATGAGAATAGAGATTCAAGATGATTAAATGTGATTTAATTATCATGGATATGAATAATGTGGATAACACTATCCATATTAATCAGATATATTATAAATGTGATTTATAATATATTAGAGAGATCATATTGTGATTTATATTTGTTAATTAATTATTGATGTGAATTGGATTCATATTGGATGATTAATTGAAAATATAATTTATATTTTTGTTTTGGGATGTGAATGTAATTCATATTTTTCTAATGGCATGATTGCAATATTCACAAGATAATTATGAATTATTTTTTTTGAAATAATTTACAACAATTATTGTTATAAATCTTGGAGATATCATGAGACTATGAGATCTCATGAGATAGTGAGATCTCATGAGAAATGTGGTCGTCCCCTCTTTTTAAGGGGATGAGGTTTATCTCCACATTATCTCTAAGGATAATTAATTGATTTGATTTGAAATTAAATATATTGATTTATCGATATATATTAATTTCAATTAAATTAATTATTGTTGTATTTTCCCAACAGGACCGTGGCCGTTGAAAGAAACACAAATCAATCTCATCCATTGATTTAGCGTTGTCCATGTATTGAGATCCATGGATCCCAAAACCCTACATAAGAAGAGGCACCCCTTGCTCTTCAAGTTACATTTACATCAAATCAATTGCTCTCCACCCCTCTCTCTCTACACGCCAAGAGTTCTCTCCCTCTCTCATGTAGTCGTCCATCATGGAGACTTAGAGAGAGTTGCCATTGCCGCAGCATCGTCGTTATGCTGACGGAGTATTTACTTGTGGATCTTCGTCTCCTTCGATGTGCCTCGCTCGTGAAGAAGATGTCGGATCTCGTGTGACGATATCAGGAGATTCGTCGCTTGGATCATCAACATGGATTGCGAGAAGGACGCATCTCATCAATGCGCTCGCAAGCGTCTCCTCCGTCAGATCGGACTTGAGACACGAGGTCTCTAAGTTTAAAGACTCGATCGCAACCACGCTTCAAGAGGTAAACCTTATACCTAATTGTGGCTTAAATGAAATGATCCGAGAAAGGTTCTTAGATCATGCAGTTTCATCAAATTAAAATTTTAAAATTCTGCTGCATCGAGCAACTAGTGCGATTGGTCGCTCTCGATCGCACTCGATGCGATCATCACACTTCTGTGATGCACTTGAGGATCTCCCCATATCCTTCAAGTGGTATCATAGCCAGGTTGGAGGTATTGGATTCGATCCATAAACCTAGGAAGACTTGGGCTCATTAGGGATTGTGAAAATTTTGTCGCATTTCATTTTCGCGGCCCTATTTTGTGATAAATTTCGGCCCTGTTTAAAAATTTAAACACAAAATTTTAAATTGGATAATGTTCTCTAATAATTAAGGAAATAGTAGGATTGGAGTTTGCATGATTTGGAATCCGATAATTCAAGATATGATCATTTTAATGAACACATACCCACTGCTTCAGGGATGGCGAATCATAACGTAATTAAGGAGTTGGTTACTATTTTAGCACGCCTATAAATGTGTGATTATCACTTAGGTTCTGTTTTAAATCAAATTTGCAAATTGTAGAAACTGATTTTGCATGATTTGGATAATGAATGAGATATGCTAATTTTAGTAAGTGAGGGTCACTGTTGGAAATTACATACTTAATCGAGAACCTTGTGATTGTTATTTAATTTTTATAGAAATTAACGGTTAATTTCTTGAGATAATTATTGATAAATATTTGTGAAATATTTAAAGAGGATAATTATTTCATCAAATTACATTCCCCCCACCAATAATTGATTAAATATGATCTAGATCACAAATCGGTTACATCATACACTTTCTAACAAACATGTTGCTTGAATAGGTCTGGGGATTTGTTTAAAAAATCTCTTTTTAATGTTAATCAAAATACTTTTGATTATTATTATTATATGGTATAACTTCGGTTGAAAAACTGATTATCATCTCAAGTACAAAGTGATTGACTTGGCATTATCTTTTCTCGAGGCGGATATGATGTCTAGTCGGGGAGCGTTGGGGTAGCAGGTTGCACCGTGTGCGGTCTATCCCACTTCTGTCGGTACTGGCCATCACAACGGGTAGGGAACGGATAATGCTTGAGATATCATGATGTATTTTTCTAATTTTTAAAATTTGAAATAATACGTATTTGAGATAATACCATATTTTCAAGTAACAATTAAAAAATGTTTGTTGGATATTAATTAGATCATTGACCTAATGTGATTAGATTAATTGGAATCCAATTAAAATTAAGACACTTTATCATTAATAGAGTTGTTATTTCCCTTGGAAGTGTTAATCATAATGAATATGATTCATAATGATTAATTAGAATTTGAATATGAGGTGGAAGATCATATAAGTGACATCCATGGTATCCCATCAAGGCAAAGAGTACCGTCACCAGAGATTGTATGTCGGAGATGCATGTCCGAAGTGATAGCTCCTGCATACAAGCCATTTGGATCGGTCTCTTTGCTTCTCGAAAGAATAAGGACGTATGCATAATGACCCCAATATCAGGTCCTCATATTATTGGGGAGATATTGGATTGCGTATAGCAAGTTGTATTCCTGTTGACGGTTGGTTCAATTAATGACAGGGCATCATCACCTTAGGGGTGGTGGGCCCGGGTGTTAAAGACCGAATTAGGAGATGCAAGTTGGACTTGCAAGGTGGAATATGTTCCCGCTTCTTTTTATCCGAGTTACAGGTTCTCATATTATTAGGATGTGACAAAGATAAGAAAGGAGATCCCATATCTTGCTTGAGATATAATGGTAAGTATATCTCTTACATCGAAAGTGATTTAGGGAATGAACTTTCAGTGTAGATAAGGTAAGACAACTTTGATATAAAAAATTCATAAATCAAAGTAAAATGTGTGTGTATATATTTATGCAAATTTCTTATTTCAGATAAACCTTCATTAAAACCACTCAATATTATAATCGATAATAATCAGTAAAATATCATGGATTGGATCCATGAACAAAATATTGTACTTGCAGTTGGACACATTTTGTATGTAGTTGCAATGTGCAAGTTTCCTCATAATAATGAGGAATGACAACTAAATAGACAATAAGACAACAACCTAGGGTTTGTATGTCTCTATAGTCTTGATCTCTCATCGAATGTACTTTGGAAGTGACATGTCGATGATGATCGCAATTGTCAAATAATCCTTATAAAATTTTAAGAAGATGTTCTGACATGCATATGTGCTCTTGACATTTAATCATGAATGACATGGTTCACTGCATTATGCAGAATGGTGACTCTATAAGAGATGATGTATTCAAAATGTTTGAATACCTACCTGAACCTAAGTCTTTAAGAGTTAAGATGTATATAGATATGATGAGTGCCATCATCCTACTATCTATACTCTAGGCATTCATGAAGTTTCATAATATTCCTATTGTATGAATTAAATGAAGCATGTATAAATGTTGAAATACTCTTATATTGAAAACTTTTGAATTTAACATAAGAGATCCTTTTTCTTAAGCAATAGTTGTTTAGAGATTAAAAGAGTGTAGTGGAAGCATGGGTCGAACCCAGGTTAGAAGGAAAGTCAAAGAGTTGGTTGTACTTCTATGATTTCCACACACATATGACATCCAAAGGGTCGGATAAATGTCAATACTGCAATGAGCTGATGTGTTGATAGTATGACTATCAAGTCTATCTAGGATCTTTAGAGAAGGACTCCGATAGTGCATCGGAATAATCTACATCTACGTATAATCATTGAAATTAACTTTCTTATTGGATAAGATTAAAAATCTAATAATTGTATCTCAATCTTCTAATAACACTTGCAATTGGTTGCATATATTTTAGAAGACTAGAAAATTTGATCTTAAGATTTAATAGTCATCCACATGGATATTGATGCAATTGTTACAACAATCTCTATTGGATAAATAGACTTTATATTTTCAGTGGGAGAGCCCTTAGTCTTAGAGAATGTCTCCATGACCTGGATATTAGAATACACTCATTGTTTATTTCTAAATGTTGGAAATAAACATGAATTCTGGAATAGACCTATCATAAAAAGTTATGATGGATATATTTCAAATAGTATTCTGACATATGGAGGACTCTACTAAATTATAAAATTAATAAATGGTTCATTAAAATTCCTAATACTAAAAATTGAACCTTAAAAAGATCAATAGGAGGATGAAGATCATTTGACAATGATCTGGCATCAAATCATGGACATATATCTATTGATGAGATCAATATACTGGTAAGAGATGAAACTTTAGATTGTCTGAAATTTCAAATCTTACATACTTGTGAATATTATATTCAAAGTAGAAAATGTCTAATGCACCCTTCCCTGGAAATGGTGTTAGATACCCAGGTATTCAAGATATCATACATATTGATGTATGTAGATCATCTATATCATAATAAACATCGATGATATGTGATATCATTCGAAGATTATTAGTGATATGAGATTTCTTCCCATCACCTTAGAAAGCTTTGAAATGTTTAAAGATTTCACAATTTTGATTTGGAACCAAAGTTTGAAGGAAGATAAAATGAATTTGATCTAACCTAGGTAGCAGGTGCCTATTAGATGAAATTAGGGATGTCAGTGCGGTTTTTGGGGCGGGTATTACTATTCCCAAACTTATACCCATTTATAATATCACTACCCATACCCACCCATTTATTAAACGAGTAATTTCTAGCGGGTACCCATATACTCGTCAGATACCCGTGTACCCAATGGGTACCCATATCTTTGACATGGTAAATCTTAAATTGTTTATAAATGTATACAAGATTTTCATAGATAGATGAAATAGAGTGAGATCGTGCCATCGCTAACCAAACGAAACCAAAATCGCCCTAACCATCATCCCCCATCTTTGAAACCCAACGACCATCAGAAAACCCAACTCCATTATCCCCCCCACCGTTAGGAACTTATCATCATACGCCTTTAATCTCTCATGTCCTCCTGCATTATCTTCTCCAACGACCATCAAAACCAACCCCTACTCCAACTAACCTAATCTCCAAAACTAATCCTAGTAGAACAGTAATCAACGATCAAATCCTTATCCCTCACTATCGTCAACACCCATCATCCCTCTGCCTCTTCTCCACACTTAACCCCGTTGACATCTCCAATCAAGAAGGGATACACAATTATCCATTTAATCGAGAGAAAAGAGAGCGAGTCGAAGATCCTGGGCTTGTGACAGGTGCCCAAGTCTTCACGGAGAAGACCTCCCAGCGACATGATCTATGGAGCTTAGCTCTGTGAGTTGAACCTTCACCAAGGTCCCGTCGAGCTTCGTGCAATTCTACGAGCACTAAGGCGATGACATCAGATTCGATACCCTTTTCCTCCACCTTGGCGACCCCAAACCCATCATCTCCATTCTTCTTCTTCTAATCATATTCCTCGAATTCAGTCAAACCCTCACTCTCATCTTCTTTCTCATCGATTCACCCAACAAGCACTTCGACTGTCGACCGACATCATCGAATCTGCCACCATTTTTTGATATCAAACGTGAGAAGGATAGAGCCAAAGCCCGAGGTTGGTGACAACAACTTGCGCTCGAGGCTATGACCTCCATTAGCAAGATTTATGGGAACAAAACACCTGTGCCGCTACATTACCGACAGTGCCACCGAGCTCACCGTCCACTGCTATACGGATCGAGTAATGACTGGAGGAGGCGATCTGCCACATCATTCCAGGCGACACCACCCATCTACTTCTTCTTCCTTCTTCTTTTCCATCTTCTTCATTTTGCTTCGCCATTTTACCCAAATATCGACATCACCTTCACCGATATTTGACCAACGTCATTAGTCTCCGCCCTGCTTCACCTCAGTCTCTTGCAACCTTCCACTGCCTTTCTCTGTCCACCACTGCACCAAGGAGCATCGCCCCACCCCTCATCTTCCGAGCAACACCATACCTTCATCAAGTCCTACCGATCATCAACAACTCCAGGCCCAACATGTACATAAGCCCTCCAATCAATAATAATGAAGATTGGGATCGTTAACTACGCCTAAAATTCAGTCGTTGATCAAAAGCTCCATCGGACGACTCCGATCATCCCAGAACCTGGTACCTGAGTCTCGCACAACGGTTGGAGCCATGGAAGGAAATATCACGATATATCTTCGATATATCGTCGATATATCGATATCGAGATGAGACTGGTATGGGTACCGATATGATGAAATATCCTCCCTTTTCAGGCATTTTCTTCACAAAAGTGTTTAGATATGGGTGATATTTCGGTGATATATCGCCGAAATATCGTATCGAAATCGATATGGCCGTGGATCCAGAGAAAGGAGGAAGAGACACGTGGAGGCTAGGATTGATATGTCGCCTGAGCCTCGCCTCACGTGTTCCCTCATGTGTGGGCGAGGAAAATTCCATTGATGCCCTCACCACTTCCATAATTACAAAGAGGCTCCTATTGTGGGTAAATTATAATGATAATCAACCTGCTTTGGAAATTAGAAAATAATTCCTCTCCAATTTATGAATATTTTATTTATTTACATTTTTGGCCCTTGAAACATGCATTTATTGTATCTTGAGCATTGCTTATCAGATTTTTGTGTTCTATGTCTCGTTTTCAAGTCTATTTGATCTCATGTGTCATACAACACTGATATTCATCTGCTGAGACACTTTTGGAGCAATAATTAATTGAAGAATCATTCAATTATTATGAGCATCTTTATTCTTGATCATTGATTTCTCTTGCTTAACAACTAATTGCAAAAAATGGGGGATTCTGGTGGAATTAATCGATCACATTATTTGAGGGAGGTATATTGAATTAATCTGCTTAGATTGCTTGCTTGGTCTGCATTTTTCATCCCTCGCATTCATCTTTCATGATTTTATTCATCATTTTAAAATTTAATTTTTTTGTTTCTCTCTCACCACATGGCATAACACTATTTCTCTGCACTAAATTATTTTGAAAATTCATGTGTCGGTATTTTCCAGCAATTAATTTCATCTCTTTGATTTAAAACTAATAAAAATCTAAAAAATATAAAATCATTGGAAAATATTCATTCTCTTTGAAAACACAGATTTCTAGATTATTTAGCTATTGATTCTAGACCCTCACATTACCTCCTTGAGTTTGACCTTAGGACTTACCCAAGTGAAATAAATAATTTGATTGCATTGAGAATTTGGTTCTCCATATCCTTCTCTCGGTGAAGTCATTTGTGACGACTCTAAAATTACCAGGCTACAACAACAGATTAAATTAAAAGGGTTATTTTAGGGCTCGTCAATGTTGTATCTAATTTTGTGGGCATGGACTTGATGAGTATTATGAATGTGAATGAATGCTGTAGTTATATTACTCTTCTAATGTTATATATATTTCAAATATTAGTATAATGTGCATTAGTCGGCTGAATTAATATTAGAGATCATGAGCATATTTGGACTATAGGTCCGAACGCTCCCGTCCGTCGGTTTCGGTAGCCGGATGTGGGAGGCATCGTGTTGAGCTTCTCTTTGAGCCAAAAATGGGTTATCTACCATTTTTCCGCTCTTAGCACTAGCTCTGGCTTTAGTTCCTCCCTCGATGACAAAGCAAGGAGACGTTCTTCGAGGCAAAAATGAGAAGAAGGGACCTTTCATGACATCTAAAGCTCCACCAGGCTATGTGGCTAGGATTTTGAGCTGCTGCTAAGCTTTGAGGCATCTCTCCGGATCTTTGAAGCGGTAATCGAGATCCCCCGACATCCCATCGGCAACCATGGTTCCCCGTTAGGTTATGCCTCCTCAGTTCCTTCTTCATTCTTCTTCAATGACTTCTTCGTGTTTGTCCCTCTTATTTCGCTGCTTATGTCCACTTCTTTTATATTTTTCACTTCTCTCTACTCAATTCGATTCACATCATCGACTCCACCTTTAATCTCGTACTCTACCGATTCCCGTGTTATCTCCCACACTCCTACATCTCTGGCTACACACGGTGGTTGGAGTTTGATGCTTATTCGTCCACCCACATCAGAGCACCCCATTCAATGCATCCATAAACCTCCAATTCGCATGTTCGAGGTCAAAGGATAGTAATTATTCTACATTTTTCCAAACAACATACGTTTTCAAACATTTTAATTTATATGTTCTTATAAATTGTGGTTGCACTTGTTATTTTCGTAATTTCTTTACATGTTAATGAATACAATGTAAAATCAGCGTCACTCCCACCAATAATTTGTATATTGCCAAAGTAGAAGGCATTTACGGTGAACATCATAAATACTTAGAAGAATTCGAGTTACTTAGATTAATATTTGAAAAAGAAGGATAAGCAATTAAGGGATCGGAAAATCAATTTACTCAAGAGAATGAATCGGTTTATGATAAAATATGTAATTAAGTGGTTGTTGAAAATCCATTTTTCTGCGAACTATATTGATGAAAATATATAACTACGTGATTTTGTACATTTTGTCTTAATATTGATTTGAGCATTCACTATTATTTTAATTAAACAGGAAGATAAAAAACAATTACATTCTTAATAAAAACACATAAAATATGCAATTTTAAACTTAAATAATGGGCACTATCACAACTAACTTCTAACCCTTATCTCATTCCATTTCTTTTACATTCTAACGAAGAATAAAACATACCTAGCGTTTATCCCACCACATATATCAAAATTCTATCTTTCTCCTATCTTTCTAATTTAACATGCCTTTTTGTTCCATACGAAATCGGTTGAGACGTGGCAAACGCTAAAACCGCGTGGAGGAATCATTGCAGGTGCCGATCATAGTCCAGAGAGAGAGAGAGAGAGAGATCATCACGATGGATTCCGGCGGTCGCAGGAAGGCGAGGGCTTCCCTCAAGGCCCACGCATCCTCCATCTGGAAGGAAAAGGTGCATCTCTTATCCCCTTTCTCAATCGCCTCTTCTAGATTCCATCGGGGTTTTTTTTGTTCGGAAGTGATTATAATGAGAATCGCGATTTTTATTTGTGTTCAATATAGAGACTTCTCATTCAATCCTTCATATAAATGTGTTGTGCGACTTACCGGAGGCGGCGGAGAGTATTGAAACAGATGGTACAAGGAATACTTTTGCCTACAAGATGGTGGGATAATATTTAACTTCGACATCTAGATTCCTCCTCCACCTATTTATTTAGCAGTCTATCACCACTGCGCACGTCTGTGGATGGTGATTTCACCCCTTACCTATTGATGATCCAAGTTCTAACTTTGGTTGGACCAGGACATGCAGTTAGGTGGTTGAAGAAAAATCCCAAATAAATGAAATCGCTAACTGTCCTCTTACATTTTGATTCAGCAATATCTCTTCAACAACATCAGTTTCTCCTAATTTTGATGAATCATCTTATTATCCAATGCGCGAGACTTTTTACAGAACAGTAAAAAAGATAAAAAAATGCGTAAGTTGTAATATGTTGTTCAGTTTCACTTCGACTCTGTCATAAGTTAAACGAGGGTATGATAATAAAAGAGTACGATAGCTCTATACTTGCAAGACATTTTGATTCATGTTCGTGAGGATGCGATTAGAACGTCCAAATAAAGAGAGGACAGCCGCGACTCAGGGTTTAGTAAAAAAGTGCATACTCCAAAAAAAGCAACTCAAAAATTTATATTAAAAGTCTAACAAGTAACAACACAAAGTCAATCGTGTAAGATACAATGTATCACTATATTGTCTAAATATACAAGCCCTTTAATTTCACAACGAAGAGACATTACAAAAGTGCACGAGTGTAGCAAAACCTTAGCTTAAATGTTCGATCTCCATTGCAACACTACTTATAATTAAAAGAGTAAACTAGTTATTAAACAAAACCTTGGCCTAAGGAGAGAAAGAACTACCTGTGATGCTTAGGAAGATGAGCTTGGTCTCTCCTTTGTGCCAAATATGGAAGCGAGAATAATTCATCTCTACTTGGATGCATGGGGGGTGGGTGATGGAGGGTTTGAGAGATCGAGGATAGTGAGGACGTAGTGGAGAATTGCCTCATTCACTTCCATGCCTCAATTACTCCCTTGCTTTCGTAGGGAGAGGACATAGCCAAACAAAATCTCCCCTAGGTCTCAAATAATAGCTATAACATGAAAGTCACGAACATATTAAGGACGAGAAGTGCATACATTCACTTTGGGCTCGTTCGGTAAGGGAATAAGGTGGAATAAGGGGATGTAATAAGCCAGAGTAAGGCACCATTTCTGTTTGGATGGAGGGATAGGAATAAGGTGGAATAAGGTAGAATAAGGTGGAATAAGGGCTATTCTCCATTTGGTTGGCACACGAGAGATAAGGAATAAGGTTTGCAAATGAGTTAAACCCTTTGGTTGCATTTAGTCCGTTTCGATGCGTTAATATCCTACATTTTAAAAATATGTAGTCAGTGACACATCCACGAGCACACGTTTGCCGAAAAAATTTGTTCCACTTTATTTAAAATTAACAATCCATAAATGTCTACATATGATGTAGGCAACCTTACATCAGGGAACATTAATTCTACACAAGGAAATGCTTCTCACACACATGCTCACCGACGATGTCATGGGCTGATGTTGATCCATTAGTCAGATGCAGAATGAGCCGATCCCTCTCACATAGTAATTGTATAATTTCTTCCAACTTCTCCAGGTGATAATCATCCACAAACTCTACGCCGTTGATAGTGTTCGCCAAGAAGAGCTTCTCCGCAGCCAAAGATTCGATCATGGGTCGCAACGTGGATGCTTTAACTTTGTTTCCACACAACATCTAGAAGGCGGAATTATGTAAGAGAATCAATTATAAAGTCAAGTAAATAAAAAATGTTTTGTAACATGTGTACTTACATCCCGGGGCATATGCACAAATGCTGATCCTTAGCATCTTCGAGCTTGTGGTAAAGTTCCTACGCAAGAACCACCATCGCTAAGCAATAACATCTACGACCGTGGCTTCTCGTCTTATCACACCTTAAGATTGACATCCTATATATGTTTTAATAAGGGACAATGAGAAAATAATATTAGCAACCAAAAATGTTCGAGCCGTTAAATATATTGTATGCAATTTTTTTCTCCTGGAGAACATAAGCACTAAAAGAAATAAATATTTTTTTTTTAAAATTCGTTTAGGAAGCCAAGCCTTCATGCGACGACAGGAGTCACAACTATCAGTCAAGCCATACCACTGCGGTACCTGCTCATCCAAGTCCGGTTCTCCTCCTCACGTCGCTCATCAGGTTCCATGCTATCATCATTGCTAGTGCTGCGATCATTTACTCTTGCATGAAGTCACCGGGGTTTGTAAAGGGAATCCGAAAACTATCAACATATTACAAGTGAAAAAAACTCGAAAAACAAATTACGAAAAACTAGAAGTGCCCGCTCAGGTAGCCAAGGCTTCAACACGGTAGGGAGGCACAACCGGTCAAGCCACGCAAATATAGTGGCTGCTCATCCAAGTCCGGTTCCCCTCCCTCCGCCATTGTTCAAGGAGCTGCGCTATCATCACCGCATATAGGATACGCCACACATGCATTGGTTGAACCCCGCCACATACGTGGAAGAGGGCAATCATCATTGGGGTTATGGAAAAGCTTATTCTTATCAGATAAAATATTAATCAAAGTTTCTCCGTTCGTCATTACACAAACTACTGAAAATATAACCATTATACATACACCAGAAATAGTAAGCATAAATCTAGGAATTCCACTATTCGATCCAATGCATCTAATGTAGAATAAAAGATCACATAACGTTCCATATTACTGTCGCCAACTCGTTCCGTAGAACCTCCCTTGCCCGTATATCCTCCTCTGACACCCTGGCATCGTCGTCGTTTTCGTTATTATAAACAACTAGTCATCATACTCATCAGTGCTCATAACCTTGGCACCAAGCAGGTACTCTCAGGTATAAGCGGCTGAGATCTGATCCTCACCTTGCACCTGTCGGATGAAGTTGTTGATAATGCAACAAGTTATGACCACCGTCACCTGCTTGGATAAGTTGTAATATGACCGTTCACTAATAGATTTGAAGCGTGCTTTCATTATCTCAAAAATACGTCCGACGTACGATCGAAGCTGAGAGTGACAGTGATTGTACAACTCATGCGGACTGGCAATATCACATGTGTATTGAGCATACGATATCTGGACGTGACCATTGAGCATATCTCTAATCTAGATGTGGCCTGTCTGTGCCACGGTGTACTTCAACACAGTGGGAATGTATCCTGCATCACGCTGTACGCACCCCTCTTCTTTCTCTAGTAGTGCACACATGTATATCATGTTAAGCATCACCAAATTGGTCCTCATCGCTATTATGATTTCCATCTCTTGTGATTTTAGCCAAACAATGTATTGGATTTGAATTGATATCTCAGTCGAAACTCAAGTTGATATTTCGTACGTCTGTAAAAAAAAGGCAAAGTCTTATCCCACTATAAGTAGGATTGACTACATGGATTCTTGCTCAAACCCATATTGAAAGATTCGACTATTTTTACGCTGGCTGTCGACTACCCAATGCAACCCCCACAAGGAGGGATTTGAATCCTGGTCTTCTGGTTGGCAGGCACTCCGCACTATCACCAAACCATTTAAGTGGGTACATATTTCGTACGTCTGTACGGAGATTAAATATGTATGTCATACATATAACATACATGTCCATAGATACAAATAGATCCTGCAGAATTACAACATCAACGATTGATGAAACACATGAGTATGCTAAATAAACAATAACAAGCATCCATGAAACCATGTAGAACAGACAGAGAAAGGCAACAACCTCACCGAGGCTTGTTGAACTGGACAACCACTCAAACATTCAGTTTCGCCAGTATAGTCTTTGCACGGTTGAATATGATCTGCTCATATGGATCTCGCAGACTATGGGCAAGCCGGATGTGGCCGCCAGGTGAAACTCCAGGTAACAACACCTTAACTTCATCGAGGATCTCCTCCACTTCGGCATGGGGGTCCTTCGGCAAAAGATTCCTAATTTGCTCACCCTGTCTTCGAGCATCTGCTTGGTCAGCCTGATCACATCTTGCCCCACGATCTGGGATGCATGAGGGACACCATCACTCCTGAAATGCTTACCACCAGATGACTGACCTACAGAGTCTCTGCAACGTCGCCATCTCCTCCCAGTGGTTGTTTGCCCACCGCCTTCCGTTGGGCTGGGAACCTCTGGTGTGGGTTGTATCCCCGCAAGATCTTCCTCCAATACCTGCTGCATGGAGGTGTCCCCTTCGAAGAAAGCTGCGACAGACCCTAGTGGTGCTCTCTGTGATGAAAATGCATGTCTCCCTCACGGTATATTCCCCAATTGGTGTCGACGAGGTCGTAGTGTGAGAAGGTCTTCCTCATGTATGCTTTAATGCCTCGTCGATCTGAAATAGATGCCCTATGAGTTGTTTGCCAAATCACTTCAATCTAATTCTGACACTAAACATCGATAAAGCGTACCGTTAATCAGGCATCCTCGTCTGCTGCGATAATGGTACATGACATCGGGCCCCACTCCTCCGCTCTTCGTCATCAGTTAGATGAAACCATTGTAATACCTCTTTATGGTCTTCCACCTATAGTTCAGCTTGGGCTTGTCAAGAGTCTTCTCGGCTGCATGTTTAAAATGGGACGTAATGTTTTGCCAAGTGGGGGGGGGGGTGTGAAGGTCCTACCAACCCAGGTGCTTATGTCGAAGTGATGCTTAAAAAGGTGCAAGAAGCACTCGTCCATCGCCGGTGTCCATGTGACACGATGTTCGGAGGAATCGTACTATGCAATATAAATCCCAAAAGTGCTTGCACCCTTCTTGCTCATCTTGTACGAACATGGGATTTAGGTCACAAAGTTAAAGTGACAATGGGAAAAGCTTATGCCGAGATGTAGGTTCTACCTCTCGCCAAGTAAATGACTAGATATTGTAGTAGCCTGATTATCCCGAGATTGTCCCAAGAGAGATCTGAATGGAGGCGAAGAATCCATGTAGCCGACCCTACTTAATTGTGGGAAAAGGCTTTGTTGTTGTTGTTGACTGTAATGGCCTGATTACATGAAAGACTACCACATAAGAAGGGATATGTGAGACTAACAATGTAATAACAACATGGGACTAACAATAGAAGTGAACAATATAGACTAAAAAATAACTTTGAGGTTAACCGCTATTAAAAAACAATAGACATGAATTGCGAAGAGAACAATATAAACCGAGACTAACAACATGCGAACTTTCCATACAACATAACAATATGTTCTAACAACGTGAGAACTAACAATAAAACTGAAATGGGAGTAGAAAACAGGAGGCTAACAATTGAAGTGAACTGATTGAAACTAACATTATACTAATAATAAGGGACCAGCAATAGAAGCAATCAATTTCAGACTATCCATTACTTTGAGATTAACAGCTATGAAATAGCAATACCATTGAATGGTGACAGAACAATGATATTAGAACTGAAAATTACCAATCAGAGCTACGAGCATGCAGAAATTTATGCTGTTTATAACTAATATTACATCCATGAGGCAAGCATGATTGAAAACAATAGAACTGCACTGCAGGAGACTAATAATACAACATAACCACATGAGGACTAACAATCGATATGGGCTGCGAGTATAACAATGATAGACCAAAAAGAGAACTGCACTTATGAGATTAACAACGGACTAACAATATTGGACTAACAATAGAAGTGAGCAACATGAGACTAACAACAACTTTGAGATTAACAGCCATGGAATGACAATATGTCTTAACAAACAGCTTTATGAGAATTTTACATACATCATAACATAAGCAGAAAACATGAGTCTAACAACATGAGAACTAACATAGGACTGAAATGTGAGCATAGAACAAGAGTCTAACAATTTAGTTGACCTGAATGAGACTAAATATATACTAACAATATGGGACCAACAATAGAAGTGAACAGTTCGAGACTAGCCATTACTTTGAGATTGTCAGATATGAAATATTAACAGAACTGAAATGTGACATGATATCAGAACTGAAATTTATCTAACATAGCTATGGATGTTTGCCAAATTTACATTGATTCAAACTTACTTTAGATACTTGAGACTAGCTTGAAGGAAAAGTATCAGACTAACAAAAGAACCGCACTTTAGGAGACTAACAATTCCTCATAACCACATGAAAACTAACCATAGAAATGACCTGTTAGCATAACAATATTAGACTAAAAAGAGAACTGCACTGTATGAGATTAACAACATACTAACAATATGAGACTAACAATAGAAGTGATAAAAGTCAACCGACTAGTCGAGTCTGGAGGGGGGGGGGGGGAGTAGCCGACTCGACTAGGCCTAGTCGGCCTAGTCGCCCGACTATAAGGCCGACTTTTACATAGAGATTTTTATAGTTTTTAGTTTTTTGATTTTTTAAAAGCAAACTTATTCTAATATGCTTAGTGTTATATCTAAAGTCAATTACTTCTTTTATTTGATTATGATAGTATAGAAAATGTACAAATCAATGTAAATATATAAAAATATATGTAAATAAAATGATTTATACATTTAAAATAAAAAAAATCAAAAACCGACTAATGGCCGACTAAATCCGACTAGTCGTCCGACTGCCGATTAATCCTTAGTCAGTGATCCCGTCGACCGAGTACCGACTACCGCTTTCTGCAACCTTGGAAGTGAACAAAAGGGACTAACAATAATTTTGAGATTAAACACATCCAAACATTGAAAATTTGCAAATTAAGGGTCATAGCTCCATGCATTCGAAATCCAAACCTAAGTCTTCAATAATAGCTTATAAAGCACGGGTAAGGTGGTAAGGATATACTACTATTCTAACCCAACCTCATTCGAGCTAATCTCAGTTATGTGATAAAAAACCAATTTACCCGCATACTTGGTCAAATTAACTTAAGAAAACTAGAGTGCACAAAATCATAATTCACACTGCAAGAATAAACCCTATTTTCAGCTTGACCACTACCTTCCCAACTAAGATCACATACCTTATCGGGAGGCTAATGAATCACAAGTAAACTCAGTTCAGCAGAAAACACAAACTCTTCAAGCAATTTCAACAGGTTATTATTGTTACTTAAATATTCAGTCCATTCTTTGCAACAAAAACAAATCCACACTTAAAATCTTTTTGCAGATCAGCACAAATGTTTAACCGAGTTCCAAATCCAGACCACACAACATCAAAATTCTTGATTACAGTAACTCAAACATGCCAAATAAATTTTAAACCAGCTTGCTATCAAGAGAGTCAACTAGCTACCAACGGAACTCCTTTTATAAACCGGATCTAAGGTGTGACAGATGCGAGGACGAGTTGGAGGGTGTGGACCACATCTTCTTTGGTTGCAGGTCTTCCGCAGAGGTTTGGGAGTCATTGGGGCTCACGTGGGACCGGGCCTTTGATGCTGATCAGTTTTGGCGGTCGATTCGTCGCGTCGGCCATGGGTCTTCCGATGATGTCTCCAAGCCTTTTGCCGCACTGTGGGCTATTTGGCTGGGTAGGAATGATACTGTCTTCAAGGGGCAGCGGTTTTACTCTGAGAATGTTGTAAACCACTGAAATGCTTTGTATAATTTCTGGGTTTCAAACTGATGTACTCTTTACCTTATTAATGAATGCTTTGGTGTGGTGACTCCCGCCTCGGGAGGGCTCCCCCGTGCTTTTACTCAAAAAAAAAACCGGAGCTACAAAGTTTCTACCTCAAAACATGGCTGTACTACGAACAAGGTATCAAACACATCCAAACAGAGATATGATCAATGTATAAGACACTACAAAAAATTGAAAACTAGCAAAACCAAACAAGATGAACATCAGAAGAACATTCCAAACCCTTAGAGATCGATTTCCATCATTAAACACTTTAAAGCTTCAATGATTGCCGCCTTTCATGCACCACAACATACAAATGTGCAATCGAATAAACCGAAGCAGGGTCAAGAACAAGAAAATGTCAATGGGTGGTAAACATGCAAGAGAGAAGATGTATGTTACCTAGCATCGCAGAAGAGGAAAATCTCGGCAAGGGGCGACGAGTTTCGATCGGAGTGAACCATTGAGGCACTTTATAGGGCTTCGATGGAAACATCGAAACCCTAGATTCTTGGTCGTCTTCTATTGGAGAAGACAACACAAGCAAACCCAAGAACACCACACCCCTAGTTAAAGGCTGAAGTGAAGAGTAAATAGCTGGGTGTACCTCCACCAACCCCATTGGAGTCCAAGTAAAGAGCTCCAAGACAAGCGATAGGAATCCCTAGCGGCAAGGACGACTAGTAAAAAGGGGAAGGGAAAAAGCCGACCACACACGAGACCATCGTGATAGTAGGGGCCCATAGGTGGTGCTTCACACGAGAGATGGAGGTGTGATGGCGGGAGGAATTGCTATGTTGCGAAAGATGGAATATGTGATGCCCCTTATTCCAGGAAGAGAATAGCGAGTGGGGTGCATGTAGTCTCCAAGAGAGAATAGTCATACATATTGCAGGAGGGGAATATGGCCTTTATTCCATTGCCTATTCCCCTACCGAATAGGGCCTAAGGAGAATTCGAGCTTGCCTAAGAGAAAAGAAATGGTGTTTCAATCCTTTCAAAAAATGGCATTTCATTGGAGATCATCGCGCATGAGAAGATTACGAATGTAAAAATCAACCCAATGATGATCAAAATACCTCTACTATCGTTCCACGAGTAGTCATTGTGATTAAAGCTCTAAGAAGAGACTACAGAGACTCATACGAGGGGGATGAACATGAGTAGTGATCTAGATATGGCCACAACCACAAGAGATCACTTTTGTGAACATGATGGTTGTATGTCTCATAGTTAGGATCGTTGGGATAAGAAGAGCTACAAGAAGCTGCGATAGTCTCTTTCTAAAGAATTAAATAGATGCTAGTGGAAGTTTAAGGCTTCATATATATTTTTCCGAAGGAGCAGGAGGGGCCTGACAAGTGTGGGAAGGATGGTAGCTAGAAATTGTAGTGTAGGTGTCTGAGGTATGCAGTTTCTAGGGGCGATATGGTATAGAGTAATAGAGGGGATATAGCTTGAACGTGCGTGAGGAGGGTTACGAAACCATGATCAAAATGGCTATGTTCGATAAAGTATTTAATAGAAATGCTGGTGAAAGAGTGATTGAGTAGAACGAAGTCACAAGAGGAAAGTAACTGCCCCACTTAGAGTTCCGTATTGTAGCAGAACCATCGCTAATGATTGATTAAACATGGGGTAGGATCAAAGTCTAAGCTTCTTCTAAAATAAAACATAAGGTGTGAGGAAAAGCCTTTGTGGGCATATTTATATTGTCATATAGATTAAAGAGAAAATTTAGTTAGATTAAGAGGTATTGGGTACATTTGGTACGAAAGGCAAGGAGAAAGGAGTGGAGATCCCTCGTTTGTAACCATGGCATAAATTTTATCGAATTTTGATGACATTTTACATAATTTCTAATATTGATAGCTTCATCGACGGGAGGAAGGTAACTGCCTCGCTTAGAGTTCTAGATTGTTGCCGAACCATCACCATTGATTAACTGAATAAAGTTGGATCAAAGTGAGCTTCCTCTAAAAGACAACATAAGGTGGGAGGAAAAGCCTTTGTGGGCATATTCATATGTCCATATAGATTAGTAGAAAGTAAGAAGAAAATATCGTTAGATTAATAGAGGTATTGGGTACATTTGGCATGGTCCACGGAAAGTAAGGAGAAAGGAGTGAAGATGCCTCGTCTTTAATTATGGCATAAATTTCATCAAATCTGGATGAAATTCACAAAATTTCTGATATTTATTGCTTCATTGACAATGAAACCACATATTTATTTTTCTAGGATTTCGGTTACATTTTTTTGGATCTAAGTTCGAGATTGACCCAAAATAGATCTGAATGGAGTCAAAGAATTCATGTAGCCGACCATACTTAATGTGGGAAAAGGCTTTGTTGTTGTTGATTTTGGTAGACATTTTTTTTTGAGGCAAAAAAGAGGAAACACGTAAAGGTGTCTACTCCAAATATATTAAAAAGATATCATACAAATACTTACAGAAGTCAGGACTCGAGTAGAGTCCTTGCTTACATTTTTTTTGAAAAAGAGGGTGTGCTCCCTAGCCGGGAGTCACCATATATTGTATTAATATTTGAAAATAAGGATTACATTACAGAGAGGCCCAAAAATTATGTAAGGCCCTGTAGTGGGAAACAACATTCTCCCATTAAAATATCTGATTTTTGAATGTCAAATCATTCCGCCCCAACCAAATGGTCCACAACACCGCAAAAGGCTTGGAGCAGTCGTCCGACGAACCCCTGCCTACAGAGCGGATCGATCTCCAGAATGCGTCGGTTCCAATGGTCTCAACCCAGGCGAGCTCTGTACCCTCCAAACGTGCGTCGATGTAGCACACCCAAAGAACAAATGATTCGCATCTTCCATAGAGTCCTCACATCTATCACACCTCACGTCCTCGATGCCAAAAAGTCTTCCCCTTTTAGCTTTATCACAAATCCTGTTTCTTCTGAAGCACCACAGAAAAATCTCCACCCTTAGAGGTATCCGTGCCTCCCAGATGATCTTCATATCCTGACACATCTCCTTGTCCCGCCCCTCAGGTGCCGCCGACCCCCTCATTGACATGTAAACCTTCTTGACCGAAAACCTCCCCCCATCCCACTCAAAATGGTCCACCACCTGTGTCAGCTCCCCTGGCGGAGGGATCTCTGCCAACATCCTCGTGAAGTCATCGGAACGCTGGTCCGAGAGATCCGCGAAGAAAAGCGGCCCTCACACCCCATTCTCCGCCACCTGTGCAAGAGTTGCATCTTTCTCTACCGCCAAAGCCTCCAGTCTAGGAAATTTTCTCCCTAGTACCCTCTCCTGTCCAGTCATCTCTCCAAAACCTGAACATGCGCCCGTTACCCACGTGCGGTCTCAGCATATGCGCAATGGTTGGAAAAATGGCACGTATACCGGTCCATAGCGACGACTCGAACCTTCTCCTTCCGGCAATCAGCTCCCCGTTGACACCGTAGATGGTCCTCACAAGTCTGGCAGCCAACAACGTCAAGGTACCCTAAATCTGATATATCCACTTTGCAAGCAAGGCCTTGTTCATGAGCTCTACATTACGGGCACCATGGCCACCATCACATTTTCCCTTGATGTCCTCTTCCCAGTTAACGAGATGCACCCCTGATTTCTCCTGTCTGCCATCCGACCAAAAAAACCTCCTCATCAAGGCCTCCACCTTTCTCCTTACACCAACCGGCATCAAATGCGTGGAGTAGTAGAAGACAAGGATGGCAACAAGGACATGCTTGAAAAGCGTCATTTTCCCTCCCCTAGACAACGTAATCGCTTTCCAACCAGCCAGCCTCTCCTCCATTATGAGCACGACACTGTCCCAGTCCGACCTCTTAAGATTGCTGTCCGTCAGTGGCAGCCCTAAGTACGGAATAGGAAGCTCCCCCAGAGGGCAACCTACCACATCCGCAAGTCTGCTGCACTCCCCCAAGTCCATACCAAAGCTTACAACCACCTATTTGTGCCAGTTAATCTCAAGTCCAGAGAGCTTGCCAAAGATATCGACAAGGTGTGCCGCATTTCGATTCTGCTCCTCTGAGCCACCAAGAATGAGGATTGTATCATCCGCATATTACATCATCGGGATAGACAAGCTCCCTAGCCTGAAACCCTCACACCACCCATCCTCCACCGCCTGCGGTTAGGGTGTCCGCCACAAGAACGAAAAGCATGGGAGCCAACGGACAGCCCTAGCGGACCCCCCGCTGCGGCTGAAAGAGACCACCCTCCGGTTTGTCGTTCACCAGAATGGAGTATGAGGATGTCGTGACACATCTCTTCATCCACTGTATCCAAGTCTCCGGGAAGTCCCTCCGACATAATGAGATCCGCAAAAAACTCCAGTCGACGCAGTCATAAGCTTTGGCGAAATCAATCTTCCATAGAGCTGCCCTTTTCTTCGATCGCTTCCATTCGAGGCAAATTTTCGACGCCGCAACCATACCGTTTGCCATTTGTCGCTCTGTGATGAAAGCGGACTAACCCTGAAGCACCACCGAATCCGTAACTAGCCTTAGTCTGTTCGCAAGTACCTTCGCCACGATTAGATAGGTGGCATTGGAGATTGCTATCGACCTAAAATCATCCATAATCACTGGATTCTCCCTCTTCGACAGGAGGAAGATCAACGTCCTGTTAATTTTGTCGAAGCCTTTGTTGGCTGTGCTAAACTCGTTGATAACCTCCAAAACATCATCCTTTAGCACATCCCAGAACTCGCGGTAGATTGACACCGGAAACCCATCCGGTCCAGGAGTCCCATCCGCGTTCAGCCCCCAGACAGCCCTCCTCACCTCCTCCTCCGTGAAATCTGCCGCTGGAACCTCCTTCTGTTCCCCGCACAAAGTTTCCGCCCCCGCACCCCGCCACCCCCAACCACGCCTCTACCTCCTACGTGAGAACTCGACGAGGTGTTCCCACAACGCACCACCAATCCGATCATCTGCAGACACCCTCACGCCCCCAATTTCCACCTCGTGCATGTAGTTCCTTCTCCTACGCCCAGAAGCCATGGAGTGAAATAATCTCGTGTTGGCGTCCCCTTCCTTCAGCCATTTCTGCCTGGACCTTTGCCTCCATTCCAGCTTTTCCTTCCTGTCTTCCAACATCAGCTCCTCAAGCAACCCCAACCTCTCCGCCACCTCGTCCTGATCCAACCCCCTCTCGTCATCCATTCGATCTCACCTCCCCCTCTTGGGCCTTCCCTCTCCTGACCCTACACAGCCGCCTGACCTCCCTTCCGAACGCGACAAGGAAAGACCTGAGGAGTCCTAGCTTCGTCGCAAACGCAGAAACAACCTATCCCGTCGGAGACATGCTTCGCCACTGAGCAACAACCAAGTCTCTGAAGCCCTCCTCCAAGAGCCAGCTACGCTCGAAATGGAAGCGCGATCTCTTCGTCCTTTCCTCTCCAGACGACCAGAGGATGGGTGTGCGATCTGAATACGCCCTCGACAACGCCCACGCTCGATCTAAGGGAAAAGTATCCGCCGCCTCAGTAGAAGGCAGGAAACAGTCGAGCCTGGACCTCGCTCTGGCATTCCTCCACGTGTAAGTGCAACCAGCCGCGTCGAAGATGGAAAGTCCCAAGGAATGCACCACCCCTCTAAAGTTCTCCGACCTCGGGTCCCTCCCCCCCTCGAATATGGCCTGTCATCAGGTAGTAGAGTAACGTTGAGATCACCACCAACGATCCAAACTCCAGCTGAAAGAGCCCCTCCCACCCCCTTCTAGGTCAGCTGCCAAGGACCTCCCATCCGCCCCAGTCGGGCCATAAACGTTTGTAACCACCAAATTCATCACATCTTCCTTCCTTGCTAGAGACACTGAAAGGCAAAAAGGCGACTTCGACACCCCCACCAGGTCGTATACATCCTTCAGCCAGCCTGTGAGGGTCCCGCCCGCAGCCCCCTGGGCTTCTAGTTCCGCCACCCCAAACCGATCCCCACCACTGAGCTCCCTGCAGACCCTGTCCTCACACCCCGACATCTTAGTCTCCTGAAGCATGAAAATATCGACCCCTGCCTCCAACAACAAGTTCTTAATCGCCAGCCATGTCTCGGGGCGGCCTAACCCCCGGACATTCCAAGAGATCATCTTCATTGATGGGTAATATGCGCAAGCCTCTTGGGGGAATCACCCCAAGCCTTTCGGCAATGCTTCTGTCGAGCGATCCAAATCGGTTGTGCATCTCTGGGACATCCTGGGCAATTAGCTGTAACCTACGTGGCAACATCTGAGGGGAAGCCATGATTGCTGCTCTTCGCATTCTTCTCGCCAATTTCCCATTTCGTCTCCGCATATATGACGCCCCGAACCTGGGACCTTCTCCACGAAGCACCCCCCTGTCCCCCATCAACTGCAACTCTGGCGATCCGACCCTGATGGATGGCGTTCCCCCACCCTGCGGGACCCCACCATCGTTCCCAGGTTGACCGGACACCATCGACGACATCGTCGGGTTACCAGCAACCACCCCCGAGCCCTCCTGGCTCGCCGCCAACGCGAGCCCACCTGTACTTTAGACCCATCCCCCCCAGTCACCGCCTGATCAGACGGGCCACCCAACGCCGTGACCTCCTCTGCCTCGTGCCATCCGGTCATGATCAGCGCCGCCGACGAAGCCTCCATTCCGCCCCCGCATCGCAACTCTCGATCCTGAGCAACGCCTCCCATCGAGACAGGAAGAGGCGAGACGACCCGTCCAGCCGAGGCGTTGGAGAGCTTCATCACGCCCATATCCGGACCCGCCGCAATCGAACCGCTGTTCGGATCCTCGAAACCCTTGATCTTATCCGAGGTCTCAGCCCCCTCAGCCGAAAGTGGACCTGCTGGTCCCACCGGACTCCCAGCCCTAGAATCCGGATCCGTCAGGCTCGCGATTAATCGGGTCTGACCATTGGGTCCCGCATTCTCTTCATGATTTGTGTTCCCGCGAGGCATCTCATAGTCATTGACAGGAACGTGTGCCACCCTCAGGTCGCGAGTTGCAGAAACCGTGCTGAAGGAGATCTCCCGCAGGATACGAGGAGTCGCCTCCGAAAAACACGCCCCCTCGAGCGCCACGCAGAGAGTCCTGCCCTCATCCTTCTCCGGCTCCTTCTCCCCCGTATTGTCATCGATCGGCTTCCGATGTCTCTCCTTTATCCATCCCTGTGGCTCCCCGGCCCCGCGTCTAAGATCTTTAGAAAGACCGCGCCCCCTACCGCCGGCACCTCCCACCATCCCAGCACCTCTGGGCCCAGAGGTCTGACCCGAAGGACGACATCCAGCGACTCCCCAGGCGTGGTTCCACCACACTCCACACTCACGACCTCAGTGATCCCGTGCAGCAGCTTTTTGCACGACGGCAAGCTCCTAGCGTTGAAGGGGATGCCCCGCACCCGCACCCTCGACACTTGTGACGGCCTCAGATACCCATCTCGATCTCGAGCCCGATGCCATCGCAAAAGGGTGGAACCGACCCTCGAGCCCCTAAGCAGGCCCGCCGCCTCATCTTGTGACAACCCCCTGGCCAACACCTTCCAAGGCAAGACTCGGGCGATGTCCCCTTTGAAGGCGGCCTTGGAGACCCAACCCAAGTCAGTCAATCCAAGGAAAAGCGCTTCCGCACCTCCCCCCTCCCCGATCAGCATCGAGTCATCTGCGGCTGAGAACGGGCAAGACCTACTAGTATGTGCGAACCAACGACATCGAAAGCACCTCACTGGCTCCCGGCACTGCCGGGCCCAGTGATCCATCCCACCGCAGTGGAAGCAGCCACGCCCGAAGGGATTGACCCGCGAAGAACGCCCCGCAACCATGGCCCCCCGCAAGTGACGTCGGATGTTTTTTGACCTAACTTTGATCCATCCGCCATCGAACCCCAACACGACAAGACATTGAGTCCTCGCTTACATAATTACAGAAGCTAGAATTTTGACAGACATATTAGCCAAAATTTACCAACTTTCATGTTGTTTAGGCGAAGCACAAAAATAAACAATTTAACCCTTCACTTTCTCAATTTTCACTCATATGGGCAAAATTTCCATGCTTTTTCATCTACTGTGGCAATGCTGTGACTTTATGAGTGTTGTGAATTGCTATCGTTTCTACCATGAGTGCCAACTGCTTCTGCTGTCAATCTTGATGAAATAGGCGTTATTTAGTTTAGGATTTCTTAAGTTTGAAAATGCATACCTTCAAGTTTTAAGATTATTTTCTTAATCTAATTTGTGTCTTGAGACAGATTGATGAGGTTGTGCGTTAGGTAGCTGACAACCAACGTAAGAGAGACAAATTCCTTAATAGTGTTCTTTTTAAGAACACTATTCAGGAATTTGTATCAAAATAGTTCGGATTTTTCAACATGAATTTAAGTAATCATTTAGATTTCGTTGGGGCATTCCCTACTAGCGACGCGTTGCATCGCCCAAATGCAAACATTTGCAAGGTTCTCACATTAGGATCACATGCGAGTAAATAAGCTAGTTCCGCTGCATTGCCGTCCGGATGAAGTCCAAAATTTACAAGTGTCTCGTATGATGGACGCATGCGAGTAAAGAAGTTAGGCCAACAGAGGTTGCAAAGGAACTTGCAGCTATGTAGTTGGAATATTGGCACTTTAACTTGCAAATCGATGGAGATAGTAGATACGATGGAAAGAAGAAAGATTCAGATACTACTGCAGAGATATTTATGTAGTCAGTGTACTGTTTATTAAATTTTATTTCCGTAGTTGCTACTTATGTAATTTACTCATAGGCTTTCCTCTGCATAAGAGAGCCTAGGGTTCTTTGGAATAAAAGATCGCTCTTTTCTCCAACATGGTATCAGAGCAGGAAACCTAACCCTAACCCTAACCCGCCGACCCCCACCCCTCCCTCTTGGGCGCTGCCTCCTCTCCTCCCTTCTTCTCCCGCCGCCGTCGAACCCTAGAGGCACCCCCGCCTCTCTCTCTTCTTCTATCTACCGCCACCGCCATCCTCTACCGCCTCATCCACTGCCGCCAAGCACCGCCGGGGCCTCCACCGCCCGACCCCTTTCCAACGCCGGCGTATTCTCCTTCGTAGGCCCCTCTTCCTCTCCATGGATTTGAGTGCGTAGTATCTACATATGCACTCAAATCCTGTCCAATTTATGTAGACACTTCTTCATTGGTCTACAGATCCTAGTTCTTCATATCCGGCATCATGTCAGATAACAAAGTTGATATGCCCTCCATAGGCGCATTCAAAGGATCTGCGCCAATAGTCAAGATGGATGGGACGAATTATGAGCTCTGGGCGATGCAGTTCATGAGTCTCATGAAGTCAAACGGTAAGAAACACATTCTTACCGAAGAAGAACCGGCAGCGAAGACTGGGATCTATGTCTCCTGGGAGGCTGATGATTCATATGCCAAGGTCTGACTTTCAGGCACGTTGACGATGGAAATTGCGAACGATGTTCTCCATCAACCCACCGCCAAGGCGATGTGGGACATCCTGGCGGCTACGTATTCGCAGATGCGAAACGAGATGAAAATGTTGCAGCTTCAACATGACATATTCACAAGTGAAGCAGAATGGCCGGCCATTACATTCCTTGTATACATCCCTATGGGGGATATTTGAGAAGCTTTAGAGTACTATACCTCTCACGGCTACACCTGAGCAGCATAAGACTTTTCGGAATGCTACCATGGTGGGGGTACTACTTGCGGCTCTTGATCCTGAGTATGATGCAACCCGATCTCAGATTCTTGCCGATGCTACCATTCCTCCTATGGAGGAAGTATACAGGAGGCTCAGCCCCATCTCTGTCTTTTCTAGTACTACTACACCTCCTCCTTCAGCGATGGCTGTGTCGCGAGGGAGAGGTGGTCAGTCTTCATTCCGTGGACGTGGTCTTCGTGGTCGAGGAGGTCGTGTTCGCCAACCATGCACTTTCTGCCATCGCATAGGTCACTCCGAGGATACATGCTATTCGAAGCATGGGTTTCCAGCATCAGCACACGTAGCTGAGCATGTTGCATCTCCATCGGCGTCCGCGTCCGATCATAGGTTTGAGGAGCTTGTGGCACAATTGCGTGATATTATGCCTCAAGCATCTACAGATTCCCCAGGAGGCTCTTCAGACATTGCTGCCTTAGCATCTGCAGTACTTCTGCCTCAGCTAACACCTCAGGTAATGCTTCTACTTTTACATCCAGTCGTAGTATTTCAGATTGGATTTTGGATTCTGGTGCAACCCATCATCTTTGCCGGGACAGAGATAGACTTGAGTCATACAAAGACATTCCACCAGGACGGTCAATGATCATTACTGATCGTACTCATTCACCCATCGTTGGATGGGGGGAGATTACCTTGTCACCTTCCATGCATCTACAAAATGTTCTGCATGCTCCTGATTTTTCCATGAATCTACTGTTCATTAGTCAGATTACGAAAGATTTTTACTGTTGTGCTATATTTGCCCCATCTTCTCTTATTTTTCAGGACATACTAACGGGCAAGGTGATTGGCTGTGGCTCTAAGCAGAATGGTCTATATCGTCTGGTTCGGACTTCCTATGCTGGTGTCTCCTTCAATTCTGCCGGATCAGTCTCCCCGTACACATGGCATCTACGTTTTGGTCACATCCCGCTTCAGAAGATGCGCCATCTATTGCCTCAGATTTCTCCCAATTCGTCTTTTCAGTGTGAAGCCTATCAGTTGGGAAAGCACCATCGAGCTAGCTTCCCTAGTCGTCAGTGTCGGAGTAGTAGCTCCCCTTTTGAGTTGTTCCATGTTGATATTTTTGGGCCCCAGTCGTGTTCCTGATCATCAGGGACACATGTTCTATCTTGTCGTTGTTGATGATTTTCTCGTGTGTCGTGGGTTTTTCGATTAAAGAACAAATCTGAAGCAGGAGATGTTATTCACAATTTTATAATAGAAGTGCAGAATGTTTTTTCCTCTTATGTGAAATACGTTCGTACCGACAATGCATTGGAATTCTGCACTCGTTCTCTCTCCCATTTCTTGTCGTCCAGAGGAATTATACATCAAACCACGTGTGCTTATACATCTCAACAGAATGGAGTGATAGAGCGAAAACATTGACATCTCCTTGATATTACTCGTACCTTGCTTGTCCAAAGTTGTGCGCCTATCTCCTTTTTGGGTGATGCGGTCCTTACAGCATGTTATCTGGTGAATCGTATGCCGTCCTCTGTTCTCGGTGAGAAAATACCAATTTCTGTCAATTTCCCAGACAAGGATCTATTTTCTCTTACACCTCGCGTATTTGGTGCTGTTGCCTTTGTTCACCAGTTGTCTCCTGGACTTGACAAACTCTCTCCTAGTCAAGTGTGTCTTCGTGGCCTATTCTCGGACTCAGAAGGGGTACCGATGTTATGATCCAGTCAACAAGAAATATTTCATCAGTACTGATGTCACATTTTTTGAGTATGTTATGTACTTCTCTCCTGCAGGTGATATGTTGATTTCCTCCACATCCAATACGGATGTGTATGTTCCTCCTCCGCCTAGTGTCAGTCCACCCATGCCCATTCCTGACATGGTTGTCACGCCAACGTCATCCTCAATATCACCACCACCACCACCACCTATAATACCATTCCCTAAATACTATACACGTCGATCAGGTATTGCTCAGGATGCACGCCAATCATCTACCACGCCTCAGATATGTTCAAATGCCATTAATAACTGTTGGGAAAATAAGAAAACTTGTTTATTCCATCAGCCCTAGGCTCTCTTATATAGGAGAGCATCCTATGGGTAAAATACATAAAGAGTCCAATAGAAAATACAATTATAAGAAAAGTACAGAAGTGAATAATATCTCTCTACACTCCCCCTCAAGGTGGAGCATATATATCAATCATGCTCAACTTGGACGAACACTTCTGGAACGGCCCTCGAAGTAACGCCTTGGTAAAAATATCTGCAGTTTGATCCTCTGAGCTAACATGGGATGTAACAATAAACCCCTTCTGAATCATGTCACGTATGAAGTGACAATCAACCTCGATGTGCTTGGTTCATTCATGAAATGCTGGATTATTTGCAATGAATAGAGCCGCCTGATTGTCACATTCCAGAGCCATAGGAAGCGGGACTTCTATATATAGATCTGCAAGTACAACCTTTATCCACATCATTTCTGTACTGACTTGAGCCATAGCCCTATATTCAGACTCAGCACTGGACCTTGCTACAACCGTTTGCTTTTTGCTTTTCCATGAGACTAGATAATCTCCACCATATACAGCGAACCCAGTGGTGGACTTCCTATCTTTGGGGCATCCTGCATAATCTGCATCTGCACAGGCTGATATAGTAACCTCCTTGCCTTTCTTAAACAACAGACCCGCACCTGGAGATGACTTAAGATACTTGAGTATCATATGTATAGCATCCATGTCTTATTGACGTGGTTGCTCCATAAACTGGCTCACTCGACTTACAACAAAGGAGATATCGGGCCTGGTAATAGTAACATAGAGAAGTATGCCCACCCGTTCTCTGTATCTTCTCTTATCCACCTCATTAGTGTCATCATCATATAATTTCATACTGGGATCCATAGGTGTAGTGGCAGGTCGGCAACCAAGCATTCCTGTTTCACTCAACAGGTCAATGACATATTTCCTCTGGGTCATTACCAACCCACGAGGATTTCTGGCAAACTCCAGTCCCAGAAAATATCTAAGAACCCCAAGGTCCTTGGTGACGAATTCACGTCCCAGCATTTCTTTTGCCCCCAGGATTCCCTGTTCATCATCACCTGTAATCAGAATATCGTCTACATACACCATAATAGCAATAATACCTCTAGGTGTCTTCTGTACAAACAGGGAATGATCAACATTAGAACGTCTATACCCCTGTTTCTCAAACAGGTCTGAGAGCTTCTGGAACCAAGCTCTGGGGCTCTGCTTAAGGCCATAGATAGCCTTATGAAGTCTGCACACCGTAGGATACTCCCCCTCAACAGCAAAACCAGGTGGCTTTTGCATATAGACTTCCTCCTATAAGTCACCGTTTAGGAATGCATTCTTCACATCTAACTGATAGAGCGACCAATCACGAGTAACTGCAATAGAAAGGAGGATCCGTAGGGTGGAATGGCGAGCAACCGACGAGAATGTATCAAGATAATCCACCCCATATGTCTGTGTGAAGCAACGAGCAACAAGGCGAGCCTTGTATCTGTCAATGCTTAACTGTAAAGACCCACTTGCAGCTAACTGTAGATGCATCAGTAGGTGCAGGCAAGGTTTGAAAAAACGAAAGGCGGAACGAGACGTTTCCATCGGAATCGAGGCGAGGCGTAGCCTCGAGGCGGTCGAGGCGTAAGCCTCAGTTTATAGAGAAAAATATGCAAAAAATATAATTATATATATGTCAATGTAATTATATGTCATCTGCCCAACATATAATACTTAACACTATAAGATATGATGAAATAATATAGATAAGAACCCTAAAATAGAAGATATAACAACATCATATCCCTTTCTACACATTTCCATCTAATCAAAAAGGAATTCATTGTATTTGAATGTTGTGAAAGCATTAAACAATGCATATCTATCTTTGAAATATTGTTGTAATTAAAAGTACGATTAAATATACGTTGAAGAAATTTATGTTATGTGTCTACCATATAATATATAGCCGCACGAGAAACTGTTAATCGTATCTATATCTAGCAAATATTTGAAATGTTGTTCTAATTAAAAGTACGATTAAATATAGTCGAAGAAATTTATGTTATGTGTCTAATGTATAATTTATGGCATTATGAGAAATCATGAATCATATCCATTTCGTTTTGCTTGATATATTGCAAAGCTCGTTAATTTTACGAGCATTTTTGGATTTGATATTTATGGATTCATTCATTAAGAGTGAAATAGTAAGAGTTTGCAGAAATAGTTAGACACAACTAATAGTAAATATGAAGTTATGGACACGAAAGAAACATCAGATTTAGGCATTTATCTTGTATAAGCATTATCCTAAACAAATAGATATTTATAAGCTTCTCGAACTAACAATTAAACCATTAAAATCATAAAAAATTGCTTCAAAAAGTCAAAACGCCTCGGCAAACGCCTCGACCGCCTCGAGGCGGAACGCCTCGAGGCTACGCCTCGGCTACCTGAGGCGCGCGCCTCACTGGGCTGGACCGAGGCGCACGCCTCGAGGCTAAATTGGACCGCCTCGCCTCGAGGCGTACGCCTCGACCGCCTCGAGGCTAGTTTTTTTCGAACCATGGGTGCAGGAACAAGTCTCCAGGTGCCTCTGGACTGAAGAGCTGCCATTTCTTCTTCCATGGCCAAGCGCCATCGACTATCCTTCAGTGCATCCTGATAATTCTGTGGAATATCCATTGCTGACAATGCAATGACAAAGTTCCTGAATTCACTAGTGAGACGGTCAAACGACACAGAAGATGCTATAGGATATGACGCGCAGCTCCGCTTCTGCTTTCGTAGAGCAATAGGTACATGTAAATCATCTGTCTCCTCAGCTGGCCTCTGTAACACATCCTGCTCAGGAAAATCATCAGATCCATCAATAGTAATATTTTCAGAACATACCTCAGGCGAGCTGGATGATGAGCGGTGACCAAGAGAAGAAGCAAGCCTACGAGTATAGTGGAATGACAATGGTGAAACAGGCACCGTGACAGGAGGTGTAGGAGATGGTAATGGTTCTGGTGGTGGTTGTGGCATGTATATAGCATCAGTAGTTTCTGAGGGAACCAACTGATCACCTGTAGACGAGAAGTACATAACAGATTCGAAAAAGGTGACATCAGCACTGACTAAATGCCTCCTGCGCAATGGATCATAACACTTGTACCGCTTCTGTGTTCTTGAGTACCCGACAAAGGCACACTTGACAGCCCTAGGAGAGAGCTTATCAGTCCCGGGAGACAATTGGTGAACAAAGGCTACCGAGCCAAACACGCGAGGAGTAAGGGAGAACAATTCTTTGTCAAGGAAATAAGAGAGAATGGAATCTTCTCACCTAAGACGGATGACGGCATTCGATTAATAAGATAGCACGCCGTAAGAACAACATCACACCAGAAAGAATGAGGGGCATTACTCTGTATAAGAAGCAACCTGGTGACATCGAGTAAGTGATGGTGTTTCCTTTCAGCAACCCCATTCTGTTGGGAAGTATAGGCACAGGATGTTTAGTGGATAATCCCTTGAGATGAAAAATAACTAGATAGGGTATGAGTACATAGTTCCAGTGCATTATCACTTCTTACAATCTTAACAGATGCAGAAAAAACATTACGAACTTCATAATGAAATTGATGATAATATTCCCCGCTTCAGATTTATTCTTTAACAGAAATACCCACGACACACGAGAGAAATCATCCACAATAACTATATAAAACCTGTGTCCCTGATGATCAGGAACACAACTAGGACCCCAGATATCGATATGAAATAACTCAAACTTGGAGGTACTACTCCGACACTGACGACTGGGAAAAGTAGACCTGTGATGTTTTCCCAACTGACAAGCCTCACATTGAATGGACGTGTGAGGTGAAACCTGAGGTAACACATGACATAGTTTCTGAAGCGGTAGATGTCCAAAGCGCAGGTGCCACAGTAATGGGGAGATGGATCCAGCAGGTAGAGATGGAGTTCCAGCATAAGGAGTCCGACTAAGGCGATAGAGGCCGCCTTGCTCGTAGGCACACCCAATCACGTTGCCCGTAAGGATGTCCTGAAAAACAAGAGAGGATGGATCAAAAATTGCTCGACAATGTAAATCCTTTATAAGTTGGCTAATGGACAACAAATTCATCGAAAAATCAGGTGCATGTAACACGTTCTTGAGATGCATGGATGGTGTCAGTGTAATCTCCTCCTAACCAGTAATCGGGGAATGTGTTCCATTAGCAATAACCACTGTACTGCCTGGAGAAACCTGTCTGTATCCTGTAAGTATACCTTGATCACCACACAGATGATGTGTGGCACCAGATTCCATAATCTACTCTAAAGTATCTGATCCACTACTGCTAGTGAATGCATAGGTGCTACCTGATGTACTGGTGGATGCAGATGCAGCAACGTCGGCGTGACTCTCAGAAGTAGATGCTGATGTTGTGGGACCAGATGGAGGAATGATGCCCCTCAGACGGGCTACAAGATCATCAAAGCACTGATCCAAAGATGACGCGGCTGGGGGCTCGATCTGTTCAACGACTCGTGCAGAAGCTGAAAATCCATGCTTAGAATAGCATGTGTCTTCGGTATGTCACGAACGATGGCAAAAAGTACATGATGGCCGAACACGACCTCCTCTACCGCGAAGTCCACGATCACAGAATTGATGATGATGACCCCCTCGACCTTGATTTGCTGCCATGGTTGAGGCTGTTGGATTCGTAGTAGACGAGGGAACAGTGATGCGACTCGGCCTATGAAAAGCTTCCTCCATAGGAGGAATAGTAGAATCCGCCAAGATCTGGGAACGTGCTGCCTCGTACTCAGGATCAAGGGCCGCAAGAAAAACACCCACCATAGTGGCATTCCGATTGGTCTTCTGTTGCTCTAGAGTGGCTGTGAGAGGCATGAAGCTATAAAGCTTCTCAAACATCCCACGTAAAGATGTGTACAAAGAGTGTAGAGGCCGTCCATTCTGCTTGATAGTAAATATGTCATGTTGGAGTTGCAGAATCTTCGTCTCATTCTTTGCCTGAGAATATGTAGCAGCCAGAATATCCCACATTGCTTTTGCAGTGGGTTGATGAAGAATATCATTGGCAATCTCAATTGCCAGGGTTCCAGATAGCCAAACTTTGGCATATGCATCATCTGCCTCCTATGAGGCATTGACCCCAGTCTTCTCAGCAGGCTCTTCTTCAGTATGAATGTGTTTCTTACCAGGTGACTTCATCATGCTCATGAACTGCATTGCCCACAGTTCATAATTTGGATTATCCATCTTCACAATCGGCGCTGGACCTCTGAAGGCGCCTATAGATGGGATGTCTGCCTTGCTCTCTGACATAGTGATAACAGAAGACTGGGGTAGTAGACTGAAGATATGATCGTCTACACGGACATTAACGGATTTAGTTGCATGTGTAGACTCAAGCAACCAAACCCATTACTTTGGAGAAGCGCGCACGGAACGAGTTCTGAGGTCACGCACACACGCTTGACTTAGGGTTGCACGTGCCCGGAAGTCGAGACCTTTACACGCACAGTTGCGTGCAGGAATGTCACGCGCAGGGCGCGCGCACTGGGGCATGCGAAGATCACGCGCACTAGGGCACGTGCAGGGATATCACGCGCAGTCACATGCGAAGATCTCGCGCAAGCGCGCAGTGCGCACAGGCCAAGCACGACGCTCAACACGCACAGTGCGCACAGTGCACGCCGCGCGGAGGAGGCGCGCGGAGGAGGCGCGCGATACAGAAAGGCGCGGAGGGTTCGAAGGTGGGGCTAGGGCTAGGGTTTGGCTTGAGAACTCCGGTCTAGGACCGTCGCTCTGATACCATGTTGGGAAAATAAGAAAACTTGTTTATTCCATCAGCCCTAGGCTCTCTTATATAGGAGAGCAGCCTATGTGTAAAATACATAAAGAGCCCAACAGAAAATAAAATTATAAGAAAAGTACAGAAGTGAACAATATCTCTCTACAATAACGATGGGTCAGATAGTGTGCCTGTGCAGGATTCTACTTTGCAGGAGGAATGTGCACCAACGAGTGCAATGGATGATGATCTTGATGTTCCCATTGCGATTCAAAAGCAGAAACGTACTTGTGCATCTTATCCCATTGCTTCCCAGGTTTCCTTTCATCGTCTCACAGGAGACTTCCGGAAATTTGCTGTGGCTCTGTCTTTCGTGGAGATACCACAGAATTATCAGGAAGCTATGAAGGTAGACTGTTGGCGGTTGGCTATGGAAGAAGAAATGACAGCTTTACAGTCACGGGGTACATGGAACTTGGTTCCCACTCCCTCTGGTGCATCTATTGTTAGCTGCAAATGGGTATTTACAGTAAAGTACCATGCAGATGGCATCCAAGATCGATACAAGGCAAGGCTAGTGGCAAGGGGCTTCACTCAGACTTATGGTGTGGACTATATGGATACATTCTCTCCAGTGGCTCGTCACTCTACTCTTCGCGTTCTTCTATCTGTCGCTGTGGTACATGATTGGTCCATCTTCCAGTTTGATGTCAAAAATGCATTCTTGTATGGTGATCTTGAGGAAGAAGTGTACATGCAGCAACCATCGGGGTTTACTGCTGAGGGGGAGAATCATATGGTGTGTAGACTTCACAAGGCGATATATGGCCTTAAATAGAGCCCAAGGGCGTGGTTCCAGAAGCTGTCCCATCTAATTGAACGACAAGTGTTCAAAATATCAAATGCGGATCACTCTTTGTTCATCCAGAAGACTTCTAGAGGTATGGTTGTCATCATGATATATGTTGATGATATCTTGGTTACAGGAGATGATGCTCATGGATAGAGACGTCAAAAGCATGTTTGGGTCGTCACTTTGTCACGAAGGATCTTGGTACCTAAGATACTTTTTGGGGCTGGAGTTTGCCAGGAATGCACATGGTCTTGTCATGACCCAAATGAAATATATTACAGATTTGCTGGTTGAAACATGCATGGTTGGATGTAGACCTTCGAGTACTCCTATGGATCCAAGTATGAAATTATGACAATGATACTGAGGAGGTTGACAGGAGAAGGTACAGGGAGATGGTGGGAAAACTTCTTTACATTACTATAACTTGACCTGATATTGCTTTTGCAGCGAGTCGAGTGGGCCAGTTCATGGAGCAGCCAACATATGGATGCCATATATGTGATACTAAGGTATCTGAAGTCTTCTCCAGGCTCGGGATTGCTGTTTAGAAAGGACACGGATTTATCCGTTTCGGCATGTGCAGACGCAGACTATGCAGGATGTCCCAAGGATAGAAAGTCTACTTCATGCTTTGCAGTTTTTATATGCAGCTCTTTGGTGTCTTGGAAAAGTAAGAAACAAACTGTTGTGGCTAGATCGAGTGCTGAATCTGAATATAGGGCGATGGCACAAGCAAGCACGGAGATGATATGGGTTCGAGCTGTATTAGAAGACTTGCATATAAATGTACCTCTACCCATGCAGTTTTAGTGTGACAATCAAGCTGCCTTGTTCATAGCCAATAATCCAGCCTTTCATGAAATAACAAAACATATAGACTGCCACTACACTAGAGATATGATTCAGAAAGGTCTGATTTCTTCTTCACATGTTAGTTCAGGGGAGGAGACTGCCGACATCTTCACCAAGTCATTGCTCAGAGGGCTATTCCGGAGATGTTCTTCCAAGCTGAGCATGATTGATATCTATGCTCCATCTTGAGGGGGAGTTTAGAGATATTTATGTAGTCGGTGTACTATTTATTAATTTTTATTTCCATAGTTGCTACTTATGTAATTTACCCATAGGCTTTCCTTTATATAAGAGAGCCTAGGGTTCCTTGGAATAAAAGATCGCTCTTTTCTCCAACAACTACGCCCCCAAGAGACAAAATGGGTTGGAGAGAAAACAAGTGAGATAGAGAATACATACTTTTGAATTTTGGTATTCAGGTAAAGATAAGGGTAAAAATGATGTTGGAGTGGTTGTTCACAAGGATTTGAAGGATTGTGTGATTGAGTTGCAAAGATTTGAGGATCGGATTATTTTGCTAAAAGTGGTGTGCGAAGAAGAAATTGTGAATATCAACTCAGTTTATGCACCACAAATTGGTTTAGATGAAAGGATTAAACAATCATATTGGGAGGATTTGGATAAGATTATGCAAGGAATCCCACAAAGAGAGATGATTTGCCCATGTGGAGATCTTAATGGGCATGTGGGAAAGGATGCTTCAAGGTATGCTAGTGTTCATGGATGACATGACTTTGGGGATAGAAATGAAGAGGGAAAAGCCATTCTGGATTTTGTATTGACTTATGATGTTTTCATAGCAAACACTCTCTTCAAGAAGAGGAGCGATCATTTAATTACTTATAAGAGTAGCTCGGCTAGAACACATATAGGTTACTTTGCATTGAGGAGAAGAGATCGATTGTGTTGCAAATACTACAAAGTAATCCCATGAGAGAGTTTGACCATCCAACATCATTTGTTAGTCATGGATATGCAAATAAAAGAGTTGGCAAAGAAAAGGAGGGTTTCCAAGATCACTAGAACTCGATGGTGGAATCCTCTATTGAAGCAATCAAGCTCCAGAGAGAAGGTTTTTAAAAACTTATCTTAGGAGTTAGGATTGTAATGGAAGTGTAAACGAGATGTGGGAGGCGGTAACATCTTGTATCCAAAGGGTAGCCTAAGAGATGCTAGGTGAGTCAAAAGGAAGAGCTTCAATCCAAAATGTGGCTTAGTAGTGGAGCGGAGGGGTGCAATAGAAGCTCAAAATTAAAAGAGCATGCTTTAAAGATATGTCTAAGGATAGAACATATGAAACTGTTACAAACTACAAAATAGCGAAAAAGGAAGCAAAGAAGACTGTAAGTGAAGCTAAGTCAACAACTTATGAAGTTTTGTACAAAAAATTCGACTCTAATGAGGGCCGGAAGGATATATTCAGTTTGGCTAAAACAAGAGAAAGAAAGACCACATACCTTTCTCAAGTGGGATGCAGTAAGGATGAGGAAGGTCACGTGCTTATTACTCCGAAGGATGTAGAGACTAGATGGAAACACTACTTCCATAAGCTTTTCATTGTGGGAAGGAAATAGATATATCACTTTGGGAGGTCCAGCTAGTAGTGAAAGTTACTTGAATCGTGCAAGCTATAGACGAATACAAAGGAATGAAGTAGAGGAGGCTTTGAAGGTTATGAGACCTAGGAAAGGTGTAGGACCTGATGACATTCCTATAAAAGTTTGGAGAGTTTTAGGTGAGTGTGGTTTGACTTGGCTTGCAAATTTATTCAATGTTATTTGACGAAACAAGGAGATGCATGAAGATTGGAGGAGAATTATCGTGGTGCATCTTTATAATAACAAAGAAGACATTCAAAATTGTTCAAATTATAGAGGTATCAATCTGATGCGTCACACTATGAAAAGTTGAGAACGTGTAATCGAAAGAAGGTTGAGGCGAGTTTCCAAAGTAAAAGAAAATCAATTCGGATTCATGCTAGGTCGCTCAACTATTGAAGCTATTCACTTGCCGTGGAGAACAATGGAGTTTTATAGAACTAAAAAAAAGAACCCACATATGATTTTTATTGATTTGGAGAAGGCTTATCTTTCTGTCCCACGGGAGATATTGTGGAGAGTTTTGGAGAAGAGACAAGTACCTGTCCTATACATTAACCTCATAAAAGATATGTACGATAGGGCTTTATCTTGTGTAAAGATATAGGCTGGGAAGACAGACTATTTTGATATCAACATTGGTCTGCATCAAGGTTCAGTTTTGAGTCCATTCCTTTTTACTTTGATTATGGACGAGTTGAAAAGTCACGTTTCAAATGAGATACCTTGGTGTATGTTATTAGCTGATGATATTGTGTTGATTGATGAGACTAGAGATGGAGTAAATGAGAAGCTTGAGGTCCGGAGACATGCATTGTAAACTGTTAGAATACTCAGATGATTTATTCTATAGAGCCCTCGGGTCTCTTATATAGGGAGAGAGCCCTTGGGTAAATTACATGAGAGGTACAAAAAGAAACTGAAATAACATGAAATAACATAAGAGACGAACAACTGTCTCTACACTCCCCCTCAAGATGGAGCATAGATATCTATCATGCTCAGCTTGGAAGAACATCTCTGGAAGGGTCCTCTGAGCAATGGCTTAGTGAATATGTCCGCTGTCTGATCCTCTGAACTGACATGAGACGTGGAGATGAAGCCCTTCTGAATCATGTCCCTAGTGTAATGACAATCCACCTCTATGTGTTTGGTTCTCTCATGGAAGGCTGGATTATTGGCAATAAATAATGCTGCCTGATTATCACATTGAAGGTTCATAGGCAAGGGAACATCAACGTTCAGATCTTCTAAGACTGCTTTAACCCACATCATTTCTGTGCTTGCCTGTGCCATGGCTCTATACTCGGACTCGGCACTGGATCTCGCCACAACAGTTTGCTTCTTGCTTTTCCAAGAGACTAAAGAGCTTCCTATGAAGATAGCAAATCCAGAAGTAGACTTACGGTCCCTTGGACATCCTGCATAATCTGCATCTGCACAGGCTGAAATAGATAGATCTGTACCTTTCTTAAATAGCAACCCTGTGCCTGGGGAAGACTTTAGATATCTCAATATCATGTGTAAGGCATCCATATGAACTTGCCTCGGCTGCTCCATGAACTAACTCACCCTGTTTACTGCAAGAGCAATATCCGGTCGCGTTATGGTGATGTATAAGAGCTTACCCACCATTTCTCTGTACCTTCTCTTGTCCACCTCCTCGGTATCATCATCGTACAGCTTCATACTCGGGTCCATAGGTGTACTTGAAGGTCTGCATCCAGTCATTCCTGTTTCGACTAGCAAATCTGTGACATATTTTCTTTGAGTCATCACCAGTCCTTGTGCATTTCTTGCAAATTCTATCCCCAGAAAATATCGTAATGTGCCTAGATCCTTTGTAATGAACTGGCTGCCCAACATAGACTTGGTGATCTCTACTCCCTGTGCATCATCTCCTGTAACCAATATGTCATCAACATATACCATAACAACAATGGTACCTCTAGGGGTCTTCCGGACGAACAGTGAGTGGTCCGCATTAGATCTTCTGAACCCCTGTCTTTCAATAAGCTGAGATAGCTTCTGGAACCATGCACGGGGACTCTGTTTAAGGCCATAGATAGCCTTATGAAGTCTGCACACCTTCTCAGTCTCCCCCTCAGCAGCAAACCCGGGTGGCTGCTGCATGTAGACTTCCTCCTGTAGATCACCATACAAGAAAGCATTCTTAACATCAAGCTGGAAAATGGTCCAGTCACGTACCACTGCAACTGATAGGAGGATGCGAAGGGTAGAGTGTCTCGCCACCGGTGAGAAGGTATCCAAATAGTCAACACCATATGTCTGTGTAAATCCCCGTGCCACGAGCCTGGCCTTGTACCTGTCTAGACGACCATCTGCATGATATTTCACCGTAAAAACCCACTTGCAACTTACTACTGAGGCACCTGGAGGAAGGGGAACAAGAGACCAAGTTCCCCTAGACTGCAACGCACGCATTTCCTCTTCCATTGCAAGTCGCCAACAGTCAATCTTCATTGCATCCTGATATGTCCTTGGAATCTCAACTGACGATACAGCAACTGCAAACTTCTGGAAATCCCCAGTGAGTCTATGGAAGGAGACCTGAGAGGCAAGAGGATACGTAGCACACTGTCTGCGCTGCTTCCTAAGAGCAATGGGCCTGTCCAAATCATCCAAGACCGTGTTGACCGGATGCTCCTCTTCCTGTAGTAAATGTTCCTGCACAGCTGCAATTTCTAAGCCATCGTTAGTGTTAGTTTCAGAACAAACCTGAGGCGTATCGGATGGTTGAGTTGTAGCCTGAGCATTGCCTTTCCGCCTTGTATAGAACTTAGTGAGAGGAACAACAGGAGGAGGTGGTGGTGGTGTTGATGGAGTAGAGGATTGACCCAGGCTTGGTGGTGGTGGTACAAAGACATTGGAATCTGGTGAAGTGGAGGAGGCCAATCTGTCACCCGCAGGTGAGAAATACATGACAGGTTCGAAAAAGGTAACATCTGCGCTCACATAATATTTGTCATGGACAGGATCATAGCAACGGTATCCTTTCTGTGTCCTGGAGTAACCCACAAAAACGCACTTGATAGCCCTAGGAGAGAGCTTATCAAGTCCTGGAGATAAGCGGTGGACAAACGCAACAGTGCCAAAGACACGAGGTGTAAGTGCAAACAAGTCTCTGTCTGGAAAAAGAACAGAGATTGGAGACTTTTCCCCAAGAACAGTTGTAGGCATTCGATTTAGTAGATAACATGCTGTAAGGATAGCATCACCCCAAAAAGATAATGGAGCACAACTTTGAATGAGTAATGTGCGTGCAATATCAAGAAAATGTCGATGCTTACGTTCCGCAACCCCATTTTGTTGTGAGGTGTAAGCACATGTGGTTTGATGAACAATGCCTTTTGAAGAAAGAAAGTTAGCAAGAGAGCGAGTGCAGAACTCTAATGCATTATCAGTTCGCACATACTTAACAGTAGAAGAGAAAACATTCTGGATTTCATTAATAAGATTTTGAATGACACTTCCTGCTTCAGATTTATTTTTAAGAAGAAACGTCCAGGACACTCTAGGGAAGTCATCAACCACTACTAAATAGAACCTGTGCCCCTGATGATCGGGCACACGACTTGGACCCCAAATGTCTACATGAAGTAATTCAAACGAGGAGTGACTGCTCCGACTCTGACGACCTGGGAAGCTAGATCGATGGTGCTTCCCTAACTGACAAGCTTCACAACGAAAGGAGGAACTCGGAGAGATCTGAGGCAGTAGGTGACGCATTTTCTGCAGAGGCAGATGACCAAACCGAAGATGCCAGGTGTACGGAGATACGACGCCTTGGGAATGCAGAGAGACACCAGCGTAGGAGTTACGGACTAGACGATAAAGGCCATTGTGCTCAGAACCACAACCAATCACCTTGCCCGTCAGTATGTCCTGAAAAATAACAGACGATGGATCAAAAATAGCACGACAGTGCAAATCACGTGTAATCTGACTAATGGATAAGAGATTCATAGAGAATTCTGGCGCATGTAGGACGTTCTGTAAGTGCATAGAGGGTAGCAAAGCCGTCTCCCCTGACCGATGATAGGAGAATGAGTTCCATCAGCTATGAGTACAGATCGACCAGGCTGTACAGCTCTGTAGGACTGAAGAATCTCTTTCTCACGACATAGATGATGGGTAGCCCCAGAGTCGACAATCCAACCTGTGAGGTCATGACAATGAGATGAGACTGAAGGACTACCTGAGGCACTGGCAGAGGCGGATGTACTAGCAGACGCTGATGGTGCAACATCAGAAACTTCAGCATTCTCTGGCGACGATTGGGGCATGATATCACGAAGGCGTGCCACTAACTCTTCGAACCTGTGATCTGTGTTAGGAGCTGAAGGACCCTGAACATGATCCGCGACACGTGCAGAAGGGGGAAAGCCGTGCTTGGAATAGCACGTATCCTCCGAATGACCAGTACGGCGGCAGAAAGAACACGTGGACCGTATGCGACCTCCACGTCCACGTCCACCATTTCCTCTGCCACGAAACGAGGACGAACCACCACGTCCCCTGGAAACTGCCATTGCAGACGGAGGCGCATTCGCTGTAGCGGATGGAACAGGTACACGACTGAGTCTCCTGTATACCTCTTCCATCGGCGGGATAGTGGCATCTGCTAGAATCTGAGAGCGTGCTGCCTCGTACTCCGGGTCTAGGGCAGCGAGTAATACGCCAACCATAGTGGCGTTGCGGAACGTCTTCTGCTGTTCCGGTGTGGCTGTAAGCGGGATGGTGCTATAGAGCTTCTCGAACATGCCACGAAGCGACGTGTACAGTGAATGGAGAGGCCTCCCATTCTGCTTCGTGGTAAATATGTCATGCTGCAACTGGAGCATCTTCGTCTCGTTGCGTACCTGAGAGTACGTCATAGCCAAAATATCCCACATCGCCTTAGCGGTGGGCTGGTGAAGGACATCATTCGCTATCTCCGTCGTAAGCGTACCTGAGAGCCAGACCTTGGCATACGCGTCGTCAGCCTCCCATGAGGCATAAATCCCTTTCTTCTCCGGCGGTTCATCCTCGGTAAGAATATGCTTCTTACCACACGACTTCATAAGACTGAGGAACTGCATCGCCCACAGCTCGTAGTTAGTCCCGTCCATTTTGACGATTGGTGCCGAACCTTTGAAGGCACCTATGGCGGACATCTCAAGCTTGTGTTCTGACATAATTCCGGAGAAGAACAAGTACTGATAGACCAAGAAAGTATTGTCTACCGAGACCTTGTAGGATTCAAGTGCATAGGTAGACGATTATGCACTTGAATCGACCATCACGCCGAGTCCTAGCGAGGATGCGGTTCCTCGGCCACGAGTAGAGGCTCTGGGAGCCCCTACAACTGGATTACAGCGGCTGAAGGAGGCTGCGGGCTGGAGGCCGGGGGGCTTGGGCGGCGGTGTAGGGGCTGGGCGGCGCTGATCGGAGGGCCGCAAGGTGCTGGGGGGGGGCCCGCTGGGGCCTGGGGAGCCCGCTGGGGCCTGGGGAGCCGGCTGGGGGGCTGGGGAGGCCGCTGCGGAGGGCGCTGGGGGGCTGCGGAGCCCGCTGGGGGGGCTGGGCGAGGAGGCGGCGAGCCCGGGGAGGGTAGGGTTCGAAACCCTAGGCGGCGGGAGAGGGGGGGGGGGGCGGCGGTGGAGAACCCTAGGGTTAGGGTTATGGCTCTGATACCATGTTAGAATACTCAGATGATTTATTCTATAGAGCCCTCGGGTCTCTTATATAGGGAGAGAGCCCTTGGGTAAATTACATGAGAGGTACAAAAAGAAACTGAAATAACATGAAATAACATAAGAGACGAACAACTGTCTCTACATAAACTAAAGGATTTCGTATAAGTAGGGCTCAGACTGAATATATGGGTGCATTTTTGATAGAAGCAATGATGAAGGATCAACCTTCTTTCGATCACACGTTCCCAAATTTTCATAGTGTGACTCATCAGCTTGATACCTCTGTAATTTGAACAATTTTGAATGTCTCCTTTGTTCTTATAAAGAGGCACCACGATACTCCTCCTCCAATCTTCAGGCATTTTCTTGCTTCGCCAAATAACATTGAATAGATTCGTAAGCCAAGTCAAACCACGCTCACCTAAAACTTTCCATACTTCTACAGGGATGTCATCCGGTCCAACACCTTTCCCAGGTCTCATAACCTTCAAAGCCTCCTCTACTTCTTTTCTTTGTATTTGTCTATAGCATGCATGATTCAAATAACTTTCACTACTAGCTAGATCACCCAAAGTGATCTCTCTATTTCCTTCTCCAATGAAAAGTTTATGGAAGTACTGCTCCCATCTAGTCTCTATATCCTTCTGAGTAACAAGAACGTGACCTTCCTCGTCCTTAATGCATCTCACTTGAGAAAGGTCTTTGGTCTTTCCTTCTCTTGCTTTGGCCAACCTGAATATATCCTTCTGGCCCTCCTTAGAGTTGAGATTTTTATACAAAACCTCATAAGCTTTTGACTTAGCTTCGCTTACAACCTTCTTTGCTTCCTTCTTCGCTATTTTATAGTCTGTGACAGTTTCCTCTGTTCTATCCTTAGACATAGCTTTAAAGCAAGCTCTTTTAATTTTTAGCTTCTCTTGCACCCCTTCACTCCACCACCAAGCCTCCTTTTGACCCAGAGCTCCTCCTTTTGACTCGCCTCGCATCTCTTTGGCTACCTTTCGGATACAAGATGCTACTGCCTCCCACATCTCGTTTGCACTACCGCTACAATCCCAAGATAAGTCTTCTAAAACCTTCTCCCTGAAGCATGATTGCTTCAGTGGAAGATTCCACCACCTAGTTCTAGTGATCTTAGGAACCTTCCTTTTCTTTACCAGCCCTTTTATTTGTAAATCCAAGACTAACAAGCGATGTTGGGTTGTCAAACTCTCTCCAGGGATTACTTTGCAATCTTTGCAACACAACCGATCTCTTCTCCTCAACGCAAAGTAATCTATCTGTGTTCTAGTTGAGCCACTCTTATAAGTAATTAAATGCTCCTCCCTCTTCTTGAAAAGAGTGTTTGCTTTGAAAAGATCATGTGCAGTTACAAAATCCAGAGTGACTTTTCCCTCTTCGTTTCTATCCCCAAAACCATGTCCTCCATGCACACTTGCATAACCTGAAACATCTTTTCCCACATGTCCATTAAGATCTCCACCTATGCAAACCATCTCTCTCTGTGGGATTCCTTGTAAAATCTTATCCAGATCCTCCCAAAAAGCTTGTTTAGTCCTTTCATCTAAACCAATTTACGGTGCATAAACTGAGATGATATTCAGAATTTCTTCTTCAAGCACCAACTTTAGCAAAATAATCCGATCCCCAAATCTTTGCACCTCAACCACACAATCCTTCAAATTATGAACAACCACTCCAACACCGTTTCTGCCCTTATCTTTACCTGAATACCAAAGTTTAAAGCCTGTATTCTCGATCTCCCTTGCTTTCTCTCCAACCCATTTAGTCTCTTTGAAGACATAATATATGAATCTTCCTTCTTTCCATTGTATCCACTATCTCCATCAATTTTCCAGTTAAAGTACCGATATTCCAACTACCAATCCTGAAGATCATTACAGACTAGAAGAGAAAAAAGAAAAGAGGTATGCTTTGGAAGGTGGATTTCTCAAAAGCTTATGACACAGTTGATTGGTGTTTCTTGTGGATGGCTTTGTCACGCAGAGGTTTTCTTGAGCCGTGGGTTTCTTTGATGAAATGATGTGTCGCCACTGCCTCTTTTTCGATGCTTGTCAACGGGTGGCTAGAAGGGGACTTCTTTCAACCGCAACATGGAGTTAGACAAGGATGTCCTCTTGTGCCTTTGCTTTTTTTATAGCTGCTGATGTCTTGCCTTGTATTATGAAGCGAGTGTTGGCGAATGACCTGACAACTGGTTACAATTCTAATGGTATTTCCGTTCATCTTTTACAATATGCGGATGACACTATATTCTTTATAGAAGGAGACAAGGACAAGGCTAAATATGGTGGCAATGGTGAAAATTTTTGGCAAGATGTCGGGTCTTAACTTAAATCATGACAAGTATAAGGCTGCTCCCTTTAGGCTGTCCTCTGAGGAAGCCCTTGATTGGCGTGCTGAACTGGGGACCGCTTGTAGCTCTCTTCCAATTCGTTACTTAGGTCTCCCCCTTACGACCATTAGGCTAAGATTGTCCGACTGGTTGCCGACTATTGAGAAAATGGAGAAAAGGCTCTCTGGTTGGAAAGCGGTGATTCTCTCTTGCGTTGGGTGCTTGATCTTAGTTCATGCCGTTCTCTCCGCAATCCTTGTTTTCTATGTCCTCCAGACTCCTCCTTGTTGGTATTAGACGTCGAATGGAACAGATCATGTGGAGATTTTTATGGGGAAAAATGAGCAGGATGGTTCGTGTATCCATCTTGTTGATTGGGAGACGGTTACTCTCCCGAAGATGTATGAGGGACTTGGGATCTCTTGTCTTGAGCAAATGAATGAAGCTCTTCTACTAAAGTGGGTGAGCAGAATTTGGGGGAGAAATGAAGACCTTTGCTGTCGTCTTATTAGGAGTATTTATTTTGTTGGGACTCAGGACATAATTCCTCCTCAGATCATTCAACATTTGTCTCCTTTTTGGAAGGTTGTCATCTCTGTAATGCTCCGCTTTCAGGATCTCTTCGGACTCGTGCTTGGAGATGGATCCTCCTTTGCTTTTTAGACTGACAACTGGTTAGGTCTTGGTCCTTTTTCGTCCATATTTCCTCGCCTTTTTGCCTTAGCTGCAGATCGTAGAGCTAGTGCCTTGGAGTGCTGGGTGGATGGAAATTGGATGCCTGCTTTCTTGTTGGAATTTTTAGACCATCGACTCGAGGGCTTCTTGAGCACCTCAGACATCTGGAGTGTCCTTCGTCTGGGCGTGACCACTGGCTATGGAAGGACAACAATTTCTCGATTAAGCGGGCCTATAGTATTATTTCCAGACCTCCTCCTTTGTCAGATGTTATGGTTCATGAATGCAATCTTGTTTGGACTCTCAAGCCGCCCAACAGAATTAGGTTTTTTGTGGTTATTGCGAAGAAGACGTATTCTGACAAGGGGTAGATGTGAAAGAATTTTGTCAAATATGTCAAATGCGTGTCCTCTCCATGAGACACAGAAACGGTAGGGCATCTTTTTTTTTACTGCATGAAGACATCCGTAATCTGGGAAGATACATGGTTATGCTGGCTTAATCTGCAAAGCTTGGAGCTATTCTGAGACTCGTTATATCAGGCTAGATATCGTACCAGAGATGAAGTTTTGAGACATGTTGCTATGCTTTGGGCAATCTGGCTGACTCGTAATGGTGCTATTTTTTCTTCTCAGTGTTTCTATTGTGAGAATGTTATCTTTCATGCCAGGTCATTTTTAGAATCATGGAGTCTGTAAGTTCCCTTGTAACCTTAGTCTTTTAATATAAATTTGGGACATACATCTTAGCGTGTTTTCCCACTTTTTTGGTCTAAAAAAATTAACTTGCTCAAGTTTTTTTTTGAGAAAAATGAAGGGTGGGCTCCCAAGCTGGGATCCACCACAGAGAGTATGTATAACTTGTTCAAGTAATTATATTATACGTTACCATCATAACCTGATCTCAACCATAAATTGTATTCCCGAGTCAGATTAATTGCATATAACCTTGCTCAAGTAGTTATATTGTACATTACGATCAAAATCTGAGCTTGATTGACTTTTTCGTTCATTATGGCAATTGAATATGAACTAATTATAATATGAAAACTTAAGAATGATATTTTAGGGAACTTGAATGTGGACTCAACTATTTTTTGTTGTTGTTAAGCTTGAAGGCCACTGTATTTCTTCGTGTTTTATCATATTATGACTTGGGTCTATAGTTTAACTATGTAAAGGAGGTTCTAAATGTAATAAAGGCGACGCATGACTAAAATGCTGTTCTGTACTTGGATATATCATGTGGGATTTCTCTGGCTATTGGATTTTTTTGACTATTTTGCTATGAAATGTGGTGCCGTTTAAAATATTAATGCACACACAAAGAGCTTATTGCGACTGTTTTGCAGCTCAGGCAAAACTGTCTGGAAAGAGCTAAAGAAGACAGGGCTCATTTGATTTGGAAAATCAGATCGTCTGCCCAGGACCTAAATCAGAAGGTTATTCTTCTGTTTTTCTTTCTTTATCGTTTCTAGAAGTTGAGTCATTTAATTTGCCATGATTATTAATTTAAAGATAAAGATCTATCTGGTTGAAGTTACTTGTTTTACGGTACAAGGGTCATTGGATCCTTTTTGGAGCTGTTCATGGTGAGTTCTTCGATGCCACTCGGTGAATGAGTATCTCTGCCTTTACACAGGTTGTTGTACTTCTTTTACCTTTGAAAAACATGAAGAAGCCATTCTCATTTGTTTTGTGGCTATCCAGGTTTACCTGGGGTAGTCAGTACACAAATGTGTGTTTGTTCATGGTTTACCTATTCCAAGACACACATTCATGGTTTGGGTTCACACTCCCTCCTTCTATATCTTGTTAATGCATTCTGTCTCCACTCTCATTTTAAATGCTTTCTCAGCCACACTCTCTCATATTAATGCATGGACACCCTCCATTCCATATTGATATCATCATATTCTTCACATATAAAACTAAAATCTACATTAAAGTCATATCTTTAAGGTGCTAGCAGAAAACTGGTTCATGTAATTATTTTTGGCTTTCGATAAACTTATGAATTAATGGTGAAATTTTGTAGGCACACACCTAGAAGGCTGACTCCCTTTTTCTTTCAAAAAAATCATATCCTAATCATAATTCCATGTAATAAATAGAAATAATATCACTTCAAAATTCAAATCATACGTAGCCATTCAATCCACTTATCATCCGAACACCCAAAAAAATCACAAAAGGTTACGACTTTTGGTTGAGACAGGGGCTTCTAAGGATATTTGTCCCACACCTCATCCATTTCAATTTTTTAGTGTGCTGATGACATTTTGTTCTTTGTGGAAGGGGGAATTCGTGAGGCCTAATGACTCTTGGCTTTGGTTGACATGTTTATTGGTTTATAAGGACTAAACATGGAGAAGTTAGCTTTTATTTTTTTGACTTATATGAAGATATGGCTTCTAAGTGTTGTCATACATTGAGCTTCCCGTAGAGCGGCCTCCCCGTGGCTGTCTGGGCATGTCTTTGACTCCTGGTAAGTTGGCATTTGGTGGATTGGAGCCCCATTTCAAGAAAATGGAGTGAAAGGAAGGCTTGATGCTCATTGTGAGGACACTGCTTAATTTTGCTAAAATTAGTGTTATAGATGATATTAGGTATTCTATGGTGGGTGGATCTGTGGCGAGGGGACCGGTGGGGGGAGGCCTGCCTGCGGTTTTGTTGGGAAAAGAGACTTCGTTGTTTTATTCAGAAAACCCTAGGCTCTCTTATATAGGGAGAGACCTTAGGGTAAATTACAGAGAGGTCTATATAAAAGAAAGAAATAACAACAAACTCCATAAAGAGATAATAACACTACTAACTATTTCTACACTCCCCCTCAAGGTGGAGCATAGATATCTATCATGCTCAGCTTGGACGAACATCTCTGAAATGGTCCTCTGAGCAGTGGCTTGGTAAACACATCTGCAGTCTGATCTCCTGAGCTCACATGTGCAGTAGATATCAATCCTCTCTGGATCAAGTCCCTAGTATAATGGCAGTCAACTTCAATATGCTTGGTCCTTTCATGAAAAGCTGGATTGTTGGCAATGAACAATGCTGCCTGATTGTCACACTGAAGATTCATAGGTAGAGGTACTGCTACATGTAGATCTTCTAGTACTGAGCGAACCCACATCATTTCCGTACTGGCTTGAGCCATGGCCCTATACTCGGATTCGGCACTGGACCTTGCCACAACAGTTTGTTTCTTGCTTTTCCAAGAAACCAAAGAGCCTCCAACAAACACTGCAAACCCTGAGGTTGATTTTCGGTCCTTAGGACATCCTGCATAATCTGCATCTGCACATGCTGAGACAGATAAGTCCGTGCCCTTTCTGAATAGCAGCCCTGAACCTGGAGAAGACTTTAGATACCTCAGTATCATGTGTATAGCATCCATGTGAACCTGTCTTGGCTGCTCCATAAATTGACTCACCCTGCTAACTGCAAATTGAATGTCTGGGCGAGTTATGGTGATGTAGAGGAGTTTGCCCACCATCTCTCTATATCTCCTCTTATCTACTTCATCAGTATCACCATCATACAACCTCATGCTGGGATCCATAGGAATACTTGATGGTTTGCAACCATCCATGCCCGTCTCAGTCAGGAAGTCTGTAATATACTTCCGTTGGGTCATTACCAAACCCTGTGCATTCCTCGCAAATTCTAACCCCAGAAAGTATCTCAGGGTTCCAAGATCTTTTGTAACAAATTGACGACCAAGGAATGCCTTCGCCTTTTCTATGCCCTGTGCATCATCTCCTGTAACAAGAATATCATCCACATAGACCATAATAACAACCGTACCTGCCGATGATTTCTGGACAAACAATGAGTGATCGGCATTTGACCTCTGGAATCCTTGTTGCTCAATCAAGTTAGACAACTTCTGGAACCATGCTCTGGGGCTCTGTTTGAGGCCATATATCGCTTTGTGAAGTCTACAGACCATCTGCATCTCCCCCTCAGCAGTAAACCCAGGTGGCTGCTGCATGTAGACTTCCTCCTGCAAGTCTCCATACAGAAATGCATTCTTGACATCTAGTTGAGATATACTCCAATCACGGACTACAGCAACAGATAAGAGAATACGAAGGGTAGAATGTCTCGCCACTGGAGAAAATGTATCCATGTAATCCACACCGTAGGTTTGCGTAAACCCACGAGCGACCAAGCGTGCTTTGTACCTATCCAGGGTTCCATCTGCATGGTATTTGACTGTAAAGACCCATTTGCAGCTCACAACGGATGCATCAGAAGGTGCAGGGACCAAAGACCATGTGCCACGAGACTGCAGGGCCCTCATTTCTTCTTCCATTGCTAATCGCCAGCATTCATTCTGCAAAGCTTCCTGGTATGTCTGTGGTATCTCCACGGAAGACAAAGCTGTGGCAAATCTCTGAAAATCACCTGTGAGACGGTGAAAAGAAACCTGTGACGCAAATGGATAAGCGGCACATTGCCGCTTTTGTTTCCGAATAGCAATTGGAACATCAAGATCGTCATCTGCTGTACGAGATGGGCTAGTGACAGCCTGAACTGAAGGATCCTGCACATGTACCGAACCTGACCCGTCAGTAGTAATGCCATCTGAACATACCTGAGGCGGGATGATCGGCTGCTGTGTGGTCTGAGCAGGACCTGACCGACGCGTATAGAATTTCGGTAACGGTGATATGATAGGCCGTGGATTGGGTGGAGGTGGAGGAGGTGGTGGGGGTGGTGGAGGTGGTGCTGGCGTGGAGACAGACAGAGGAGAAGACTCAGGTGTACTCAATGTAGGTGGTGGAGGAACATAGATCTCATCAGTGGTAGTGGATGGTACCATTCTGTCACCTGCAGGAGAGAAATACATGACAGACTCAAAGAAAGTGACATCGGCACTCACAAAGTATCTCTTAGTTGTGGGATCATAACACCGGTAGCCCTTCTGAGTTCTGGAATAACCAACAAAGACGCACTTGACAGCTCTAGGAGAGAGTTTGTCAAGTCCGGGAGATAGACGATGCACAAAAGCAACAGTGCCAAAGACACGTGGAGTTAGTGAGAATAACTCCTTATCTGGAAAAATAATGGACATAGGTATCTTTTCACCAAGGACTGAGGATGGCATACGGTTGACCAGATAACAAGCAGTAAGAACAGCATCGCCCCAGAAAGAAATAGGGGCACAACTCTGAATCAACAATGTACGAGTAATATCTAAGAGATGGCGATGCTTCCTTTCCGCGACACCATTTTGTTGTGAGGTATATGCACAAGTGGTTTGGTGAATAATGCCCTTTGATGACAGGAATTGTGACAGTAAGCGTGTACAAAATTCAAGGGCATTATCAGTCCGAACATATTTGACATTTGCAGAAAAGACATTGAACACTTCATTAATCAAATTTTTGATCACATTTCCTGCTTCGGATTTATTTTTCAAAAGAAAGACCCATGACACACGAGAGAAATCATCCACTACCACAAGATAAAACCTGTGTCCCTGATGATCGGGAACACGACTTGGACCCCATATATCTATATGTAACAACTCAAAAGGGGAGCTACTGCTCCGACTCAGACGACGTGGGAAGCTCGACCTGTGATGCTTTCCCAACTGACACGCTTCACATTGAAACAAAGAACTAGGAGAGATCTGAGGCAGAAGATGGCGCATTTTCTGAAGGGGAAGGTGACCAAATCGGAGGTGCCAAATGTACGGAGAGACTGGTCCAGCAGAATGAGAGGAGACACCAGCATATGAATCCCGGACCAGCCTATATAAACCATTCTGCTCAGAGCCACAGCCAATCACCTTGCCCGTGAGTATGTCCTGAAAAATGAGAGAAGACGGGTCAAATATGGCACGACAGTTCAAATCCTTCGTAATCTGACTAATAGATAGCAAATTCATTGAGAACTCAGGAGCATGCAGAACATTCTGTAAATGCAAAGTGGAGGACAGGAAAACCTCCCCCTGTCCAATAAGGGGCGAATGGGTACCATCTGCTATCTGTACTGAGCGTCCGGGAGGAATGTCCCTGTAGGCCTGTAATCTACCTCTATCTCGGCAGAGATGATGTGTGGCTCCAGAATCAATAATCCAGTCGGATATATCATGAGATGTAGTAGATCTACCTGAGGAGCTTGCGGCTGCGGAAGAACTGGCAGAGGCAGTGGCAGCAATATCTGAGGAACCACCAGGCGAATCACCAGAAGCATGTGGCATAATCTCTCGGAGACGAGCGACAAGTTCGTCAAATCGGCTATCTGCAGTAGAAGTCAGTGGAGACTGAGAGTGCTCTGCAATGCGTGCTGATGCTGGAAATCCATGCTTCGAATAGCATGTCTCCTCCGAGTGTCCAGTGCGACGACAATAGGAGCATGTCTGACTAAAGCGACCACCCCTCCCCTGGGGTCCACGGCCACGTCCACGACCACGGCCAGATGGTGGTCCACCTCTCCCACGCGAGACTGCCATCGCTGAAGGAGGTGGAGTAGAAGAGCTGGAGGAGACTGGAATGCGGCTAAGCCGTCTGTAAACATCCTCAACTGGAGGAATAACTGCATCAGCGAGAATCTGAGATCGAGCTGCATCGTACTCTGGGTCAAGGGCCGCAAGAAGAACACCAACCATGGTGGCGTTTCGAAACGCCTTCTGCTGCTCAGGTGTTGCAGTCAGAGGGATGATACTATATAACTTCTCGAACATCCCTCTTAGGGATGTATAAAGAGAATGGAGAGGTCTGCCGCTCTGCTTCATTGTGAATATGTCGTGCTGAAGCTGCAACATCTTCGTCTCATTTCGCACTTGCGAATATGTGGCGGCAAGAATTTCCCACATTGCCTTAGCAGTGGGCTGATGGAGGACATCATTGGCAATCTCCGTCGTTAAGGTGCCGGACAACCAAACCTTTGCATAGGAATCATCAGCCTCCCATGAGGCATAAATCCCAGTCTTCTCTGCGGGCTCATCCTCGGTAAGAATATGCTTCTTACCATTCGACTTCATAAGGCTCATGAACTGCATAGCCCAGAGCTCGTAGTTAGACCCGTCCATCTTGACTATTGGCGCAGGACCTTTGAATGCGCCGGTGGAGGGCATATCAACTTTTGATTCTGACATACTACCGCTTGGAGAAGAACTAGGATGTGTAGACGTAATACTGGATGTCTACAAAAACTGCATCGGATTTGAGTGCGTATGTAGACGTTTACGCACTCAAACCCACATATCGGATGAAGAGAGAGCTAGGGCACGCCTCAACGTAGGCTTACAGCCCTTTAATCGGCTAACAGGTGCCGACCGATGGACTGGGAGCCGCTGATCTTATTTGCGGCTGTGCTGGCAGCCGGGCTGGAGAGCTAGGGCGACGGCTGAGACCTCCGGGACTGGGTTGGGGCCGCCGTGTGACCTAAGGCAGCAGGCGGAGATGTGCTGGGGCCTTCGGCGGCGGTCTAGACCCGCTGGCTGGGGGCTGGTACCGTCGTTGGTGGACTAGGAAGAAGTCCTAAGGCGGCGTGGGAGCCTCGATCGGAGCCGGAGAGGAAAGGCGGCGCCGAGGAGGGAAGAGGGCGGCGGGTGGGGAAGGGAAAGGGGGCGGCGCGAGAGCCCTAGGGTGGCTCTGATACCATGTTGGGAAAAGAGACTTCGTTGTTTTATTCAGAAAACCCTAGGCTCTCTTATATAGGGAGAGACCTTAGGGTAAATTACAGAGAGGTCTATATAAAAGAAAGAAATAACAACAAACTCCATAAAGAGATAATAACACTACTAACTATTTCTACAGGTTTGGCGGAGATGGGGAGCTTCGGGAGGTGGAATGACGTGCTCAGTCGGAGTGCTGTGGAGGAGGGAAGACCGCTAGAGGCGGGTGTAGAGGGCTGGCAGGTGGTCTCGCCGAGGAGGAGGGTGGCGGTTCCCCGAGGCGTGCTGGGGTGGAGGCCTGATCGCAGAGGTGGTTCCCATTTGGTTCGCGACATGAGCCCCTTTTCGTCTTGCGGGAGGTCTCCAGGAGGTGTTTCAAATGTGGGGCTCATGGTTGTCCGACGACGGTTTACAGAGACGCGGTGACATGTTTTTCTAGCGGAGGGATGTGGCATCGCAGGAGGAACTACCCTAGGCTGTGGCGCTGGCGTGGCACTGCAGGTACGGGAGAAGGAGTACTGTCGGCATGTATCGCCAATAGCGGGGGGCGACCTCGCGGCTCCCCTCACAAGCTGTGGATCTGCTGGAGGGCGTCCTATTGGGTGACTGCTTTGATTCAACAGAGTGCTTGCAGTTGGCTATGGCGGACATTGGGCAGCGAGTGGGCCCAACCTTTGGTGGAGATGTGGTTCGACTCCCCGAAGGCACGGTTTGTGCTAGGGGGCTGATTGCTAGGGAGGTGGCCACCCTGCTACGGAGGGTGCCGGATGGGTTGGTGTTGTAGAGGCGCCCATCCCCCCAAGACGGCACCTTGCACGCGTGATTCTATAAGATATTGAGGCTGAAGGAGGTGCTCTTGCATGCACGGAGCCTGCAATTGGTGGGGGCGTTGCTTGGAGGTTTCGGGTCGATTTCTATCTTGTGTTCGGCCCTCTCCGAGGGGGAGGACGTGGATCTGAAGGTGGAGTTCACGACGAGGACGACGACTATGCCTTTGGAGCTGCTTCTGAAGATTGTCCGTGTGTCCTTTCAGGTGGAGTTGGAGGAAAGCGTGCAGGGGGCTCTTGTTGTGGGGGCAACTGTGCCAAGCAGCACTGCGAGGGAGTGTACGCTGAAGGGGGGGAGCATGAGATGGACCCTGAGCTTGACCCTTGTGAATGAGGTCCTGGTTATGAGGAGCCTTACGTTTTAAGGGTGGGGGAGCGATCACGTTTTGTACTATGGAGAGTGAGCCCGACGTTCGACTCTCGCCTTGGAGTCTCTATTGCTTTGGAGCAGTCTCCACGGATTGGTTTCGGCCGTTTGGTGCTCCCTCAAATGCTTGGGGGGGGTGCTCGAACCCTAGTTCCGTGGCTCGGATGGGTGGGGGCGGGGAGGGAGGCGATGGAGGACCGATTGGTGGAGGCAGCCCATGAAGCCCCTCCCAGCTCCATGGAGGTGGAGTCCCTGTTCGCTACTATGGTTGGGGATTTTGTGAGGTCCTGAAGGGACCTCTTGCTGCGACTGTCGCCATCATGGAAGTTTGGGAAAAGATACATGTGTCTCCTCCAACGAGAACAGAAGGAGGTGGAGGATGGCGGTGTTCGACGCTCTGGATCGGATTGACGGCCTACGAGGTTCGGCCTCAGGAGAGGATGACCCGCTTGCGCATAGGAGGGTTCCAGCGGGAACGAAAACATGCACGCTGGATGTTGAGCCTTCAATTGGGAGTAGCGACACTCTTAGATTGTTTGGGTGTGGTGCCGCCATCGAGAGTTGTCCAGGTTGATCTATAAAGATCCTCTCATTGAATGTCAGGGGTGCGTAGAGGCGGAGAAGAGAATGGCGATCCGGGATCTGTGTACAGAGGTCTTGGCGGATGTGATGCTTTTACAAGAAACAAAGATATCCTAAGGTTTTGACGAAATTTGTGGCTCGATGGGGGGTGCTCGCCTGAGCGAGTGGAGAGCGCTGGACGCCTCGGGGGACTCAGGAGGCATGGGGGTGGGCTGGAGCGGGGAAAACTTTGAGCTTGTGGTGGATGTGAGTATGGGGCGACACCCTCTCTCGACCCTCTTGCAGAGGAAGGCGGACGGGGTCCTGTTGTTGGTAACCAATGTGTATGGGCCTCAGACTGGCCCCGCGATGTTTGAACTAATAGGTGACATAAGTCTACTCTGAGAGAGGTACCCGGACGAGGTTTGGATTCTTGGGGGGGACTTCAACATGACGCTGTACCCGAAGGATAGGCCTCGTTGTAGAGATATATTATTCACTTCTGTACTTTTCTTATATTTTTATTTTCTGTTGGACTCTCTATGTATTTTACCCATAGGCTACTCTCCTATATAAGAGAGCCTAGGGCGGATGGAATAAACAAGTTCTCTTATTTTCCCAACATGGTATCAGAGCGACGGTCCTAGACCAGAGTTCTCGAGCCAAACCCTAACCCTAGCCCCACCTTCATGCCCTCGCACCTCCGCGCGCCCCCTCTGCGCCTCCGCCTCCGATCTATGATCCCGCGCCTCCGCCTCCGTCTCTGATCTCGCGCCTTCGCCCCCGCATGCCTGCGCACGGTGCGCCTTCGCCTCCGCGTGCCTGCGCACGGTGCGACTGATCTGTGCGCGCTCTGTGTGCCCTTGCGCGCTCTCTATGTGCGCGCTCCCTGCGTGCGCGTTGTGCCCTTGCACGCGCTCCCTGTGCGAGTGATTTGCACACTCCCTGTGCGAGTGATCTGTGTGCGCTGTGTCCTTGTGCGCGGTGACCCTGCGTGCTGTGCCTCTGCGCGTCCCTTGTGCGCGTGATTCGTGTGCGTGATCTTCACGTGCCCAGCGTGTGTTTCCTGCACGTGAAATTCTAAAGGTCTTGACTCCCGTGTACGCAAAACCCTAAGTCAAGCTCGCGCTTCTCCAAAGTAATGGGTTTGGTTGCTTGAGTCTACACATGCAACTAAACCTGTTAATGTCCGTGTAGACGATCATATCTCCAGTTTACTACCTCAGTCTTCCGTTATCACTATGTCAGAAAGCAAGGCAGATATCCCATCTATAGGCGCCTTCAGAGGTCCAGCGTCGATTGTGAAGATGGATGGTTCAAATTACGAACTGTGGGCGATGCAGTTCATGAGTATGATGAAGTCAACCGGTAAGAAACACATTCTTACTGAAGAAGAGCCTGCTGAGAAGACTGGGGTCAATGCCTCATGGGAGGCAGATGATGCATATGCCAATGTTTGGCTATCTGGAACCCTAGTAATTGAGATTGCCAATGATATTCTTCATCAGCCCACTGCCAAAGCAATGTGGGATATTCTGGCTGCTACATATTCTCAGGCAAAGAATGAGACGAAGATTCTGCAACTCCAGCATGACATATTTACTATCAAGCAGAATGGACGGCCTCTGCACTCGTTGTATACATCTCTACGAGGGATGTTTGTGAAGCTTTATAGCTTCATGCCTCTGACAGCCACTCCAGAGCAACAGAAGACCTACCGGAATGCCACTATGGTAGGTGTTTTTCTCGTTGCCCTTGATCCAGAGTACGAGGCAGCACATTCCCAGATCCTGGCGGACTCTACTATTCCTCCTATGAAGGAGGCATTTCATAGGCTGAGTTGTATCACCGTTCCTTCGTCTCCTACGAATTCAACAACCTCAACCATGGCAGCAAATCGAGGTCGAGGACATCATCATCAGTTCCGTGGCCGTGGACCTCGCGGTAGAGGAGGACGCACTCGGCCATCATGTACCTTTTGCCATCGTTCTGGACATACCGAGGATACATGCTATTCTAAGCATGGTTTTCCAGCTTCTGCACGAGTCGCTGAACAAATCGAGCCCCCAGCTGCGTCATCTATGGATCAACGCTTTGATGATCTTGTAGCCCATCTGAGGGGCATCATTCCTCCATCTGGTCCCGTAACATCAACATCTACTTTTGAGAGTCATGCCGACGTTGCCGCATCTGCATTTGCATCTGCTTCTACCAGTATATCAGGTAGCACCTATGCATTCACTAGCAGTAGTGGATCAGATACTTTAGATTGGACTCTGGACTCTGGTGCCACACATCATCTGTGTGGTGATCAAGGTCTGCTCACAGTATACAGACAGATTTCTCCAGGCTGTACAATGGTTATTGCTAATGGGACACATTCCCCGAGTATTGGTCAGGGGGAGATTAGATTGACACCATCCATGCATCTCAAGAACGTGTTACATGCACCTGATTTTTCGATGAATTTGTTATCCATTAGCCAACTTACAAAAGATTTACATTATCGAGCAATTTTTGATCCATCCTCTCTTGTTTTTCAGGACATCCTTACGGGCAACGTGATTGGGCGTGGCTATGAGCAAGGCGACCTCTATCGCCTTAGTCCGACTCCTTATGCTGGAACCTCATCTCTACCTGCTGGAACCTCCCCATTACTGTTGCACATGCGCTTTGGACACCTTCCGCTTCAGAAGCTTCGTCATGTGTTACCCCAGGTTTCACGTCACACGTCCATTCAATGTGAGACTTGCAGTTGGGAAAACATCACAGGTCTACGTTTCCCAGTCGTCAGTGTCGGAGTACTACCTCCAAGTTTGAGTTATTTCATGTCGATATCTGGGGTCCTACTCGTGTTCCTGATCATCAGGGAACACAGGTTTTATATAGTTATTGTGGATGATTTCTCTCGTGTGTCATAGGTATTTCTGTTAAAGAATAAATCTGAAGCAGGGAATATTATCATCAATTTCATTAATGAAGTTCGTAATATTTTTTCTGCATCTGTTACAATTGTGCGAAGTGATAATACACTAGAACTCTGTACTCATACTTATCCAGTTATTTTTCATCTTAAGGGATTATCCACCAAACATCCTGTGCCTATACTTCCCAATAAAATAGGGTTGCTGAAAGGAAACACCGTCACTTACTTGATATCACCAGGTCACTTCTCATACAGAGTAATGCTCCTCACTCTTTCTGGGGGGATGCTGTTCTTACGGCGTACTATCTTACTAATCGAATGCCGTCATCCGTCTTAGGTGAGAAGATTCCATTCTCTCTTATTTTCCAAGATAAAGAATTGTTCTCCCTTACTCGTCGCGTGTTTGGCTCTGGTCGCCTTCGTTCACCAGTTGTCTCCCGAGACTGACAAGCTCTCTCCTAGGGCTATCAAGTGTGTCTTTGTCGGGTACTCCAGAACGCAGAAGGGGTACAAGTGTTATGATCCATTGCGAAGGCAGTCTTTAATCAGTGCGGATGTTACCTTTTTCGAATCCATTATGTTCTTCTCGTCTACAGGTGATCAGCTGGTTCCCTCTGACACTACTGATGCTATATACATGCCACCACCACCACTATCACTATCTCCATCAATAACGTCACCACCTCCTGTCACGGTGCCTGTCTCACCACTACCATTCCTAGGCATACTTCTGCTCATGATCACCGCTCGTCATCCAGCTCGCCTGAGGTATGTTATGAAAATATTACTAATGATGGATCTGATGATTTTCCTTAGCAGGAGGGTTTACAGAGACCAACTGAAGAGACAGATGATTTAGATGTACCTATTGCTCTACGAAAGCAGAAGCGGAGCTGTGCGTCATATCCTATAACATCTTCTGTGTCATTTGACCGTCTTACTGGCGAATTCAGGAACTTTGCTATTGCATTATCAACAGTGGATATTCCACGGAATTATCAAGATGCACTGAAAGATAGTCGATGGCGCTTGGTCATGAAAGAAGAAATGGCCGCTCTTCAGTCAAGAGGCACATGGAGTCTTGTTCCCGCACCTCTTGATGTATCTTCAGTTAGCTGCAAGTGGGTCTTCACAGTTAAGCAGAAGGCAGATGGCAATATTGACAGATACAATGCTCGCCTTGTTGCTCGTGGCTTCACACAGACATATGGGGTGGATTATCTGGATATATTCTCACCGGTTGCTCGTCATTCCACTCTGCCGATCCTCCTTTCTATTGCAGTTACTCGTGATTGGTCGCTCTACCAGTTAGATGTGAAGAATGCATTCCTATACGGTGACTTACAGGAGGAAGTCTACATGTGACAACCACCTGGTTTTGCTGTTGAGGGGGAGTGTCCTACGGTGTGCATTCATAAGGCTATCTGTGGCCTTAAGCAGAGCCCCAGAGCTTGGTTCCAGAAGCTCTCAGACCTGTTTGAGAAACAAGGGTACATACGTTCTAATGCTGATCATTCCCTGTTTGTGCATAAGACACCTAGATGTATCATTGCTATTATGGTGTATGTAGACGATATTCTGATTACAGGTGATGATGAACAGGGAATCCAAGGGGCAAAAGAAAGGTTGGGAAGTGAATTCATCACCAAGGACCTTGGGGTTCTTCGATATTTTCTCGGACTAGAGTTTGCCAGAAATTCTCATGGGTTGGTAATGACTCAGAGGAAATATGTCACTGACCTGTTGAGTGAAACAAGAATGCTTGGTTGCCGACCTGCCACTACACCTATGGATCCTAGTATGAAATTATATGATGATGATACTGATGAGGTGGACAAGAGAAGATATAGAGAATTGGTGGGCAAACTTCTTTATGTTACTATTACCAGGCCTGATATTTCCTTTGCTGTGAGTCAAGTGAGCCAGTTTATGGAGCAACCGCGTCAGGTACACATGGATGCTATACATATGATACTCAAGTATCTTAAGTCATCTCCAGGTGCGGGTCTGCTGTTTAAGAAAGGCAAGGAGGTTACTATATCAGCTTGTGCAGATGCAGATTATGCAGGATGCCCCAAGGATAGAAAGTCTACCACTGGGTTTGATGTGTATGTTGGAGATTCTCTAGTCTCATGGAGAAGCAAGAAGCAAACGGTTGTGGCAAGGTCCAGTGCTGAGTCTGAATATAGGGCTATGGCTCAGGTCAGTACAGAAATGACGTGGATAAAGGCTGTGCTTGCAGATCTATATATAGAAGTCCCGCTTCCTATGGCTCTAGAATGTGACAATCAGGCAGCTCTATTCATCGCAAATAATCCAGCGTTTCATGAATTGACCAAGCACATTGAGGTTGATTATCACTTCATACGTGACATGATTCAGAAGGGGTTTATTGTTAAATCCCATGTTAGCTCAGAGGATCAAATTGCAGACATTTTCACCAAGGTGTTACTTCGAGGGCCATTCCAGAAGTGTTCGTCCAAGTTGAGCATGATTGATATCTATGCTCCACCTTGAGGGGGAGTGTAGAGATATATTATTCACTTCTGTACTTTTCTTATATTTTTATTTTCTGTTGGACTCTCTATGTATTTTACCCATAGGCTACTCTCCTATATAAGAGAGCCTAGGGCGGATGGAATAAACAAGTTCTCTTATTTTCCCAACACTCGTCATCGCAATGGTGCAGATGCGGGTTCGACAAAGCTGATGCGGTTCATTACCGAGGAGAGCTTGCAGATTTTTGATGTTGGGGGGTGTTGCTACACTTGGAGAAACGCTAGGCCAAGATCGTGGATTGATCGATTCCTGGTATCCCAGGAGGTGACGGGGTTGTTTCCGTTGGCGGACGCACGGGCTCTGCGTTGGGCTCACTCCGATCACTATGCGATCTTGTGGTCTTCCGGGGCGGACGTGAGATCGAGGTCTGTATTCAGATTTGAGCGTTCTTGGTTGCTGGAGGAGGGCTTCCTCGACATGGTGATGGAGTTTTGGCAGAACACGGAGCTGGAGGGGTCGGCTTCGGTGGTTCTGGCTCAGAAGCTTGGTTTGCTGTGGAAGCGTTTGATCGAGTTCAGGAGGTGCACTCGTGAACAACGTCAGAGTGAGAGGGCGGCAGCGTAGGAGGTCATCTCTCACCTTGATTTGGTGGAAGACACGAGGGGGTTGTTGACTAATGAGGTGGAAGAGAGGTGCGCTTGTTTGAACCAGGTGCGGTTGGAAGAGAAAAGGGAGGTTGAGTGGAGGCAGAGGTCAAGGCTGAAGTGGTTGAGGGAGGGGGTAGCAATACACGTTTTTTCCATTTCATGGCCAGTGGTAGAAGACGTCGGAATTTCATTAGGATCATTGAGGTGGGAGGGGTGCAAGCGACGAGTAATGCGGAGATTGGTCAACAACTCAGGTCACATTTCATCGCATTCTCTTGCAGAGCGAGAGAGGAGGGCTGGGGTGGCGTGGGCGGGGTGTAGGATGTATCTCCAGCCAGGAGGTTGAGGATCTGGTGGTACCTATCACGGAGGAGGATGCTAGGCGAGATCTTTGGCAGCTTAATGCGGATGGGGCCTCGGGTTCGAATGGGTTCTCGGTGTGTTTTTTCAGGGAGTTCTGGGGGTGTGTGAAGGAGGAGGTGGTTGCGGTCGTGCGTGAGTTCGAGGAGGGCAACCGAGGCTTTGAACGCCTCAACAAGGTGCTCATGTTTCTGCTGCCAAAGCGGGAGGGGGCGGTTCTTGTGGAGGATTTCAAGCCTATCCATTGTATAATGCGATCTACCTTCTCATGGCAAAGGTTTTGGCAAACCTCTTACGGAGTGTCTTGGGGGGCATCATCTCGCCCGAGCATACAACTTTTGTACCGGCATGCAGATGGCAGACTCTTGGGTTCTGGCCTTGGAGTTGATGCTAGATTGGAAGAGGGAGAAGTAGAAGGGGGTGGTTTGGAAGGTGGATTTCTCTAAAGCCTATGACTACATTGATTGGTGCTTCCTTTGGCGGTCGCTGCAGAAGAAAGGTTTCCTCGACAGATGGATTGGTTGGGCAAGGAGGTGGATCACAACGGCATCATATTCGGTTCTTGAGAATGCCATACCAGAGGGAGGGTTTTTTCTAGCCCCAACAGGTGGTGCGGCAAGGGTGCTCGCTTGCACCGTTTCTTTTTGTGATTGTAGCGGATGCGCTGGTAGTGATGATGATGCCGTCAACGGTTGACGGTTTCTGTGTTGGGTACGTGAAAGGCGACACTTCCATCCCCATTCTGCAGTAGGCTGACGACACAATGTTGTTTATTGATGGGGACCTGGAGCACGCGAGGCATGCTTCATGCGTTATGGATACATTTGGGGTGGTCTCGAGCCTGAAGTTGAACAGAGAAAAGTCCAAGGTCATCCCGTTTGGCGTCATACAGGTGGAGGCTCAGGTTCTTTGCCGTGTTTTGCGTTGTCCGGAGGGATCCCTTCCGACCACTTATTTGGAACTCCCTTTGGTTGCTGGACGGTTGTGGGTGGCAGATTAGAAGGTCGTTATTGGCAGGGTAGAGAGGAAGGTGGCAGGGTGGAAGGGAAGAACGCTCTTCAAGGGGGGAAAACCGGTCCTCCTCAAGCACACTCTTTCTGTTGTCCCGATTTTCTTCTTCTCCACGCGGCTGATGCCTGTGGGTGTACGAAAGAGGCTGGAGGGGATGATGAAGCATTTCTTTTGGTCAGACGGAAGGCAAAAGGGTAGGGGGTTACACCTGGTGGGACGAGACACAGTGACGCTGACGAAGAGGGATGGAGGCTTGGGGGTCTGTAGTTTGGAGCTCATGAATAAAGCCCTGCCGGCAAAGTGTGCCCTTAGAATATGGGGAAGTCAGATGACCTGGTTTGCAACGTGATGCGTAGCATCTATGGGGTCAATGGTTCGTGGAGAGCGGAGGCGTGCAGGCGGCCGCCGTCGCTTTGGAGGGGGTGTCTATTGTGTTACCGGAGCTGGGTGATCTTATGAGGCCGATGCCGGGTGCTGGGCACGACTTTGGATTCTAGAAGGACGTTTGGTTAGGGATGGGTTTTCTGAGTGAGAGATACCCCCATATCTTTGCCACTGCAGGGGACAAGAGCACTTTGGTGCATCCGTTTTTGTCGGCTGGATCATGGTGCCCTACCTTCACTGCTGCTTTGTCGGACTAGAGGTGCGATGAGATCGTGGCCCTGTTGAGGGATCCAACAGATGTTGATGGTCCCAGTGGGGACATGGATCATTTTTCTTGGAAGGAGGGGAGATTTACAGTTAAGAAAGACTTATCGGTATTTCGGCAGGACGCATGGGGCACTTCAGGAGGAGGCCACTTAGGACTACATGCTTATTTGGTCTAGCATGGTTTCGATGCGGATCAAGGTCTTCATGTGGTTGGAGAGATGCGACCGTCTGCTTTCAAAGGCACACATGGCAAGGCTGCTGGGTATCGGAGAGATCCTTTGTGATAGATGCGGCCTTGAGCAGGAGGATTCATAGCATCTCTTTTTTGGCTGCTGTACCTCGGTCACGGTATGGGAGCAAGTAGCTGTTTCTTGGCTTTCTCTCGGTAGATAAATGGTCGTACTAGAGTTCAATTAGTGCGGCTTGTGGTAGTTCTCAGGAAGCAGCTAGTCCTTTTGCCCTCCTTTGGGCCATTTGATGTTCAAGAAATGAGAAAATTTTGGGGCCGTCCGTTTCTCTGTGAGAAGGTGTTGGGGCATTATAGGGCACGTGTTTTCGTGACGAGACATGTAGCATTGTTTTATTGTTTTGGTTCTGTTGTAGCATATCTTTACTCGGTATCTCTTTTTGAATGAATAAATTTGCGATGGGTTCCAATCTTGGGACTACATCCCTTTCTCCTAAAATATGTGTCTATGGACACATTGTCGATATGGTTAATGAAGGTTTGAGAGCCTCACGCAAAGATACTTTTGGACCACTTTTGGGCAGGAAAGTTGAGGATTGGCTTTGGTGGCATGGAATATTATTTATAGGTTGGTGGAAAATGGTTGTCAGGGGGACAACCATTTTCAAAAGTTTTTTTTGAAAGAAAAAGGGCCTACACCATATAGGTGTATGCCCAAAGACACCATTTTCAAAAGATGATAAAGGCTTTGCTCATGAAGTTGGCAATGAGAATCCTTTATGGCAAATATAAACCTTTATGTATCCATTTTTGAAAGATGATTAAGCTTTGCGAAATTTGGATGGGTATTGATGTATCACTAATGGGGTTGAGATCACCCTCTAACATCTAGATGGGCTATGTTTGGTCATCCTTGACATTGTTCCCTTTCTCGGACATGTGGTTGGGATGGGATGTTCCTTCAGGTCCATGCAAGGGCAGAGGTAGGGAGGGGCGGGTAGGGGTCATGGTCCCTCCTCTCAAATTGGAAAACTTTGTAAGATGCCCTCTCACATTCCTTTTTTCCCCTTTCCACATTAAACGTAAAGGCCCTCCATTTTTTCCCCTCGTTCCCCAAATTTCCAGGCAAACGATTCACCTTCCATTCTTGTAACCCCACCCTTTTTGTATGATAGCAAGCACACTGTACACGACTTCATTTTCACGGACTCCCATCACTATCCACCCACCTAACTCCGCCCCTTCTCGGTAGTCCGGCTTCTCAGTGACTAGGCACCATCTCATCATCTTGGCAATTCGACATGTTAGTGACTCGGCACGGCTTCATTGTCATCATATCGGCGACTCGAAGCCACGAATCGTCCGCAGTCTACTCTATCGTCCACGTAACTACGACTGCATCGATCATCATTGTCATATCTTCCGATGTTAAAAATATAACAATGATTATTATTAATTATCATATTATCTTTAGTTCTTGTAAATAACACAAGATGTCATATTAATTGTTAAAAGTTAACATAACAACTATTTTTCCGTTGAATGATTTATTAAAAATTGTAATAGTCATTGCTAAATTTAATAACAATATAAGAAAAAATCAACGAATAGCTGTTGTTATATAATTCTTTGCAAAAAATATGGCATGGCAACGAATACAATATTCCTTATGAATTTAGATAAGCAAACGACAAATAATGTTGGGTTTTTTCTCAGTTGTGCCCCTCTGAGATATTGCAATATCAGTTTTGCCCCTCCCTTTTTTGGAATATCAGTTGTGCCCCTACCATCTTGTGAATTTACAGTTCTGCCCTTCTATTAAGGTAGAATAAGGGCATAACTGATATTATAAAAGGGGAGAATTGTGAATTTTGCAAGAAGGTGGGGGCACAACTGATATTCCAAAAAAAGGAGGAGCATAACTGATATTGCAATATCTCAGAGGGGCACGACTGATAAGAACCCAATCCTTATTTATATAAGGTAAATATGTAAAATGTCCTTTATCCAAATCTTTAGGATATTTGTGTAACACATAGAACATGATAAATAATTATTCACTACAACAAAATTGATCTAAGGAAACAAATGATTTAATATTTGTTGGTATATCTTGCGTAATTAAATAAATTACAAACGAACATTTAGAACATTGCGCGTCATTAATGATGGGGCTGCTTAGTGCTCTTGTCTATCTCCTCCGTTGTTGGCATATCATATTTATCATTTTTGTCAAATTTATAATCGAAGTTTTTAAATCATATAGTTGGTATCATAGCATATCTTATAATTTGGACACAAATCACACAATTTCATTTTATGAGTAATTGTATGATTGCCTACATCGAAAAGCAAATAATAGAAAGTCACCATGGAAGAAGTCATTGGTGTTTTCTACGTAATTAAAAATAGTCTAACACAACTTAATATTGTATGTATGTTATACTTTTAAAATAGTATAACTCAACAGTAGTTTTTAATTACTTGTAAATATTTTGATTGACTAAATATCGGCCCTACCTATATAAATTTTCTAGCCTGCCCCTAGGTCCATGGATGGAGAAGGGAGCTCTTGTGACAGATTCCCTTGGCTTTTTCTAGTGGCATTGATAAGGAGGCTACTATGGTAGATTGTTGGGTGACACCTGGTGTAGGGGTGGCATGTGGATTCCTTTGTTCTCCTTGGGCTACTTGAAGTAGTAATTCCTAGATTTCACGTAGCTTTTGGAGGTGTTTGATCTAGAGGAGCCCCCTTGAGGGTGATTTGGGTCCTTTGAAAGTGGAAAAAGGGAGATTTCTTCATTATGAAGGCCTATGAACCAATAAGGCTCCTATGACAGAGTGTTGGGTGACACCATGTGTAGGGGTGACATATGGATGCATTTGTTCTCCTTGGGCTATTGAAAGTAGCAATTCTTAGATTTTACCTAGCTTCTTGAGGTGCTTGAGCTAGAGGAAGTTCTCTTGAGGGGGATTTGGGCCCCTTGAAAGTGGAAAAAGGGAGATTTCGTCGTTATGAAGGCCAACGAAGTTTTGAAGTGGTATGTTGCACATTAATATGCTATATATTGTCGATTGATGTAGAGAATGCAAGCTCTAAATGGACGAAATATTTTTATATGGCTTCTTAAAAGGAGAGTGATGACAAGGTGGTTCATGTCAAAGTTCTTATTAGTTACATTATTACATATGTTGCTTGCCTATCTATGTGAGGGAGGAGGGAGACATTCCTTTTTTTTCTTTTTCCTTCAATCCTACAAGTCTTACTTTGTTCTATCGAACTTTATAATTGACAGTTGACACATAGAAGGGGTTTTGAATCTCCTTAGGGGCGGTTTGCTGCTGACCACCAACTCCAACAAATTAAGGAAAGAATATGACAAACGATTTCATCACATTGATTGAGATAAGCACAAATCGATCTCACATCAAATCGAGCATGGCAAAAAGTACATGCATGCTTGTCCTTAGATCCTTGTGTGGTGCTGCATGAAGCTTACAAGAAGGGCCATGTTCAGATGTATGCCTCGCTTGAAGTGCTTTTGTGTGCCTTGCATGACATTATCCTTGCTAGGTTGTTGCAACCTTGGCAATGACATTGAAGGCCTGCTAAGGTGCTGCATCCCCTGGTGGCAACACTGTTGGAGGCCCCCTAATGCGTTGCGTCAAATGCACTCAATAGAGGTAGTGACAACATGCCTAATGGCGACATCGATGTGTAAGGGAGCTACTCCATGGCCATAGGCTGCAGCCTGCAGTGTTCGATGATGAGAGGATACTAATGAGGTGGGGATCATGTGTATTTGGCGGGTTACCAAAACATTAGTCTACAATCGTTGCTCACATATCATGTTGGGATAAACAATATTGGCAACATAAACTTGCACAACCAATAAATCAAACTAAACATACCTACCGTGAATCATGAGGTGAGAACTTCGAAGTGGAGAGCAAATTGAAGAAATGATCTTAACTCCTTATGTACTGACCCCTGATCGATTGTTTGCGAAGGAGGGTACATCCTATATATCTAGTTTCAGGGAAAGCTAATGTTTATTGGTATTTTGGTATGACACTACTTCACTCCCAACTCAAAAAGAAATGTCCGAACTAGGTCTTATCTAAGATAAGGATGAAATGACTTTGAGGGAATTAGTTAAAATCATTATAGGGATCCCGTAGTTCCCTTTCTCAAGGGCAACTATTTGAAATCTAGACCAAGCTCACGAGTTTATTATCCTAGGTCGGTCGAGTCAGATGGAATCCCTAATACCTCCTATCTACTTCCCAGACTTACTATCTTCCCTATAGTGACACACCTCTCACGTACTTGAAAGAGATTTCATGCTTTTCCTGAAGGTCTAGAGAAAGTGGCAATCAATAGGATCTCCCTAATCCTCCCTTCCCGAAAGGACGAACGTGAAATTCTTTTTCTTTTCCGTAAGGACCAGGAGATTGGATCTAGTCATAAGTAGAATGCTTGGTATAAATAACCTGCTTCTTAGTCTTTGACCCCCCTAGTCACTACGAGTGTTGTCTTTTGCTCCCACAATTAATTAGACCCACCGAGAAATTAATTAGAAAAAATAATCGAAGAAAGCTAGCTAGTGAGGACAATCAGTGAGCCAAGAAAGTGAGCGAAGACTCGCCCTTCTGGAGACGAGCAAAGTGAGACATATCGATTAGTAGTTGACACGAGCGAGCCGCCATGACCTTGATTCCCCTTCCTCTGATCATCCCCCCTCTCAATCTAGCTCTCTTCTCAGATCAGATACACTCCATCCATTTACGAAGAAAACAACAATGGGAGATCATTTTATCGAACCCTTCCTTTGACCATACATACCCATTTGCTCACAGAATCACTTATGCACACCTAATACAAACTTTCGTTTCATCCAGCATGCCTCGTGCTCCCCACTACTTAGACTCTAACTGCAAGTGGAGAAAATGGTATCACTGGCCGAATCAGGGGAGCCCTAACCAGTCTATATCTGCCTATTTCGGAACCTCTGGGAACATTATAGAAATTGGTGGTCGACCCATAGTTACTGTTAGTGATTTAAGCCAACTTGATACCGCTGCTCAGGATCTTGGATAGGCTGTGAAATTCCCCATGAGATTTTGACGGAATCCTGCAAGTAGCACTGATCGCAAGGCGCCCCTCACTCTTCTGGAGTAGGGGGTGGACAGGAGTGGTGGGGAGGGAGAGGAAAAGAAATTGTCAAGAGGACTACTCTTCCTTATATTGAGTGGGGTGGAAAATAGTATAAGGACTCAGAATCATAAAAGAAATAACGTAAATGTACATGAACAAAGAGACTCAAGCCATACAAATGTCAACAAGCTCTCTTGTTTTCTTATCACTTTATAGTGATGATGATGTACTTTGTGAAGCTTTGGTTATGTTTTTACGATGTGCATTTTTTTCATTGTAGGGTATCCTAAATTCAGCGTTTAGACGAATAGTCTCTGAAGAATTAATGAAAATTGAGAGTCCGATGCTTAGTGGGAAAAAAGAGTTTTCAGATTCAGATATGGATGATTTGGTGTGGGAGTATAATGGTATGCAAGTAAATTCTTATTCTGGTGAAGATGATCATGAGCGTGAAGATTTGCTGATAGAAATGGAGAGGCTTCTTTATGAAGATTTGAAGAAAGAGCTGATAAAACGAGGTAATTTTGGTAAATGACACAGGCTAATTATAATGCGACATGTCCACAATTATTAGGTGGATCCATGCTATGCATACTTTTTTTGCCTTGTGTTTGTTTAATAGTAATTTATATGTGCACATATATACCTCCAAGCAGTAAGCCATCTTAAATAGTATCCTAAATCATAAAGGATACGCTGGTTCGAACTCTTTTTTTGTATTATGATAGTTGGAACTACTATTTTGTATAAAATCTAATTGCTTATGTAGTTAAAATATTAAACAATCACCTCTAAACACACACACACACACCAACCAAAAGTATGATCACTAGTGTGGAAATGTAGCCTGAATTGGCTGTTATCATTGATCTAACATCATTGATTGTGATTTTCTTAAAATAATTAGTGATGCGACCATTGTACAGTTAAGTTACATTTTAAATTTTTTTTAAAGAACTGGATGCGTATGAAGAAGAAGAGGAATATTTGGCACAGTCTATTTTTGATCAGATGCAGCTTAATGATGATCAGGTATGTCGAATTTCGTCTACCATTTTTGGAACATTTTTTTATTTCCTGTCTGTTTTCGGAAAGTTGCGTCCCGGTAGCACAAGAAACCCAGAAAGTAGGCAAGATGTAACCTTTTTTAAAGAGAAGGGCCATGCATCTATATCAATGCATGTCCATAATCAATTTATTTTTTATAGGTCTCTGAGAGAGCCTTCACATGCCCCAATATATTTTCTGCATAGTATTCTCTTGTTTAAAAATAATGCCGTTATGCAACACCCACATTGCCTATGAAGTGTTTGAATATTCCCCTCTTGAGAATTAAATTATGCAGCTCTAAGAGAGGTCTAGAATCTTTTTGTACCAGTCAAATCTAGACAGTCCAGTGGCACCCCATACCAAACCATCATTGAGTGGAGGCATGTGAAGAGATGATGTGCGTCCTCTGGGGTGTCCAAACATCATAAGCAGATGATGTCATTCCGTGTAGAGTCCTGGCTTTATGAACTTTTGTCATCACATGGTCTTGCCTCAACAGACCAAATTTGTATGCTTTCTTAAATGCGAACGGTCCGTCCATCCACCATGCCTAGTGCTTACAACTTACATAATGACCCTCCATTCTTTTAAATAGCTCCATATCTTTGTATTGTATATGTAGAAATATTTCTATGTTCCTATGTACCTTTTCTGTTATTTTATTTCTTTATGTCTATCTTATGTAATTTACCCATAGGTCTCTCTTCTATATGAGAGAGCCTAGGGTTCTCAGGAATAAACAACTCTCTTATTTTCCCCAACATGGTATCAGAGTAGCGCTCCTAGACCGGAGCTCTCGTACCCAAAACCCTAATCCTAGTCCCACCTCCGCCCTCATCTCCGTGCGCGCCACCACCCACCTCCGCGTGCCGCCCCTACGCGCAGCCTCTCTGCGAACGCAGCCCTGCGCTGCCTCATGTGCCACCCCTGCGTGCAACCGCCCCGTGAGCGCGACCCCTCCGCGTGCAGCGCCCTCACGCGCACGACTTGCCCTCTAGCCGTTGCCGGCCTTCTCCCGAGGCCACCTTTCCGTCGCCACTGTGTGGCACTGTCTCCGTTGCCGGCGTCGTTTCCTCCGTTTATTTGATGGATTTGGGTGCACAAGTCTACACATGCATTCAAATCCACGTATATTTGTGTAGACATTCACTCTTTCGTCTACAAAATCCTAGTTTTCTACATCCGGCAATATGTCAAAGAATAAAGTTGATGTACCCACCACATGCGCTTTCAGAGGTCCAACACCTATTATCAAAATGGGCGGGACAAACTATGAGCTCTAGGCTACGTAGTTCATGAGCCTTGTGAAGTCGAATGGTAGAAGCACATTCTTACCGAGGAGGAGCCGGTGCGGAAAATTGGGGTAAACGCGTCATGGGAGCGGAGGATGCATACGCCAAAGTTTGGCTCTCTGGTGCATTGACGATTGAGATCGCCAATGATGTGTACATCAGCCTACTGCTAAGGCGATGTGGGATATCCTCGCAGCAACATATTCTCAAACGAGGAACGAGACGAAAATCCTCCAACTCCAGCATGATATATTCACAATTAAACAGAACAGACGTCCCCTTCATTCGCTTTATACATCCCTGCGTGGGATGTTTGAGAAGCTCCACAACTTCATGCCTCTAACAACGACTCCAGAGCAGCCGAAGACATATAGAAATGCTACCATGGTTGGTGTATTCTTAGCATCCCTTGACCCTGAATATGATGCTGCTCGCTCCCAGATTCTAGCGAATGCCACTATTCCTCCCATGGAGGTAGCGTTCCGCAGGCTCAACAGGATTATTATTCCATCCACAACCACTAGCCAGACTTCTTCGGCTATGGCAACCTCTCGAGGAAGAGGAGTCTCTGTTTCTTTCTGTAGACGCGGACCTCGTGGTAGAGGAGGTCGCATTCGTCAGCCATGCACATACTGTCACTGTCCAGGACACAAGCTTGCAAAAGTCGGCCGACTAGGCCGACTAGTCGAGTCGGGGGGGGGGGGGGGGTAGCCGACTCGACTAGGCCTAGTCGGCCTTTAGTCGGTCCACCCGACTAGTCGGCCGACTTTTACAACAACTTTTTTTTATTTTTTTTTGTTTTTTACTTTTTTTAAAAGGAAAAATATTCTATCATGCTTAATTTTATATTTAAAGTCAATTACTTCTTTTATTTCATTAAGATGGTATATAAAATGTACAAATATATGTATATATATAAGAATATATGTATAAAAAATTATTTATATATTTAAAATAATTAAAAAAATCAAAACCGACTAATGACCGACTAAATCCGACTAGTCGTCTGACTGCCGACTAATCCTTAATAGGTGACCCTGCCGACCGAGTACCGATTACCGCTTTCTGCAACCTTGCCAGGACATACTGAGGATACATGCTATTCCAAGCATGTCTTTCCGGCTTCAACTCGTATCGCAGAGCAGGTTGAGTCCCCTGCTGCTCCTACTTCTGATCAGAGGCTCGATGACTTCGTAGCTAGACTGCGAGATATCATGCCTCCTGCTTCTTCACCATCTCTAGGAGGTCATTCAGATGCAACAACCTCTACATCTGCCAGTACATCTGCTACGGCTAGTACCTCAGGTAGTACTTTTGCTTTTACATCCTGTCACGGATCTGAGATTACTGACTGGATTATGGATTTTGGGGCAACACACTATTTATGCAGGGGTAAAGATCAATGTACAACATATAGACAGGTTCCACCAGGGAGAATTGTTGTGATTGCAGATGGGACACATTCCTCGGTCACTGGATGAGGGAGATTTGTTTGACGCCTTCGACACGTCTGCAGAATGTGTTACATGCTCCTTATTTCTCTATGAATTTGTTATCCATTAGTCAGATTACAAAGGAGTTGCATTGTAGAGATATTTTTGACCCATCGTCTCTTGTTTTTCAGGACATTCTTATGGGCAGAGTGATTGGGTGTGATCGTGAGCATGGTGGTCTTTATCGCCTAGTCTGAACTTCCTATGCTGGGGTATCCTCTTATGCAACATGACCCCTTTCTCCTTATACCTGATACCCACGGTTTGGTCACCTCCTTCTCCAGAAGATGTGTCATATGTTGCCGCAGATCTCACCGGGGTCTTCTTTCTAGTGTGAGGCATGTCTGTTGGGAAAAGCATCATCGCTATGCTTTTCCTAGTCGTCAGAGTCGGAGCAGTAGCTCCATTTTTAGTTATTTCATGTTGACATTTGGGGTCCGAGTCGTGTTCCTGATCACCAGGGACACTGTTTTTATCTTGTTGCTGCAGATGATTTTTCTCGTTTGTTATGGGTGTTATCTTTTGAAAAATAAATCTGAAGCAAGGGATCAAAACTTTTATCAATGAAGTGCAGAATGTTTTCTCTACCTCTGTGAAATTCGTGCGGACTGATAATGCTTTAGAATTCTGTACTCGTGCTCTATCTCATTTTCTTTCATCCCGTGGAATTATTCATCAAACATCTTGTGTTTATACTTCTCAACGGATAGGTGTTGCAGAGAGAAAGCATCGTCATGTACTTGATGTCACTCACACTCTTCTCATTCAGAGTCGTGCCCCACATTCGTTTTGGGGTGATGCAGTTTTTATAACATGCTACTTGGTGAGTCGCATGCCATTATCTGCCTTGGATGAGAAAATTCCTTTCTCTATAGCTTTCCCTGAGAAGGAGTTGTTCTCACTTACTCGTGTGTTTTGTTCTGTTGCTTTTGCTCACCAGGCTATTCCAGGTCTTGACAAGCTCTCTCTTAGAGCTGTCAAATGTGTGCTTGTTGCGTACTCCGGGACCCAAAAGGGATACCGATGTTATGATCCATTGCGTAGGAAATACTATGCCAGTGCTGATGTCACATTTTTTGAGTCTGTTATGTATTTCTCTCCTACAGGTTACAGGTTGGCTTCATCATACTCAGATGATGAGGTTTACATGCCACCCCCTCCTACGAGTCAGTCACGTGTGGTTCCACTTTCACCACCACCACCGCCACCACCACCACCACCACCTCCTCCTCCTCCACCACCTCCTCCACCCCTCCTACTATCCAGTCGCATGTACCCATTGTTCCACAATTACCTAAATTCTATACCTGTCGGACTCCTGCTCATGATATCATCACCCATCATCCGGTTTGTTTTTATAACATGGTTTCTAACGACAGGTCTGGAGATATATCTATGCAGGAATCATTGCAGGAGAATAACCAATAGATGGAGGAGGTTCCCAATGATATGGATTTACCTATTGCAGTTCGGAAGCAGAAGTGGTCTTGTGCTTCCTACCCTCTTGCTTCTCAGGTCTCTTTTCATCGTCTGACAGGGGAATTTCAGAGATTTGTAGTGGCTCTATCTGCCATGGACATTCCACGGAATTATCAGGAGGCCTTGAAGGATAATCGTTGGTGCCTGGCTATGGAGGAAGAAATGGCTGCGTTACAATCACGTGGTACCTGGAGTTTGGTATCTGCTCCTCTTGAGGCGTCTGTTCTTAGTTGCAAATGGGTGTTTACTGTTAAACATTATGCAGATGGGAGCCTTGATCACTACAAGGCAAGATTAGTGGTACGCGGATTTACTCAGACCTAGGGCGTGGATTACTTGGACACGTTTTCTTTAGTGGCTCGTCGCTCTACTCTCCGTGTCATACTTTTAGTTGCAGTGGTACGTGATTGGCCTTTGTTTCAATTAGATGTTAAAATGCTTTTGTTTGGAGATCTACATGAGGAGGTTTACATGCGGCAACCTTTGGGGTTTGCTGCTGAGGGGGAGTGTCAGCATGTTTGTAGACTCCATAAAGCAATATATGGCTTTAAGCAAAGTCCATGGGCATGGTTTCAGAAGCTCTCGGTTCTGATTGAACGACAAGGGTTTAAGAGATCAAATGCAGACCATTCACTCTTTGTGCAGAGAAGAGGTACAGTTGTCATTATGGTCTATGTAGATGATATACTTGTTACAGGAGATGATGTGCAGGGGGTCAAGATGGTAAAAGATATTCTGGGTCGTCAGTTTGTTATCAAAGATCTTGGTACCCTAAGGTATTTCTTAGGGTGGGAATTTGCTAGGAATGTGCATGGTCTTGTGATGACCCAAAGGAAGTATGTTACATACATGCTTGTTGAGACATGCATGATTGGGTGTCAACCATCTACTACTCCTATGGACCTTAGCATGAAGTTATATGATGATACAGATGGGGTCGACAAAAGGAAATATAGAGAGATGGTGAGAAAACTCCTCTATATTACTATTACTAGGCCTGATATCTCCTTTGCAGTGAGTCGGGTGAGTCAGTTCATGGAGCAACCCTGATAGGTTCACATGTATGCTATATGCATGATTTTGAGATATTTTAAAATCCTCTCCATGTGCAGGATTACTATTCAGAAAAGGAGCAACTCTGTTTGTGTCTGCATGTGTTGATGGAGATTATGCTAGATGTCCTAAGGGTAGAAAGTCTACTTCAGGCTTCGCTGTGTTTGTTGGCAGTTCTCTTGTTTCTTGGAAAAGCAAGAAACAAACAGTGGTGGCTAGATTAAGTGTTGAATCTGAGTATAGGGCTATGGCCCAAGCAAGTACATAAATGATGTGGGTTCGAACAGTGCTAGCATATTTGCATATAAATATACCTCTATCCATGCAGCTACAATGTTATAATAAATCCACTTTATTTATTGCGAATAATCCTGCATTCCATGAAAGAACTAAGCATATTGAGGTAGACTGTTCTGGAAGGGTATTCTGACGGTTCTCCCACGATTCCATGAGCTCTTTCGGCCTGTTCTGGGTAATGGAGAATCCTTTGCATTCTGGACGGATGATTGGATGGATGGTGGGTTGCTTGATGGACGCTTTCCTCGCCTGTACGCCTTGGCGGCTGACCGTGAGTCGCGTGTTGCTAGATGCTGGTGCGACGGAAACTGGATGCCGCTGTTTTGCGCTAACTTTTCGGACCAGTGCTTGGAGGAGTTTCTTCTTTTGCTTGACTCCCTATCATTTTGTGGGGGCCCTGCGGAGGGTTGGAACCATTGAGTGTGGAGGGGGAGCTCTTTCTCAGTCAAGACTCAAGAAGGCCTACAGGGCGATCTGTAGACCGCCTCCTACATGGACGGAGAATTTGATTAGGGATTGCAGCTTTATCTGGGGACTCCACGTACCCGAGAGGTTAGGTTTTTTCCTCTGGCTTCTTAGGCGGGAAAGACTGATGACGAGAGATCGCTGTGCCGGATTCTTTGGGACGGTTTCCGACAGGTGCCCTCTTTGCGTAAGTGGAATTGGACCGGTGGAGCATCTTTTTTTCCTCTTTCCGTGTACGACATCTTTATGAGGAGACTTTGGCTAGGACTGGGTTTGTGCGAGGAGCTTCGACTCTTTTTGGGGCTCTTTGTAGACGGCCATGCAACGTTCGATGAGGGAGTTGCTTCGTCCTTTGGCCATTTTGTGGTCTATCTGGTTGGCTAGGAATACCCTGCTATTCTTGGGTCAGAGGTTCTATAGGGAGAATGTCTGTATCCAGTCAGGGGGTCTTGTTGAGGAATGGCTTCTGTACTGATTGTGACTGTTCTTCTTAATTAGTTTTATAATATAACTATGGGGCGGACACCATTGCGCGTTTCCCCCTTTTTTTGACTTCAAAAAAAAAAATTGAGGTAGACTACCATTACACTAGAGATATGATTCAGAAAGGTTTGATTTCTACCTCTCATGCCAGTTCAGGAGAGCAAACAACAAATATCTTTACCAAGACATTACTCAGGGGGCCATTTCAGTAGTGTTTGTCCAAACTGAGCATGATTGATATCTATGCTCCATCTTGAGGGGGAGTGTAGAGATATTTCTATGTTCCTGTGTACCTTTTCTGTTATTTTATTCTTTATGTCTATCTTATGTAGTTTACCCATAGGTCTCTCCTCGATATAAGAGAGCCTAGAATTCTCAGGAATAAACAACTCTCTTATTTTTTCCAAAAGTATAATGTAGCATCTTTTATGAAAAACTATTGGTGAAATTTGGGAGCTATTTCTCCCTATCCAAGGCCTTCACCACAGAAATATCCTGATCTGCTGCCAATATGGATAACCTTGGAAATTATTTTTGCCAAGAGACTCCTCTTAAGACAAGTCATCAGTTTTTGGAAGTTTTCCTGTTTCCAAACAATCAGTCGAAGAATAACACAATGATAATCCCACACTATAAGCTTGGAGGAGACCGAATCTTATTCAAGTCTTTAGATAAATGTGCTTTAATTTGGTAAATATTTTGTGCCATACCGCACAATATATCTTCACTATTGTCACAAATTCTTGATGCACATTTTTCAAGCAATGCCTTGTTATCTCCTTGAGTTTCAACCTGCTTAACCCTTTGATGGTTATAAGCAGGGTTACCGTCTCTTAATATACATGATGGACATCATTACCCTTGTGACCCATGCCGGACTAGAAAAAGTGTCTCACAAGAGACTCCTTATGTATTTGCACGCTGGCCTACATGAGTTGAGTAGAAAGAAGAATTTAGGAATGATGGTCATGGCAGATTTCAATAACACCAAATGCTTGCCTCTTGAAAGGATAGAGTCCTTACACCTCTCTAGCTGTCTTTTTATCTTGTTAACCAACATGAGCTTCTCATTTTGCGTTGATGTACCCTTAGATAGAGGTACTTGAATATAGATTAATGGAAGAGTTGCCTTTGGTGTGTTCATGACCCTCCCACTTCTTAGATCTCCACTTGTGAAAGGTCAAAGAGAACCAAAGCTGACTTGTGCCTGTTCACAATAAGGTCAGAGATGCTCCTAAAAATCTTTTAAACTATGGGGATCCGTCTTGCCTCATCACCTCCTTATATAAAAAGATTATATGGCAATTATTTTGGGCATCCTTGCATCATTGTGGTTCCGGGGACACCTGGATCTCCTGGATTTAGTGATGCACTGCAACACCTTCATGCTTGTTTTTGATCAGTGGCTGTTGGGAAAAATAAGAGTTGTGTTTATTCCTTGAGCTCTAGACTCTCTTATATAGGGAGGTCTATGGGCAAATTACATATGGTAGACAAACGAAAAGAACAATAAATAAAAGATACAGAAACATATAATAAACTTCTACACTCCCCCTCAAGATGGAGCATAGATATCTATCATGCTCATCTTGGATAAGCACTTCTGGAAGGAACCTCGAAGTAAAGCTTTGGTAAGAATGTCTGCCGTTTGGTCTCCTGAGCTGACATGGGTTGTAGAAATGAAACCTTTCTGGATCATATCACGGATATAATGGCAATCCACCTCAATGTGCTTCGTCCTCTCGTGAAATGCAAGGTTGTTTGCAATGAATAATGCGGCCTGATTGTCACATTTTAGTGACATGGGAAGAGGAACGTCTATATGTAGATCTGTCAGAACTGCACGAACCCACATCACTTCTGCACATGCTTGGGCCATAGCTCTATACTCTGATTCAACACTAGATCTCACAACTACTATTTGCTTCTTGCTCTTCCATGAGACAAGTGACTCTCTAACAAATATAACAAAGCCTGATGTAGACTTCCTATCCTTCGGGCACCCTGCATAGTCTGCATCTGCACATGCTGAGATAGTAATAGCGCCCTCCTTTCTAAACATCAATCCTGCACCTGGAGATGACTTAAGATACCTTAGTATCATATGTATAGCGTCCATGTGTACCTGACGAGGTTGCTCCATAAACCGACTCACTTTATTTACTACAAATGTAATATATGATCTGGTAATAGTAACATAAAGAAGCCTCCCTACCAATTCCCTGTACCTTCTTCTGTCAACCTCCTCAGTATCGTCATCATGCATTTTCATGCTTGGATCCATGGGTGTAGAAGCAGGTCGACATCCAAGCATACCTGTATCACTTAGCAAGTCAGTGACATATTTCCTCTGAGTCATCACGAGTCCTTGTTCATTTCTAGCAAACTCCAATCCAAGGAAATATCTAAGTACTCCTAGATCCTTGGTAACGAATTCACGGCCCAAGAATTCTTTTGCTCTTTTTATTCCCTGCATATCATCTCCTGTAATGAGTATATCGTCAACATACACCATAATGACAATCATACCTCTGGATGTCCTCTGTACAAAGAGAGAATGGTCTGCATTTGACCTTTTGAACCCTTGCTTCTCAAACAAATCTGAGAGCTTCTGGAACCAAGCTCTCGGGCTCTGCTTTAGGCCATATATCGCCGTATGAAGCCTGCATACCTGTACACACTCCCCCTCAGCAGTAAACCCAGGTGGCTGCTGCATGTAAACCTCTTCCTGAAGATCACCATATAAAAAGGCATTTTGTGTCTAATTGAAATAGGGGCCAATCTCGAATCACAGCAATAGATAAAAGAATCTGTAAGGTAGAATGACGAGCAACGGGAGAAAACGTGTCAAGATAATCTACCCCATACGTCTAAGTAAAGCCCCGAGCAACCAGTCGAGCCTTGTACCTATCAATACTGCCATCGGCATTACGCTTTACCGTAAAAACCCACTTGCAACTCACAATAGATGCCCAATAGGAGCTGGAACAAGACTCCAAGTACCTCTCGACTGAAGGACGGCCATCTCTTCCTCCATAGCCAGACGCCATCTACTATTAGCTAGTGCCTCCTGGTGAGTCCGTGGAATGTTCACAGCGGATAAAGCAACTACAAATCTCCTGAAATATCTTGCCAGACGCTCAAAGGTCACATGAGAGGCAATCGGATATGAAGCACATGACCTCTTCTGCTTTCTCAGTGCAATCGGCAAATCAAGATCTGCATCAGCTGTACCAACATCCGTGTCATCCTCTGCCTCCTGCTCCTGCTGAGAAATACCGCCAGTCCCATCATCAAAAATAATGTTATCAGAACAAACCTGTGACATGCTTGATGATTGGCCATGATCATGAGCAGGGGCTGGCCGTCGACTGTAGTGGCGTGGTAGAGGAGGAACCAAAGATATGGAAGGTGATAGAGGTGTTGGCGGTGGTGGAGGTAGTGGTGGTGATGGGGATGGTGGTGGAGATGTAGGAGCTTGTTGTGGTGCATACAAGGGTGGAGGAGGAATATAGATTTCATCATTTATGTCTGATGGCACCAACCTGTCACCTGTAGGAGAGAAAAACATGACTGACTCAAAAAACGTGACATCTGCACTGACATAATATCTTCGACGTAACGGTTCATAGCAACGATACCCCTTTTGAGTCCCGGAATACCCGACAGAAAACACATTTGACAGCCCTAGGAGAGAGCTTGTCAATCCCTGGAGACAACTGGTAAACGAATGCCACGGACCCAAAGACACGAGGAATTAGAGAGAATTTGTATATATTATGCAATAATTATGGGATGGGTAAAATTGGTAAAAAAAATTGGTAACAACTCCTTGTTAGGAAAAATGGGGGAGAAAGGTATCTTCTCCCCCAACACAGACGGGGGCATGCGGTTAATGAGATAACATGCAGTAAGAACTGCATTGCCCCAGAACGAGTGCGGGGCACAACTCTGGATAAGAAGCGTATAGGTGACATCAAGAAGGTGGCGGTATTTTCTTTCCGCGATACCATTCTGTTGGGACGTGTAGGTACAAGACGTTTGATGAAGAATGACATGGGATGAAAGAAATTGAGATAATGTTCGAGTACAGAATTCAAGGGCATTATCAGTTCGCACAATTTTGATAGAAACAGAAAAAGCATTCTGCACTTCTTTAATAAAATTCATAATAGTGATGCCCGCTTCAGATTTATTCTTTAACAGAAAGACCCAAGACAAACGACTAAAATCATCCACAACAACTAAATAAAACTTGTGTCCCTAATGACCGGGAACACGACTTGGACCCCAAATATCAATATGAAAAAACTCAAATGGAGAGCTACTGATCTGACTCTGACGACTAGGGAAGACGGACCGATGGTGCTTCCCTAATTGACAAGCTTCACAATCGAACGACGAGCGGGGTGAGATTTGAGGAAGGACTTGATGCAGTTTCTGAAACGGAAGATGTCCAAAACACATGTGCCATAAGTAAGGAGAGACCGGTCTGGTGGAATGAGATGATGCTCCAGCGTAAGGTGTATGGACCAGTCGATACAACCCGCCTTGCTCACAGACATGTCCAATCACGTTGCCCGTGAGAATGTCCTGAAACACAAGAGATGATGGGTCAAATATCGCTGGACAATGTAGATCCTTAGTAATCTGACTAATTGGCCGTAAATTCATTGAGAAATTAGGAGCATGAAGCACATTTTGCAACTGCATACAAGGTGTTAAGGCGATCTGTCCCTGTCTTGTGATGGGAGAATGAGTCCCATCTGCTATGACGACGGTCCTTACTGGGGAAACTTGCTTGTAGGATGTGAATTGGTGTCTATCTCTACACAAATGATGTGTGGCACCTGAATCTACAATCCATTCTGAGTTACGTGAACCCTGGTAGAAAGCATAAGTATGAGCACTACCCGAGGAACTAGCTTCTGCAGTAGCAGCAGCGTCCAAACTGCTCTCTGAAACAGGTGGAGTACTGGCTGGTGGCATAATATCACACAGACGAGACACTAGGTCATCATATCGTGGATCCGACACTGGTGTAGCACCATGATGCTGGATCTGTTTTGCTGCACGGGCAGATGCTGGGAAATCATGCTTAGAGTAGCATGTGTCTTCTGTATGACCAATCTGACGACAATAAGTGCACTATGATCCGCGACCACGGCCAACCCTACCACATGGTCCTCCGTCCTCGTCCACGAAAATGAGATGAATTGCCTCTTCCTCGAGAGGCTGCCATAGCAGAAGAATTTGGCACAGTAGTAGGGCTTGAGATCTTGATTCGGCTCAATCGCCGAAAGGCATCCTCCATGGGAGGAATGGTAGCATATGACAGAATATGAGAAGAAGCCGCCTCATACTGTGAGTCAAGAGAAGCTAGAAAGATTCCCACCATCATGGCATTTCGTTATGTCTTCGATTGTTCTGGAGTAGCCGTGAGAGGCATGAAACTATGAAGCCTCTCAAACATTCCCCTCAATGCAGTATAGTGAGCATGTAGGGGTCGACCATTTTGCTTTATCGTGAAAATGTCATGCTGGAGCTGTAGGATTTTTGTCTCATTCTTGGCTTGGGAGTACGTGAAAGCAAGAATATCCCACATGGCTTTGGCAGTAGGTTGGTGCAAGGCATCATTAGCAATGCCTGGAATCAGAGTACCAGACAACCAGACCTGAGCATATGCGTCATCAGCCTCCCATGAGGCATACAACCCTGTTTTCTCCTCTGGCTCATCCTCGGTAAGAATATGTTTCTTACCCATCGACTTCATTAGGCTCATGAACTGCATGGTCCATAACTCATAGTTGGATCCATCCATCTTCACAATAGGCGCATGACCTTTGAAGGCGCATGTAGTGGGGATCTCGATCTTACTTTCTGACATTTTGACTGGAAAAAACTAGGGTTGTAGACAAGATAAGCTTTGGTCTACACTGACATGATTATGTTTAGTTGCACGTGTAGATCTCTATGCAACCAAACCCATCAGCCTGGAAGCGAGAGAAGAGCCCCTTAGAAAGACAACGACCGTACCCTAGGGGCGGTGGAACCCGAGGGACAGCGGCTGCAGACCACGGCTGAAGCCTAGGTCACGGAGAAGGAGAGGCCACGCGGGAAGGAGGCACGCGTGGGGCGGCGCACAGCCGCGCGTGAAGGCGCTGTGCGTGAGGGCGACACGTGTAGAGACAATGCGCGTGGGGGCAACGCATGTGGATGCGGCGTGCGTGGGGGCGGCGCGCATGGAGGTGGCGCACGGAGGGCGGTGCACGTGGAGGCTTGAAGGTGAGGGCTAGGTTTAGGGTTCGGTACGAGAGTTGTGGTCTAGGACTGCCGCTCTGATACCATGTTGGGAAAAATAAGAGTTGTGTTTATTCCTTGAGCCCTAGACTCTCTTATATAGGGAGAGGTCTATGGGAAAATTACATATGGTAGACAAACGAAAAGAACAATAAATAAAAGATACAGAAACATAAAATAAACTTCTACAATGGCCTAATCTGTGGTCGTTTCTTCCAGCCACAAAAAGGGGTGATGTAGGGATGTCACTTGCACCCATTCTTTTTGTCGTAGTGGTAGACACGTTGAAGATCATGGTTGACAGAGCAATACAAGTAGGCTTCTTTGGGCATAATACAGAGGAGATTTGGATCCCTATCCTTCCGTATGCAGAGGACACAACCTTTTTAAGGAAGGTGAAGCATCGAGTTGCAAAGGTCTATATGTAGTTCTGGATATTTTTGGAGAATTTTTTGGCTTGAGGATTAGTAGGAACAAGTCCTTTTGCATCCCGTTTGCTGTATCCTTGGACGAGATCACAATTTGCGAATCATGGATGCAAATTCCCATAGCTAGTTTGCCGTTGTCTTCCTTATCTTCTCAATAACAGACATCCACTCAGATTCCCGAGCCTACCGGCAACTAGAGGCAAACCAAGATATGTGACAGTGAGAGCCCCTCATTGCATCTGCAAGGCATTCTTACAGCATGCCGCCTCCTCTCACGCATCCCAAATGGCATAAAACCAACTTAGCATGTTTAATCTTCTGGCTCAAGACCAAACTAAACAACTCAAGAATGTTAGCCGTCCCATCTACAGTCTCAGAACCTCCATCCACAAAGAACCGGTTTCGTCTGTATACTAGAAGATGGAGATTGAAATCCTACCCGTGCTGAAACCAACAAGGAAATCACCCTCACGACCCCTCACCACCATCCTTGCTATAGCATCTGCCAACACCATAAAAAGTAATGGTCCCAATGGGTTTAGCCATTCACGACAACCACAATATGTTAGTCGACACAATCATGCACCTTCGGGAAGTCCACCTTCCACAAGAGACCCTTTATCTTCTTCCTGGCCACTGCACAACAATCTCCGACGCCATCAACACCCCATCCATCATGTGACGATCCGGGTTGAATGTCGTCGAGTAGGATTTACTATAGAGCCTAGCACCTCAGGAAGTTTGTTGGTCAGCACCTTCACCACAATCGAATAAACAACATTTGGTGTGCAATTGGGCACAAATCCTCCATGTGCCTCACCGCCTCCTTAGGCGGAAGGAATACAAGAGAACGGTTCTGCAACTTGAACCCACCATTCATCTGGCGTAGCTCCACCACCTCTAACATCTCTTGGCCAACCATATCTAAAAACTCTTGAAAGAAGAAAAAAATAGGAAACCATATGGTCCAGGGGATCCATCCACATTGAGATTTACAACCACCCATTTGACCGAGGATAACAAAAACGGTCTCATGAACTCCTCAGACTGCAATTCAGATAAACATGGGATCAATATTGCAGAAGTCAATATTTGGTATTATGTTGAAGGGGATGCATGAGATTGATTCACTGCAAGAGAATTTCGAGATGAAAGGAGAATCTAATGGTCTGGTGGTAGAAGCAGTGGCTCCCACTTAAAGGACCAGGGTTTGAATCCTACTAGTAAAAAACTATTAAGGAGATGTATACAAGGTTCACTACCATCGTGAACAACCTCAAAGCTTTGGGGAAGAACTTCATCAAAGGAGAGCTAGAAAAGAAAGTTATCGATTCACTCTCAAGTGAATGGGGACAAAAGGCGACTAAGAAGCTGATCGAGGAGGCAAAGAAGTCTCCAGCCTTCAAGGTCAACAACCAAGACTCATCTGATGAAGAGACGAATGATAAAGATCTTGTCCTACTCGCCAGAAAGTTCAAGAAATTTATGGAAAGTAATATAAGCTTCAAGTCAAAGAAAGAAGACAACGAAGATGCACCAACCTGCTGCGAGTACAAAAAAAAGGGACATCTAAGAAGAGACTTCCTCTAGTGAAGCAAGAGAAGGAACATAAGGAACGATCCAACAAGAAGTTCAAGAAGGTTCACAAGAAGAGAGCATTGCAAGCCACATGGTGTGACTCGAATTTAAACGACTCTGACATAGACTCAAGCGATGAGGAATCAACATGCCTCGGATTGATGGTTCTTGAAGATGAGGTAACTCAAGAATCTTATGCTGGACTTTTAGATGCTTTTCATGAAGTCTTTGTGGAACTAGAAAAACCTAACTTAGAGAATCAAAAGTTAACTAAAAAGATAAATAAGTTATTTCTTGAAAAAGAAATCTTTAGTGAAGAATCATTCTGCTTGAAAGAAAATATTACCTTTCTTGAAAAAGGAATTAGCAGTCTTAAATTAAATTGTGATAAGCTTGTAAATGTTCTTGCTAGGTTAACTAAAGGAAAAGAGAATTTAGATTAATTGCTTGATTCTAAAAGAAATTCTGGAGATAAAAATGACATTGGATTTACGAGTAGTTCATCATCTCATAACAAGTTGCTTAGCTAAATTGGAGGGAAAAAGTCTAACCCTCGTTGACCCAAAAGATGAGCACCAAAAGATCTTTTCAAAACTTGTTTTGTAGGTGGAGAGAATGCCGATCACAAGAAGTGAATACATACACTGTCTCAAACTGGATTAAAAGCCACAAAACCTATTGGATCAAGAACGGCGTCAACCTCAACTATTATAGGAAAAAGATGGAGGAAGTCGATGGATCATGGATTCCGGATGTTCCGAGCATATGACAGGAGTATGGATGAAAACGATCGGATAGACATACGAATATAGGTGTTACCATATCCTCATCCTTATTAAAATCCGGATACGAATACGAATACTAATATGACACGGATGTGTAAAATGTAAAACCATATCCTCAAAATACGAATACGAATGCAAAACGGATATTGATAATTCGGATACGGATATTTGACAAACGATTACGAACTAATATACGATTATTATACATGTCCAAATTTACTAAAAAGCTATAAGCATTTTATGATCATAACAATTTCCAATGTATAAAAGTATATTAAATATTCTAATAATGAATATGTGCATAAAAATAACTAAATAATAAAAGGAAACGTAAAGATATAACTAAATAATAAAAAGGCTTACCAAACTTACTTCTTTGTGTACGATGTAAGTATTGGTATTATCCAGAATTTGAACATTCGTTTCATATATCCTTATTCGTATACTTCAAAAAATGAATATTTGTATTCGTATCCTCAAAATTTTGAACATTCATATTCACATTCATATTCATCAAAATTGAGGATATTATATTCCTATTCGTATTCGACAAATGTTTAACATTTGCATTCATATTCGCATTCGAATTCGCCAGATATGAGAAAATGGCATCCATATCCTCTATTTGACGAGTATAGATACGGACTTATACGGATATATTTGTATTCGTTTTCATCCCTAGATAGGAGACAAGAAGTTGCTTACCATACTGGAACACAAAGGAGGTTCAATCACATTTGGGAACAACCACAAGGGCTGTATCATAGGTATTGGTCAAGTTTAGTAAGGTGAAATGTATTCAATGATCACATGGCTACTATTAGACGACATCTTGACAATAACAGTAAAATATATTTTACAGATAAAATGTATTCAATTTATAATAGTGATCCGCGGGTATCAACAGGAACCCGTTACCCATTTAACTAATTTGGGTGCTCGATAATAGAATGGGTACCCGTTGGAGTGGGTCGGGTCAACACGTTAACCCAGTGATGACGGGTCGGGGCGATTCATGGTTGAACCAGTTGGGTACCCGCCGCATGCACACTCCTAGTCCAGGATCCAATTACCACATCCACATATTTAGTCCCACATTGTCTATTAGTGGGAATCGATCATTGTGGTGGGGCTATATTAGAAGCCCCACACCTATTGTAAAACTTGGGAGAAAGGAATAACAGAGTTCCTGAACTTGATAGGCCTTCTCATGTGTTTTCATCCCGCTTCTTTTGGAGTAAGGTTCAACGTAAAATCCCATTGTTCTTCCTCTATATTTATATTTCTTTATCTTTGAAAGCAAAGGAGGTTCAATCACATATGAGAACAACCAAAAGGGGTGTATCATAGGTATTGGTCAAGTTAGTAAGGTGAAATGTATTCAATATCACAGAGCTACTATTAGACAACATCCTGACAATGACAATTCTATAGGTGAAATGTATCCAATTTATAGTAGTGATCCGCGGGTATCCACAAGTACCCGTTACCCATTCAATTAATTCAGGTACCCGATAGAATGGGTACCTGTTGGAATGGGTTGGGTCTACACGTTAACCCAGTGATGACGGGTCGATATAATGGGTACCCGTTGGAATGGGTTGGGTCTACACGTTAACCTAGTGATGACGGGTCGGGGCGGTTCATGGTTGAACTAGTTGGGTACCCGTCCCATGCACACTCCTCCAAGATCCAATTACCACATCTGCATATTTAGTCCCACATTGTCTATTAGTGGGACTCGATCATTGTGGTGGGGCTATATAAGTAGCCCCACACCTATTGTAACAATTGGGAGAAAGGAATAACAGAGTTCCTGACCCTTGATAGGCCTTCTCTTGTGGTTTCATCCTGCTTCTTTTGGAGTAGGGTTCAACATTAAATCCCATTGTTCTTCCTCTATATTTATATTTCTTTATCTTTGATACTCTTCCGCATTCTAGTTTTCTACATAATCATTTATCTTATTTATCAACTTTGAGGCCTCTGTCCTATTATAACCACAATCACATATACAAACATTCAAACCTGCACCAATGCTCTCCCATATAAGATAAAGACAATGGAGATCAACCTGCCACACGAAGTGGTCAGTTGGATTGCAGATGGGTTGTTAAGAGTAGTGTGTGCAAGCAAGGAGGACATGCATCATGAGGTTCCGCTTAAAGGATGTAGCTGCTCGAGAATGCATAATACACCATTAAGGGCGCAACATCCATCACGTAAATTTGTATCGCTATTTTACACGAGATGATATAGAAATGTTAGGAAAATAAGGGGTGCACATTGATTGAGCGCTAAATGACTAAGTTAATAATGTCTCGTTGTAGTACGTGCCAATAGTAATTAATTAAAACCTCGATGATTAAATCTCGTTGAAGAGATCGAGGCTTAATTTATACCTAGATAAGTCTAGGGTTGAACACAAGGATGCAAGCAATTTAGAACTATTTACTTAGGGTTCAAATACCTAGGTTAAGTGAATAATAATGCATCTAGGTCAATATGAACAAAAATAATGTATGCATGAATATTTATGGGTTTTATATGCAAGTTAAATAAAATGATACAAAATGCAATGCAATACATACAAGACAACACAAACAAATACTTATTACGCTTCTGAATTAATGTATTTAAGCTTGGATTCAAATCAATACAAAATTAGCCAAATATTAGATCAATTGTAAGCTGTAATCCCAATGTGATAAAGATGCACCTAAATATCCAATTACCTACATTACTTAATTTACATATGATACTTAATAAGGAATTTAATGTATTTAAATCATATATCAAAATGCCTAATTAAAATCTATATGAAATAAGTTTTCGAAGAGGTATTTAAATATACAAATTGGACTTAGGTACAACAAAAGGTAATTTAATCAAGTTATGATAAACAATGATCTTCTCTTATTTTTAAATGAACATGCAATATTCAAATCAGGGAATATAGTTCAGAGCTTTATAAAGAGACCAATTTCATTTGATTTGGATAAAAGATTTGAAAGTTATTAAGGTTCAAATCCAAGAGCTTATTTACAACAAACCATAATTAATAATATATAAAAGCATCACAAAACTACCCTAGAAGAACTAAAATATAATTAGCGTAAACCGTTAGGACCTTATCTGAAATTCTCTCACGTGTGGAGTAGTCCTTTAATTAAGCAGAGTCGGCGAGGCACGTCTGTAATTGACCCATGCACACGTGAGGAGGGCGTGCGATTGCTGGACTGAATTGTGAAGAAAGAAACCGGCGGGAGCGTCTTTGCTAAACCTCTAGGAGTGCACATGCGTGCGGGCATGCTCGGGGTACGATGGAGGGTCGGGCCACACGGGTGGCTCTGATGCTTCAGGGCAGTTGCGGGTCCACCGGAGGCAGGAGGCTTGAGGAGGAGGTTCAGCTCAGATGTGGTCCGTTCGATCAAGATGATTGACAACACCTATAGCTCGCTGCTGGGACTTCTCCTCTGTGCATGATAACGAAGTGGCAGAGCTCTGGTGGTGCTACGTCTCCTCTGGGCTCATCAGAGGTTGCTTAAGGTCAGAACACATCCGTGAGGGGCTTGCGAGGGTTGTGGTTGGTCGGAGAAGGGCCGAGGATGGCTGGATGTGCCATTCGATGCCTCCTCGCCAGAAGCAGAGCTCTATAATGGAGCTGCTGTCGAAGCTCAAATCATTCCTGTAATGGTTAGAAGGATATAACCGAAGCACATGAATTGTTTCGAGGTGGTTTGAGATGGAGTGAAAGGCTATTGAGGGCAGAGGAACGGAGCCCTAAATGGGTTCTTCCTCATTGCATGAGGAAAAAGATGACCGAGATGGAAGGGGATCTGGAGAAGAGAAGAAGGTGAGTAGAGTGACTCGTGTGGAAGAGTGAAGTGCGACGATAGTGACCGTGAGTTCAATCGAAGGTGAGGATGAGTGTACGAGCCTAATAAATTAGGAGAAAAACGATTAAGGAACACCAAAGCTTACCTGGAAGCGAGGAAGGAAGTCAGAGGTTATCGGGGAGCTTGGGACGAAGCCGGAGAAGGTCTCTGGTCTTTGCTCGACTCCACAGCAAAAGGGTGGTGCTCGAGCAACAATTCAAGGGTGCTGGACACGGTCTGAGCAACCACAGATCTCACCGGAGGTGGCATGCCGTCGTGGCTTTGCCCTCTCACTGTTATTGGAAGATAGGGGACGCTAGCGTGGAACCTCTCATAAAGGTGGATACCCGCCAAATAGGGGTTACACAATGGTTTTGTTCAGAGGAAGCAAGTGGTTGAATGGGCGGTTTCACCCTCCTGGATGTTGGTGTGGGGACGAGGAGGTTGAAGGGAGAGGTTATGACGTGGATGAGGGAAGAACGGACGACAAGACGGTACTGGTCTTGGGAGGAGAGGACATGTGGGTCGACATGGAAAAAGGGGTGAAGTGTCGCTGGTGAAGGGGTGCACCACTTGGGGGCCAATTAACGGAGGTTGATGACAACTAGGCACTGTTGGATCAAGATCCAAAGGTCCTGATCTCGGCGTGCGGCCCAGATGCTGGTGGACATGATGGATCCAACACCGTCTGATTAGAAGATCAGATGACCCAGATGAGGGGCAGAAGCTAATGAAGGACCAGGTACGTGGTTGAAGGAGAAGAAGCCATGTGGCCCAATTAGAAAAAGAGAAAATAAAAAATAAATGTAAAATCTAAAATAAAATAATAAATGAAGTCAAATGAAAACATGAAAGTTGTGTATTTTTTAAAATATACAACTTTCATGTAGAATCCAAAATCAAAATACGTCATGTAGAAAATCATGTATATAAAATACTTCTTTTATGATCTTGCTGTTTGTTTTCGGAAGACCTCTTCTGTCGGTCGATGGAGCGCTGGTGGAGAGTGAAAGGCAGTTGTGGGGCGACTTCGGCACGTTCGAAGGGTGGTTCGCTTCCTGCTGGGGAGGCTGCGACGGCGAAGGGCGCGAGCCAGGGGGATGGTGACGGGCCTTCTCCGTTTGGTGAGGGTGGCGAGAAGCAGGCGAGGGGGGAGGGGGAGTGGGTGAAGGTTTCGCATAGGAAGCTGGGGAAGAAATGCTTTCGATGCGGGATGCATGGTCATCTTGCTTCCGGTTGTCAGCTTCCGCCTCAGTGTTATGCATGCGGCAAGGTGGGTCATCGGATGGCGTCATGCTGGTTGGCGGGTGCTTCTCGCGTCTCCTCCGGGCCCCGTGCGAGATCGGGGTTGCATGGGTCGGGGGTGCGTGGAGTTTTCGCTTTGGGTGAGAGGGGAACTCACACTTTTGCGCAGGTGGTGGGTGGCATCGAGGGGCAGGTTGTGGGTGTCGGTGCGCAGGTGGTGGGTGGCGGTGTGCAGGTGCTGGGCGGTGAGGCTGGTGGTGCAACTACCAAGGAGGGTGGTGCACTTCCTGGTGTTGTCGTGGCGGTGGGGAGCGGTGTGGGGGAGTCGTCGGCTTCACACAGGGTTTGCATGGGGAGCTCACAACGGGGAGCCTGTGCATGGGGAGGCGGTGCATGGTTTGGAAGTGCTAGAGGGGAGGTTCCGTGCTGGTGTTGGCCACCTCACGGCGGTGGGGCTGGGGCGGCGTCCTGGTGTGCCTTGGGATGCCGTTCGTTCCACGTCCTGGACTTCTTGGGCCCTCGATTCTCGGGGGACTTCATTCTTCTGGATTCTTCTCGGTGCTGTGTTCGAGGCCTTTCCCCGGAGCAGCGGGAAAGGCTTCTCACTAATGGCGATTCCGGCGATGTGGCTTGGAGGCGACTGCGGGTCGCGGATGGAGCCTCCTCTGATTCGGAGATATGTGTGGCGGAGGTGCGTGGTGTGCCCTTTCTCTCTCGCATGGTCCCCGCCTTGTCCAAGGTGCTTCGGGCCTGGGGCGATCTCCTGGCTGTTGTGGACGATGGTCTCTCGCCGGGAGCGGATTGGAAGTGCGCTCGGATTCTATTGGAATGCCCAAGATCCTTTCTTGCCAATGCAGTTGATAAGGTGTTCCTCGAAACCTTGAAGGTTGGTCGGTGGAGTTTCAAGATCGAGCTTTCTGTCGTCGCCCCGTTGTCGTCGCCGGCGACGTGCCCTCCGCGGCCGGCTACTTCCGACGGTGTCCCTGACGTGGGACTAGGGGTTGGCGCTTCGACTCCTGGGTGCCACGTGTCGGGCCTCGGGGGTGATTCCGAAGCGTCTCCTGATCAGTATATCTTCTCTGGACCTTTCGTTTTGCCACCTCGGGAGATGCGTACGGATTCTGAAAGGTGCGGTTTGCTGGCTTTGGGCTCTTTCGAGGACGATTTGCCTTCTTTACATCATCCGCTTTTGCCGGCTGAACCCCTGCAGTTGTGCTTATCGAGCACCATGCCCGGCCATCCTTTGCGGACCTTTAACGGATCCATTCATTTGGGATCGTGGGCTCCGATGTGGATGCCATCTGAACCGCTTATGCTGTCGGGTTCTCCTATTTTGGCGCCCGACTCTTGTCTTTCGCGACCCGACTCTTCTTTGGGCTTGTCCAGGCGGCTCGAGTTGGAGGAAATCAGACCCTCTGCGGTTGTGGCTATGGATCCTTCCTCTCCTTCTTCTCCGGCTGTGCCCCGCAATCCCTCCCCCCCTGTGGGTCGGGTGTTTTCTTCGGGAATGCTTCCGTCCAATGATGCTGGGGTTTCTGATGACGTGGCTGGTACCAACGGGATTGGTGATGCTCCTTCCGCGGGGGGGAGTACCTTGGGCACCCGCTTTGGGAGGAGCTATCGGAGGCGTATTCACTCACGCCTTGGTGACTCGAGGATGGTGTCTCCTGTCAGACGTTGCGGGATGCTGTGGCGGAGGCGGCTGGACTCTCGTTGATCGGGGGGCGCTCTGATGTTTTTTAATGAAGGTTCTCTCCTGGAACGTTAGAGGCCTTGGGGACACTGATCGGCGACGCTCTCTGGGCTTGCGATTCTCTGAGTGGGCCTGTGATCTGGTATTTATTCAAGAAACGAAACTTGCGGGGGTGGATGACTACCTATGGAGGTCTTTCGGTGCGGGTGCTTTGGATCAATTTCGCACGGTGGATGCGACTGGGGCGTCAGGAGGCATCTTGTTGGCGTGGTGCTCGGCGGCGTTCTCGTTCTCCTCTATGCGGGTGGGAAGACATTCTTTATCTGTGGTGTTGACTCGGGCTGATTCCCTTGCTCCGATTGCATTCTCTTGTATTTATGCGCCAACGTGCCACGTGCTCTGGCGGGAGCTTTGGGATGATCTGCGGGACGCGGCCTCTGAGTTCGGGGACATTCCGTGGCTGCTGGGGGGGGGGGGTTTAATGTCACTGCTCATTCTTCCGATCGTCCTCGCGGTCAGGGGAGGGGGGCAGGATCTGGGCTCTAGCGAATTTCTTAAGCTTGCTCTGGAGGGGCTGGTCCCCGAGGATATCTCCTATACATGGAGGAACAATGCATCTCGATCAAGGATTGATCGTTTCTTGGCGAATAACAAGCTTATGGAGGCTTTCCCTTTGTGCTCGGTGTCTTCTCGGCCACGTTCTTTCTCTGATCATAATCCTATTTTGTGGGATTCTGGGGAGGACCTCATGCCGAGGGGTCTATTCCGGTATGAAAAGTGTTGGTTTTTGGAGCCAAATTTCAAAGACTTGGTGCGGAATCAATGGAATCAATCTTCTTTTCTGGGAACTGCTGCTCGTAGATTTGATCTTAAACTTGCTTCTCTGAGGCGACTCCTGGCGTCTTTCAAAAAGGAATCGCGTTTGGCTCGTGTGGCGGCAAGGGCGGCGGCGGATGATGTTATTGCTCGGCTGGTCCGAACGGAAAATTCTAGGGACTTGCTCTCGGAGGAGCTTGTGGAGCGTGCTGATGCGCAGGAGGTGGTCAAAGCGGAGGACAAGAGAAGATAACATGGAGTGGCGTCAACGCTCGCGCTGAGGTGGATCAAGGAGGGTGATGCTAATACGGCTTTCTTTCACCGGGGTGGCTAGCGGACGGAGGCGTTACAACTCTATCCGCTCTCTCTTATGGTTAATGGATCCCTGGTTACTGGGGATATCGAGTTGGGGGAGGCCATGGCTGATCACTTCAAGCGTGTTTTGGTGCCGCTCACAACGCAGGTGGCGATGGTCGGGACGCGGGGCTCCTTCTTTATTGCCTATGGACTCTGAGGCCTTGGTTAGGCCGATCTCCTTGGATGAGCTCAAGGAGGCTGTTTGGGACCTTAACGCGGACGGCTCGCCGGGCCTGATGGGTTCCCGGTGGCTTTCTACCGTGATTTTTGGGATGTGGTGGCCGCTGACGTCTTGGAGGTTGCTCGTGAATTCTGTGAAGGAATGGTGGCTTTGACAAAATTAATAGGGCCCTTATTGTTTTGATTCCTAAGTCTGCTGCGGCTAATCGCGTTGAGGATTTTAGGCCTATCTCTATATCGAATGGGATCTACTTATCATTGCCAAGGTCTTGGCGAGGAGGCTTGCTCCTCTTCTTGCTTCGCTGGTCTCTCCAACACAGGCTGCATTTATTAGGGGGCGACAGATATCGGATTGCTTCGCGGTGGCCTCCGAGCTGGTTGCGGTTTGGAAGAAGTCCAATAAGATGGGGGTTCTTTGGAAGATTGATTTCGCCAAGGCTTATGACTGTCTTGATTGGCGTTTCCTGTGGTCTGTTTTGAGGCGGAGGGCTTCCCGGAGGTTTGGATCTCGTGGGTGCGGCGTTGTGTGACCACGGCCTCCCTCTCGGTTTTGCTTAATGGTCGCCCGGTTGGGGGCTTCTTCCAGCCAAGGAGGGGGGTGCGGTAGGGGTGTCCTCTCGCTCCCCTTCTTTTTGTGCTGGCGGCGGACGTGTTGGCTCGTATGATTGACAACATGATTGATGTGGGGCTGACTAGGGGCTGCACTTTTAGGCCATTCCAAGTCCCCTTAATTCAGTTTGCGGACGACACTCTTTGCTTTATCGAGGGTGGCCATGCTGAGGTTTCCGGTATGGCTACTACTCTCGAGCTTTTTAGTGAGCTTTCGGGGCTCTTGATTAATAGGGCTAAGTCTAAGGTGATCCCCTTCGTGATGACGCAGGCGGAGGCGTTGGAGTGTGGCCGGGTGCTGGGTTCTTCTCCATGTGGCCTCCCCTTCGACTACCTTGGCTTGCCCCTGACTGTGGGTCGTGGCCGGCTCCGTGATTGGAGGTCGGTGGTGGAGAAGATGGAGGCTCGCCTAGCTGGGTGGCGAGCGGCTCTATTATCTAGGTGGGGGGGCGTCTGATTCTTCTTAAAGCGGTGCTATCCTCTATTCCTTTATATTTCTTCTCGGTTCGATGCTTGCCTAAGGGGATTTAGTTGCGTTTGGAGCGTTGTATGCGGGGTTTCTTGTGGGGTAAGAAGGGGGAGGGGGGAAAAGGGGTTCATTTGGTGGCATGGGATGATGTTTCGCGGCCAAAGCGTGATGGTGGGCTGGGAGTGCGGCGGTTGGAGGTCGTTAACGACGCCCTCCTGCTGAAATGGGCATCTAGGGTTTGGGGGCAGGAGGACACTTTCATGCTTAATGTCCTGCGGGAGCTTCTGGGCGAGGAGTTGATGGGCTTTATTCGGGGAAGTGCTCACGGGCACCTCTCTCCTTTCTGGCATGGAGTGTTGGGAGTTTTTACTCGTAATCTTTACCTATTTAAACCGATGTTGGGTATGGGGGATTCATTTCGATTTTGGACCGACGATTGGTCGGGGAAGGGTATTCTAAAGGACAGCTTTCCACGGTTGTTGCTTTGGTGGAAGACAAGGACGCATCTGTGGCATCGTGCTGGGTGGATGGCTGCTGGTGTCTCGTTTTATTGCAAATTTCTCGAATCAGCGTGTGGATGATTTTCTTTCGCTATTGGGCTTGCTTGCAGACGCGATCCAGCCTAATGATGGCTGCGATCACTGGTCATGGAAGGATGGTTCTTTTACCACGCGGAGGCATATATTGCTCTTGCTCCCAGTCCTCAGGTAGGGGACGATAGTCTTGTGCGTGACTGCAGTTTCTTCTGGGGCTTAAAGCTTCCCGAGCGCATTGGTGTCTTCCTTTGGATTCTGCGCAGGGGGAGGCTACTAACGCGTGACCGTTGCACGAGATTTATTCCGAACGTTGGACCTAATTGCGGGCTATGCGATGCGGAGCGGGAAGCCATCGACCATTTATTCTTTGAATGCAGATTGGTTCGTGGACTGTGGGATGATCTGGATTGGATCAACTCCGAGAGCATGGTTGCTTTTTGCGATTGCTTGACGAGCATCAGGGGCAGGGAAAGAAAGGACCTGTTGGCTCCGATTGGGAGGTTGTGGGGCATTTGGCTGGGGAGGAATGAGGCCGTCTTCGCGGGCCAGCGCTTTTACCGGGAAAATATTATTATCCTTGCTACGCGTCTTCTGGCAGACTGGTGTACTAGGTAGCCCTGGTCTGGTTCTTTTGTTTTTGGGGCGTTCGCCTTGCGCTACCCCCGTTGGATCTTGGTTTTTGTTTTTTTGTCTTGTTTTTTGTATATCTACTTTTCGTTTCTTTTTAATAGATTGGGGTGAACACCGCTAAGTGTCTCCCCCTTTTTGGAGCCTCGAAAAAAATACTTCTTTTAATTATTTTGTTATTTTTTGTATTTTTAAAGACCGGATAATATACAACATATTATATCCAATATTACACTAATTTTGTAGGATTTTTAATAATAAGAAAAACATAAAAAATAAAGGGAGCATTAAACACATATATACAATGATTGGATATTTTATTTATGTACAATAATCAACCTTAATTATTTACATTAAACACACATACAATGGTGTTAAAAGCTAACTCTAATTAATCAATTGTTAGATGAAATGAATATTCTAAGATAGAGGGCTATAAATGTGATGATTCTGAGACTCATCACGCATCATAAAGATGTTTTTTAAGGAAAAGAAGGTATGCCATTGAGAAGACTTCCACACATCATAGAGATGTACACCCTCACCTGCAAATATATTAATATAAGATAAGGTACATTATGTTACATAGATCAAGCTTCAAAAAATGCTTTAGCACGCCATTACATTCTCTACATAAAAACACCCTTGGTTAAAAAATGTCAACATTTTTAGACAACTATATAGACAATATCACACAAATAGCCCTTTGTCTTCCTTCATATGAGCCTCTCCAACCATCGCCAATGGAGTCCCAAAAGGACTCCACATTTTCGAAATGATCTCCAGATTGATTCCTCCCAAACCCATCTTTCACATACACATGTATAGAAAATGTGGTTGAAATCTTCCAGCACCTCTTCACATCGCAAGCATTACCCATCCACACCCAGAAACCATTGCGCTATTCTAGCCCCCGTCATATGGCCTCTTCTTAGGACCACAAGAATGCATTCCTCCTACCCATCGAGTAATCAAACTTGCTAACACAACTTATCATTTGAATAGAGGCCTCTACCCTTTGATCGCCTCCTCAGAGAAAGCAAGGAGGCTCGCATGATTACAGAATGATGTGAGGTATAAGCGAGTACGAAAACACCTGAAATCCAATGACTCACTGCATATGTCTTGCAGAAAGACTCCTTCATCGATCTCGAGCTTTTTCTTCCACCTCTCCAATCTAAGACATCGTCTTCCCTTTTGAGATAGTTGTCATTAACCAATAGATACAAATTCAAGAGGATTCACTACTATATATTTGGGGGGGGGGGGGTAAAGTTGCATACGACAACAATGTCAAGAGAGGCAGTTCTACATGCCTTTAACTAATGTATGGTCGACCTTCCCCTTTTTTCCAACCATTGTTAACGGATAAGATACACATACGTCACTGGGGTATGAGCATGTTACGAAGACAATAAAGATCCCCTTTTTTATGAGGTAACTGATTTTACTTCAAATAGATGGAAAATGTCTCATCGAATTGATCGTGTACATCGTATATAGTTGCGGAACAAAGTTCAAATCTCTCGGTTTGTTAGGATGCCTCAGTTGTGTACATCACTGCACTTCCACTTAGCATCTATCATAATGAGAAAGGGCTCGTCGAACCTGAACCTGATCTTGGATTCTCAAGACTTCTGTCTCTCTATTCCTGCGGTGATAGAGACCCAGTCACTATCTCGCCTGTGCTACCGAAGGCTTCGAGGAAGCTATTGACTATCTAGGAGAGCACTATCTTGTGTAGTGTGGGCTTACTATTTAAATGCTTTCAATAATTGTTCGCTTTGCACTTGGTTACCCAGCCATGACCTCAGGCATGATAATTGGTACACAATAGGTGCATTCTTCCTGGTTGACTCGTACTAGGGAAAGGTCCTCTCAATCAATGCTCTAAGGACCACACCGAATATGGACTGAACTACGACATTCTTAACCCTCGCATCACTTTCATCAACGAACAATCCAACCCTTGGAACATGCTACAACTCCTGGTGGCGAAGAGCAAACATCAAGGTGCCAAACCCATGTGAACTCGTGGTTGGGGGAAGATTTGTCTGTTATTCTGTCAGTCACTTTTATATGTTGAGGCCCTTCCATTCCGGTGCTTTTGACAATAGTGCTTGCTGTTGAGGCCGACTTTCGTCCCATGGTCTTGCAGTCAAGCTCCATTTTGCCTTTGCACTTGAGGGCCAATCTCCGTCCGCTTAAGGAAATCTTTGCACACTTCCGTTACCTTTTGGAAGGCCTATGCCCTTCAATATGTCAATTTTCTACATTGTCCTTTGGCTCGTGGGTCCTTATTCACCGCCAAAGCGAAAAGTTGAGGAAAACGATCACACAAGACCCTTTCGTCTGACCAATCATCCATTGAAAACCTGAAGCATCTGCCATCCCCTTTATGGGTCTCAACAATTGGTTCATCTCTTGTAGCACAAAGCAAATGCCCCTTCAGAATGTGGAGGGTGGATAAGCAACCTAGGCTGCGCCACAAGCTCCTTCATGACTTTATAAATCGATTGAACCGTCCTAGAGAGCAGTCGTCAGGCTCCCCCCTAATTTGCAAGACCTATTTGGTGAGAAAGGCCTTATTATTCTCCTTCAACTCTAAAGTCCCCAACCCGCCACTCTCCAAGGGTCAAGTTATCGTATTCGAATGTAGTAAATGGACTCCTGAATAGTCTACCGAAGATGACTAGAAAAAAACATCTCACCATAGTTTTGAGCCGCTTTCAAACCCACACGGTAACAAGTGTGCTGAAAGAAAGAAAACAAGAATGCCCGAGATGATAGCCTTCACCAACATCAAATGTCTCCTCTAGATAGGTATGACACCTTCCAACCAACCAACTTATCTTCATCTTATGAATTAAGAGCATTCAGTTTTCCTGCCACATTCTCCCACCTACAAGCAGCAACCCAAGGTAGGGGATATGTAGGCCCCCACTTTACTTGCGTAAGATACACTGATAATCCTCCCAACTCCCTGCCAATCAGACCAAACGAGACAAAAGAGGGATTTCCTCCCATTTACATGCAGCCCGGATACCGTCCCAAAAAGATCCAAGACATCTTTGATACTATGCATTCCGATCGACCACTCTCAACAAAGAACTTGTGTCGACAACATACTGGAGCACGTGGATAAGTATCTCCGCCCTAGAGAAACCTATGCAAAAATTCAGACTCACTGTCAACTTGGTCATGACTGTCAAAGCATCGATGACAGTAGCGAAGAAGAGCGGAGCAAGTGGGCATCCCAGCTTAATCCCCCTTTGGGACTGGAAGAAATGCCCCTCTGGCTTGCTGTGCACTAGAATCGATGCAGAGATTGTATTAACACACTTCTTCATCCAATCAATTCACAAGATTGGGAAGCCTTGACGGTACAACAACGTCCAAATGAATATCCAATTCACATAGTCATACACTTTAAAGAAGTAGACTTTCCATACCAACCTTTTCATATCTCGCCGCCTCCAATCTGAGATGATCTCCGAAGCCATAACAACATTGTCCATCAACTATCTTCCATGGATAAAAATTGATTGCTCATGAGATATAATGGAGTCCTTATAACCTATGAGCCTCGGATGCAATTATGATATTTTTTCACCATCTTTCTAGTAGCAAAACCCTTCACGTGTGTCTGTGCCCAGAAGTTAGCTACCCTGCTTCTAAAATCCTCCTCTAGGAGCCAAGACATCTCAAAAAAGTAAACAGATTTTAGATGTGCCTCCTCCCTCGAATCCTAATAAAGAGGCATGTGGTTGGATCTACAATGCGGGAGAGCCCTTACAGAGCTCAAAGGAAAAGACTCCATCAGATCAGCTAAGGTCAAAATACAATCAACTGGAGTCCCATGCGAACTACTATGCCCACATGCACTTGCCATTTGAGGCATGTTCAGAGGCATCTCATTAATCATGTATGAAAAATCTTCAGATCCAGGCTGCCTCTCCATCGTGGTCAATCATCATCAAAAGATAGTGAAGTTGAAGTCACCTTAAACTAGCCAAGGTATATTTGGAAATCTACCTCTCACTAAATGGAAATCCTCCTACAACGCACTTCCATTAGCTGCCCCAGTTGGTTCGTATACTGAAGAGATCATCACTTGGGTTCTGTCTGGAACCCTATCGAAAACAACTGACACCGATCTGGTGTCCATTGACTCATCCACCAGTCTAAGGACGTCATTATTCCAAGTAATCAATACACCTCTTGTTGAACCAACAACCTGTACTACATGAAATTCTGATAATCTGGTACACATCATTGATCTCCATTGACTCGATGACCAGTTGCTGACTTTTGGTTCTTGCATACAGGTAACGAGCCACGTCTGCCTGTTAGGAGTCCAAGAGAGATCCCACTGCTACCTTCTTCTCCCGGACCCTGAGTCAGATGTTCTAGGTGATGACTTTCATTTAGATGACATCCTCTACCCCTCTTGATGTTTTTTATACCCACACAGTCTGCCACTTGAAATTGATCAATAATTTCTGCCACGTCAGTACTGCCTTATGTAATCGACCGATCAACAATTTCTACCACGTCAGTACTGCCTTCACAAACAAAAGCTGAGGCTGCTAACTTAGAGTCATATGCGAGCTCTTGCTACAGTTAATCCAAGGCATCTAGCTTTTGCCTTTTGCGTGAAAACCACCAGGGGATTGCCATTGGGCAAATATAGGCGTTGCTGCTACCACCACCTTTGGATAACTCCTTAATCTTTCGCACTGCCACTTTTCGAGGTAGCCGTTGGACACACCCTCCAAATCAGTACTTGAGGTGTCGATTAGGTCTTTGCTGTTGGGAAAATATAGCCGTTGCTGCTACCACCTCCTTTTGATAACTCCTTAGCCTTTTGTCTTATCGCTTTTAGAACATAGATAGCAACCCTTACAGTCTGCTTGTTCTCCAGAGGGCCTTTGCTTTTCTTGACGCGATTAGATCCCTTCGTACATTGTATCTTACCTAACATGCCCGTGTCACGCTGCACCATCATCTCCCCAACCCTCTACGATTCCTGTTGGAGTATTCGTGTATGCGCCATATTGAGTTGTAGCAGGGTAAATGGATCCTGGTGGAGATCCATTTACCCCATCCAGTGTTTAGTCCACATCGTCCAGTGGTGAGACTTGGAGGCTCTGGAGAGGCTATATAAGGAGCCCCAGACCTCCTGTACTCATTGAGAAAGTCAATAGAGAAACACGCCCCTTAGAGGGCTTCTCCCGTGGTTTCATCCCGCTCCTCACGGAGTAGGGTTCCACGTAAAATCGCGCTTATTCTTTTCGTTATTTATTTTTATTCCATGTTATGCTTCCGCTTCCGATTTTCTAACATGGTATCAGAGCGGGTTCGTTTCTCGGGGATTTTATGTTAGTTTTATTTTGAGAGACAGTTCTTGATTATCATTGGAGTTTTGTTTGAGAAGATTAGTGGTTCAAGATTGATCAAAAGATCGAGAGGTTCTACAGTTTTTTTTAACCCTAATTAAGTTCTAGGGTTTTCTTTATCGTCCAAGAGCTGCGGCATCTTCCAGGCTGTGCCCTTGCCGCTGCCGAACGCATTCCATTTCGGAGCCTTTGCACAATCTCCTGGCGCATCGAAGACGCTCTTTTCTGTGGAGGAGGCAGCAGGCCTCCTTCGTTCAAACCTGTGCAACTAGGCCGCACCTCCTATCATCGTGCAGCAACCCCAGGCGGAGTTCCAGACGAAGCGGCGTCGCACCAGCCTCGTCGCAGCCCCAGGCGCGCAACATCAGACTGCGCGCGCATACTATTCATACTGGCTGGCGCATATCAGCATCCTCGACCGCCCCATCCGAGCTCTGCTCCTGCATCGCGGCCCCCCTCAGGCGCACATGCTGCATCGCGCGCGACCCCATGCCCAGATAGAGGACAGCGGCGGCCTTCCCAAGTCCCTCTTCCAGAGCCTCTCCAGCCGAGGCGAGGCGATGCCAATCCAGCCGCACCCCTTCCTCCCTCGCTTGCGGCGGCGCGCGAGGTGAGATCCCCAGGCGAGCGCAGGCGGCGCTGCTTCGACCCCAGGCAGCGCGCGGTAGAGGCCCGCTCCGCGCCTCCTGTCTTCATCGCGCGGTAGCTCCTCCCGCCCCTTGCTTCCAGAATATCCAAAAGCGGCGGCGGCATTCAGAGAAAATCCCAAAGGAGGCGGCGGTATTCAAAGGGTTTCCCATTGGGAACCCTACGGCCGAAGGCCTTCTTTATTTTTTTTAGAAAAAATGTAAGCCCAACAGTGGGCTGGAAAATGAGGGGCCTTTTTTTTGTAAAGCTCAAGTGAGCTTTCGTTTATTTTTTTTAAAAAAAAAAGAGAAGAAGGGGGAGCAAGCTGCAGATCGGGCCTAGTTGGCCAAGGAAAAAAAAGAAGGGGAGAGAGATTTCAAAAAAAAAAAAAGAAAAAAAAAGAAAAGAAAAGGAAAGAGGCGCGTACAAGGAAAAAGCCGTACGCAAGATTTGCAAAAAAAAATGATTGAAAGCCGAAAAAAAAAGGTGAAACGGCTTAAAAAAATGTTTATCAAAAAAAAAAGAGACATGACGGCTTTAAAAAAAAAAGAAAAGCCGCAAGTATGTTTTGCTTTCCCCTTCTATATTGTCTTCTCCCAACTTGGTCGACGGTCATGTTTTCCGACAAGTATGGGAGAAAGGGGGAGTATATGTAGAGTCACAGGTCTGCTCATGATCCAGATTCCATATTTAGATGCCAGTCTCCAGACCAGCCAGTTGTCCAGACTCTACAGTTCGGTTTCAGACTCGACGATCATTGTTTCCGAGTCTTCAGTTTCAGACACGCACAAGTGTGCGGTCATTTTTCAGATGAGCATATGTTGCCATCATCAAGAAGAGGTCCCCATCATTCTTGTTGTTGTTCGGCCAGAGTTTTCATGTGAGCCATAGGGACTCCAGAGCAGAGGACCATTCCCTTGAGGGCAAGGGTTTTCATGTGGTATCATAGGTACACCAGAGTAGTGCACCATTCTCTGAGCCAGATGGGAGAGACCCAGTTCTCCGATGAGGAGACTTCAGGCGCAAGTTCAGACTCGATGATCAGGTTCCGAGTCTTCAGTTGACTCACACTTTATCCCGTTCGTCCTCCTCACCTGCACGGCATGAGAAGCAACGTCCTCGACTGCAGCAATGTGCGCGTTGGGTTGATATTGTCCGTAGTGTCTTGTAGCGTTGAGTCGAGTTTCTGTCTGTTTGTCCAAGCTGAGCATTGCATGCTCCAGCTTGAGGGGGAGTGTTGGAGTATTCGTGTATGCGTCATATTGAGTTGTAGCAGGGTAAATGGATCCTGGAGGAGATCCATTTACCCCATCCAGTGTTTAGTCCCACATCGTCCAGTGATGGGACTTGGAGGCTCTGGAGAGGCTATATAAGGAGCCCCAGACCTCCTGTACTCATTGAGAAAGTTAATAGAGAAACACGCCCCTTAGAGGGCTTCTCCCGTGGTTTCATCCCGCTCCTCACGGAGTAGGGTTCCACGTAAAATCCCGCTTGTTCTTTTCGTTATTTTTTTTATTCCATGTTATGCTTCCGCTTCCGATTTTCTAACAATTCCAACGATGATGCCTTCAGTCATTACCCACCCGCTTCTGGTGAAGAGGTTGTATAGTCTCAACTATCATCACAGAAGGGGTAGAGATATCAAGACCTTACTGTAGAATGAAAGAATGAATTCCATTATTGAGAGGCCCTATGGTTCTCTCATATAGGAGAGAAATCTGTTGGGCAGATTACAAGATGAATACAAAAGAAACAGAAAATATGAAAACAACAAGAAAGATAACTAATATCTCAACACTCCTCCTCAAGCTAGAGTATAGATATCGATCAGGCTCAGCTTCGAACAACATCTCTGGTAAGATCCTCTGGCTAGGGCCTTAGTAAGAACATCCGCTTTCTGGTCTCCAGAGCTGACATGCGTAGTGGCGATAAGACCGTTTTGTATCATGTCACGAGTGTGGTGACAATCCACCTCTATGTGCTTGGTCCTCCATGGAAGGCTGGGTTGTTTGCAATGAAAAGAGCAACCCGATTTTCACATTGGAGGTGCATGGGAAGGGACACCTCTATAGTCAGGTCAGTAAGAACAGATCTGACTCACATCATTTATATGCTAGCCTTCGCCATAGCTCTGTATTCTCACAACACTTGATCTGGCAACCATGGCCTGCTTCTTGCTCTTTCATGAAACAAGTGAATTCCCTATAAACACAACGAAGCCTAAAGTAGACTTCCTATCCTTTGGACACCTAGCATAATCTACATCTGCACATACTGTAACTGAAAGATATGTACCTTTGCTAAAAAGAAGTCCCACGCCTGGTGATGTCTTCAGATACATCACAATCATATGGACTGCATCCATATGTGCCTGTTTGGGCTGCTTTATAAACTGACTCACTTTGCTCACGATAAAGGATATGTCAGGCCTGGTAATAGTCACATATAGGAGCTTGCCAACAAGGTCCCTGTACCTCCTTTTGTCGATCTCCTCAGTATCGTCATCATAGAGCTTCATGTTCAGATCCATTGGAATACTGGTAGGTTTGCAATATGCCATGCCAGTGTCTGAAAGAAAATCTGTAACGTACTTCCTCTGGGTCATCACAAGACCTCACTGGTTCCTAGCAAACTCCAGTCCAAGAAAGCAACGTAAATTACCAAGGTCCTTGGTCACAAACTGTTGACCTAGGAAGTCGTTGGAAATCTGAATGCCTTGCTCGTCATCCCCTGTAACAATAATGTCATCCACATAATCAAGAATGACAATAATACCTCTCCGTGTCCTATGCACGAACAGAGAGTGATCAACAATCGATCACAAAAACCCTTGTTGCTCTATCAAGTCCGAGAGCTTATGGAACCATGCTCTTGGACTCTGTTTAAGGCCATAGATAACCTTGTGTATCATGCAAACCTTCTGACACTCCCCCTTAGCAGCAAACCCAGGTTGCTGCTGCATGTAAACTCTTCCTGTAGATCACCATAAAGGAATGCATTCTTCACATCAAGCTGGTAAAGGGGCCAATCTCATGTCGCAACAACAGAAAGAAGAATACACATAGTAGAATGTCTGGCAACTGGAGAGAAAGTATCCTGATAGTCCACCCCATATGTTTGGGTGAACCCACGTGCCACAAATCCCGCTTTATAGCGATCCACACTGGCATCTGCATGGTGTTTCACAATGAACACCCATTTGCACCCCACAACAGATGCGCCAACGGGAGCTAAAAGAAGACTCCGAGTACCACACGATTGTAGCGCGACTACCTCCTCCTCCATGGCTAACCACCATTGATTGTCCTGAAGAGGCTTCTTTAATGACCGTGGAATCTCCATGACTGATAGTGCCAAGATAAAACTCCTGAAATCCTCTGACAGTCTGCTCAAGGAAACCTGTGCTTCAAGAAGATAAGTAGCACATGCACGTCTATGCTATCGCAGAAGCAATCGACACATCAAGATCATCTGCCAAGTTCCGAACCTTTAACGTCCACTCTTAAGAGGGCAACTGCTTATCCTGTGTGGAATCCTGTTATACAGACAACTCAGTAGTGCCATCAGTAGAAACGATGTGCTCATTACATACCTGAGGCGTGCTGGATGATGGGCAAGACTTATGAGCAGGGGGAACAAAGTGAGACCTATGAGTAAATACACGTGGAAAAACCAAGTCACAGTAGGAGGTGGAGCCATAGGAGCCGATGTAGAAGCAAGAGTAGGTGTAGATGGTGGTTGTAGAGCAAAAGTAGAGGGAGGTGGTGGTATGATAGTAAGAGGTGGTGGCATGTAGATCTCAACATTAGAGTCTGATGGGGATAGTCTGTCACCTGTAGGAGAAAAATACACGAAGACTCAAAGAAAGTAACTTCGGCACTGACAAAGTATTTCTGCTTAAGCGGATCAAAGCAACGGTACCCCTTTTGTGTACGAGAGTAGTCGAAAAAAACACACTTGACAGCTTTGAGAGAGAGCTTATCTCGATCTGGAGAGAAATCATGATCAAATGCAACAGAACCAAACACACGAGGCATAGTGGAGAAAAGATCCTTTTCGGGAAACGCAATCGAGAAAGGAATCTTTTCTCCCAATATAAACGATGGCATGCGGTTCACAAGATAGCATGCTGTGAGGACATCATCCCCCCAATATGCATGAGGAGCATGAATATATATCAACAATGTTTTGGTCACATCAAGTAAGTGACGGTGTTTGCGCTCGACAATATCGTTTTGCTGGGAAGTATGAGCCCTTGAGGTCTCGTGAACAATGCCAAGAGATCCAAGAAAGTCAAAAGTTATAAGGTGCAGAATTCTAAGGTATTATCGGAACGAAGATATTTGACATTGATCGAAAAAATATTCTTTATCTCATTAATGAAAGATTTGATAACATATCTAACCTCAGACTTATTCTTCAATAAAAAGACCCAAGAAAGTCTATAAATCATCGATATCGATCGGATAAAAATGATGTCCCTGGTGATCAGGGACACGACTCGGACCACAAATATCTAAATAAAGGAGCTTAAATAACTAAGAATTGCTCCGACTCTAATAAGATGGAAAGGAGGAATGGTGATGCTTCCCAAGCTGACATGCCTCACACTGGAAGGAGGATCTCATGGAAATCTGAGGTAGAACATGACACAACTTCTGTAGAGGAAGGTGGTCAAAACGAAGGTGCCACATATATGGTGAGTCTGGTCCAATAGGTATAGTAAAAACCCCAGCATGAGGATGTTGGACCATTCTGTAGAGCCCCTGCTGCTCACGACCACATCCAATCACCCTGCTTGTGAGTATGTCTTGAAATATAAGATTCGAAGGGTCAAAAATGACACGACAATGCAGATCCTTAGTAATCTGACTAATGGAAAGTCAATTCATCTGAAAGTCAAGAGCATATAAAACATTCTGAAGGCGCATGGACGACGTCAAATGCACCTCCCTCTGTCCTGTAATGGGTAAGTGGTCTCCATTAACAATGATAACCCATCTATCATGTGGCATGGTCTTGTAGGACCTCAACTACGCTCTGTCTCCACATAGATGGTGGGAAGCACATGAGTCCATAATCCACTCTGTCATATCTGCATCACTACTACCAGTAAAAGCATAATCGATACTTGAGGAGCTTGAAGAGGCTCTGGCTGCGACTGCAGTATCCGTAGTGGTGGTTCCTGCAACAAGAGTCATGATCTCTTGAATACGAGAGACAATATCATCCAGGTGACGATCGACCTGGGAAGATAGAGTATCTGAAGCCTCAATCTGTTCTGCCATACGACCAGAAGCTGGATATCCATGCTTCTGGTAGCATGTACCCTTTGCATGTCCCGACCGATGACAGTAGGTGCAAGGGCCACGGTAACGTCCACCGCCTCTGCCACGAGGGGTACGTTCTATGGACTGGGTTGTTCCTCGTTGGTCATGAGAAGCGGCCATCTCTGAAGAGGGCAGGGAATGGCTGTAGAAGGCATGATAATTCGGTTGAGACAGCTATAGGCCTCCTCCGTGGGAGGTATGGTAGCTCTGATGAGAAGCTGTGTATGCGCTGGAGCATACTCTGTATCAACGCCGGCCATGAAAACTCCAACCATTGTAGAGTTCCTGTATGCCTTCTGCTGCTCCAGAGACGTCGTAATAGGCATATGGCTATGGAGCTTCTCGAACATGCCATGGAGTGAAGAGTAGTACACATGCAGATGACGGCCATTCTGCTTGACCTTGTAGATATCGAACTGTAGCTAAAGAATCTTGGACTCATTCTTCGCTTGAGAGTAGGTGGATGCCAAAGTGTCCCACATCGCCTTGGCGGTGGGCTGATTCAGAATATCGTTGGCTATCTCCATGGTGAGGGTCCCACAGCCAAACACGCGTATACGCATCATCTTGCTTCCAAGAAGCATTTGCCCTGGTCTTATTTGATGTCTCTAGATCTGTCAGGATGCGCTCCTTGTTGTTGCACTGCATGAGAGTAAGAAACTGCATGGACCACAACTCATAGTTGGTCCCATCCATCTTTGCCATGGGAGTCAGGCCCTTAAAGGCACCAGGCAGAGAAAATATATCAACCTTGTTTTCTAACATGATAATAAACGACCAAACATTGGAACTCAATTGGGGAGTAGACCAATATAAACGAGTCTACATGATCATACAGAGTATTGGTTGTACTTGTAGACTTGTGCAACCATCCTCGTCAACCTTCATTGTGCGCAAGGGTCGCAAAACACGATTTATAAGTCTGAAATCATGCTTTCCAGTCAAAATTAGATCGTTTCACACACCGCAGTCCGAATCGCAGAGGTGCACAGAGAAGCTTGGAGGCTCGAAAAGGAGCCCGTGTGGTGGTCGAGGGGTGGGGCGCCGGGCGGCAACCCTGGGGGGGGGTAGGTTTAGTGCTTGATGGGATACATGAACTCTGGTCTAGGACCGTCGCTCTGATACCATGTAGAATGAAAGAATAAATTGCATTATTGAGAGGACGTAGAGTTCTCTTATATAGGAGAGAAACCTTTTGGGCAAATTACATGATGAAGATAAAAGAAATAGAAAATATGAAAACAATAAGAAAGATAACTAATATCTCAACACTTACTGTTGTGGTTTGACATGAGTCCCATGGATTATCTTCCTCAGTTCCTGCTTAATCACATGGTCTTTCAAACCATCAGTTGGGTTCAAACCACTCATGCCCACCACTTTAATTGGGCCTGATACTCACTGGGAAATCAGATCACGCCCCTTCATTTTATGATGTGGCAGTCTCAGGTAAAAAGAGACACGATTTCGGGTATCGATCTGAGATGAGGTGCCAGGATCCCTATCTTGGATCCAAATCCCCCGACTCTAATGTTGACTAAACACCATCACCTCCTTGAAAGATCGGGGCACATGACCTAAAGCCATAGATCTCGTCTCCATGATTTGCACCGCTTCTTTCTTCATGGAAATATCGGAGTTTAACTGAGATCCTGCAATCATCGTTGCAATCAATTGCAATGGATCTTTCGCTGCAAGCTTTGGGAGTCATTTTGCCTCTGAATCCTCCTTAAATGGCAAGTTCATGATGATCACGAGCTTTAGCATGAATGAGGTCTCTTTTTACCCGACCTGGTAAACTATTGATGACCGGACCCACCCTTCGCCCCCTCCACCTCGACTAAGACATACAAAGGCTCCTCGAGCTTCATGCCATCTTGGTGCACTATCACTACTTTGACAGATTTCAATGCTTCCGTCACCGTGTCAAGCTTCGACATCTCAAAGCGAGACCGTCAACAGACAAAAAATCCACCCGTCCATGCCACCTATTGAGGAATTTTTCTCTCAGGGATAAGATTTTATACTTATTACCCCTGGGCGGTCAATTTTTTTTATTTACCGTAAATAAGCCACGTCTTGAAGAGACGGCTTTGGTTAAGACAAAACCACCACTTGAAGAGGCGGCTCTAGGCTAAAGCTGTCCCTTCAAGAGGCGGCTTTGACTCAAAGCTGCCTCTTCAAGAGGCGGCTTTTGGCCAGGACAGAAAAAAGAGAAGCAACAGCTCTACTAGGCATAGCTGCTGCTTCTCCTTATGGGAATCATACAACATGGGAATCAAATATGGTCTAACAAACGTTAATAAGACATAGTTCATCGATTAGTTGGATAAAAGGTTTACATATAATATGGGAAATCATACAACATGAGAACCACAAAACTCAAGACAACATCCCAAGTCTTGTAAAGAGATATTTACAAAAATATCACATATATCGATCTAGTCTTTAGGCTCCCTTTTCTGTTTGTATTGCAATTTGACCGGTCTGTCATCAGCCATCGATGTCTTAGTTGTACTAGGCTCAAATCCAGTGTTGTAAAAGTCGCCCGACTGACCCGACTAGTAGGTCCGATTAGTCTAGTCAGTGGGGTGGCCGACCGAGTACCGACTAATTCTCACTAGGTACGGTAATCGACCAATTTTTGCTTGGAGATGCCATGTTTTTAATGTTTTGCTTTTTTATAAGCAAACTTATTATAATATGCTTAATGTTCTATATAAATTCAATTACTTCTTTTATTTTATTATGGTAGTATAAAAATGTACAAAATCTATGTAAATATATGTATAAAAATGAGTTATATATTTAAAATAATCAGCCGATTAAAGTCCGACTAAATCCGATTAGTCGCCTGACTGCCGATTAATCCTTAATCAAAGATCCAACCGACCGAGTACCGACTACCGACTTTTACAACCTCGCTCAAATTCATTAAGTTGGTTGTGTCGATCGATATCAGCAATGTTGCTCGTATCCGTTCCTTCAGCTCCGAATAAGTCCAATGGAAGCGATGAGTGCCGCGAAGGTCCTGCGTCTATAATTGCTCGATCCCTCCATGGTGCATGCGGTGTGGCAGGATCCCTAGACGAGCCACACTCATGAATGAGAGTCTCATATTCTATGCCAGACTACAGTGGTAGCTGCATCTCAATCGGGACATCTCCCTCGCCAGAAGTCCTCTGTGCCCTTTATCGATGAGCTTGTCCTCGTTCACGCCTTCGAACACGTGAACGACGTTGAGATGCATCTTCTACCTTGACATCTTCGTCGGCAACCTCCTCATCTGGACCGTCTCTGAATTGCCACTGTATAGGCTCACGTAGACGTAAACTTGCTTTAGCGACAAGCTCTCTAATCTGTGGAGCATCATCATCACAAAGACGTACAATCTCATCGAAACGAGACACATGTAGTAGGAACAACTCTTTTCAGAACAATATAAAAAAGCCAATCATAATCGCTATTTAAAGTAACTTTGTACTTGCACCCATGTCGACCAATGAATTATCGTGTAATATTACAATGCCATGGTAAGTAGTCGACAGTCGTATCTGGTCTTCCCAATAGGATGGGAGTCATCGACACAACGTAGTCCCTATGGATGTTCCATAGTCTAACATAAACTACTTGGAATTTTATCCAATCGATGTTGCTCTTTCCTCGTAAATCGATTGAATGCAAATGAGTTGAGATATCGCAAGACATCAGAATCCCCTGTATCCCACCAAATTGATGAAGGACTCTATCTGGCATGTGTAGCTTGACAATGCAGAAGTGAATCAATGGTGCACGAGCCACATGCAAGTCTTCATTGCCAAGACAATATAAAGGTAATAGAGACAACACCTCCTCGGTGTACGGGGTCTGTACAACCTGCATAGCATTGGATATGTAAACAAAGTAAGCGACACATCCTGAAATGGTTAACACCACGATTAAGTCAATAACTGCTCCACAAGTTGGAGGTCAAGCGCATCCCTATATGGCTGAATCACATGAGTTGACTCCGTCGTGATATCAAACTCTGCATGCGACCTTGCCCCCAAAGGCCATCCTCGTTGACAAACGAAATGCCAACGGTAGGATGTGGTTAGCTGCATCGCTTGAGCAAGTAATTAAAATTTCTGTTTATACCTTCCGTATATATGTGTACCATCCACACTAATAATGAGTCTACAGTGTCTGAAGGCCACAATACAAGGCCCAAATGCCCAAAAGGCACTCTCAAATAGCTCTCCTTCATTCACTACTATTGTGTCGATATCTGTAACCGAACCAAGAATTGCCTCTTCAAAAGCCCTGAAAAGATACGAAAGTTCGTTGTAAGATTTTCTCCAATCTCCATAAACTATCTCTATAATTCCTTTCCTCCTTGCATCCCAAACCCTCATTCTGCTCACTTGGAAGCCAAAGTCATCCTGAATTGATGTATGTTGTTAGAAAATCAGAAGCGGAAGCGATAACATGGAACAAAATAAAGAACAGAAAAGAACAGCAGGATTTTACGTGGAACCCTACTCCGTGAGGAGCGGGATGAAACCACGGGAGAAGCCCTCAACGGGGCGTGTTTGTCTATTGACTTTCTCAATGGATATAGGAGGTTTGGGGCTCCTTATATAGCCTCTCCAGAGCCTCCAAGTCCCACCACTGGACGATGTGGGACTAAACACTGGATGAGGTAAATGGATCTCCTCCAGGATCCATTTACCCTGCTACAACACAATAGGCGCTTACAGCTTATACTCCAACACTCCCCCTCAAGCTGGAGCGTGCAATGCTCAGCTTGGACAAACAGAAAGAAACTCAACTCAACGCTACAGGACACTACGGACAATATCAACCCAACGCGCACATTGCTGCAGTCGAGGACGTTGCTTCTCATGCCATGCAGGTGAGGAGGACGAACGGGCTGGAGTGTGAGTCAACTGAAGACTCGGAATCTGACCATCGAGTCTGAAACTGCGCCTGAAGTCTCCTCACCGGAGAACTGGGTCTCTCCCATCTGGCTCAGAGAATGGTGCACTGCTCTGGTGTACCTATGATACCACATGAAAACCCTTGCCCTCAAGGGAATGGTCCTCTGCTCTGGAGTCCCTATGGATCACATGAAAACTCTGGCCGAACAACAACAAGAATGATGGGGACCTCGAACTGATAATGGCAACATATGCACATCTGAAAATGACCGCACACTCGTGCGTGTCTGAAACTGGATTCGAAATCGATCGTCGAGTCTGATCATCAACTGTAGAGTCTGAACAATCTGATCGGTCTGGAAATCTGAATCTGCAACATGACCTGCGACTCTACACATATACTCCCCCTTTCTCCCATACTTGTCGGAAAACATGAACATCGACAATGTTGGGAGAAGACAACAATAATGGGGAAAACATGAAACTTACGGCTTTTCTTTTTTTTAATAAGCCATCTGATTTTTTTCGTAAGCCGTTCCCTTTTTTTACGGCTTTCTTTTTTTTCAAATATTTTTCCGCACGGCTTTTCTTTGTGCGTGCCTTTTTTTTCATTGTTTTTTTAGCAAACCATGGAGGGTGCCGATCGCGAGCGAGCTTCTCTGCTTCGCGCATCGCCTGGGGAACCTCCTCCTGGGGTTTGGGTCACTTCCTGAAGGTTTTGCCGCCGCCACGAGATGCGACTGCCGCAGGAGAGCGCACTTCTGGAGGATCGATCGGCAGGGGCATCTGCCTGCAGGAACTCTGCCTGGAGGTCGAGCCTTGCGCAGGGGCTGAATATTGGAGCGCATGGGGCTCCTGCACGGTGAGGAAGACTGCCGCCTGAGAGCGGCTAGGGCTGTGCCGCCTGGAGCGGCATATGCGCCTGGATCTTTGGACAGGAGCGGCGACCCAAGTGCTTGGACAGGAGGAGGGATGCGCAACTGATTTGCGTCGCCTGCGCGGTGGATGTGGAGACGCCTGCTGTGCAGGCGAGCTCTCGCTCCGCCTGGATCTGGATGGCGGGATCTCGCTCTACCTGGATCAGGATGTTCGCGCTGCCTACGCACGTTGCCTGGATCTGGTGAATCGTCGCCTTATGGAGGAGCGCGCGCTGAGATCTGATGCGTGATGGTGTCGGAATACAAGAAAGGGATATGCGCAACACGCCTTGGAGGATGATTGAACATCGCCTGGAGAGGAAGCCTGGACTGTGCCGCAGATGGTTGGGAACTGTGCCGCTGTGCCGCCGTATGCGGCTGGGAACTGTGTGCGGCGAGATCTTCCAGAACATGAACTTGACGATGATCTTTAGGGTTTTAAAAAAACCCTAGAATTGAAGAAATCTTGAATATAATAATCTTCCAGAACAAATAAGAACTGAATCTTCTCGATCAATCGATTATCGAATAAAACAGAAATAAACCCTCGAGAATTAGACCCGCTCTGATACCATATTAGAAAATCGGAAGCGGAAGCGGAATCGATAACATGGAACAAAATAAAGAACAAAAAAGAACAACGGGATTTTACGTGGAACCCTACTTCGTGAGGAGCGGGATGAAACCACGGGAGAAGCCCTCAACGGGGCGTGTTTGTCTATTGACTTTCTCAATGGATACAGGAAGTCTGGGGCTCCTTATATAGCCTCTCCAGAGCCTCCAAGTCCCACCACTGGACGATGTGGGACTAAACACTGGATGGGGTAAATGGATCTCCTCCAGGATTCATTTACCCTGCTATAACACAATAGGCACATACAACTTATACTCCAACATATGTAAATACGACATCTTCACTGAGGCAGATATTTTGATTTGATTAAGAAATCTGAATGCCATGAAGTTGCAATCCAGCTGTGGATGGTCTTGATTGACAACACGATTCAAGCAATTATGTGGCTTGTCAACCATTGAGACAACAAACTGTTCATCAATTGGTCTATGATGACCACACAATCTCCACAAGCATCTCTAAGCCCGTTCGCTGCAGTGCACATCCCATACCTTACTGTTTGATTCAACTACCGTGAAGTTGTAATGTCGTTTAATGTGGAACACCTTCACAGAGTACACCAGGTCGGCTTTCCATTATGTAAAGCATCCCATTCTTCATTTCTCTACTCAGACTGATCCCATCGTCACAGTTCATGCAATCTTCACCATTCAATATAACCATCACCTCCTCTCATGTTCAGAAATGGTATGTCGGTCACGATCTGTGTTCCCGGATGATCTTGCTCCTTAATATCATCATTTTCCATCTCGTCATCGATATTCTGTGGCGAGGGTTCCATCAACCTATCAAGTTCTGGATCATTATCATGAGTGCCTACAGAAGGACCCATATTCACCACAGGAGTAACAAATGTATTTCCACATTGAGGTACAAATCTAGGAGGTACTGATCCGGACAAAGAAACAATGACATTAAATATCACGGGCCGATATGCATCACCCATCTCCTCAACATATTCCACAATCTCTCGATCATCTTCATCAAACTCAACGCAACCTATGTAAAACGTTGCACCATCTTGGGACATTATATGAAACAACTGTAATTCGACTCCTTCCGATAAGTCCATCCTGAACACAAACTTGATGTGCTCAATCAACTCTGTGAATGGCATTTCGTGACCCATCTTGATGGTTTTCATATGACCTCCGACATAGGTCACATCCTTACTCGATTTTGAAATAGTCCCACCACAATGACAAAACAACGAACCTCACGAGACATCCTAAATTACAATAGGTCGAAAATCATTAATTAGTGACGAAAAAAATCATATAAAATTTAGCACATTACACATCCCACTCAATAGCATATAAACCCCCAAAAATCCTAAACCTACAATGGGCATTACCTTCCTTGGAGTTGGGGAAGGAGTGGAGGTTGCTTGGAGGTGGTGGCCGATCGCGCGGAGGTAGCCAACGACGAAGATGGGGCGGCAATGGTCGCAGGAATGGAAGAGGGCGGCAGTGGAGCAGATGAACTGGGATGCGGGGAAGGGTTCTGTTCACCCGCTGGAAATTTAATACCCGATCAAAGCCATCTCTTGAAAAAGCGGCTTTAGCCCAGAGCCGCCTCTTGAAGAGGCAGCTTTGTCTTAGCCAAAGCCTACTCTTGACGAGGTGGCTTGCCTACGGTAAATAATAAAATTTTTTTGCTGACCGCCCAAGGGCTTTAAGTATAAAAACTTACCCATGGGAGGAAAATTCCTCCCACCTCTCCATCAACCTAGGCCGCTTAACATGATTCTTCTTCAGAGCACACTGCTAACATCTTTGCTTGGCCACTTCCCTAATTTTGCTAACATCTTCAGGGATGATATAGAAATGTTATATGGCCGCTTCTCATGTTTCTTCTTTAGAGTACGCTGCTAACATAGTAACATCTTTGCTAAGCCATTTCCCTGATATTCCTTTAAGAGATGTTCCATGTTGAACATGATGGAACTATATGTTCCAAATTGAGAGTGTTGATAGTTTTACAACTTGAGGTCTTTTTTAGTAGTCTCTTTCTTTTGGTTTTCAATGTAATTGTCCCCATACCTAAGAGACCATACGGTCCATATTCTCATTATGAAATCGCATCCTATATTTCTACAACAGGAGAGGTGGATTGAAGGACTCAAAAAGCTCCATGTGGCCATGGATTCTCCATTGCAATTATCTTAAATTTTATCTCTTTGCTGATTTTATGCTCCTTGTAGCTGATTATTTTGGTATTCTGTCAGTCCACATCATGATTAGGCCATCTAATAGGGATACAATTGGTAGCAGCTCAGAATTTTATTCAAACGAGTGCTTATCTGTCTAGAATGAGAGAACGCTGTTATGGTTGACACCATCTATGATTTTAATTCAATTAGAGCGACTCTTAAAAGTATGGAAATAAAAGCAGCTCCTTTTTATTTGACAAAAAGAGCGTATTTCATTCAACTTAAAGTTCGGTTACAACATTTGTGTCCAGAAAATACGAAAGGAAAGTGACATTTTCCCAGTCATTTGTACGATGATCATTGGAAAATCTCTGTTTGTCGAGAATTTTCCAAGGTCCCTAGAAACAAAAGGAATAATGAGAGAGAGATCTGTTTGTTGATGTGGAAAACAATAAAAGAACAGTATGAGATAAGTTATTCAAGAGGTCTAGAGGAACTTATATAGGAAGGAACCTTAGGGAGCTCACAACTGGGAAAATACATAAGTATCCTTAGAGGGGTTACAGTGAACAAAAGGAAACGTAAGTACATCACTAATACACTAACACTACCTCTCAAGTTGGAGCATATCTATCAATCATGCCCGACTTGGTAGTTATCCTTGAAAGTCGCTTTTTGGGTAAAGCCTTCGTGAATACACCTGCAAGCTAGAAATCTGTCGTGATGTGTAACATAGTGATCTTTCCTCCTCATACAGTATCACGAACAAAATGGCAGTCATTCTCTATATGCTTAGTCCGCTCATGGAACACATGATTTGTAGCAATATATGTAGCAGATTTGTTGTCACAGTACATAGGAATATGAGTAGTGACAACAATACCAAGTTCTTGGATGAAGGTTAATAACCAAGTGATCTCACAGGTAGCCTGGGCCATTGCCCCATATTCCGCCTCTGCAATGGATCTGAATATTACATTCCGCCTCTTGCTCCTCCAAGTAACAAGATTTCCTCCAACCATCATATCATATACTGTAGTGGAGCGAAGATCCTCAGATGAACTCACATAATCAGCATCATCATAAGCAATAACATCAGTGTAGCCATTTGCCTCATAGATGAGGCCACGTCCTGGTGATTCCTTCAAGGAGTGCATGATCTGAAGAACATCCTGTTAGTGACTGTAACACGGTTGCTCCATGTGTTGGCTACCTCTACTCACGGGCGTATGAAATATCCAATCTAGTGACAGTAAGATAAAGGAGTTTGCCAACTAGGCTTCTGTACCTCATATCTCTGAAGACAGGATTGGTAGTCATAGAGTGCTTCCTCGGATCTGCTAGAATATCAGTGGGCTTGCATCCGAGTAATCCAGCTTCAGTTAGGATGATCAGGTAATACTTCATCCGTAAGAGATGGAGTCCTTTTGTGGTGCGTAGTACTTCTATGCTAAAAAAATAACGAAGTTGATCAAGGTCCTTGGTGACAAAGACCTTTTGAAGGAAAGCCTTGGTCTCTAGTAGACCAGTACACCTTCATCATCATCACCTGTGACAACCATGTCATCAACATAAACAACAAATATGACAATACCCGTTGATCTTCTCCTGACAAACACAGAGTAATCAGATGTTGTTCTCTGGAAGCCAAGAGTACTGATCTTAATAGTAGGCCTGTCGAACCATGCCCTCGAGTTATGCTTTAGACCATAGATTACCTTGCGAAGTCGACATACACACTCCCCCTCTACTCCATAACCAGGAGGTTGCATCATGTAAACTTCCTCCTCGAGGTCACCGTACAAGAAGACATTCTTCACATCAAGCTGAAAGATAGACCATGCCTTGTTTGCTGCCACTGAACGAATAGTCCGTATAGAGCCCATCTGTACAATAGGGGAAAAAGTATCGAAGTAGTCGACCCCATATGTCTGCGTAAAGCCTTTAGCCACAAGCCGTACTTTCAATATGTCAATGAACCCGTGTGGTGAATGCTTAGTTGTGAAGATTCATATGCAAGCCACAGATCTAGTTTTTTTGAGAAGTAAACATGTGGCATCCCTTTTTGGGACCCACCTCAGAACTATTATAATTTTATTTATAAAATAACTATAGAATTACAAAAAGCCATTTGGTTCAAGCTTCACATATCGCTCGACAATGCTTGACCACATTCTTAGAATAAAAAATATTCTCCCCCAAAATTACATCCTTTCTGGCGTACCAAATTGCCCAAACCAACGGAAAAGGAAATGTGCTGTCATCGTGTCCAAATCCACATATAGATCTCCTATCTTTCCAGAAATCCGGGCAATTCCGCCTGACAAGCCAAGATATGCCCGCCCTACACCATACCTGACCCGAGTACGAGCAAGAGAAGCTCTAGATCTTTTGTCGCCTCCCTACATCTATCACATGTGACATCCTCCGTCCCCAACAACCGCCCCTATGTCCTTTGGCGAGGATATCCTTTCTGGCGTACCAAATTGCCCAAACCAATGGAAAAGGAATTGCGTTGTCCTTGTGTCCAAATCCATACACATATCTCATATCTTTCCAGATTCCAGGCAACTCCATCCGACAGGCCAAGGTATGCTCGCCCTACACCATTGACCATACCTGACCCGAGTACGAGCAAGAGAAGCTCTAGATCTTCTGTTGCCTCCCCACATCTATCACATGTGACATCCTCCGTCCCCAACAACCGCCCCTATGCCCTTTGGCGAGGATTCTACCCAGCCTAAAAGCCATAGAAATATCTTGATTCTGGTCGGGAGCTTGCCTCTTCAAATCATGCACATCCACGCCCATCTCCTCCTCGACTTCTTCCTCTTCCTCTGCAAAAAAATCGGTACGCCTTCTTGACTAAGAATCTGCCATCTCCCAAAATAAAGTGGTCTCTTCCCTCCGACGATCCCTCCATCCGCGCCAGCTCCATATGCAGTGCCATGAATTCCTCGCCCCTTTGCTCCGAAAGGTCTATTTCCCTTGGGACACTGTACAAGATCTCATGCTCTTATGGAAGTGAGAGCATCCATCTCATCATTCGTTGCCTGACATCATCCAGAATCATGTAATGCACTATGATGGTCTCTAGGAACACAAATAGTCATGAGAGCATCCACATATCTTCTGTCAATGGATGATAAGCTAGCAATAGAAGTGAAATAAGGCATGTGATGAAAAGTACATTGCCTCTTAGTTCTATGTAGAGCGATGGGAAGCTCCTGAAGATATCCGGGTGAGTAGTGGTGGGGGCACTTGAAGAAGGCATATCATCCTGCAATAAAGGGACATGTAATGGAACAAATGATGGTGTAGAAATATGCTTGCACTTATACAAGGTTATATATGTAGAGATATAATATCGATGCCCAACAAGATCATAACATATGTAACCTTTCTGCATATGAGAATAACCATGAAAAATACATTTAATCGTATGAGGGGACAATTTGTCAGCAGTGTGAAAATTATGGATAAAATCTACGCATCCAAAAATTCTCAATGGTAGAGGAAAATGTGACTCATTTGGATATATTAATGCAAAAGGGTAGAGCCATTTAGAGATGTATATGGAACCCTATTGATAAGATGGACGACAGTAAGAACATCATCTCCCTAATAGGTTTTAGGAACTTTCATTTGAGTGAGAATGGAGCGACCAAAGTTTAGAAGATGCCCGAGTTCCTAAAACCTAGCTCTGATACCAGTGGAAAATAATGAAAGAAAACTATGAGATAATTTATTCAAGAGGTCTAGGGGTCCTTATATAGGACGGGACCCTAGAGAGCTCAAAACTGAGAAAATACATAAGTACCCTTAGAAGGGTTACAATAAACAAAAGGAAACGTAAGTACACCACTAACACAATAACAATCGAGATCTCTCATCTTAAACCAGAAAGAAAGAAACATAAAAAATTTCCATCCATCCACAAGACCATAGCATTGCCAACACAGCATCATATGCAGCATCAAAACCATCATCCCAAGTAATACGACACATCTAAATTTGCGATGAGTCTGGGATGCTCAAAACAAATAATTTTGACGGGAGGAAGAGTAATTAAGTTATGCGTTTGAAACATTAAAATAAAGAAATTTGGTTAGTTCACATAGAATTTGTTCTACGGGGGTTTCAGATCCTTGGTGATCACGTCTACACCTTTCTTTCCATATGAACCACCAAACCGTGGTGATTTTTGCCAAGTTGATGGTATGAGAGTCCATCCTGTTATTTATTTTTGTTGAGAATAAAGATTTGAAGGGGAAAATGTTTGGCCTGATGTCCAGTTGAAGAAGAACCATTACAGAGAATATGGTTCATACAACTCATTTACGGAGGTGGCAACGATTTACACAAGATAACCCTCTTTTGTGTTTTCGGTATTGGGTGTCGTGTTTGTCATGAAGAATGAGCTATAAGAAGTATGAAACCCGTGTATGAAACGACTTATTCCAAAAGTGTATTGAAATTTGATATATGACCACCATTTGTGAGAAGATGGTAAATTGTTCCGTCTGAATGTTTTCTGAAGTCATTTTTGGTAGGAAAAAATGTCATCATCTTCGTTGACTAATTGGATTTGCCTAACTAGCTCCTTGAGCCGAAAAATTTGGTCCCAAAGTCTAAGGACCTCCCTATTGTGTAGGCTGAGTAGCCAGTTGTTTGGAGCAGAGAGTTTCTTAAGCGCCCCATCCCAAGTGTCCAGCTTGTTCCGGACATAAGGCCAAAGATTCACTCTTGAATTGAGGGCCCGCCATTAAATGGGTCAAGCCAGAACAAGGTGCTTTTTCCAGATTTTAAATTTTTTTTCGTGGCCCTTCTCAAGTCTCTAGATCCATTTTTAATTGATCTCCAAACACTTGAGTCTTCTTTCTTATTGTTTAAAGAGAGGGATTTGATGACAACCAAAGTAGTTTTGCTGTAGTAAGTTTCTAGAAAGGGGTTGTTTTTCTTCCGTCATCGATTTTTTTTACAACATTGAATTACTCAAACTTTGTAAATCGATGATACTCCACCCATCATTTTTTGGGACGATATAATTTTCTCCAAGACAAGATATTTTATATTAAGAGTTCCGTTCCATAGGAAATCACATCGAATCTTGTCATTTTTATTTATGACAAACTTCGGGAGTTTAAGAGTTGGAAGTAGATGAAACGCGAGAGGTGTCAAACTCGAATTCAAGAGAGTAAGCCTCACAGGTAAGACCAGCATTAAATCTTTCCAACCACTTAGTTTCAAAACTGTCAATTAAAGGTAACCAACCTGAAGACTTAAGGTTGCTAGGAGTAAGCGGGAATCCAGATAGTTTATGGGAAGGTTTCCGCAATTCCAATCGAACACAGATTTAACCTGGTCTCGCTCAGTTTGGTTAAGATTTAAAGATTGGGGATTTTTCCCTGTTAATCCACAATCAAGACAATAGTATTGAAAATTTTTATAGTGATAGCCAGGTTTTTAATTTCTTCTTCTTCATACCTAATGAAGAAGATAAGGTCATCTACAAATTGAATGTTTGTAATTTTCAAGTTTAGTCCTAGAGTATTGAAGCCTCTAATTTCCTCCTCATCAGCTAATTTCTTTAGCATTCCATCAAAGACATTCATAGAATTTATAAATAATAAAGGAGATAACGGGCCTCCCTGTCTGACTTCCCTTTTTGGTTTAAACCAGTAGAACTTCCATTTATTTTAAGCAAAATTCTATTAGTTTGGAAATTGCAATAATCCAGAAAATGAACTTATAAGGGCACCCCGAAGATTCCAGAGCCCAAATCATGAAGTCCCAGTTCAGTATGTCAAAGGCTTTCCTAAAATCAACCTTAAATATCACTGCCTTACAATTTGTTCTATTCCAATGGTATAGGTTCTCAGTTGCTAAGATAAGGCAGGTGTGCGCGGATCTATTTTTTCAAGAAAGCGCACTGGGTTGGTGGTATCAAACCTGTTATTGCACCGTGGTGCTTTTGTCAATAATAGCAAACTTCACGCCTATTGGTCACACGCTTACTATGCAATTCAACATCTTTTTTATCGGATGCTTATTATAAATCAATTACCTTTTGGGATACCTTGCATTTCTTGTCATTAAGCCCCATTGCATTGCATTTTTACAGAGTGCCTCCAATGTTGTCAAGAAGGGTAAAATTTGGTGTCCGATCTGCAAGATGGGGGAGCTAAAGGAGGATCACCAGCTTATTTATTGTACTCACTGTGATCTTCACCTTGATCTTGAAAATGATAAGGTGCAGACCTTTTAGATTTGCGCTTCAAGTTTATCACATTCAATAAGAGAAAGCGTTGCTGTTAAAACTGAAGTCTCATGCCTTGTCTGTTGTATCAGGTAAATTTGGATGTATTATGTCATCGATTGGGTGAAGCATATGAAGAACACTTGGACAGAGGATGTGAGGCTACACCTAGTATCTGCATGGAAGCAAGATTTAAAATCACCGCTCTATACATTCAGTGTCATGTCTGCCAGACATTTGAAATCATAGTGTAATCCAACGTACAGAATTCCTCTTTGTTTTTCTTAAATAGGTGCCACTGAACTGCTCTAAAATTTTAGGTTGCTAAATGCTACAGAGTTTTCTTTTTATTTTGTAAATGTGCGACAATTAGATGGAGTACAATGATGACTGATATCTCCCTTGTCCTCATTTTGTTGTATATTGTAAAGAAATTATTCTTAGTTCGTGATGAGTGTTTAGTTGAGGCATTTTTTGAAGCAGGATATGCAGCAGATATCTTGCAGGCTGCAACATAGGGGAATTGTGCAATCCGGAATCCGCTCTTTGAGGTGTGTGGATATTTCCCAACAATTCTGATATCTACAGTTTTTTTAGTAACAATGGGATGAACCTCTTTAGAGACCCATTAAAAAATAATATTAAAATGAAAACAAAAATTGCAAAAGCCAAATTTTAGAGAGCTTTGGCATGCTCAAGAACCTCCAGCAGCCAGAGCGAGTCCGCCGCAACAGCTCCATCTTGAAGCCATGGCCTCCGACAAAATGTGTTGGATTGACATCCATCTCCTTCGGGATCTCCGAAGATGCCCTTACGACACCGGAAGCCAATTGCACAATGCTGCGCTAGATGCCAATCCACGCCGCACCTGAAGCAATGAACACGCCAAGGAGGAGATGCATCAGTACCACAGCCACCCGCAGCAGAGTAGCAAGACTCACCTCCTCCATGGCTCCAACTTCACCCTCTCTAATGGTTGCCCACTCTCGCACCTCTCCCACCCTCACTTTCGAAACCCCGAGTTGAAGGCTGCACCGATATGCCGTCCTCCACCAGGCCCTTCCCACTCTCCAGAGGTCCTCTCCCACCGCTATCTCCTCTCCGGGGGCATTCAACATTTACAGTTCTTGTTATTGCTTCAAACATATTATAACTAAATAATCCCAATGTGTTCCATTAGAGACATTAGAGATATTGTATATCGCAAATCAGATTATTTTCTTTAATTCAAACAAAGGAAGCATGAATCTCTTCTATACAAACTCTTGACCCAAATTCATACCAAGTGGAAATTAATTAAATACTGGTGAATTCCTCGAAACCGCAATAGTCAGGAAACAATGAGATATAACAGCATAAGCATGAACCACTTTTTTTTAGCACTGGCATTATTTTGGCAAGAAATGCTCCCTTTGTATGACAACAAGCAGGCATGGATATGCTGCTGTGGGATAATCACAGCAGTGCATGCTATGGCAATCTCAGACCATGCTGGCATTGCTTCAGAAAAGTTGGAATCAATCGGTCCTCTAGTTTTCATGGAACAATCTTTGCCAACTCAGATCTTATGGAAAGCCCTGATTACCAAAGCATCATCATCGGTTGTTGTAGAGATCTCTATTTCAATCTCCTAAAGGATAGAGTGTAGTCGAATTCTAGTTTTGAGCCGACCTCAAGGGGAGAGGTACTTTAAATTTTTTTGTATATCATGTTGAAAAGTAATTCACTTAAAAGGCATTTCACATAACCCATGAGATTACACCTCAATGTAATGTATAAAAGTAGACACACAATAATCCATCATATAAGGTAAGGAAAAATATGCATTTCCCTCTCCAAGGTAATCCATCATATAATATGGAGATTCTGATCTACCCCGGCTATTTTGTTAAAGTATTTTCAGATCAACACCAACCAATAAAAGGCTTGGTTTTTCTTTATTTTTCCAAATTCAATGCATAATAAATAATTAGCATACTTGGCTATCTCATCAACTGTTGGGAAAAATGTGTCTTCTGATAAGCACAACCCTGTTACCTCTTCACCCTTGTGGTTGGGATCTATATCTAGGGTTTTTATGATAGTTTTTGTTTATCATTTGATTTTCTTACCATTTTCTTCCAAGAGAAAGTACCAATGATCGTTTATTTATTTCTAACTACCAAGCTGAAGAGCTCACTTTGCAAACAAGCTCAACATGTAGTCAAGACAATGTTCTTTGTAAATACAGAAAAATAATTAAAGCTATCCGTCACGAGAATGCGCAACTATAGGGAGGTTTGAGAAAATCAAAATCTATGTATGGAAGATCCTTTTTTTAGATGGAAGTAGGGGTGTCGGAAAATTCTCAAGTTCAATATTCGCTTAGGTTCAGTTCGCTAAAGTTCGATTCAGATTCGGTTCGAAAATAAACGAATCGAACCTGAACATAAGTTTAGGCTCAATTAAATAAACGAACCGAACCCAAAAATCATACGTTCACTCACGTTCGATTCGTTAAAAGCTCAATAAACACACACACATACATATTTACAAATCCTTATTCGCATAAGTGGACCTCATTTTGAGATAAGTGGATTTTGTCCAGGGATAAGTGAACTTTATCTGAAGATAAGTGAATATTTATGGGGTAAGCAAGTTTTATCTCGGTATAAACTATCTCAAAATAAATAGTCATGGCGTGGTTACAACATCCATTATCTGTGTATCTTGTACTTTTTCCTTCTTTATTCGCATATTAACAGAACAAATATAAACCTTACTTATCATATATCCCCAAATTATTCCTTATCCTCATCTGAATGGGTATACAAATATATTATAATTATACTTTTTTCAAAGAGACAAATCCTTATTAATCTAATTTTTCCAAAAGATAAAGAAATAATTGAATGAATATTTATTCTAATTATAGACGCACACACACAAACACACGCACACGCACACACGCACACACGCACACACGCACGCGCGCACACGCGCGCACGCGCGCACGCACGCACGCACGCACGCACGCACCCACACACACAGACACAGACACACAGAGACACACAGAGACACAGACACACACACACACACACTTCTTTTCTTTTCACCCCCTTTACACAGAGACACACAGAGACACAGACACACACACACACACACAGACACACACACACACACACACACACACACACACACACACACACACACACACACACACACACACACTTCTTTTCTTTTCACCCCCTTATTAGAGAATTTTCAAGCTTGATATTCACTTATGTTTGATTCGAATAAAAAGAGGTTCGATTCAGATTCGGTTCGAAAATAAACGAATCGAACCTGAACACAAGTTTAGACTCGATTAAATAAACGAATCAAACCTAAAAAAAATATAGGTTCGCCGAGGTTAGGTCTGTTTACACCTCTAACGAGAAGGTGTAAAGATTCTCTCTTTTAGAGAGGGGTCAAAATAGTATGACACTTTTGAAAGAATTCAAGAGATAAGACATTCTCTCCATAAAGCATCCACAAAATAAAAAATAGAAGCTATACTCTCATCCAGTGATGGTCGAGAATTTGTGAAAAAAAGTTTTCTTCTAGAAAGCATCAATATGGATCGTCTTTATAATTTAGAGTTGGCTCCTCAATCATATGCTTACAAATGGTAGTCCACAAAATAGATCATGAGACAACTAGATCAAAATTGTGATCAATGAGGCGATATAGTGTTTACAAATATGTACGAGTAGTTTATAAGATTAAGTAATGAAGCATCATCATATACTTGCACTTTTAATTTAAGGCATGCAATATATAGTTGTAATACTAACATTATCGAGTCCTAGTGTTCTCAAATTAAAGCATCTAACTTAAGTTTGTTTACATAGAAGCATATAGAGTAGAAGCATATTTTATAAAAGTAAATAATGGTGAGAAGCAATCCTAAGCATGTGTCATGCTATCACAATTTATCAAGCAAATATTTATGAAGTTATATGATTGAGACATGTAGTTCTAATCAACTAAGCAAGTATATGGAAGATTCTTACCCAATTGATGATATCATAAGCATGCTATTTATTCTACAATGTAACTTTAAAAGCTAGCATTTATTCTTCTATGAGGTTGTCCTCGAGCTTGGCTAGAACCTCCCAAGAAAGATAAGGCTCGCCTCTTGGTCAGGAGGACTCCTCCCTACCCTTACTAAATATCTTCTTCATGACTAAAACATTTAGGGCACATCCGGTTAAGGAATAAGTAGGGATAAGGATGATGAATAAGGAAAATAAGAGTCTATTCTTTGTTTGACTGGAAAGATAGGAATAAGAAGAATAAGGTGGAATAAGGGTAATTAAAGTGGAATAAGGTGAAATAATGTGATGTGTATGGGAATAGCAGTACTCATGAGAACCGCGTTGGAGGGGGGATTGACATCTTATTTCAGTGCTTATTCTCCAAACGAATATGACCTTAGGGTAGAATGACCATGAGCGACAACATATTGTATCCTCATGCTTAATCAAGGTTTGAGCATGCAATAAGCAGAAGAAGATGCACATCATTTGATATCACGGTTCACACCTTGTGCGATAATTTCCAAACCCCCTTAATTTTTGCGTACTCGACCTAGGTCCTTAGGGTTCATTAGGCCCTTCGAGTTTTATCTTCATATTTAATCCAATGTTACATTTCATATTTATATTTGTAACCCTTTACAGTTCCTTACGAGCAACATTTTACATGCATCTTATTCACAATTTAGGGCATTAGTAGCATGCAATTCCATCATTAAACAATGAAAAAAATATCATTTAAACATGAATCTTTATCATCACAAACAAATATTTATGAAGCGCTAACATGACACAAAGTCATATAATATACTTTCAATCCGTAAGGCTGGATACTGTAATATTGCAAGAAAAATGAAGTCAAAAGCACATATTTATATACATATTCTCCATTCTATAGGATAGTTATATAGCCTTCAAGAGGCTGGGATACTCTACTTCTTTAATAGTTGAACTCATGTCGTTCATGTTCTTCGTGAAACCCCTACAAAACCTTGAATATTATGGTACCCACATAATAGAATTAGGTTATGATCCAAGCAAGAACTACATACACTAAAAGAAAGATATAGAGGATACTTACTTTTTATAGGGTTTGAATTAAGTCTCCAAATGTTGTTCATGTCTTGAGGATGCTTCTTGAAGCCTGATGAAGAGATTTTTAAAAACATAATAATAATTACACCATTTCAAAGAGCTCGTCGAGACCATTCCAAAGAGCCCAATGACATCAAATTCTGAGCTTCCTAGCTCAAGATATCGGCATTTTAAGTTGACGGGCCGTGACCTACACATAGATCCGACCCGTATCCGAAATTGAACCCTTTTTCTATAAATACGAGAGGGACAGGAACCTCCCCTTGCCATAGAACCATCTATTTGGTCGAACTCTTCGTCAGAGAGTCGTCGTCTTCGGAGAAGGTGATTGGATAGAAGATCTACAACCACCATAACGTTGGGGATTTCTGGACGGTCATGTTCTCGCCACGATAGGACCGACTGAAATACTGTTTCAGTGATGGAGGAGGTCATGAAGGAACATCATCGAGGTAACAATGTTTTCTACTCTCGTTGATGTTGGTTTTACATGTTTTTATCAAACCTATGTACTTGAACATCATACAACTACATGGATTTTTGTGGGATGTCATATATGAGGTCATCTATTCACATGCTCATATTCTGTCCAAGTACAAATGGTATACGTTGAAGGCAAGTACTAGTGCTCATAATACGATTCAATCTTTCTTCGGGGATATTACTCATTTGGAATTGACGTAGATATAGTGGTTGGTAAGTTTTTTTTGGGATTCTTATAGCAGTGGTATTTCGAGGACAAAATCCTATTTATGAAGCGGAGGAAAATAAGTGTCAAAATGCCTTAAGAATGTAATCAACGTAGATGTCCACTCACCTTCTCAATAAACTACTCGAAGTCAATTAGTTGACAAAATCAAATTACTTCGATTGGATTTGTAATTTGGAGCTCCTACTTGCACCGAATCACATAGTGGAGCATGACGACCATCATACAGAGGATGCCTGAGATTTCAAGAAGAAGTGGGAAGGATCATTCGCTCATTTATTGATACATTCTTGGGTCATTGTCTAATGTTTTTTTTTATAAGCAACATATAAATAGCTCATTCACTTGGGACATCCTAAAAACAAAGCATGTTTTTAGTTGAGTTGGACACCAAGTGTTGCAACTTAACTAAAAACATGCTTTGTTGGAAAATGCAAGAAGGAACCTCAGTTAGAGAACATATGCAAATAAGTGTTTGGGTGTATTTCTGAATAGAAGACTCTTGGGATTGAGATGAACGCAAACATGCAAACAAACTTGATGTTATTATCTCTCAAACTCTTTCAATAAATTTATCATGTCATACCACTTGAATACGTTAAAATAACAAATGATGAGTTACTTTCTACACTAGAGTCCACTGAGGACATAATGGGGAAAGAATATACCTCCGACATTATAATGGTTGGATGTTAAAGGGAAATGGGACAGGAAGCATGGATATCGGAATGGTCCTATCCCAAAGAAGAAGAAGAAAGGTCAAGCTGTTGTCCAATCTTCTAAAGCTTCAACACATTTGGCATCCAAAAAGACAGATGTTTGCGACCACTGTAATAAGCTGGAACACTGGTAGTGCAATTATCGAGAATACCTAAAGATCATGGAAAAGGGCAAAGGTATAGCTACGCCATGTAACACATCTATATTCATCATTGAAACCAACTTACTCGTAGGACGATAATGAAGTTGGATTGTTGATTCTCGTGCTTCTGTTCATGTATGCAATTTGTTGCATCTATTTCAAAAAATCATAAAACTTAATAAATGGAAGACAATCTTCCAAATGAGGTCTGATGCAACTATTACAACGATCTCCATTGGAATCTAGACTATCATTATATAGTGGAAGAGTTCTACTTATTAGAGTAGCCTCTATGTCCCATATGTTAGAAGGACCTTATTATTTCTTTCTAAGTTTTTTTTAGACATTGGCATTCTTTCCTATTCTGTAATAAAATTACAATAAATCCTTATGATAAATTTATATCAGATGGTTTGCTAACACTTGTAGTACTTTATGAATTTGACATGAATAAATTAGTCATGAATTTAATACTACTACTAATAATACCCCTAAAAATCAAGGGAAGATGGATATCATTTAACAATGGTTCGACGTCAAAAATTTGGACACATGTCTGTTGATAAGACCAATGAATGGGTAAACAATGAACCTTTAGATTTTATTCAAGTCCAAGAATTACCAATCTGCAAGCATTTTATTCGAGGTAAAATGTCTAGGGCACCCTTTTCCAAGAAAGGTGCAAAACGAAAAGGTATACTTGACCTAATACGTATCGATGTATGTGGTCCATTTAGTACCACAACAGGTAATGAAAATCAATACTAAGTGGCATTCATTGATGATTATTCTAGGTATGATTTTGTCTTTCTATTACATCTTCAAAGAGTTCATTGGTTGGGGACCAAAAAGGAAGAAAGGTCAAACAAATTCGATCCGATTGAAGTGACAAATACCTTTCAAATGAATTCACAGAATACTTTAAAGAGAGAGGAATAATTACCAATTTCAATCCTCCAGGTACTCCTTAATTCAACATAGTTGTAGATAAAAACAAAACCATGTTGGACATGGTGAGAACAACGATGAATAAAGAGCATTTATGTACGCATTAGAGATTGCAACTTATGTCCTAAACAAGATTCCACGTAAATCAATATCCATCCTTCATGAGCTTTGGTTTGGAACTAAGTCAAGTGTACGATAAGAGTTTGGGGTTGTTTGGTCCATGATAAAAATGTGGATGCAAGCAACCTGGATCTCGCACCTATGAGTGCTACTTAATCCCATATGTGAATAATGGTATTGGATACCTATTGTATGATCATGAGACTCGAAAAATATTTGTCTCTAAATATGCCATATTTCTAGATGACGAATTCCTTAAGAGTCAAGATTAAAAAGAACTAAAGAACTCATTGAGTTTAGTGAGACCAATGAAGTTCCTATACCAGAAACTAAAGAGATAATACAATATGACACAACTATACCTCTTAGACAATATCAAGGGTGGTCAGACCACCTAAGAGGTAAGTATTCCATGTATCAAAAAAGTATGATGATGACCTGAATTCATATGATGAAGGATTGGCAAATCATGAGAAGGATAGATTGATGCTAGTAATTAGTCTGAAGTAGACTCCATGCACAAGAATGGTATAAGGACCCTCGAGGATCCACCACAAGGGGGTTAAACCCATTGGATATAATGGATCTTCAAGAGAAAAACGGTGGTACTCTATGGGAATGTAGAGATCTTCAAGGCACAACTCGTAGCCAAGGGTTACGTACAAAGAGAAGGCATCAATTACGATGAAACATTCTCTTATGTAGCTTTTAAATCCATCATGATATTTTTATCTATAGCTGCACAACTTGACTACAACATATGGTATATGAATGTTAAGATTGCATTTCTTAATGGATACCTCGACATGGATATCTATATGGAGTATCCCTGACGAATCCATGATTCATATGAATATTTTAGGACAATTCCCTAGTTATTTCACTAATAGACCTTAAAATAGCGTAATTAACATCTTTGTATTGTAGTCAATTAGGGTTAATTATCTATAAGTAACATCCAATTTATTTCTTCCTAAATATTGTACATATTCTACTTAGTTTTTCCTTTGTTTTAAATTGACTAAAAATCCCTAATAAGTTAATATTGTATGTATTGGTTTCTAAATAGAGTCCTTGAAATTGGGTCATTAATTATCAAAATAATACTTAAAAAATATAAGTATGTACATGTGACTAATTTTTGTTTTGAGTTCTACATGAAAGTCGTAGATCTCAAAAAGATATGCAATTTTCATGTGGAACAATTTTTTTATTTGAGTTCATTTACGATTATTTTTTATTTTTCTTTCTTTTTAAATTCTTGAGCCACATTGCGCGCATCCTCTTTACTCCATGCCTTATTATAAGCCCTCTGATCTTTTGATCAAGCGGTTTACAACTCACATGATCCTGCCTCTCTAGTAGCCGTAGGATAATTTGATCCGATGGTTGGAACCCATACCGCTTCGCCCACACCCACATGCCACCATATGGACCGCCCACACCATCTCGATCCAACGACGAGTGGGTCTTCTCCTACCTCCGTGCAGCCCGCTTCCAACCATTTCTCTTGCGCTGGCCACTACCTCTTCTAATTATCCCGGTTGTTATGTTCACCCTTTCCACGTCACACAACCTCCATACAAAACCCCCATCTTCACTCTCTCATGCTCTCCGTTAGGCACACACTATCGTCTGAACGACCCACACATGCTTCAAAACTCATCAGCCGTTATCACCTGAAGGCCTATAAAACTCCCTTGCCGATGAACTTTCCCCATATCCACCACTCTAGAGATCTAACCCTGAGTTCCTCCATCCTCCATGTGACAGCAGTGAGGCACCAAGTCGAGAGATGACAGAGTGAGGCTCTAGTGAGACCCATTACCTTCTCCACCCTATTGTACTATCCCTCCATCCCTCCTCGAACTCCATGGTAGTTGACTACGATATCGGCCAACACATAAGAGAGGAAAAACACAAACCAATTCAAGCATGATTTTATAAGTTTGTTCAATAGGTTCAAGATAAAAGATGCAAGAAGTCTGAGAAATAGATTTTCTTTTGATTTTTAGGAAAAGGAGAATGAGCGAGAGGCCACTCGGATAGAGGTTTTTGACCTCGGAGGACAAGTGGAATGGGTCGACGATGCATATGCCCCCATTCATGTAAGTTCATGTAAGTTAATTAGGATTTACAAAAATTGGCAATACGTTTGTCCCCTTAATTCGGTATTAAACTAAATATGCAGGAGGAGATGATCGGACTCACTATGACTGGCTCCTTAGATAGTACAGGTACTAGCACCTTACCGCTATCAGCTGAAGAGACGTTCGTCCAAGCCACATGTCCGGAACATTTTGGATGTATATGATGTGGTAGATGGGGAGCAACGATACGAACATGGAACAATAGTAGTGGGGCTGCATCATCGTCGTAACGAAGCGAGAGGGAGAGAGAGTTGAGAAAGAGCTGCGAGGAGTCAAGGCCAAGATGTCCGCACAAGAAGAGGAGATGGCTAGGGTGCATTCAGACATGGTGAGGATGCCCGTGTAGGATAAGGAGATTGCCAAGATGCGTTTGGATATGGCGAACATCATGGCCTACATTCAACATCTCAAGAGCTAGGACAACCCATCCATGAAATGACTCAGGGACGATGAAGAGGACAACGAGGAGGAGAGCGAGGAAGAGTAGAATGTGTTTTACAATTTATGTTTGTATATATACTAAACTTGAGATATTTAAGATACTTTTATGAGTTTGGAATGTCTATAAACTTAAAATATTTCATAATTTGTTTAGAATAGATTCCTTTTTATTGTTGAATGTTTTTTGTGAATTGGTTGCAGTAGCAGGGCACATAATCTAGTGCAACAAAAATTTTTTTCATTAAGAATATCAGAAGCGACGGTTATGGCACCGTCCCCTCTACCATCACAGGGGACAGCCTCGACCGTCTCCTCCGGTGAGGCTGGAGTTGTTGGTCCATTTCTAGGAGATACACGACCATTGGGGACGGTTCCAACCATCCCCTCCGATCTTCTATATCCGTCCCTGAACCCAATAACCTAGGCAGCATTTTTGGGGACTGTTATGGCACCATCCCCTCTGTCGTCATAGGGGACAATCTCGACCGTCTCCTCCGATGAAGCTGAAGTTTGCTGGTCCATTTCTGGGATATGCATGACCATTGGGGATGGTTCCAACCGTCCCCTCCGATCTTCTGTACCCATCCTTGAACCCAATAATCTGGGCATCACCTTTGGGGACGGTGATGGCACTGTCCCCTTTGCTGTCATAGGGGACGGTCTCGACCGTCTCCTCCGGTGAGGCTGGAGTTGCTAGTCCATTCTTGGGAGAGGCACGACCATTGAGGACAATTATGACCATCCCATCTGATCTTTTGTACCCGTCCCTGAACACAATAACCTGGCCAGAACCTTTGGGGATGGTTATGGCACCGTCCCTTCTGCTGTTATAGGGGATGGTCGCGAATGTCTCTTCCGGTGAGGCTGGAGTTTGCTGCTCCATTTTTGGGGACACGTGACAATTGGGGACAGTTACAACCACCCCTTCCGATCTTCCGTACCCGTCCCTGAACCCAATAACCTGGCATAACCTTTGGGGACGGTTATTGCACCGTCCTAGAAACAATCATAGGGGATGGTTATGGCACTGTCCCAAATACAATCATAGGGGACGTTTTCATAGCATCACCTCTACTATAGATTACAAGGGACGGTCGTCGACCTTCCCTTATACTATGCACGGAAGGGACGGTCTAGGCCCATCTCCGCCGTATAAGAATAGGGGACGCTACGAATTTTGCGTCCCATTTGGTCAAATGAGATACATGAATCGGGGACGCTTCTACAACCGTCCCCAATGGCCTAAACAGACGGTCTTAATACCTGATGGGATGGGCATCGACCGTCGCAAAAGATGTATCTGCTTGTAGTGATGTAGCAAAGACCCAGGACCTTGAATCAAGGTCCAAATTGAGCTTTCCTCCACCATAGCTCCATCTTGATCACTGCCATATCTAGGAGAACTTCCTATTCATCTCACCCTTTAATTTTTACACTCCTTTTACACATCGAAGCACAACTTCGACCTTCATCGGAGCATCACCAGATGACCACGATCTTTGACCGACTCCTACCACCACCTTTCCTATTCTCCATCACCTCTTCCACGCTCCGCTCTGCCTCCTCCTCTCACAAGGAGGAACCCAAGGTCCTCCATCTCTGATCGCCCCTTTCGAGCCTCCATCTCATCCCATACTACCCCGAGTATCTTCCCCTTCACCTCAACTATCAAACTAACCTTCATGTGCCATCCTGCCTTCATTGATCAAAAGCTTTAAGTCCTCGCCATTCATCTCCTCCGCCACTGTTAAAGCTCCAGGTCATCCATCTCATTTAAATACTATATTAATAAGTCATCATCAAGTCCACAATGATAGAAAAAGGTTCTATGTGATTCTGACCATGTAGCATCGAGAAATCAAAAGTCTCTAGAGGCGGAGTTGGAAGAGGACTTGATAAAAAAATTAACGACATGTTTTTCCTATTTTTGCACTCAAATTGTTGAGAATATATCTAATATATTCACATCGAGAGTTTCACCTAATTTCTTATAAATTTTTTAGTTGCAATGAATTTTAAGTCCATGTTATATGATGCCTTCTAATTTCAAGTAGGACGTCTCAACTTGCAAATTTGGGACCCGGAATCAATTTTTATTTGGTTGTATGAAATAGTTAGAATGTCTATTAATTTCATATTTCCTTTTGTGACATGATTTATTGTAACTTAATAGTACTAGAAATTTGCCCAACTACTCGATTATAATTTAATCCATTCATACAAAGTTTAATCAAGATAGATTTGGTGTCTAGGCTTGGATTATTATGGTGGTTGCTTAATTGGTGCCTTACAAAGTTAATGAAGTGCTCCCACTCAAATTCCTCATGACCTGACCGAAAATATCTTGAGAAAGGCTAAAACATGAACGGGTCATATTATACTCTTGTAAAGGAGAAAATTGTGTTTATTTACATGTACATGTTGATTATTGCAAGTTGTATAGAGATACATGAATTGTTTCCTTAATACTTTTTAAAGATGCTTATAGGTGACATAGGGTGAGATGATGGGTCTAAGGTGAGTATAAATGGGCTGCCCAACAGTGAACAAAATGGTCAGAGGGCCTCATAGTGACATTGTGGTCTCACATCTGATTCGAGGAGAGAGATATTTATCATTACTTTCCCTGTATCCAAGAGATGCTTTGAGTTGGTCTCCACTCTGTGTCAATTAATTATAGAGATTGAAGTAGCACGGGAATGAAATGAGAGCCATAGTTTACTCATCTCCCAAGTTAGTAAAGAATGTTAAGTCTACTCGTAGGCAACTAGTAAAGATTTAATCATTCCTCGATACAAAGATTGATCTATAGTTTTTTGTTGATCACCATAATCGAAATTGCTTTATGTTTCCATAGTTGTTATTTTTCTTTTGTTTCTATCACAACAAACTTCTTAAGTATATGTCGAGTATACTTTGTCTAGGATATGAAAATTCCATCCTTTAATTGACGAATTTGTAGTCCTATGAAATAATTTTAGTTTTCCCATTTGATATAACTTAATATCATGAAAAGAAGCAAATTCTAGTAGCATCTTGATGGATTCAATTCTTACAACAAGAGCATATGTTTCATCAATGCCTATTTCTTCTTGTTGATTATAGCCCTGGGGTACTAATCTTGTTATTTTCTTACCACACTTCTTTCTTTATTTGACTTATTTTTGAAAACCTATTTGTTTTATAATAGGATGATTTTCAAGTTTAGGGACTATATCCAAAACTTCATTCATGGTGAATTGATTTAACTTTTCTCGCAATTCTCCAAAGTTAGTCTTTTATGGCTGCATATATACTTGATGTATCTATTTGTAATATGTAGGCATATAGTACAAAGTTTATATTTAATTGTGATATGATGTGTACCCTATCGAAGATTTCTCCTAGGATCTAATCTATTGAATGGTCTTTACTAAAGGTCCAATCTTTGGATAAGTTATGCACATTTCCATCTTTTATATCGTTTACATCTATAAAGGTAATTCATCATCTTTTTCCTTGATTACTTTTTTTAACTGTTAATTGAACATCTTCTATATATTTTATATGAAGTTTTTCCTTTACTTTGGGTATTTCTTTGTTAAAGACTCTATAAGCCTTACTTTTGTTTGGGTATCCAATAGCAATAAATTCTAGATTCAAACTTATTTTCATTGTAATTAGTGTTTCAGATAGAGAACACTCACTTCCAAACACATTCAAGTAGCATATTTTAAGTTTTCTTTCAAAGTGAAGTTTATAATTTTTTATTGATAACAAGTAGCATATTTTAAGTTTTCTTTCAAAGTGAAGTTTATAAATTTTTTATTGATAATTGGTTTTTATGAAGATTGCTTAGTATGTTAGAAGTTGTTTTTGTTGCTTTAGCTCAAAAATATTTAGGTAAGACAGATTCCCTAAGCATTCTCCTACAACACTCTTGTAGAGTACGATAAGGATTCATGTTTCAAACCATACTTCTCTTAGAAATCATAGAATCTTTGACGTTACAAGTTGCCTCAATGATCTGAGTGAATTCTAGTAGTCTATAAGTTCGTCTATTTTCTATTTGCTTAAAGAATTTTTCAAAACGAGTCAAAGGTCTAGACTTTTTTCATGAGAAATAACACCTAAATGTATATAAAATAATCATCTACAATGACTAAACAAAATTTACAATCATTTAGATCTCCTATTCTTGTTGGTCCAAACTAGTATAAGTGAAGAATTTCTAAAGAAACTAGGTTCTTGGTTTTAAAGGCACTCTTTTTTTATTTTTCCTAAAAACAAGTCACATAAAACTTATTCTTAAGGTTGAGTATAGCAATCATCTGACTAGATTATTATTTACTAGGTTTTTTAGGTATTTACAGTGAAGATGACCTAATATTATATGCCACAAAATAATCAAAACTATCTATAAGCAAACAATCAAAATCATTAGTTTCTCTTAAATCTAAAGCATATATATTTTTAATTCTTTACCTTTTAACATAATATAATTATAGAATTTATTTATTATCTTAATACAATCACTTGATATAAGACATTAAATCCTTAATCACATATTCGACTTCCGCTTAATAAATTATGTTTTAATCAATTGAAAAGTTTAACATTGTTGAAGGATGATTTACGCTGATTGATAGTATTAATGGGGATATTTTGACCATTGTGAGCATTCTTGGCCATTTTCATTCCACTTTGGCAGGTTCTGAACATGTGAAATTTCTTCTTCTCATATCATGTACTTCAAGCATCTTAAATCCATAATCCGTCTTCTTGTGTTCCTTTCCTACAAGCGAATATGGTCTATCTTGGCTTTGTAGATGTCTGATTGCCTTTAATCCATCCTTAGATAAAGAGGAAGTCTAAGTTTTATGTCAATGTCCTTAGCACTTACGTAAAAAAATTTCAAAAGTGTCTTTGGTACCCATCTCTTGGGTCCTAAGTATTTTGGCACCCATCTCTCGTTAAACAAAGAATGCATTGTTGACGAATAAAAGTATTTTGTAAACCTAGTACTTATTTGTTAGGATTATTCTTGGTTCACAATAATCTGTCTAGAATTTTTGTTCCCTTGGTGAAGGTAGGCATGCCATTTATTGATCTATTAGTATTTAGTTTAAGGCTTGGTATTTCTACTTATGGTATATTTATGTTGATCATAAGAGTGATGGTATCTACTTCTATCTCTTATTTCTCAGTCACTACTTCATTATTCTCCTATTTCAATTTCTTATTTTCATCCTTGACTATTTTGAAAGATTCAAAAAACTTATTAAAAGCTTTTAATAAATCATAATAGTCATATTGATTTATCTCATCTTCAGTGGCCATCTAGTGAGGCATGCTTCTTCTTTATTATATGCTTCTGAGTTGAAGTCCACCTTAGACTTTAATTTAATCCCAAGTTTCTTGGAATGTTTTTTTCTCAAATCTCTTGAAATTTGTATAGCATGGAGCTTCTTTCTTCTTTCCTTTATCAATATCATTTTCTATGAGGGGGTAATATTTCTTCATATGTTCTGTCTTTTTACACTTGTTTGAGTTCACATAATCATCCTTTTCTTCCTTTCTTTTGTTGAAGCTCTTCATGTTATTTAGGTATCTTTTGAACTTCTTGACAAACAGAGCCATGCCATTGTTATCTTTGCTTTTTGATCATTTTGCTCTGAAAGCTAGATTCTTCGTCATTGCTACTTAAAAAGAGCTTTTCTTTGTGTTCTTATATACTTTAAAAGCCATGTGATTTCATAAGAGATCATCCATTTTCATATCATTAATATCATTTACTTCTTTTTATGGTTGTTACCTTCTGCTCCCTGTTGCTTATGGCCGAGTCAATTATCTTGGCTTCAAGTTCTCCCTTCATGAAATTTTTCCCTAGTGTCTTGAGGTGTTTCACAATCTTGATAAACTTTGTGTACATATTCTTAATGTTTTCTCATGATATCATCTCAAATCTTTGACATTCTCATGTTGGATGGCTATCTTTGAATTTTTGACTTTTTTAGTTCCTTTGTAGGTAACAAAAAGAGTTTGTTGAATTTCATGAGTTGTCGTAAATTGAGACACCCTATCATGTCCTTTTGTAGATAGATCAAGATATCATATATTAATTACTTTTGTTTTCTTCTAAAGTTTCTCCACGTGGACATCACTAGAATCTTTTTTATTTTCAACTAGCACAAGTTTGTTGAAAGGCTTTGAGGTGCATTCTATAACTTGTAGTCAATGGATTGCATGAAAATCGCCATCAAGTTTGCTCAATATGAATAACTATTTCCATCTAAGCATGGAGGCTTCGTGACTTAGAATCTTGTGGGTGGTTGATGTAGCTACTAGTCTCTATGACAATTTACGAACCCATTGTTACACCATTCCTACAAAAACCAATCTCGGATATCAAATGAAAGTGGATTTAGATATCACAAGAGTGTGTGTGCGAGGAAGGGTGTTGAATTGTGGACTCCAAAGACTTGTGTAGACTAAAATTAAATATAATTTATAAATGCACAGTTGATTTCTATGTGAAAATCCTACTGGGTGAAAAATACGACTTATAATCCTGTTCTAAGATTTCTCCCCCATTATTCGATGGAGTCACTAGCTTTACTTTATATCTTGCTACTCTCAAACAAGGTCTATCACAAAATCAAGTACAAGTCCTATCTCTTCTTTGAACACACTCACAAAAATATTTTACCTCAATAGGAATGAACCCACATACTAGGTACCAATGATAACGCTTATTGAAAATTCAAAAAATTAAAAGAGATTGACTATGTTATAAATAAATTTTAAATTAAGATGATGAAGTGAATTAACTTCACGTAATTGCAGAGTGGATTGCGCAGAATATCACAAGCAATTTCTATTGAGTTCTAGTGAAGATTGTATCACATCTTAGAGTGGTTTATTGATCTTGAAGATGAAGTAACAATTAGTGCTTAAAGTTAGGAAATCAATAAAATATAAAATAGAAGATTCAATATGCTTAAGAGAGTGTTGTATCAAGTATGTAATGTGTTATGTGAATGGATGGATTGGTCCTTCTTTCATAAGACATCACAAAGGGAAGTTAGTCGAGTTTGGATGCTCCTTTTGGCCAAGAGGCATGAGCCAACATTAAAATGCAACTTATACTTTTCAATAAGAACATATAACTCAATATCAATCATTTAAAATTTGTATTAATCGACTAGTTTGGTATTAATCAACTAGATGTAAGTGAAAAGTCGACCAGTATATCCAACGTCCCCTAACCTCCTGTCATCACCCACAAAAGATTGGATTGGCACTACAAAAAAAACGCGATTGGCGTGCACTGTCTGCCGTGCACTGGGCGAGTACAAGTGCTCGCTCAAAGCCTAGCGACCACTTAGGCTGCACAAGTGCTCGCCAACACCCATTTGAATCAGGAGGTGCGGTTAAGTCTTCGTAAATGGGCGAGCACTTTAATAGCACATATGCTCGCTCGGTTGTGCTCGCCAAGTTGAAATTAAAGGCGCGGTGGAACTGGCACGTGCCATTTTTGGGGAGAGCACCTAAAGAGCACTTACGTGCTCTCGCCCGCGCCCGTAAACAGAACGTCGGCCGTCCCCACCCCCTCATTCTTGCGCGAGTTAGGTTTGGTCTCATCCCCTCCAGCGACGAGAGCTCCGCCGGTAGCACGTCGAGGGCTTCCCTTTCGACCATTCAATCACACATACACCCCTCTTTAGGTATATCTTATCATCCTTTGTCTTTATTTTGCGTATTTCATACGATTTCATAGTTGTCGTAGTAGATTTAGGGTTTTGATATTTTTATTTTTTTGTTCTTAAATTCAGTCTCAGTAGTTGTTAATCTTTTTGCTTATACTTCCTATAGGTATTTAATATGTAGTTTTACTTAGATTTGAGTAAATTTTTGTCTAATATATATGAAATATTATAGGCATGTTAAGTGCTTGATTAAATGACACAGCAAGTAAAGTGCTTAAATAGTGATGTAGGTGAATGTTGGTATAGATGGGATGAGAGATACATTAGTTTAACACTAGGTTCATATATTAGGTTCATTGAAAAGTATCATAAGACTAGTTTAATAACATTAGGAATGTTGATATATAGAAGTACCATAACACTAGTTTCATAACATTAGGTTCACTGAAAGAGGTGATGTGAGATACAAATCCTTTGAGAACAAGAATTATTTAGTGAATGTAAAATTAGACATTCATTTAAGTTAAAATCATTGGTGCGTGATAATAATAACTATAAACAAAAATTTTGCTTCTGTGATAATTTATTATCACATTAAATTCTAGTTAATGTGGTTAAGTATATCACATTAACTTATAGTTAGGTTGATGATGAGTCTAAAACACTATCAATTAATTATTAGAAAATCACACAAAATCCTTCACACACAGTGCGTCCTTCCACACCGGGTGGTGTGTGGCCATGCACAACGGGATGCGTGTGCAACACATTGGAGGATTTGATCACCTCTAACTGTGTTATATTTTTTTATTTTTTCACAGCACTATTGGACTCACTTTGGGATGTTTATCCCAGACCAATGATCGTGGATTTTGATATTTGCAGGTTTGAATTTTTTTGCAGGTGCCCATCAACTCTTAGTGACCCAAGCACTGTATTAGGCACTAAATAGGATCACACTTATCCCTATCCCCATCATTAACCAACCAAATTTACGTAATTGCCGGACTAATATAAATGAATAAATATTTTAACATTATTTTATAGTCTCATTTGTAGCAAGTACAAATGTATGACGTAAAGTGATCTTAAAGTATTACATTTATATTAGCTTTTCTTAGTTCGGAGATCCCGGACTAAGGGGGTCCGTAAGGATTCAAACTTACTAAAAGGTGATCGCTGTCAAGCTCTTTATTTCTTACAGAAATTCGGTTCATAACCCCTTCCTCTTTGGTATACCAAATCAATCATAGTTTACTATCGAAATAATCATTAATATTATTATTTTGAAAGTTAATTGCGATTGATTTATGAGGTATACGAGAGAGGTGCAGGGTTATACTGCCGAATTTTCGTTAGAAATAAAGATGCTTGTGACAACGATCATCTTTTAGTAAGTTTGAATCCTTTTGGACATGCTCAAGTGGTAACCTAATTAATACACTTCTTTTCTCATCTTTTATCTCAATAATAGGATATGAATAGATATCCTCAATTTCCTAGATTTGACATTATAAGTTATTTAATTGAGGTTCATCAATATGACAATAGAGAGTGGATGTACAACCGTGTAGTAGATGGACGTATAACAGATGCCTTTCAAAGAGGTGTTCAGGAATTTATACAATTTGCTTACGCACAAGGTTCCCATACCGTGGATTCAGATGGAACTATCTTGTGTCCGTGTAAGAAATGTCGTCTAATGAGGAAGAGATCAAAAGATGAAACTCAGTTACATCTTTATAGAATGGGTTTCATGAAAGGATATCAGATTTGGTGGAGGCATGGTGAGGATTTCGAGGATAATATGAATGATGCGGAAGAAGCTGACAATAGTAATCCTTTTGCAGATATGTTTATGGACGTTGCAGGTCCAGAATTTAATGCTACTTTTTTAGATGAGGAAGAACCATATGGAGAGTCTGCAGAATTTTACGAGCTGTTGAAAAAAGCGGAAGAGCCATTGTGGTTGGGTTGCAAGACATATTCAAAACTTTCTGCGGTTTCGGATCTTCTATCGATGAAGATGGAGTATAATATGATCGTAATTTTGATGCAATGTTGAGGATTATCAAGAAAATGTTACCATAAGATGCATAATTACCTGATAATTATTACAAAATAAAAAAGATGATGCGGAAGATGGGTTTAGCGGAAGTTAAAATAGACTCATGCATAAATCACCATATTTTATATTACTGTGAACACCAACATTTACAACGGTGTCTTGAATGTAATGAGCCAAGATATTAGACAGGTTGTAAGAGTGGAACAAAAATATCGAGAAAGATTTTACGTTATTTCCCGTTGACTCCGAGATTGAAAAGACTATATTATTGCAAAGAAACGACGAAGTACATGACATGGCACGCAGAACATAAAGTTCATGAGTACATGGAGCATCCATCCGAGTCTGATTGTTGGAAAGTATTAATGTCAGCTTTTCCTACATTTAACGATGAAAAGAGGAATTGTGTTATAGGTTTATGTACTGACGGGTTTAATCCTCATGGAAGAAGTAAAGATTACTCTTGCTGGCCAGTAATGACAACACCATACAATCTACCCCCATGGTTATGTAATAAGCGTGCACATGGCGGGCACTAGGCGTGCACATAACAAGCATTTATGTGCACGCCAATCCTGCCTTTTTTTGTAGTGTGGTCAAATTCTTGACTTAACTAGAGTGCTTAGTTGATTGGACTAATGCATTAGTCGTCTGAAATGCAACAATGTTTTAAGTTGATTTTAATTTATGTTCTTTTATATGGATCGCATCACGATAGCTTTGAGAATCATCTTCTTCCATAGAACTTCTTTTAAACCATCTATTTGTGATTTGATCAAGACATCCTATATTGTATAAGCATTGCATAGACGTGTACCATCACTGCATGGACATGTATTAACATTGCATAAACATGCATCAACAATGCATAGATATTTGTTTTGCATCATTCTATTGTTCAGAGTCCATTCATGTATGTTCATTACATGTTTACATAAAAATTTTATAACACATATTTTTTTAATGACATGGTGTGGAAGGTTAGGGAAGGGAGGTAAAACGGTTGGAGGGGGCACTGCAGGGGCTAGGGGAGATGAGCAGTGTGTGAGGGGATTGAGATTTGGCTGGTCTTATGAGAGGAAGCCACGGGTTTGGAATAAGAAGGGGAAAAGAAGATCGTTGATGGAGGCAGGGTGGAGTGTGGGCAAAGCGGATGCTATGTGCTCTGATGTTGTGGAGGTAAGACCGTGGTTGCTTATCGGAAGACCAAGCTTCTTGAGTCTGCTTGATAGGAGTTTTGCGTAAAGCCTAGGCATGATGCCGCCTCGTAGGATGGCAAAAACTGACTATGTATGAAGTTGTTATCCTGGAATGTAAGAGGGTTGGGCCACCCTGAGAAACGGCTGGGGGTCAAGAAGCTGATTTTGGAAGCTCACACGGATATTGTGCTCTTGAAAGAAATGAAGGTTTCGAGGTCTAGGGGGGAGGGGTCGCGAGACCTGGGAGGTGGTTGACGAGCCGCAAAATCGGCCCTTTAAGAGTGCGTTTCTAGCACCTCAACATGTCGAAGCAGTCGGGCCGATTTTGGTCACCAAAAGATCACCTCATTTAAAGATATACGATAATAAATCAAAATGAGGTGATCGTGATTTATTTTACTTGGCAAGATACCAAGGTCGAACTCAGGGACACAAGCCTCTCTCGTATTAGTCGGATTTGAGTTTATTTAACTAAGTGTTGAAATAAAGCATATAGGTCAAATCGTGCAGACATGACAAGACAATGCATTAAAAATAAACATGCAATTTTTTTAAAATATTTTTTTTATCATGCAAGTAAATGAACATGCAAAGCGAACGATATGCCCAACATGATAGTCATTTAAGCCATAGAAAAAAAATGCGAGTTAAACTGAGTTAACATTAAGAAGCATTCTACACTCATTAAGCAAGTAGGCAGGGCAAACAAATAAAACAGGACACTTAGATGCTAAAATAATACACCACGGTTCATAGTGTCAAATATGAACTTAAAGCCAGCCATAATAAAGAGGATGAGAAGAGCTTCAAAATGAAACTGAAATCAACTCGATTGGAGCTATGTAGCTCAAGATATGCATAAAAAAAGACAGGGGCATAAATGCAAGAAAACATGAAAAAGATACCTACAAACAGGTCCTCGGAGGGACTAAAATGTAAATAGGTGAAATACTGGGACCTTCCCTGTAAAATGACCACTGTGCACGCACGGTGCACGTGGTAGGGACCTGCTTGCAATTTGGAGAAGACGGGGGGCTCCTCTGCAATTTGCCCAGAAGGCACGCGCCAGGCACGCGCCATCCAGGCTCGGAAGTCGGCTCGGGCTCGGCAGAGGTTCGGATGAAGCTTCGGCTAGGCTCAAGTGGTCCGAGGCTCGATGCAGGCTCGTGGAGGCTCGGAGCAACCGAACCTGGAGGTTCGATGGCTCAGGCTCGGGGGCGCTCTGGTGTCGACGCGTGGCCTGTTGGAGGCCGTTGGATCGGGATGATCCAAGGGCTACTGAAGGCGATGACGCGGCTCCATCTGGACCGTTGGATGGTCGCTGAGGGAGGACCATCCAACGGTCCCTGTGCTGTCTCCTCCAGCGTGGCTGGCGGCGGGATAAGAGCTCCGGTGAAGTAGCTCTTCCTCCGCCGCTCCATTATGGGCGCAGTGGGCCTCCCCCGAGCTCAAGGAAGAATCGTAGGAGAAGCTTGGAGCTCGAGGAAGATCCAGGAACTGTCGGCGTCGACCATCGGAGCTCGGAGTTTGCAGGCGGCTGCGACGAAGTATGCTCAGGCGAAGCTCCGGCCATTGACATATAGGATACCTGCAGAGTTAGAACACATAGCCGAAGCGAGGAGAAAGGTGTGTGCGTAGTGGCGGTGAAGCGGGAGCTCGTCGGAGGCGAAGAAGGTGGAGAGCTCGGAGCTCCTCCGCCGCGAGGGCGGAGGAGGTGGTTCGGAGGTGACTGAAGGTTTGGAGGGAGGAGACGGTGAGCGGAGCGATGCGTGATGAAGGGGGAAGTGTGGCGGAGCTGTTGAAGGTGTGAATGGAGAGCGAAAACGATCGGAGGATCCTAATTAAAGCAGAGAAAAGGAAGAAAAAGTCAAAGGAGGAAGAGGAAGCTTACCTGGAGATTGGCGGAGCGGGGCCTGTGCTTGAGCTCCGAGAGGAGCTCAGGGTCTTCGCAACATACTGGGCGGCCGTCCCAGCGAGCTCGGGCGGGCCTGAGGGCGCCGCAGCTCCGCCGTCGAAGGCGGAGGGTCTCACCAGGGGGCCTCGCCGTCTTCGCTCAATCCGGCCACCTCCCCCTGTCACTGGGAGGTGGCGGAGGGCTGGACGAGCCCCCATGTAAAGGCGGACGCCGGCGAAAGGTGGGAGGGGCAGGGTATTTGAAGGGCGGAGATGGCGGAAGTGATGGTGGAGACGAGAGTTTCAAGGAGGGAATGGAACGAGTGGAGAGAGCTCCGTGGGTGGAGGTGATGCTCGCGAGGGTGAGGGAAGAGTGGAGAAGGTCGTGGGGTAGTTGGCGCGTGGAGATGATGGCTGGTGAGGGCGAGAAAATGGGAAGGGGGCGAGGTCTGTGCGAGTGGAGATCGTGGGAGAGAGGAAGAGGCTGGAGGTTGACGATGATGCAGGGCCGTTGGATCTGGAGATCCAACGGCGAGGATGAAGGCACGCAGCGACGGCTATGATCAGATCCGAGGCGATGCGATCGATGGGGTCAGGCGCTGCCACGTGGCACGCTATGGAATCGGCGCTAACGGACGGTCACGATGCAACAGAGCGTGGATCGAATGGTTGAGGCGCGGTCTTCGAAGAGACGGCTGTGATGAGAGATTTAGAGCACGATCGAAGGGCTCTTCAGTCGACACGTGGCGCAAGAGAAGAGAGGCGGCAACGAGTGGCTGAGATTAAGGGCGGGGATGATCAAACGACTGAGGAAAAGGCGGGTACGTGGAGAAGCCTGGGCCGTTGGATCAGAGAAGGATCCAACGGCCAAGGAAGCAGGCGGCCGAAACAAGGAGGGCGGGGCCACGTGGTGCCTCCAGAATGGGCCACGTGGCCCAATCAGATTTATTCGAGGGAATTTTTGATTTTTGAGGGCTAAGATGGCTGAATTTGAGAAAACTCAAAACATGAAAGTTGTAGATCTTGACAAGATCTACAAGTTTCATGTTAACCAAAACTGAAAAAGAGATCAAACAAGGGCCTGAAATATTTTTGAGTGTATTTTTAAGTCTAAAAATACCATGAATTTTTGCTTTGTCATTTTTTTGTGGTTTTTAATTTATTTAGGACTCTGTTAATTATAAGACATTAACAGAGATTTATTGACAAACTTTTAAGCAAGGGGGTTAATTATAGGAAATAAAGATGATGAAACTGAGGTTCATCAGTGGTTTTATTTTTGACTTCGCTGAAGTCGAGGCCTGAGGAACGACTGATGGGCTTCTGTCTGGGTGGAGGCGAGATGACTTTGAGAAGCTGGCGGAGAGGAGATCCTTGTTCTCTCTATCTATGTGTCTGAAGATGAAATTGGATGAGGTCATATTTACCGTGACCAATGTGTACGGCCCCTACGGGTTCGGTTCCAGGTTCATTGGCTACAGACCTCTCGGAGGTTGGAGTAGGCCGAGGCGATGGCATATGGCTCATTGGAGGTGATCTAATGTGACCTTCTTTCCTACAGACATGCCAATGAGGGGAGGGGCGAGATGCGGGTTCCGAAGACTTCAGGAACTAGGTTCATGCCCTGGCTTTCATGATTGTTGATGCAGTAGGATGTGCATATGGTGAAATGTGAGGTCCATATCCCAGTTGGATATATTTCTTCTCTCTCCTGAGGAGGTGGAGCTTTTCCCTCTTTCTCAGGCATTGGCATTGCCGCGTGCTCATTCAGACCACATGCTGATTCTCTGATCATCTTACGAGGAGAAGCGACCCAGATCATTTTTCAGATTCGAACGTGCCTGGCTGCTGAAAGAAAGTTTCAGGGAGGAGGTGGTAGCACGCTGGAGGGGATGGCAGGTGGAGGGTTCGGCAGTATCGTGTCTGACAACCAAATTAGTGATACTGAAAAGTTCCTGCTTGATTTCGACCGTGGAGTGAGGGCTCGAAGGAGGGAGCGTAGGAGTCAAGCCCAACAGGGCATGGTCCAGCTGAGTGGGCTGGATGATGAGAGGGGCCTTGATCAGGATGAGGTGGTGGAATGGGAGAGGCTGCTAGATGTTCTACTTCTGGAGGACATGATGGGGGAAGTGGAATGGAAGCAAAGGTCTTGACAGAAATGGTTGCGGTAAGAGGACACAAACACGAGGTTCTTCCATTCGATGGCGTCTGGCAGAAGAAGGAGGAACTTTATACAAAGCCTTGAGGTGGGGGGAGAAAGGGTGGTGGTGGATGTTTTGCTGGGGCATGCTCTCAAGGAGCATTTTGTGCGGGTGTCGAGAAGAAAACATGGGGAGGGGTGGGGGTGGCGTGGTACCAAGGTGGAGACTCTTTCAGAGAAGCAGGCGCTGGGGCTTGAATCGCCTTTTGCTGAGGAATAGGTGAAAACTGCGGTGTGGGGTTTGAACGCGGACGAGGCCCCGGGTCCGGACGGTTTCCCGATGTTTTTTACAGGGAGTTTTGGGACCTGCTGAAGGGAGATGCATTGGCAGTGCTTAATGAGTTCAGAGTTGGCAATAGGAGCTTCGAGAAGGTTAATCAGACGCTGCTCTTTCTCCTTCCCAAGAAGGAATATCCGATAAGTGTGGAAGACTATAGACCGATTGCATTGTCTAATGTAATTTATCTAATCATTGCCAAGGTGCTAGCAAATAGGTTGAGACAGGTGCTTGATACGGTAATCCTACAGAATCAGACTACCTTTATCCCTAGCCAACAGATGGCTGACGAACTAGTTATGGCGTCGAAGATTTGCCTATAGTGGTGGTGGGAAAGCAAGAAGGGATTACTTTGGAAGATTTATTTTAAGAAAGAGTATAACTACGTGGACTGGAGTTTCTTGTGGGCATCTCTTCGACGCTGTGGTTTCACTGATCTTTGGAGAGACTGGATGAAGATGTGTGTCACGACCTCATCCTATGCCATTTTGGTAAACGGAAAGCCAGAAGGGGATTTTTTCTAGCTGCAGAGGGGTGTACATCAGGGATGCTTGCTAGCATTGATGCTCTTTGTTTTGATGATGGATGCTTTAGCAGTCATGTTCATGAGAGTAGTCAGTTAAGGGTGGTGCGAAGGTTTTCGCATGGGCTCCATTTCAGTTCTGCTGTTGCAATATGTAGATGACACAAAAGAGGCATAGAAGAAATGCACATAAGAACGAGGTAGCTGGTGGATATCTTCAATAATATCTCATGTCTCAAAATAAATAGAAGCAAGTAAGTGGTCATTCAATTTGGGATGGACGAGGTGGAGAGCGACACTAGGCGGCTTTATTGGGCTTCCCTTAGTGGCAGGCATGCTCAGAAAGGTGGAATGGTACATGGTATTCAGGAGGTTTGAGCAGAGATTGGCGGGATGGAAGGCAGTTACTCTATCGAATGGTGGGAAGTTGATTCGTTTGAAGCATGTGTTGTCCGCGATCCCTATCTTCTTCTTCTCAACACGGTTGATGCCGGCAGAGGTAATGATAAGAAGATTATTTTGGTCAGATGGGAAGCAGCATAGGGTGGGCATACATCAAGTAGGACATGAGATGCTCACGCAACAGAAATGCAAAGAAATCCTGGGAATTAGGGTTGTGAACTGTATGAATAAAGCGCTTCTGGTGAAGTGGGTGGTGCAGATTCATGGTAATAATGAGAGATTGGCCATTAAGCTATTACACACCATTTATGATGTTAAGGGCTCCCTGGAGGCAGGAAGAACATGGTTCGAGTCCTCCCTTTGGAGTGGTGTTCGGGACATCTTACCAATGTTGAGGCCAAGAATGATGCAAATTTGTGTGCCGGGGGGTCTTCCTATTCTGGCAGGACAACTGGACGGGAGAAGGGGTCCTATGTGATAGGTTCCCTAGGTTATTTGCTTTGATGGCAAACATGGGCTGCACTGTGACTGAGGCTAGCGGTTCTGGTTCATGGGTCCCTCAGTTTCTATCTGATCTCTCGGATCGGCAAATGGAGGACTTTGTTAGATTGCAGTCCGAGCTGCCCTCTCCTAGTTGTTTTTCTCAGGGAAGGGATCATTTTGTTTGGGAGGGGGACAGATTCTCGGTGAAAAAGGCATATGAAGTGTTCAGAGGAAGCCCAGAGGTTCTGGATCCTGACTTGAATCAAGATATGAAGATAATTTTGGCAAGCAAGACCCCATGCAGAGTGAAGATATTCCCGTGGTGCCTCGGAAGGGGTAGATTGTGTGACAAAGTTAGACGGGACAGGTTGTTTGAAATTCCGGATACCCAATGTGATAGATGTGGCGCACAATCGGAAGATGCATATCACTTGTTCTTTGCTTGATCCTTTTCGGAGCAGGTTTGGAAGGAGATAGAGGCGTCGTGGGTCTCTCACGGTGGAGCGGCAGATTTATGGGGGTCGGTAAGGTCGGTGGGAGCAACTCGACGGACGATTGTGCACTTCCATTTACAACGCTGTGGGCCATGTGGGGAAGAAGAAATGACTTAATTTTTAAAAATAAGAGGTTCTATTCGGAAAATGTAATTGCTTTTTGTCTTTCACTTTATCGACTCTGGTCCACAAGGTAATGCATCTACTTTTTCCCTTTTAATATAATATAAATATTTTGCGGTGTGTCTCAGCTTGGGACTTCACCCTCTTTTTCTTAAAATAATAATTTTTAATGACATAAAATGTTATTATTTAACCCATGAAAGGGCTTGGCGAACTGGCATTCTCAATCCTAAGGAGATTACCCTTCGTAGGAGCTAAACTAATCATAAGTATAATTCGAATCCTCAATTGTAGAAACACAAAACTCTAGTGAATGAAATGCTACTAAATATTTGTGTCAAAACCTCTTTAATATGTCTATAACTTTTAGAAGACAAATCCATCAAACCATTTTTATCTAATTCAAAGACATCTTCCTTAATCCTGACCACTCTAGGAACCATTTTTATCATAGTGAAATGGCAGACTAACTTATCTAATTCAAACTATAGTGAAAAAAACTAATTAGTAATGCCAACATAGATTTCCCCAAATGAAGTTTTTAAGACATAGTTGATGTATAAGGCATAGATATGATGTTTTACTTTTATGAAAGAAGAATGTATATCCATAATAGACTTTTTGTTAAGGCTTTGAATCTTTAATGACCTGTGTTTATTCTTCAAGTAGCCAGTTGAAAATTATGGTAATAGTTAATCTTTTTGATCTTGTAAAAGAATTGGATATTCTTGAACTTAATCATCTAGGCCATTTTCAAATATGATAGTCGTTTTGTAAAGTGATAAGATTGGTTAAATTATAAATGATCAAAAGTGACCACAACTTCGAGAATAAAGTACTCCACTTATTAGAAAGTTACTCCACCACCTTTCTTTTGTGGTTCAATTAATGGGCCCGAGATGGCTACCAAAGTAAACCCACATTAGTAGGACTCTTTATCATGTAATATAGGATGCAACCATCACATTTCTAAAAGTAGTTGAATGTCATGAAGCCTAATCCATTGGGACAATACACGCATCTAGGTTTAAACCTAGTGGGCTTAAAACCCACACCCCATCTCTTCTATGCTTTCAATAGTTTTGGCTAAACAAAATCGATTGACTAACTCGATTAAATGGCCGGGAAGGAGCATGTGATCGTAACCCTAATGAAAATTTAATTTATCATATTCCTTTTTGTTTTCTCCATCAGTGATTGCATAAATATACCAGGCTAGTTGTAGAGCGGTCCATTTAGGTATAAATCCAACAAGTTGTCAAGGCGAGTCTATTTCTAGAGCGGTCCATTTAGGTATAAATCCAACAAGTTGTCAAGGCGAGTCTATTTCGGCAACGCCTTGAGTTTAGGTCCAAGAGAGTAAAAATGGTATCAAATCTACACTGCCACTTATAGTCGGAAGGGCTATTTAAGAGGTGAATCCGCTTTTTCAAAGAAATGGGAGGAAAATGCTACCCGTAGTGTGCAACTGTTTCTATTATGGGGTATAAGTAATGGATCATAGCACAAAGAGCGCATTGCAAATATAGGTGAGGAGAATCGTAACACTCCAAATATAGTCCCACATTAAATACTCACAAAGTATGATAGTAGGTTGTAAGTGGTGGAGAAAACTACTTGATAACTAGGGCTTAAACATTTCAGTGGTTATCAACTGGTAAGTTGGGTCAGAACCTAGTAGGCTATTAGGACTACTCTTCCCTACAAGTGCTTGTGTTTAGATCCGGGATGCTCGAAATGGTATCACAATCACTTTTCCTCTGATAGTGGAAGGAGCTACCTGAGCGATGAAGACACCCCTACAAAGAGATGAGAGGAAAAGTTATTCATGACGTGCATATGCCACTATTATTAAGAACAAGTTATGCGTCATATTACAACACTCTAAAAATAGTTCCACTGGTGTTCTGGATTTTTGAATGAGGACATTTCCATTCCTCTTCTTCAATATGTTGATGATACAATTCTATTCCTAGGGGATGAACCGAAAAAGATTAGGCGGGCTTCGTTCATCATGGACATTTTTGGGATGATATATGGCCTACGAGTTAACAGAGACAAGTCGGTGGTGGTCCCTTTTGGGCTCTCGGAGATGGAGCAGCAGAACGTGTCTGAGATGTTGGGTTGCTCGTCGTCGTCTTTGCCGATTACATACTTGGGGCTTCCTCCTGTGGCGGGGAAGCCGAAGGTAGGGGACTGGAGGATTTTGTTGGAGAGGCAGGAAGCTAGGATGTCTGGTTGGAAGATGACTTTGCTCTCTAGGGGGGGGGAGGGTGGGGAAGCTGGTGCTATTGATGAAGGATATGAGATAATCCTCAAGCGCATCACGGAAGCGAGAGCGTCGTAGTCGAACTAGTTGTTCTATGCAGCGGAATTTAAAACTTTTTTTTCATGCGAAGAAACCATATGATCCAAGAACACTTCTCGAATCATTTCGTCTAAACCACAAACAAGTAATAGGATTACCTCTTGATGCGTGGTTGCGATCGAGTCTCTAAACGCAGAGACCTCCTGTCTCAAGTCCGATCCGACGGAGGAGACGCTTGCGAGCGCATGGATGAATCGCGTATTTCTCGTAATCCATGTTGATGATCCAAGCGGCGGATCTCCTGATCTCGACACACGAGATCCAACGTCTTCTTCACGAGCGAGGCACACCGAAGGAGACGGAGATCCACGAGCAAACGATCGAGCATCATAACGATGATGCTGCGACGATGGAGACTCCCTCTAGGGCATCCATGGTGGATGGCCATATGAGAGGGAGAGAGAGAGAGTAGGCGTGTAGAGAGAGGAAGAGGAAGAGAGACTTATGTTCTCTTTTGTGTGTAGAGAAGAGCAAAGGGGTGCCCTTCTATTTATAATATTTTGGGATCCATAGATCTCAATCCATGGACAACACAAATCCGATGGCTCTCATTGATTTGTGTTTCTTTTAATGGCTAAGATTTGTGTTGGTAAAAACCAACAACAATTACTTTAATTTGGATTAAATATATGAGATAAATCAACATATTTTAATTCTCAAATCAAATCACCAAATCATGGAGATAATGGAGATGGAAATCTCCCTTCCATATGGGAGAGGTGGACGGCCACCCTTTCCATATTGGAATTGGTGGCCGTCCCTACTCCTTAATTGGAGTAGGAGATTTCCAATGTAATCTTGGAAATCTCCAAGATTCCATGTATCTCCAATATTTACAACAACAATTGTTGTAAAATATTATACAAAATAATTCATAATTATTTTGTGAATACTGTAATCTTGCCATTGGAAAATTGTGAATCACATTCACAACCCAAAATAAAATGTGAATTACATTTTAATTTAATGTTCAATGTGAATCCAATTCACATTAACATTTAATCAACAATAAATTACAAATAGCTATCTCTTGTATATTATAAATCTCATTTATAACATATATGATATTTCTATCCACATTATTCAAAATCCATGATAATTAATCATCTTGGATCTTTATTCTCATGTGTCCAAATAATATGAATCACATTCACATTATTTACATCTTTGATAATCAAATCACATTTAATATCTAAGATAGCTCTCTTTATAATATGAATCGAATTCATATTAATCATGATAATTAAATCACATTTAAGTATCCAATTTCTCAATGCTCGGATACTTATATCAACAATGAAATTATCCTGAACTCTTTCAAGGATAATGCGCTTTCTCCACGAATATTTGGAGATAAGGACATGGCAATTGTATTATTCCATGTATATTGACTTGGATATTGAGATCACATCTCAAATATAGATCTTGGGCCTCCCATAGATGCTTGATTAAATCAAGACCGCAAATCTAATATTCTCATTGTATCTGAATTATATTCAGATCAATGTCCAACATTTGGACTAAGATTAGATTACTTCTCTACTGAGAGGAGTCACTAAAATCCAAACCCGTTTCATCACTCCCTAGGAATGAAAGCGTCATGGTTATACAACCGTTTATGATCACATCACCATCAAGTATTCCCAATACCTGTACATCCTGCATACTAGAAGACCTAGAATAATCCCTAGTATAAGATCAATTTTACACTGTCTACTTCAGGGATTTATCATTAAGTTTCTCATTTGACTATTGGGAGTTGGTATCGATTATATACTATCCAAAAGCATATATCACACCCAGGTGTTGATCATATACTTTCCAAAAGTATATATTAAACCTACAAATTCAGTCAAGCTTCCAAAGCGAGACGACCGTGCATGGAATTTGATTCTTCCTAATATCTCATGAGTGAGCTCATGTCTTCTGGTTCAGTGTTGACCCTGTATGATCCTTTTGAGAGATCGTATTACTTATATGCCCTTATATGCACACCAGCGTGCCGGTGTATAGACCTTGATTTGGTCATCAACCTATTGGTCTTCCAAATATACATACTCAGACATATAGTAACACATCTGTCTCCTGTCAGAGGATGCATGCCTATATCATGATAGCATACGACATAGGACTTTGGTTATCTCGATCTCGTTAAGTCAACTCTTTGACTTAACTAATCTGACACCTCCGAATGTCTATTCCCATGCAGAGGACCTGCATCAAGAGGTCGGTCAGATATCCGCCTAAATGAGAAAGGATTGCCATCTCCTACTCAGGCACCAGCCTCTATGATTCAATACTTGAATCAACAGCTGTATGATCATCAAGATGGCCATGGTACAAAACCCTAATTGTACTAAGGGACCTATTATGTAAATTATTTCTTCTTCATTTCAGATCAGGGAATGATATTCGCAATAACATTTATTGCATAATGGCTCGTAGTGGGCTCGCATGTCCAACAATCTCCCACTAGCCCAAAGCGCCATTAATGGGATTAATCATTTAAACCCACACTTATGTGACAATCACATGCTATTTAGAAAATATCTAGGTAAGCTGATCGGTCACTCTGTTCTCAAGAGACTACGCCAAGTTCTTTTATGACACTTGCATATCCCCTAGTAACAATGCTCACATCCAATGTGAATGTTGCATCTTATGCAACCAATACTCAATTTTGTTATAGTGTCCTTGATACTATAGCTCGATAATTATCATAACCACTATGCCCATAATCCTTACCAGAATACCTTTATTCCTAGAGATCTCTATCTCTTAAGGTATCTACAGTTAAGGCCCTTATAAATCACTATCTACAAGGTCTTAAACTTTTAAAGATAAGACTTTGAGATCACTATCTCTAAGTTTCATCATCTTTGAAGATATTGTTATTACTGCAATCAAATGTTTAATCATCATAGTAGGATCAGTAACCGTTTACTACTCACACTGCATGACAGACATCTGGCTTTTGTACACATCTAGCATACACCCGGATTCTTGAAACTGATGCACAAGGGCAAGCAGTTTTAGAATTCACATCCTCAACTCTTTGAGGTGCTATTCCTTTAGATAGGTCAGTACCATATCTTGAGGGAAAGAATCCTTTCTTGGAATTTTCCATGGAAATGTCCAAGGTATACCATTAGTGTGACTGTCCCAATACCCTCTTCTCTTTGCTTCTGAACAACTTCAGAACTAAGATCTACGAGGTATCCTTGAGATCATATCTCGAGGTATTGAACAATCAGATTATAAAACACTTATTATTATCATCATCCTTATATCATTCTAAATGATTAGAATATTATTTACATTTAGCATGATGAACACAATAGCACTCCCACTAAGCTTCACATGATTCATCAAGATTTTATCTGAAATCATAACATTTATAATTTCATCAAATCTTAGGTTCCAACTACAAGAAGCTTATTTGAGTCCAAAGATGGAGTTCTTTAGCTTGCACACCTTACTTTCCTCAACCATGAAGCCCCGGGGCTACTTCATATGAATATCCTCATAGAGGTATTCATAGAGGAATGCAATCTTGACTCACATCATGAAGATGTCATAGTCAAGTTGTGCAACTATAGTTAGCAATATTCTGATGGGTTAAAGTAAGGTCACTGGAGAGCAAGTCTCATCGAAAGAGATGTCTTCTCTTCGGTGTGTAGCACATGGCTACGAACTGTGCTTTGAAGGTCTCTACCTTCTCATCAGGTTTCTTCTTTCTCTTGAAGATCCATTTACACCATAATGGGTCTTACCCATATAGTCGGATCCTCGAGGGTCTACATACAACATTTATATATGAAGTCTACTTTAGACTTTATTGCTAACATCCATCTTTCCATGATATGATCTTCAGAAGCTTCATCACATGAAGTCAAATCATTGTCAGATTCAACTGACACATGGAATCCATCCTCAAACTTATTTGAAGAGGTATTAATGTTTCATCTTTAATTGTCTATTTAGTTTCCGATTTCAGGAGCCTCGTTATCTTTTCAAGATTAAATGAGTTCCTTTACTTCATTTTCATCTTGATTTCCAAGAGAGTTATCCTCCAAGAATCATATTCTCAGAGATGAGATCCTTTAAGAATCTCAAGGTCATAAAGTAGGTATCCAATTCCATCCTTTATTTTCCTAATGAAGTAGCATTCTCAAGTGTCAGATTCCAGCTTAATCACATGGAGTCTTATTAAGGATATATAATGTAGTCTCCACCACATATATATACCTGGAAACTAAGAGATAATTATGCTAAGATTAATCATTGATCAAATCATGTCACACATGATCAATTATATCTCCCTACAACTCTATTGAGTTAAGGTTCATTAGGAGGTTTGAGATAGGAATGATATTCACATCTCCATAAGGTATTCCTTGAATTCATCTAATAGGTACAAGGTACCTTGGTTATATCAAATTCATTTCATCTTCCTTCAAACTTTGGTTCTAAACCAAAATTGTGAAATCTTTGAACATTTTAAAGGTTTCTTAGTGAAGAGAATAAATCTCATATCACAAATAATCATCAATAGATATCACATATCCATAATGTGTATTATGATATAGATGATTCACATACATCAATATGTATGAGATCTTGAATACCTTGACATCTTTCACCATTCCAAGGAAGGGTGTATTGGACATTTTACTTTGAATACAATATTCATAAGTATGCAAGTTTTGAAATTTTAGACATTCTAAAGTTTCATCTCTTACTTGTCCATTGATCTCATCAATAGACATATGTCCAAAACATGATGCCAGATCATTATCAAATGACTTTATCCTCCTATTTATCTTTAAAGGTTTATTTTTCAGTATTAGAAATCTTAATGAACCATTCATTAATTTTCTAATTTAGCGGAGTCCACTAGATGCTAGATTACCATCTGAAATATATCCATCATAACTCTCTATGATAGGTTTATTCCAGAATTCAGGTTTATTTCCAACATTTAGAAATAAACTATGAGTGTATTCTAATATCCAGGTCTCAGAGACATTCTTTAAGACCAAGGGCTCCCACTGAAAATATGAAGTCTATTGATCCAATGGAAATTGTTGCAACAATTGCATCACTTCCAACATGGATGATCATTAAACTTTAAGATCAAATTTCTAAAATTCTATACATATGCAACCAATTGCAAGTGTCATTAGAAGATTGAGATATAATTATTAGACTTTATCTTATCAAATAAGTAAGTCAATTTCAATGATTATATGTAGATTATTCTGATGTACTATCCGATTCCTTCTTTAAGGATTCTAGATAGATTTGATAGTCATACTATCAACACATCAACTTATTGCAGTATTGGCATTCATCCAATTCTTTGGATGTCATTTGGAAGTCACAGAAGTACAGTCAACTCTTTGACTATGCTTCTTACTTGGGTCCAACCCATGCTTCCACTGCGCTCCCTTTATCTATAAGCAACCATTGCTCAAAACAAAGGATCATGCTTCATTCAATTCATACAATATGAATTTTATGAAGCTTCATGAATGACTAGAGTATAGATAGTAGAATGATGACACTCATCGTATCTACATCCATTTAAACTCTTGAAACTTAGGTTTAGGTAGATACTCAAACAATTTGAATACATCATCTCCTATAGAGCCACCATTCTACATAATGCAGAGAACCATGTCATTCATGATTATATGTCGAGAGCACATATGTATGCCATAACATCTTCTTAGATTTTATAAGGATTATTTGATAATTACGATCATTATCAACATGTCACTTCAAAAGTACATTCGATGAGATCAAGACTTTTAGAGACATACAAACCCTAGGGTTTTAGTCCTATTGTCTATGTAATTATCATTCCTCATCATTATGAGGAAACTTGCACATTGCAACCACATACATTATGTGTCCAATTACAAGTACAATGTCTGGATCATGGGTCCAATCCATGATATTCTACTGGTTATTATTGAGTATAACATTGAGTGGGATTAAAGAAGGATTATCTGAAATAAGAAGTTTTGCATAAATATAAATATATATTTTACTTTGATTTAGGAATTTTCATATCAAAGTTGTCTTGACTTGTAAACATTGAAAGTTCATTCCCTTAGTCACTTTCAATATAAGAGATATACTTACCATTATATCTCAGCAAGTTCTGGGATCTCCTTCCTTATCTTTGTTACATCCCAATAATATGAGAATCTGTAACTCAGATAAAAAGAAGCGAGAACACATTCCGCCTTGCAAGTCCAACTTGCATTCCCAATTCGGTCTTTAACACCCCGGGCCCACCACCCCTAAGGTGATGTTGACCCGTCACTAATTAAACAAACTGTCAATAGGAATAGTACTTGCTATGCACAATCCAATATCACCCCAATAATATGAGGATCCGATATTGGGGTCACCATGCATACGACCTTACTCTTTCGAGAAGAAAAGAGCCCGATCCAGATATGCTTGCATATAGGAGCTGTCACTTCAGACAGGCATCTCCTACATACAATCCCCGGCGACGGAACCCTTCGTCTTGACGGGAGACCATGGATGTCACTTATGTGATCCTCCATATCATATTCAAATTCTAATTAATTATCATGAATCATATTCACATAATTAATTCTTACAAGGGAAATAACACATCTATTATAATAGAGTGTTTTTAATTGGATATAATTAACTTAATCACATTAAATTAATTATCAATCCAATTCCATCAACAAACTTGATTTTACTTGAATATATGGTATTATCTCAAAGTACGTATTAATTCGAATTTTAATAATTAGAAAATACATCATGATCTCTCAGGCATCATTCGTTCCCTACCCGCTGTCATGGTCAGTACCAGCGGGAGTGGGACAGACCGCAACCGGTGCGGCCCGCTACCCCAGCGATCCCCGACTAGACACCATATCCGCCTCGGGAAAAAATAATGCCGAGTCAATCACTTTGTACTTGAGATGATCATCGGTTCTTCAACCGAAATTATACCATATAATAATAATAATCAAAACATTTTTGATTATAAGGAAATTTGCTAGACAAATTCCCAATCCTATTCAAGCAAGGAGTTTGATGATTGTGTTTCCAATTATGATCTAGATCAAATCTAATCAAGTTATTGGTTTTAGGCCAAGTAAATTAAAGAAATAATCATCATTAAATATTTCTCAAATATTTTCCATACATGAAATTAATAATTAATTTCACTAATTGACAATCACATAGTTTCTGATTAGGAATGTAATTTCAGCAGTGACCCCTACTTACTAAAATTAACATTCTCAATAAATTTAAATCTAAATTAGACAAAATCAATTTTCAAAGATTTCTAATTTTATTTAAGACAGAACCTAAGTGATATTTTACGCATTTCGAGACATATCAAAATAGTAATTAACTCATTAATTATGTTAAGATTCGCAGTCCCGCAACAGTGAATACATGTTCATTAAAACAACCATATCTCGAGCAAACGGAATCCAAATTACGTAAACTCAGATCCTATGGGTTCCTTATTTAATGGGGAACAAAATCCGAGTTTTATTTTTGTGTTTAAACAATTTAAACAGGACCGAAAATAATCACTAAACAGAGATGCGGAAATGAAATGCGATAAAATCTTTCGCAACTCTAACGAACCCAAGTCACCTTCGGTTTTATGGATCGTATCCAAAACCTTTGACCTGAGGCTCTGATACCACTTAAAGGATATGAGATAATCCTCAAGCGCATAACGGAAGCGTGAGCGTCGTATCGAATACGACAAAGAACGATTAGTCGAACTAGTTGTTCTATGCAGCGGAATTTAAATTTTTTTCATGCGAGGAAACCACATAATCCAAGAACACTTCTCAAATCATTTTGTCTAAACCACAAACACGTAAAAGGATTACCTCTTGATGCGTGGTTGTGATCGAGTCTCTAAACGAAGAGACCTCCTGTCTCAAGTCCGATCCGACGGAGGAGACGCTTGCGAGCGCGGGGATGGATCGCGTGCTTCTCGCAATCCATGTTGATGATCCAAGCGGCGGATCTCCTGATCTCAACACACGAGATACGACGTCTTCTTCACGAGTGAGGCGCACAGAAGGAGACGGAGATCCACGAGAAAACGATCGGGCAACATAACGACGACGCTGTGGCGATGGAGATTCCCTCTAGGGCATCCATGGTGGACGGCCATATGAGAGGAAGAGGGAGAGAGAGTAGGCGTGTAGAGAGAGGAAGAGAAAGGGAGACTTATGTTCTCTTTTGTGTGTAGAGAAGAGCAAAGGGGTGCCCTTCTATTTATAATATTTTGGGATCCATGGATCTCAATCCTTAGGCAATACAAATCCAATGGCTCTCATTGATTTGTATTTCTTTTAATGGATAAGATTTGTGTGGGTAAAAACCAACAACAATTAATTTAATTTAGATTAAATATATGATGATAAATCAAATCACCAAATCATGGAGATAATGGAGATGGAAATCTCCCTTCCATATGGGAGAGGTGGACGGCCACCCTTTCCATATTGGAATTGGTGGCCGTCCCTACTCCTTAATTGGATTAGGAGATTTCCAATGTAATCTTGGAAATCTCCAAGATTCCATGTATCTCCAATATTTACAACAACAATTATTGTAAAATATTCTAAATAATTCATAATTATTTTGTGAATATTGTAATCTTGCCATTGAAAAATTGTGAATTACATTCACAACCCAAAATAAAATGTGAATTACATTTTTAATTTAATGTTCAATGTGAATCCAATTCACATTAACATTTAATCAACAAATGTAAATTACAAATAGCTCTCTTATATATTAGAAATCTCATTTATAATATTTATGATATTTCTATCCACATTATTCAATATCCATGATAACTAAATCACATTTAATCATCTTGGATCTCTATTCTCATGTGCCTAAATAATATGAATCACATTGACATTATTTACATCTTTGATAATCAAATCACATTTAATTATCTAAGATAACTCTCTTTATAATATGAATCAAATTCATATTAATCATGATAATTAAATCACATTTAATTATCCAATTTCTCAATGCTCGGATACTTATATCAACAATGAAATTATCCTGAACTCTTTCAAGGATAATGCGCTTTCTCCGCGAATACTTGGAGATACGGACAGGACGATTGTATTGTTCTACGTATAGTGACTTGGATATTGAGATCACATCTCAAATCCAGATCTCGAGCCTCCCATAGATGCTTGATTAAATCAAGACCGCAAATCTAATCTTCTCATTGTATCTGAATCACATTCAGATCAATGTCCAACATTTGGACTAAGATTCGATTACTTCTCTACTGAGAGGAGTCACTAAAATTCAGACCCGTTTCATCGCTCCCTAGGAATGGAAGCGTCATGGTTATACAACTATTTATGATCACATCACCCTCGGGTATTCCCAATACCTGTACATCCTGCATACTGGAAGACCTAGAATAATCCTGAAGTATAAGATCAATTTTACACTGTCTACTTTAGGGATTTATCATTAAGTTTCTCGTTTGACTATTGGGAGTCGGTATTGATCATATACTTTCCAAAAGCATATATCATACCTAGGTGTTGATTATATACTTTCCAAAAGTATATATTAAACCTACAAATTCAGTCAAGCTTCCAAAGCGAGACGACCGTGTACGGAATTTGATTCTTCCCAATATCTCATGAGTGAGCTCATGTCTTCTGGTTCAGTGTTGAACCTGTATGATCCCTTTGAGAGATTGTATTACTCATATGCCCTTATATGCACACCAGCGTGCCGGTGTATAGACCTTGATTAGGTGATCAATCTATTGGTCTGCCAAATGTACATACTCAGACATATAATAACACATCTGTCTCCGGTCAGAGGATGCGTGCCTATATCATGACAGCATACGACATAGGACTTTGGTTATCCCGATCTTGTTAAGTCAACTCTTTGACCTAACTAATCTGATACCTCTGTATCTCTATTCCCATGCAGAGGACCTGCATCAAGAGGTCAGTCAGATAGCAGCCTAAATGAGAAAGGATTGCCATCTCCTACTTAGGTTGGAGATCATCTCTCAACAATCATTTGACGGTGCTTGATGAGTTCTCAATCTAACTCTTTAGATATTCATCCAAGCACCAGTCTCTATGATTCAATACTTGAATCAACAGCTGTATGACCATCAAGATGGCCATGGTACATAACCCTAATTGTACTAAGGGACCTATTATGCAAATTATTTATTCTTCATTTCAGATCAGGGAATGATATTTGCAATAACATTTATTGCATAATGGCTCGCTGTGGGCTCGCATGTCCAACAATTGAAGCATGTTCTCTCGTAATCCCCATCTTCTTCTGCTCCACGAGATCGATACCTGTAGGGGCTCGAAATAAGATCGAGGCATTGATGAGAAGATTCTTTTGGGCAGACGGTTGACAGAGTAAGAAAGTTATTCACCTTGTGGATTGGGCCAAGATGACTAGCTCAAAAAAGAAGGGTGGCTTGGGGGTGTTACGTATGGGGGAGATGAATAAGGCCTTTATGACAAAATGGGTGGTCCGACTTCGGGGTAAGTCAGAGGACTTGGTTTGACACTTGATTAGTAATATTTATGGGGTGAATTTATCATTGGAGGTTACTCCTGGACAGTTTCCGTCGTCGCTGTGGAAGGGGACTACTGCGGTGATGCTAGAGATTTCGTCCAAGCTATGGCCAATGCTTGGGGACGGTGCGGGATTTTATTTCTGGTTGGATGACTGAGTGGGGGATGGTCTTTTGGGTGAGAGGTACCCGCACCTGTTTAGATTGGCGGGCGACAGCATGATCATGGTTCGATAGGTCTGGGACAATGGGACATGGTCTCTGATTTTCACCTCGACTCTTTCAGATCAGAGGGTGGAGGATTTATTAGCGCTTCAGATGGAGTTGTTGTAGAGCACGGGGCCGTCCACATGGAGAGACCATTTGGAATGGGGAGATGGAAAATTTTCAATTAGAAAAGCATATCATTTTTTGGTGGATGATGGGGTGGTGGAGTTGGACGAGATGCGGATTCCCACAAAAATGATTTGGAGGAGTAAGGTACCGAATCGGATTAAGATTTTCCTTTAGCTGTTTAGGCTAGGGATGATTCCCTCAAAGGGCCTTCGGGGACTTCTGTTGGGCGTGGAGGACGTCTCTTGCGATCGTTGCGGTGCGACAATGGAGGATGCAGACCACTTGTTCTTTGCTTGTCGGTATTCGATGGAGGTGTGAGATAGGGCCAATGTGGAATGGTTGGAGAGCTGGGACTGTGACGCGTTCTGGAGGAGCATGAGATCGGTTTGCAGTGTTGGCCAGGAAGGTAACTCTTTTCCTTTTGCTGTGGTTTGGTCCATCTGGCGTGCTAGGAATGAGCTTATATTTAGGGGGGGCAAAGGTTCTACTATGATAATATGATTGAGCATTGTAGGGCGTTGTGTTCCTCATGACAAGTATAACATGATGTAATAACTTTCTTGTGTTATATTTATATATTTATATATACTATGAGGTGGTTCCCTGCTTGGGAGGCCACTCTTTTTACTCTAAAAAAATAGCTCCACATTTTAAAAATCTGAGGGCCTGCTATAAGTGGTGGGAATTACTATTTGCCAACTTGAGATTAAACATTTTGATTGGTTATGAACGTGTTCATTTGGCCTGAATCCAACAGTTTGTCAGGGTTAGTTTTCCCTAAATAATGGCTCGGGTTTAGGCTGAATACGTTAAAATTAATATCAGAGACAACCACCACTATCATTGGAAATAAGTGAGAAACAATATCGCAATGAAGGCGTTGCGAATAGATAGAAAAGATTGTAACACCTCAAAGTGTGTATCACATCTATTATTCAAGAAGTGTAAAAGTGAGTTATAGGTGGTGAGTAATACTACTTTACAACTTTGACTTTATCATTTTTGGCGGTTATCAAAGTAAGTGTAAGGTCCAATCTTCCCTAGCAATTACTTGGATTGAGGTTCAGGCCGCTATAGTTAATGGTCGATGCATACAGAAGACATGATAGAGTGTACCTATCACATTCTTGGAACTTGATTGAAATGGAAAGCCATTTGTTCCCCAGAAAATCCTTGAGAATCTAAAAGAAGAAATAAACATCGCTTCATCCATGCGTAAATATCATATACTGTATAATTACTGTTCAGAATCTAACTAATCAAATAAAACGGGCCGAACCCTATACCTACATTCTTCTTAATCCCGACTGACAAACTATTTGCAAGGCGATAATCTATTCTATAATTTGGTATTAGATTCTCGTGGTTTAAAAGGAGCAGCAGGAAGTGCGAGACCGTCTCCAACAGTATATTCCCTGCCTTGGTGCAAAAAGCACGAACATGAACATGGGTTGAAACTTTTATATCAGAGCGATGGCGTCTGCGTTAGAAAAATCTTAAAGTGGCGGATTCCAAAGCTGGAATCTGCATTATCTTCCTCGATCCATATTGCGAATCCGACGTGCGCTGCTCAAGTTGATCTGCGGAATCTGGAACTTCCTAGGGACATGGTGGACCTCTTGATTCTTCCGAGGGCTGTAGTAAGAATGCTGAAGGGTTTCGGTCGTCACCCCAATGTGCGAGGAGCCTAAGAGATGCCATGACGTTTAAGGACACTGGTCACGGAATATAATCTTCGATTTGCTCGTAAAAATGCATGCATTTTCCTGCAAAATATTAGGAATTATGCCCCCACTTTAAACATCCTCTTGTCGCCAATCATCAGAAGAGAGTGAGAGAGAAGAAAGGTACTCGATGATTCCATCATCAATGGTATACGTCCAAGGGAGATGGTCACATACATACAAACATGCATGCATACCTCTCGACTTCCTCCACTCCTGCTCCTCAGAGGGGTCAGGTACCCACGAGACCACTTCACCTTTCCAGACTCACATTAGTCGTCTACCTATTCCATGCACCTGAGAATGATTCTCGGCTTATTAGTTTCTTACAAAGTTTGCCACGATCTTCTGCCTCAAAGGAGAGGGTCACAGTCCAAGAATAGCTGACTCAGAACTTTCCTCCACCCTGCACTTGCTCAACTCTTCCCCAAGCAGTCACTTCTTGCCCCCCATCAGTTTCAATGAGCACATAATCAATTAGCAAAGTTATAAGCTTGTGATTTTGACTATCAGATTTTCATCCAACGATCTCAATGAAAATCGATTTTTTTGTCATCAATGATTTTGTAAATATGAATCTATTCGTTTTACTTTTTACTCTTTAATTGATTGTCAATAAAATATTCCTATATTTTCTAATATTAAAAAGAAAGTGAATCAAGCTACAAGGGTGGATTGCCCTTTTTATTAAATCAAGAACTCACAAATAGAAGACCATTCCATCCTCCATTCCCATGTGCGACTATTATCTTCATCACACAGAGGATTCATGTGTGTCATCAACTCCATCGTAGCCATCATCTATTTCAACCTCGTGGAGATATCATATCCATCATAGGCATCTTTTTTTTGGAAAAGCCATCATCTTCAATGGAGTGTCCATGGAGCGGGTACCCGTCCCATTTGATCGTGACCCGCCCCGCCCCGTTGGTATTGGGTCACGGGTCGACCCGCCCCATTCCAACGGGTGCCCAATTGCATCGGGTACCCGGTTAATGCCAATAGATGTTGCCTACCCACGGGTACCCGCGGGGATAAAGAGAGATACTTCAAGTGAAAGGTGACATATATTAAAATGCAAACGATATATCTAACTATGTATATTTATATCTATATCATATTCATAATGATAATGCCGGATACGAAAATTTAAATGGTACAGATTGCGTTCAGATAGGGATATATAAAAATAAATAAATAAATTAACGAGGATATACAAAACTATGCATATATTGTAAACCATATGAATACATGCAATTGGAAGGAATACTATCGAATACGGATCTAATAATGACAAATTTATGTAGGTTCATCGTAATAATGAATCAAATACGGATAAACGAGATGTAAATATATATAATCTGATGACAACATGACATACAATACATAAGTGTATATTCCTATTAGTAAATGGTTATCATCGCAATTGGTTATCGCGATGTGTGTGCTCACGCTCTTATGTGCGTGCGCATGGGCATGGGTGCATGCGTGTGCACGTGGGCATGTTCGTTTGCATGGACACAGGCGCGGATGCGCGTGTGGGTGGGTTGCGTGCGTGCGCGTACAAGAGTGCATGTGGGATACAATTCGTATTCAATTGTATTTATTATCATCATGTTTGGACGCTAGGATGTATGCATATCGATTTAGATCGTATCCGATTCGTTATCTTATATGTTAATTCAAATTTTGACATATATATATATTTCGATCTCAAAATAGATACATATATGAGCCCTCCCATACATATAACTTTAATCTTATCTATACAATTTTGATTCTATTATTTTTTCTATCTAATTTGCATCCATTTCATACCGGTATCATTTTTAATGATTCGGCAATATATTTTTCATATTCGCCGATATTTGTATCCGCATCCATTTCTATATTTTTAAAATAAATAAGAATAATGTAACATCTATATTGGTATTTGTATCTAACCATTTGCTTTTTTTGAATTAATTGATAGTGGAAACTTCCAACTAGATACCCATCGGGTTTTTATATGGGGAACGGGTCATGACATTGTGGGTACCCGACCCATCATTTTCAAATAGGTATCCGGAGGTGTAGGGTCAAAATAAACAGGTTGGTTGGGTACCCATTGACCCGGATATTTTTGAACACCCCTAATCTTCATCGTCGAGAAGTCACGACTATCACTCTCAAGCCCACATCACCATCGCAGCCCTCCTCCTACATATGTTTGTCACATCCCCATGCATTAAAAGATTTATTGATATATTATTATAAAAAATAAACAAATGATTTATTGATATTCCCATGCATTCATCAGCATACTTCCTACAAGGCATCAAATTTCAAAAGTCTCAATGACAATATCAATGGTGGAAAAACCAGAAGACAGACTAGAGTTGTAAAGTGTGAAACAAGTTGTAAATCACTTTCTCCAAGTAGTAAAAATCAAACATGAATTGAAAAAAAAGCCAAGCTTTGCCTCTCTAATGCAGAGTTGTAAGAAATAAACAAAGAGTTTTAAGAAGTAAAGATAAAGTTGTAGAAAGTAAAATAATATAGTTGTAAAAAAATTAAAATGAAGTTATAAATCGTTCATTGCAAGTTCTACAGTTATACCACAAAGTTGTAACAAAACTTCAGGCTCTGTCCCCTAGCACATGATTATAGAAAATAAATATGTGGTTGTAAAAAAATGAACACAAGGTTATAAACAATATAAAACGAAGTTGTAAAATAAAAGGAGTTGTAAAAGATAATATAAAAGTCATAATATATAAACTTGAAGGTCTAAAATGCATATAAAGAATTAAAATAAATAATTCCTGCTTATATAATCATTATCTTCGTAAGAAAAGTACAGTTTATCTTTTTGAAACGTGTAAACATGGAAATAAATTGAAGTACTATTTTTGTTGTAGTAAATGATGATGACGGTTGACCGCTGAGCCCACTCTAGCCTCACAAATCAAATTGAAAGGCCGCATGTAGACACAAAAATATAGATATGCATATTGTTAGACATATGAACACATGATGAGCCACTATGTGATGAATAGCCAATCATCTACATTTATTCTTCCATTTTGTATTTAAATCCCTATCAAAATACCTAAAAATATCAATAACTTGTGCAAATTAACATCCTTTATTCATCTGTATATAATACATAAACACCTTTATTTAAATTCAAAATAAAAGAATAAAGAAAAAGAAATAAAATAAATTAAGTATCAAAGATAATGAATAACCTTAAACCCTCAAAACAAGTTAATATTGGCTTAGTCGAACATGAATAATGTACAAGGAGATAAGAGCCATTATAATGTATAGGAAACCCTAGTTTTTGCAACAAAAATAGCCATTTGCATTATTTTATTCTTAATTTTACACACTCTAAATAATAAATTGTTTGATAGGAAACTTGTACATATTAATATATAAAAAATTTTAAAAAACAATTTTGAATAAAAATAATGCACAGTGCAAATGGGACACACCGATGAAAACGTCATAAATCGGACTTCGTGGATCAATATCTTCTGCATATGAACTCAAAATTCACCTCTATTGTATTTAAAATTAAATTATCTATCTAATGAAGGTAGTTTCATCAAAAACTGAAGTTAAGATACAAAATCTGGCTCTCTGAGGTACTAGTGTACTATGTATTTGTATAAAATATTCATATATTTTATTCTTTACATATTTACTCTTCTTATATTTTAAATAATTGTAAATATTATTTAAAATAAGTTAAAAATATAAACATAAAATAAAACTATTACATACATTGAAATAAAATACATTAGAATGTAGGTGTACTATACCTCTAATGTATATACATACAATTATTTATGTACATAAATAAAATCATAAAATGAAATAAAAATATGTAAATATGTATTTAATTATATTAGAAATATATATAATATATGTAAATGTGCTATGATGTATTAAAAATGAAAAATAAAATAAAAATAAAAATAAAAATAAAAGATATAAACCATAGGTAAATATACTTATATACACACTTATAAAAATTAACATATAATGCATTAAGTTTTAAAAATAAATAAAAATCATGATAAATTAACTTGATAAATAAGGAATATTTTTCATGTTTTGAGTTTTAATTAATAAAATCATTTAGTATTTATTATTGAATTAATAAGGGATTTAATCCCTATTTTTGTCATGATCTGGTCCTACGAGGACAAATCAAGAGTGCCCGACTGTTCACAACTCGATCAACAACCCCTCTTGCATGGCCTCTCTCTGAATTATGTCAAAAAGTCATGATAGATCTGTTTTCTCCAATTTTTCTACTCTTCCTCCTCACCTCCATCTTCCTCGATACCATCGCCATCCTTTAACCACCTCAACCCTCTTAGCCGCCCATGTCCTAAACTCCACCAACCACCATCGCTCCACACATCATCTCCTTCCCAAGTCAGCCAACCACAATTTCTATAAATAAACAACCTCACCATTCTTCACCTTTTTTGAACCTCTTCTAGCCTCCTGTAACCCCAATACAAGTGCAAGAGAGTGAACTGGTTGTAGATGCTTCACCGCCCTAGTTGTGACGTGGATAAAGTTGGCCGGGAAGAGTTGATCCAACCATCATCGGAGAGTAGCTCCAATGAGGTTCCCATCTGCTCCAGGTAACCCTTATCAAGCTATTTTACATAGATTTGTTCATCGTATTCTGTTCCTTAGAATAGCAGTAGCGTTAGATTCCCATTTCTAACATTAAATTAGATTTAAATTCCAATTCATAGTTCACCAGAGCTTAGATCTTTGACCACTATTCTAGTGTTATCGACCAGCATCTCGACCCCCGAAACATCTCATCATCTTGCCACTTCATTTATCCACACTGATCATGCCCTTGCTCAACCCAATCTCATTCAGATCGTTGAATCAAAGCTCCATCCTCTGTCGTTCGCTAGCTCTTTGCCCACCTCCATTTCTTGCATTCATCTTCAATTTATGGGTTGATGAGAAAGCCCTTGATCCCTTTAGTGGTTTTTGTGCAGTAAAAAGCCACAAAAGCCCACATGGGAAGGAGAATCAATTGAAAAATTGACTCCCAGGTGGCCGAACACTAATCGGCCTTCATGCCTCTTCACAATGAGGCATGTACTTGTTTGAGATCTCTTGCAGTGCATCGAGGACCCATGAAGCTGATGGGCCATCAACAAGGAAGAAGAGGGCCAGAGACACTAGGATTCTACGATCGAAGGTGGATAGGGAAGAAGTTCTTCCATGTTCTTCCATCTGTCTTCTACGTTGTCAGATGCAAGCTTCGGCGCAGATATAAGATGGACTATCAAATTTAAATGAAGCATTGCTCTTCCCTTACCATCAAGATTTAAGTGAAGCTACATGGCCACTCACCAACCGTTAGATCGCACTACACACAACTCTTATGCAAACCTCTTTGGGTAATTACATCCAACCCTTGCCACCTTTTGTATTCTACAACTAGTCCTCCCAATACTAAATTGAGTGTAATATATTTTGGAAAAGATGCACATAGGATCCTAAACTTTCTAGAAATCACAGTGGGTTCTTCCGCCTCACGTGTAGCGACTCGTGAGGCACTGTAAAAATTGCTTGTATGCCCTTAAGTTTCCGAGACCTGTTATTAAATGCATTTATAGATTATTTAAACTACAATTAGGTCCCTCTATTTGTGGCCTTTTATTTTGTGAATATTTATCACATGACATTTTTTTATTGATCAGAAAATTGTAAGAAAATCAATATAGATGCATCTTGTGATGCTTCTCCTTGCATATTTTTTGTTTGGAGTTTTAGAAAATTCTTTTATTTATTAAAAATACCAAAAAGATGCATTTTCGTCCTGTTTAACATGAAAACCCATAAAAATTAGAAAATCTTTTCTAAAAATTACCAAAAAATTATATTATATATTTTATATTTTACTACATATCCAAAAATTCCTAAAAAATACAAAATATAAAACTTAAAAATTATAGAACCCTAAAAGCATTAGTAAAATTATCAAAAATTATCTAAAAATTTAAATTTATATCTTTCGCTTTTTGAATTATGTACATTATATGTTGAAAATAATTTTAGGTTGATTTTGGACTTCTTTATATTTATTAAACCTGAAACAAATTTGGGTATTTAATATGTGTACTATTTGGTATATTTTTCAAATTTACAAACGCATGAAAATTAGAAAATTCTATAAAGATCACTAAAAAAGAGAAAAAAAACAATAAAAAATTTTATTTTCTATATTTTAAGTATAGTTTGACTTAATTAAAAATATAATGGCATATCTTATATATATTATATTGCTTATAATAATTATAATATATATTATTTTATGTTATTATATATCCTATATTAAAATTCAGAAAGAAATTAAATATTTGCATGGGTAAAAAGAAAATATGTAATTAAAAATTAAAAGTGTAAAAAATATACAAAATAATTAAAAATCCATAAAAATTGATTATAATTTAAAGCCCAAATAAAAAAAGAAAAGCAAAAAAATAGAAAAATAATTATTTTTAACATACACCCATTTGCTCCCAGTGTTCGACCTCTATAGTACTTACACCTATACACATATATTGTAGAATTATAATATTTTTTTTAACTCACATTCATATTTACTGATTCATTTATCATATCGTGGGTTAGTTATTTCTTAATCGTTAGTTATTCAACACAACGATTATTGTTCCAGCCATGTTAAGAACTCTAAATCAGATTTTCGATTAAGCAAATTGTTTCATTACTAGGGAGCAAGATAGTGTAGCTTGTATATAAATGTTTATTTTATACCATTTCCTTCTTTTCATTCTTGTTTAAATAATTTTTTATCTTTTCTAACCCTTCTCTTTTGTTGACTTTGTTGCGATGGCCCACGGAGCGAGGGCAACCTTCTTATGAGAGATAGAGTACCCAAGCAATGCAGAGGTAGGCCCATTCAGACTGGGTCGACAAGAGAGAGTGGCAAAGAAATCCGATGAGAAGAGTATAGCAGAGTAGCAGTACTTCAGTGTAGGTTTTTATTTTATTTTGTGTGTGAGAGAGACTCTATTTATATTACTTGTAATAATACAGGACGAACACTGGACACATGTACTATTCATGCCTATTTTACTAAGTATTTTTTTCACTTGGGGGCTCGTGCGATTCTTACATATTTTCACCAGGTTCTTCACTTTTATCCTCTCTAATTTTCTCCTTATTTTTATTTTTTTCTGTTATTTGTGTTTTTCGACTTTTTATATTTTATGTCTTTTGTGCTTGAGCCCTTAAGACTTAAGACTTTTATTGCTGCTTAGCTCGGTAATTGATATGTCCAAACGCTAAATAGACTGTTTGTTCCTTTAGGCATCTACATTTAGATTTAGTCAAATTAATCGGTGCTTTCTACTAATAGAAATTTCTATTTAGGATGGTTCTCGCTTGCACAATATATAGATTAATTTTAATTATATGCACAGATCACTCTGCATGTAGAGTGCTAGAGCAAGGTATGCATTTCTAACTTCGCATGCATTCATCGATTCACAAATATCGACTTTTCTGACTTCCCCAATGTTTTCTTGGATTTAAATAAATAAAAAATCAGAGAACTAAACAAACTAAAAAAATGTGAAAATACAAAAAAAAGTAAAACAAGGAGATTGTTAAATAAACTTTAACCTAATTAAAATTCGTAACAGACTTCATTGTATTGGGTTCATAAAGCCCACATTGTCTTCATGTACAGTAAAGACTGAGTGAGGCACGACCCCTAAGACTTAGAGCCCAAAGACTAGTCTATGGATGCCTTGATTATCACATGGGTCCGTGAATTAATAAAGCTTCTATCGGTGTGTGGGAGAGTAGGGCTAGATCTACATGCAGACTTAGTTTGAATTACTTGAGCAAAGTGGAATTGCGATAGTGGGTCCCTACCTCATTGTTCCACATTCGAGTACACCACAAGGGTGGAGTACTTGATTTTCTACAACAACCTCTCTCTATTTCTTTGGCTAAGTAGAAGGCCCAGATCTCATATCAAGGACTTTCAAAAAGTGCAGACTATTGGTTACAAAGGTAGTAAGAAGTACATGAAACTTGTCTAGTAGTACTCACTCGCCATGTTGGACATGCGAGCCCATGGCGAGCCATTATGCAATAAATGTTACTGTGAATATCATTCCCTGATCTGAAATGAAGAATAAACAATTTGCATAATAGGTCCCTTAGTACAATTAGGGTTATGTACCATAGCCATCTTGATGATCATACAGCTGTTGATTCGGTTATCGAATCATAGAGGCTGGTGCTTGGATGAATATCTAAAGAGTTAGATTGAGGACTCATCAAGCACCGTCAAATGATTGTTGAGAGATGATCTCCAGCCTGAGTAGGAGATGGCAATCCTTTCTCATTTTGGCTGATATCTGACCGACTTCTTGATGCAAGTCCTCTGCATGGGAATAGTGATTCATAGGTGTCAGATTAGTTGATTCAAAGGGTTGACTTAACGAGATCGAGATAACCTATGTTCAATACTGTCACAGCATATGCATACATCCTCTGACCAGAGACAGATGTGTTACTATATGTCTGAGTGTGTACATTTCGCAGACTAATAGGTCGATGACCTAACCAAGATCTATACACCGACGAGCTCGTGTGCATGTAAGGGTATATGACTAATACGATCTCTCAAAGGGATCATACATGTTCACATGTGAACCGGGAGACATGAGCTCACTCATGAGGTATTGGGACCGATAAAATTCCATGCATTATCGCCATGCTTTGGAAGCATGACATGAATTTGAAGGTAAGATATATGCTTTAGGAAAACATATGATCTATACCAATTCCCAAATGACCAAGATTGAGAAACTTGGTGATCAAACCCTGAAGATGACAGTGTGAAATTGATCTCTATATTCAGGATGATCATAGGTCTTCCAGTATGTAGGATGTACAGGTGTTGGGAATACCTGAGGGTGATGTAATCATAAACGATTGTATAACCATGACGCTTCCATTTCGAGGGAGTAATGAAAGAGGTTTGGATTTTAGTGACTCCTCTCAGTAGAGAAGTGACTTAATCTTAGTCCATGTATTGGACATTGATCTGAATGAGATTCAGATGCAATGAGAAGATTAGATCTACGGTCTTGATTTAATCAAGCATCTATGAGAGGTCCGTGAGATCTGGTATTGAGATGAGATCTCAACATCCAAGTCACTATACGTTAAACAATACAATCGCCCTGTCCTTATCTCCAAGTATCTGCAGAGAAATCGCATTATTCTTGAAAGGGTTCAAGAATAATTCCATAGTTGAAATGTATCTAAGCATTAAGAGAATGATAATTAAATGTGATTTAATTATCTTGATGTATGTAGAAATTATCCAATATAATTAAATGTTACTTATTGTGGATAAGAATAATGTGGATATCAATATCTAATTATTCATAATATATTATAAATGTGATTTATAATGTATTAGAGAGAGGTAAGTATAATTTATATTTGTTAATTAATTATTGACGTGTATTGGATACACATTGTGTAATTAATTGAAAATGTAAATTATATTTTGTTTTGGGTTGTGAATGTGATTCACAAATTTCCAATGGCAAGATTGCAATATTCTCAAAATAAATTATGAATTATTTTTGAAGAATAAATAATACCAGAAGTTGTTGGATTAAATAATGGAGATTACCATGGAGTTATGCAATCTCATGAAATCTCATGAGATTGCTCCCACTTGGAATCAAGTGGACGGCCACCATGACTAATATGGAAATTGGTGGCCGTCCACCATAATCCATGGGAGATACAATCTCCATGTTGGTTTATCTCCTTTATTTGATTAGTTTAATTTAGGATTGATTTATATTGTATTTGTCAAATATATTTGATCTAAATTAAATTATGAGTTGTTGGTTTTTATCAACAACAATTCTGACCATTGGATTAAACATAAATCAATCTCATCCATTGATTTTATGTGTCCCATGGATTGAGATCCATGGATCCCAAAACCCTATGAATAGAGAGGCATACCATGATCTCTAATGCTATACTTTTGAAGCACATCTCTCTCTCTCATTCTACATGTCAACCCTCTCCCTCTCTCCTTGGTGGCCGTCCACCAAACCCTAGAGGAGAAAGTCGTCGTCACCCTCACCACTGTGTAGCCGCTTCGACGTTCTTCGGTTCTCTGTCTTCTTGGAGTGCCACGATCGCGAAGAAGACGTTCTATCTCGTATGACGAGATCAGGAGTTCACCATGCTTGGATCAACTCGTTGGATTGCGAGGATCACGCGACTCATCCCCGTGCTCGCAAGCTTCTTCTCCGACGACCGGACTTGAGACAGGAGGTCTCTTTTCTTAGAGGCTTGATCAACCATGCTTCAAGAGGTATTCCTTTATACTTGTTGTGGTTATAGATGAAACGATCCGAGAATCGTTCTTGGATCTTGTGGTTTCATCGCATGAAAATTTTTTTAAATTCTGCTGCATAAAACAACTAGTTCGACTAGTCATTCTTCGTCGTATTCGATACAACGCTCACGCTTCCGTGATGCGCTTGAGGATTATTCCATATATTCAAGTGGTATCAGAGCCTTAGGTCGAAGGTTTTGGATACGATCCGCAAACCTAGGATGACTTGGGTTCGTTAAGGTCGCGAAAGTTTTTTTTGTCGCATTTAATTTTTGCACATCTCTTTAGTGAATAAATTCGGCCCTGTTTAATATATTTAAACACGAATTAATAACATGTATTTTGTTCCCCATGAAATAAGTAAACCATAGGATCTGAGTTTACGTAATTTGGATTCCGTTTGCTCGAGATATGGTTGTTTTAATGAACATGTATTCACTGTTGAGGGAACTACGAATCCTAACATGATTAATGAGTTAATTACTGTTTTCATCCACCTCTAAATGCATGAAATATCACTTAGGTTCTTTCCTAAATCAAATAGAAATCTTTGAAAATTGATTTTGTCTAATTTGGATTTAAATTGATTGAGATATGTTAATTTTAGTAAGTAGGGGTCACTGCTGAAATTACAGTCCTAATCAAGAACCATGTGATTATCAATTAGTGAAATTAATAGTTAATTTCATGAAATAATTATGGAAATTATTTGATAAATATTTAATTATGATTATTTTCTTAATTGACATGTCCTCAACAAATAAATTGATTAGATTTGATCTAGATCATAATTGGAAATACAATCATCAAACTCCTTGCTTGAATAGGATTGAGAATTTGTTTAGCAAATTTCCTTATAATAAAAAATGTTTTGATTATTACTATATGGTATAATTTCGGTTGAAGAACCGATGATCATCTCAATTACAAATTGATCTATTTGGCATTATCCTTTCCAGAGGTGGATATGGTGTCTAGTCGGGAAGCATTGGGGTAGCGGGTCGCACCGGTTGCGGTCCGTTCCACTTCCGTCGGTACTGGCCATGACAACGGGTAGAGACTCGATAATGCTGGAGAAATCAAGATGTATTTTTCTAATTATTAAAATTCAAATTAATACGTACTTTGAGATAATACCATATATGTATTCAAGTAAAACAATCTGAATAAAGTTATTATTTCCCTTGGAAGAATTAATTATATGAATAAGATTCATGATAATTGATTAAAATTTGAATAAGAGGTGGAGGATCACATAAGTGACATCCATGGTCTCCCGTCAAGGCGAAGGGTTCCGTCTCTAGATATTGTATGTAGGAGACGCATGTCCGAAGTGACATCTCCTGCATATGATCCATTTGGATCAGGCTCGTCACTTCTCGAAAGAGTAAGGACGTATGCGTAGTGACCCCAATATCGGGTCCTCATATTATTGGGGCGATATTGGATTGCGCATAGCGAGTTGTATTCCTGTTGACGGTTGGTTCAATTAATGACAGGTCAATATCACCTTAGGGGTGGTGGGCTTGGGTATTAAAGACCGAATTGAGAAATGCAAGTTGGACTTGCTAGACGGAATGTGTTTCCGCTTCTCTTTATTGGAGTCATAGGTTCTCATATTATTGGGATATGACAAAGATAAAAAGGAGATCACAGTTCTTGCTTGAGATATAAAGGTAAATATATCTCTTACTTTGAAAGTAATTAAGGGAATAAACTTTCAAAGTTGACAGAGCAAGAACACTTTGATATAAAAATTCCTAAATCAAAGTAAAATATGTATATATATAAATATATACTTATGTAAATTTCTTATTTCAGATAATTCTTCATTAAATCCACTCAATATTATACTCAATAATTACCAGTAAAATATGATGGATTGGATCCATGATTAAGATATTGTACTTGCAGTTGGACACATATTGTATGTGGTTGCGATGTACAAGTTTCCTCATAATAATGAGGAGTGATAATTAAATAAACAATAGGACTACAACCCTAGGGTTTGTATGTCTCTATAATCTTGATCTCTCATCGAATGTACTTTGGAAGTGACATGTTGATGATGATCGTAATTGTCATATAATCCTTATAAAATTATAAGAAGATGTTCTGGCATGCATATGTGTTCTTAACATTTAATCATGAATGACATGATTCTCTGCATCCTGCAGAATGGTAGCTATATAAGAGATGATGTATACAAAATTGTTTGAGTATCTACCTGAACCAATACTTTTTTAAGAGTTTAGATGGATGTAGATACGATGAGTGCCATCATTCTACTATCTATACTCTATTCATTCACAAAGCTTCAGAATATTCATATTGTATGAATTGAATGAAGCATGTACAAATGTTGAAATGCTCTTATATTGAAATATTTTGAATTCAACATAAGAGATCCTTTGTCTAAAGCAATGGTTGTTTATAGATAAAGGGAGCGCAGTGGAAGCATGGGTTGGACCCAAGTGAGAAGGAAAGTTAAAGAGTTGACCGTACTTTTGTGACTTCCATATGACATCCAAGTAGTTGGATGAATGCCAATACTGCAATAAGCTGATGTACTTATAGTGTGACTATCTTGTCTATCCAGGATCCTTAGAGAAGGATCCAGATGGTGCATCGGAATAATCTACATCTATATATAATCATTGAAATTGGCTTTCTTATTTGATATGATCAAAGTCTAATAATTGCATATCAATCTTCTTAAGACACTTGCAATTGGTTGATTATGTTTTAAGAAGACTAGAAAATTTGATCTTAAGGTTCAATAGTCATCCACATGGATGTTAATGCAATTGTTGCAACAACCTCTAGTTGGATAAATAGACTTCCTAATTTCAGTGGGAGAGCCCTTAGTCTTAGAGAATGTCTCTATGACCTAGATATTAGAATATACTCACTTTTTATTTCGAAATGTTGGAAATAAGCATGAATTCTGTAATAGACCTATCATAAAGAATTATGATGGAGATATTTCAGATAGTAATCTAAAATCTAGTGGACTCTACTAAATTAGAAAATTAATGAATGGTTCATTAACATTTCTAATACTGAAATTAAACCATAAAAGGACAATAGGAGAATGAAGATCATTTGACAATGATCTGGCATCAAGCCTTGGACATTTGTCTATTATTGTGATCAATAGACTGATAAGAGATGAAACTTTAGATTATCTAAAGGTTCAAATCTTACATACTTGTGAATATTGTATTCAAAAGTAAAAATGTCCAATACACCCTTCCTTTGAATGGTGTAAGATGTCAAGGTATTCAAGATCTCATACATATTGATGTATGTGAATCATCTATATCAGAATAAACATTGTGGATATGTGATATCTATTGATGATTATTTGTGATATGAGATTTCTTCTCTTCACTTAGAAACCTTTGAAATGTTCATAGATTTCACAAATTTGGTTTGGAACCAAAGTTTGAAGGAAGATAAAATTTGATCTAATCTAGGTAGTCAATACCCATTAGATGAATTCATAGAATACCTTATAGAGATATGAATATCATTTCTATCTCACTCCTCCTAATAAACCTAAACTCAATAAGAGTTGCAGGGAGATACAATTGGATCATGTGTGACATGATATGATCAATGATGAATATTAGCATAATTATCTATTAGTTTCCAAGGTATATATGTAGTAGAGAATACAATATATATCCTTAATAAGGTTCCATGCAAGTAATCCGGAATCTAGCACTGGAGAGTGCTACTTCATTAGGAAAATAAAGGATGGTATTGGATACCTACTTTATGACCTTGAGATTCTTAAAAGATCTCATCTCTAAGAATGTGATTCTTAGAGGATGACTCTCTTGAGAATCAAGATGAAAATGAAGTAAAGGAACTCATTTAATCTTGAAAAGATAATGAGGCTCCTGAAATCAGAAACTAAAAAAAATAATTGAAGATGAAACATTCCATATGTCAGAGAAATTTGAAAATGATCGAACTTCATGTGATGAAGCTTCTGAAGATCATGTCATGGAAAGATGGATTTTAGAAATAAAGTCTATAGTAGACTTCATATGCAAGTGTTGTATATGGTTCCTCGAGGATTCACCTATATGGGTAAGACCCACTAAGGTGTAAATGAATCTTCAAGAGAAAGATGAAACCTGATGAGAAGGTAGAGACCTTCAAAGCACGGCTCGTAGCCATGAGCTACACACCGAAGAGAAGACATCGCTTGCGATGAGACTTGCTCTTCAGTGACCATGCTTAAACTCATCAGATTATTGCTGACTATAGCTATACAACTTGACTTTGACATCTTCAAGATGGATGTCAAGATTGCATTCCTCTATGAATACCTCACTGAGGATATTCACATGAAATAGCCCCAGGGCTTCATGGTTGAGGAAAGCAAGGTGTGCAAGCTAAAGAAACTCCATCTATGGACTCGAATAAGCTTCTTGTAGATGGAACATAAGATTTGATGAAATTATAAATATTATGATTTCATATAGAATCTTGATGTACCATGTGAAGCTTAGTGGAAGTGTCATTGTGTTCATCATGCTATATATAGATGATAGCCTAATAATTTGGAATGATATAAGGATAATAATAAGTGTTTTATAGACTGGTTGCTCCATATCTTGAGATATGATCTCAATGATACCTCTTAGATCTTAGTTCTGAAGTTGTTCAGAAGCAAAGAAAGAGGGTATTGGGACCGTCGCATTAGTGGTACACCTTGGGCATATTCCATTTTCTGGAAAATTCCAAGAAAGGCTTCTTTCCCTTAAGATATGGTACTAACCTATCTAAAGGGATAGCACCTCAAAGAGTTGAGGATGTGAATGCTAAAACTAATAGCCCTTGTGCATCAGTTCTGAGAAGCCGGGTGTATGCTAGATGTGTACAAAAACCAGATGTCTACCATGTAGTGGGAGTAGTAAACTGTTACTAATCCTACTACGGTGATAAAACACTTGATTGCGGCAATAACTATATCTTCATAGAGGACAAGACTTGTGAGATAATGATCTCTAAGTCTTATCTTAAAGAAATTAAGACTTTATAGAAGGAGATCTAAAAGGTCTTAACTACAATACCTTAAGAGATAGAGATCTCTAGGAATAAGGGTATTTTGATATGGATAATGGAAAAACTGGTTATGATAATTATGAAGCTGTAGTATCAAGGACACTATAACTGACAAAATTGAGTATTGATTGCATATATGCAACCTTCGCATTGGATGTGGGCACTGTTACCTTGGGATATGCAAGTGCCGTAAAAAGACTTGGCGTAGTCTCTTGGGAACAGAGTGACTGATTAGCTTACCTAGCTATTTTCTAAATAGCCTATGAATGTCACATGAGTGCGGGTTTAAATGATTAGCCCATTAATGGCTCTTTGGGCTAGTGGGAGATTGTTGGACATGCGAGCCCGCGACGAGCCACTATGCAATAAATGTTATTGCGAATATCATTCCCTGATCTGAAATGAAGAATAACCAATTTGCATAATAGGTCCCTTAGTACATTAGGGTTATGTACCATGGCCATCTTGATGATCATACAACTATTGATTCGGTCATCAAATCATAGAGGCTGGTGCTTGGATGAATATCTAAAGTGTTAGATTGAGGACTCATCAAGCACCTTCAAATGATTATTGAGAGATGTTCTCCAACCTGAGTAGGAGATGCAATCCTTTCTCATTTTAGCTGATATCTGACCGACCTCTTGATGCAAGTCCTCTGCATGGGAATAGTGATTCAGAGGTGTCAGATTAGTTGAGTCAAAGGGTTGACTTAACGAGATCGAGATAACCAAAGACCTATGTTGAATACTATCACAGCATAGGCATACATCCTCTGAGTAGAGACAGATGTGTTACTATATGTCTGAGTGTGTACATTTGATAGACCAATAGGTTGATGACCTAGCCAAGGTCTATACACCGGCGAGCTGGTGTGCATGTAAGGGCATATGAGTAATACGATCTTTCAAAGGGATCATACATGTTCACATGTGAACCAGGAGACATGAGCTCACTCATGAGGTATTAGGACCGATCAAATTCCATGCATGTTCATCATGCTTTAGAAGCATGACATGAATTTGAAGGTAAGATATATGCTTTGGGAAAGCATATGATCTATACCAATTCCCAAATGACCAAGATTGAGAAACTTGGTGATCAAACTCTGAAGATGACAGTGTAAAATTGATCTATATCTTCAGGATGATCATAGGTCTTCCAGTATTCAGGATATACATGTGTTGGGAATACCTGAGGGTGATGTGATCATAAACGATTGTATAACCATGACGCTTCCATTCCGAGGGAGTGATGAAACATGTTTGGATTTTAGTGACTCCTCTCAGTAGAAAAGTGACCTAATCTTAGTCCATTTATTGGACATTGATCTGAATGAGATTCATATGCAATGAGAAGATTAGGTATATGGTCTTGATTTAATCAAGCATCTATGAGAGGTCCGTGAGATCTGGATTTGAGATGAGATCTCAACATCCAAGTCACTATACGTTGAATAATACAATCGCCCTGTCCTTATCTCCAAGTATCTGCGGAGAAATCACATTATTCTTGAACGGGTTCAAGAATAATTCCATAGTTGAAATGTATCTAAGCATTAAGAGAATGATAATTAAATGAAATTTAATTATTTTGATGTATGTAGAAATTATCTAATATAATTAAATGTGATTTAATTATTGTGGATAAGAATACTGTGGATAGCAATATCCAATTATTCATAATTTATTTTAAATGTGATTTATAATGTATTAGAGAGAGATAATCATAATTATATTTGTTAATTAGTTATTGATGTGTATTGGATACACATTGTGTAATTAATTGAAAATGTAAATTATAAATTGTTTTGGGTTGTGAATGTGATTCACAAATTTCTAATGGCAATATTGCAATATTCTCAAAATTAATTATGAATTATTTTTAAAGAATAAATCACAACAGAAGTTGTTGGATTACATAATGGAGATTTCCATGGAGATATGCAATCTCATGAAATCTCATGAGATTGCTCCCACTTGGAATCAAGTGGACAACCACCATGACCAATATGGAAATTGGTGGACATCCACCATAATCCATGGGAGATACAATCTCCATGTTGATTAATCTTCTTTATTTGATTGGTTTAATTTAGGATTGATTTATATTTGATTTGTCAAATATATTTGATATAAATTAAATTATTAGTTGTTGGTTTTTACCAACAACAATTTTGACCATTGGATTAAACATAAATCAATCTTATCCATTTATTTTATGTGTCCCATGGATTGAGATCCATGGATCCCAAAACCATATAAATAGAGAGGCATACCATGCTCTCTAATGCTATGCTTTTGAAGCACATCTCTCTCTCTCATTCTACATGTCAACCCTCTCCCTCTCTCCTTGGTGGTCGTCCACCAAACCCTAGAGGAGAAAGCCGTCGTCGCCCTTGCCACCGCGCAGCTGCTTCGACGTTCTTCGGTTCTCCGTCTTCTTGGAGTGATGCGCTCACGAAGAAGACGTTCGATCTCGTACGACGAGATCAGGACTTCACCATGCTTGGATCAACTCGTTGGATTGCGAGGATCGTGTGACTCATCCCCACATTCGCAAGCTTCTTCTCTAACGATCGGACTTGAGACATGAGGTCTCTTTTTGTAGAGACTCGATCTACCACGCTTCAAGAGGTATTCCTTTATACTTGTTGTGGTTCTAGATGAAACGATTTGAGAATCGTTCTTGGATCATGTGGTTTCATCACATGATTTTTTTTAAATTCTGCTGCATAGAACAACTAGTTCGACTAGTCGTTCTTCGTCGTATTCGATACGACGCTCACGCTTCAGTGATGCGCTTGAGGATTATTCCATATCCTTCACACCTATATGGGTAGAGCTAAGGACTATGCTTGATAAGATTGGTTGAAAATAATAAATAAAATTGACAAGATAAAAAGTTGAACTTTCATGGTTTCACTTGTGTTGTGTTGGTGAACCCATTGCTTTGATATTGTTTTGGATCTAGTTAGGTCAAAGATTACAGTCCCTCACAATTGCTTCTTTTCTTTACACTTCTTTGTATTATTCCTTTTCACCTTGCTCATTTTGAGCCTTTCTCACTTATTTTACTTCTTTAATAACTCAGTGATCATTATTCCTCATCTTAATCCCTCTTGTTTTCTCAAGATGTTGGGTCTTGGATGGCTTAGTCTGGACTCCACAGATGGCCACATTGATTCCACAACTCTAACATCTCCAATAATTTGGGACGATTCTAGAGAGACCCGTCTGGATCTTGTGAACCACTCTTAAGACTCCTTGTCTTCTTTATCACAAAAAATCGGATCACTCTTGTCCCCAGTTTCCTCCTTTGTGGATGGAGATCGAGTTGTCTCCATACACATTACATGATTCAATAAAATTCAGAATTGACGCTAACTCTGAATATCTCTCTACATCTGGTGCATAATTATAAACCGATCGTGATTCGTTTCCTCATGCAGATCTGTAGACTGATCATGGCTTGATTTCCTTTGAGTTCGATTCAGAGATGGCTCCCAAAGAGAAGGCTGACTAGGTTAAGCAGATTGAAGTGAACACTCAGATGCTCGCCTCCAGACAAGTGATCCAGACACAACTGACTACACAAGATGAAGCTCATATCGCCTTCCAAGATATGTTATTGGAACTGAGGAGAGATACATAGAATAGAGGAGGAGGAGGAGGAGAATACGAAGAAGAAGCACAGACAGATGGACCCCGTGGAGGGGAAGAAGAAGAAGAGAGGCCCCCAAGCCTACATTAAAAGAAACTTACAATCCTGACACTGGTCAGATGATTGAGTATATCCAGATTCCACCGATCCATGGATACGTGGAGCTGAAACCGCAACTCTTATCTCTTCTTCCATCATTACATAGGAACATCAATGAGGAACCTTACATCCATCAATAGCAGTTTGGCCATATCTGTGGCACTACTCACGATCCTAACATCTTATTAGGTGCAGTTAAGATGATTGTCTTTCCCTATAGCCTCCAAGACAAGGCTCTATACTTGATTAATCATTTGGGAAAGGTAGTGATGACCTGGGAGGAACTCAAGTCAGTGTTTATTCATGAAGTTTGGGAGAGATTCAAGGATCTACAAGAGAAGTGCCCCTACCATGACATCCTGAGGACCAACCTAGTCCAACACTTCTTTAAGGGTCTGACATAAGAAAATCAGAGGCTGATTGATGCCTCATGTGGAGACTCTCACTTCAACAAGGATGAAGATGTTGTATGGCTAATTTTCGAAAAAATGGTTGAAGGAGAGGCTGCTTTGTCTCTTCTCGTGCATGTCAGAAGTAGCCCCATATCCACCACAATACTGTTAACATGATGACTCACATGATGATGGCATGGATGAGAGCTCCAACCTGAGTATCATAGGGAGCCACCATTCCAAAGTGGACATTATCGAGAAACGATCACATAACCTCAAGAAGTTAGTTGTGATCGAATAGAGAACTAATAACTTGGACATACTAGACTAGATCACAAAGCATCCAGACCTTTGGTTAGCACTATTATTACATGCAGTCTGTGAGCTCATCATCCACGACTCCTACCGAGCCAAAGGAATCACCATCATCGCAGTGTCCATGGCAACCGTCATCCGCCCATCACATGTACTATGTGTAGGCACGTGATTAGGCACTACCCTCACCTCAGTCGTAGCAGGAGATGATTGTACCACCCGAGCCCTAGTCCTTTGTCGAGTTGTTGTCCCCACCTCTACCCCAAATTATGGAGATGAATGATGAATGGAGTAATGAATATCAACTAACCCATCCTGGTAGACACTAGTCTTTTGCCATTCGGTCGTACCACCAATCTCATAGTGGGAAGTTTGTCCAGCATCAACCTTAATCCCATCGGTCTTCACCACTAGCTTACACTTGGAGACAATCATATCAGTAGTCGGCATACTGCTAAAAACATCCATGTTATCATTATCTAGCTACATAATATCAGAATTAGTATCCCCCTCCTCCTCACTATTATCAACAACAATATCATCCTTGGCATTATTCACAGAATAATTAGTCATATCCTCCATAGCATCACTACTAATCTCAACGTGATAAGCATATTGAATCATCAGAGGCAACGCCCATCAACCCAGCTCTTAATTGCTTAGGTCAACTGGTGAAGAGCCTAATAGAGATGAACCAGAAACTTGATGACCTCACTGCTACCAAGACGATCATACCAGCATAGGTCGATGCCAACCACAATAATTTCAAGCGCAAAAAGCAGATAGTTCATAATGTATCCTCCAACCCGATGTATCAAGTATCAATGATTCCGTTATGTTATCTAATATTGCGACTCTCAAAAGTGGTAGGACCTTGCAACCGTCTACCACAACCAAGGGGAAGAATAAAGTGTCAACTGGAGAATCATCATTTTCTACATCAACTGATCCAGCAGCCGTGCTAGGTGAGAAAGAAGGAGGAGCTGCACCAGAGAAAATCCAAAAAATGAAGAAAATCAAAAAGATCAAAAACAGAATAAAAGCCAAGGTCGAGTCGAGCAAACCAAGGAGAAAGTTGCACCAACATTCGATCTATTGCCGATAGATTGAGTCAAGCATCTTGTTTTTATTTCTCCGCCTATATTGGATGACTGATAAATCTTCATTTCGTCACCTTTCTTCTTTCATTTTGCCCTTAAATCCCTAGATAAAAGCATGTAAATAACAATAATTAGTACAAAATAACACTCTATTGACTCATAATACTGTATAGATATGAGTATTTAATCCTAAAATAAATGAATAAAGGAAAGAAAAAAAGAAATGAAGTATCAAAGATACTGAATGGCCCTAAACCTCGAGACTAAGTTAATATTATATTGGTCGGCCCGGAATAAAGTAGGGGGAGATAGGGCAAATTCACTGTACAAAATACAACTCGAACCCTAATTTAATTCGTTTATAAATAGCTATTTTTACACTATTTTATTTTCCTTCTTACACATCTCAAATAATAAAATGTTCTACATGAAACTTGTACATAAAAATTCATAGAAAAATAAAAAAATATAAACATAAAAATAACATATAGTGTATCTGGGATGCATAGATGAAAAAACGTAAACAAAAATTCACATATCAATAACTCCTCCATACACTTATCTTGAAGGCTGAAGGGAAACACTGTCAGTTGGACTAAACCCAATGAGATGTTGGGGTAGTGAGTAGTATGACAGATGTCGAAGAACTATTGAAGATGGATGTAGGGCTCTTCTTTTGTGTTCTCGTAGAATGAGGGCAGGAGATAAAGGAACCATGGCTTGATCTTGAAATGTCTGTGGACTACAGAGATCTGTATCCATTCCGTCATCTGGCCAATGCTAGGATTGTAAGTTTCTTTGAGAGTTGGCTTGGGCGTCTCTCTCCTCAGCTCATCTGTGGGCCCTGCATGGTTCCCAATTTTTGGTTCTTCATTGCCTCCTCTGTTCTCTCTCTCTCCCCCCAGGTAATTCAACATCTCTTGGAAAGCGACCTGGGCTAGGGTATGATCTATTAACTATTGTTGGATGGCATGGATGGAAGCAAGCTATTGAGTATTGAATGTATTTTGATCGGGTGTCCCTGATCCAGTGGGGTCCATCCCTTTCCCTCTCTTTGAGGAGCCATCTCTGAATCAGACTCATAGGATGTGATCTGGACAGGGTCCAATGTTTTCTCTACAGAAAAAGATGCATCCCATTTAGACTGGAAATCTTCAACACCATATGGAATAGATGATATGGAATTAGGGTCAATCCCAGATGTATGTGAATGGAGCATTTTATATGGACTGAAATCGATCTCCATTCGCAACAGGCGAATAGCGGGACAAGGGTGATCCCGATTTATTAGAATGAAGAAGAAGTCAGGAGTCTGCAGATGGGTTTACAAGATCCGAACTGGGTTCTCGGGAATCACATCTAATTACTGAAGATGTAGAACTCATGGAATCGATGTAGGTGTTGGAGGGGTCCTGAGTAAACATTCCATGAGACGACATCTTTGAGAGAAATGGAGTAGATGAGGAATGAAGTATGATGATGAACAATAGATGAAGAGGGAAGTAGAAGAAGGCTCACAATGAGCGGGGCAAAATAAAAATAGATGAAAAGAAAATGGCACAAGCGTACATAACTGGATCTTAACCTAAATCTAATTCAAAAAAAAACACAATACAAATGTGGATTCACCAAACCAATAAAATGTGAAGCCATAAGAGTTCGTCTATTTTTATTTTTTCAATTTTATTATCACTTTCAGGCAATCTTATAACATGTCCCTAGAGGGATATCCTTATAGGCGAGTGGTACTATCAGAAAAGGATCCCATTCTTTCCATTCCATTTGTAACATGTGATCTGCGCTCTTTGAGGTCATCGATCTCGTATCCAGGGGTACTCGACCAAAGAATAAGAGAGGAAGCTGATAAGCAAAACCGATACTTCCCCTACAATTGAGGTACTCGGATGCATGGTGATGAGGTAGACACACCTGTGAGGGCGTGGCCTAAGTTTAATACTTTGGACCAGGTCAGATGCTTGATGAACTCGAAAAGCGCCTCTTTAATTATCGATAAATGTAGTATAGGAGATGAAATTCGATCGATCAAAAACCAAAATCTTTGAATGTTGTGGAGAATTTTTACTTGGCAAGTCTACCAAGGTCGAACACAGGAAACAATGATTTTTAGTTGTGAGGCCTTAAATTAATTTAAATAATTATTTAATCATTGTGTTAATTTCTGTGTTGGGAAAATATGATGCAATGAAATGCGGAAGATGCAATAAAATACACAAAAGTGAAGCTCAATGTCTGTGACTAGAATTTTTAATCCCAATAATTATCAATATCCTAAAAATGAATGCACATATCACAAGAACATATTCAAGAGAAATATTTATCAAGATAAAATCCTGGTTGTAGGCTATAAGATCAATCAATCAATTCACTCATGCGAAATAGATCATTGACCATTCTCATAAAGAATATATGTCATGAATATCCAATCCTCAAAGAATGATCAATAATTTCAAGGAAATGAATCTAATCAATCTCCTTGATTTAGCCCCAGCAAAAATTAATTCCTCAAAGATAACAATATCAATTCAAGAGAATTAAGAACATTTAATATCTTTCATTGCGTCCCTGCAAAACAAATCATTAGTTTTCTCCATAAAAATATGGCATAAATATGTCAAAATTTAGCCTACATATATCAAGAGGTTAAGCAAATAATCATCATAAAAATCCTCTAATCAGTCCAAAAAGTATATATTATGTAGATCACAAAAATAGCTTCAAATCGACATATTATGCGCAAAAGGAGTTGTAATGCAGGCGATACGATGTATTGAAATATCATGGACTAAAATGTAATAAAAATAATTATTTTTCACTCAAATGGGTCCCTACAAGACTTATCTACAATTTCTAGAAGTTACAAGGAGTTCTATGCAATTTACCCACGCACTCACGCGACGAGTACATGACTGTGGGTGTGGACGCTTTTCTTCTATTTCGTGAAAGATCGGGCGCTTGGATGCAAAATGCCCCTGCAGCACGTGAGGGGCTCGTACCACAGGAGGCTCGGGCAGCCGAGGCTGAGGCTTGATCAAGCGATGCTGAGGCTCAGTCACCGAGCTGACATGGCAGGCGTTGGGTGCTTTGGTCGACCCGAGCCTCGCGGCTTGGGCCGAGGCTCAGGGAAGTTGGATGTGTCAATCTCGTGGCCGTCAGATCAAGGCTTCTCCTTTGATCGGATGGTGGATGGAGGTCGATGGCGACGGAGCGGCTGTCTACGGGGTCGATGGCGAAGGGGCAGATGCGACGGTCGTAGGAGGCATGAGAGGTCTGCCAACCTCAGGCGCACGACTGATGGTAGTAGAGGCACGATGAGGCAGTGCGGGAGTGCGATGAGCAATCTCCACCTGCAGAGGTTAGCAAAACCAAGGAAGGTAGGGGGTGGAGTTAGGCGTTCGAGGAGAAGGAGGAGCTCAGGGATCATGGCGGTGGCTGAGCGTGGTCTGCAGAGCAGCGAAGGTGTCGAGCGATGAGATGGTCGATGGCGATCAAAGTGGAAGGGAAAGGGGAGTCGTCTGGGATCATGCTGCGAGGCAACGAAGTGATGATGAGCGGTGGAGGTGCGAAGTTCGCTTGGAGGGAGGAGCTCAGAGAAGGTTTCTCATGGTGGTCGCTTTGAGGAGGCAGTTGATGAATCTCCATTTTATCACCTTTATTACATCTTTTTGGCCTTAAAAATCCAAGAAAATGCATGTAAATAGCCCTAATTTGTATAAATTAACATCCATCCTTTATTGTTCAAATAGTGTATAAAATAATATTTTTAATGCCAAAATTAAAGATTAAAGAAAAGCAAAGAAAAAAGAATAAAATATCAAAGATATTTTATGACCTTAAACCCCGTGACCTAGGCATCTTGATGACTAGGTCAACAAGGAATAAAGTAGGGGGACATAAGGGCCAATAATACAATAGAATTCATATTTGTTTATTTCTTATTTATTCACTTTTAGGACCTATTTTATTTCCACTTTTTATACCTTAAATAAAGAAACTTTGTACATGAAAGTTGTAGATAATAAAATATAAAAAAATACAAAATTGATTTCATATAAAAATAATACACAGTGTAGAAGATATACTTTGAATAAAAGTCCAAAATCCCAACTTCCCAGACCCATATCTTTCAAATTAAAACTAAAAATGTATCAAAATCACCTTTAATTGTATATAACATTTAATAAGCTATTTAATGAAACTGGTTTCATATTTTTTGGAGTTAAGGTATGAAAGTTAGGTTTTGAACCACTATTGTATAATATACCTGATTAAAATAATCATTTTATTTATTATTTATTATATTATATTTTTATAATTTTGTAAATATTATTTATAATACATGTACATATTAAAATTTGAATAAAAACATAAAGAAATCACTAAAATAAAATACGTATATAAAATATATAGATGAACACCATACTGCCTATATAATAAGCATACCTATTTGTTTAAGTGTATATATTATATAAGAAAAATATATTTAAGTATCCAAAAATAATTTATAATTATATAAAATAATAAAATCAAAAATACAAAATAAAATTAAAATACACAATACAAAGAAGAATATACATATAATTATACCCTAAAAAGTAAATTATAATTTATAACCTCTAAAAAATAAATAAAAATCATAATAAAATAATACAAAAAAATAAACATTTTTTATTTTGTAACTTAAAATAAATAAAATCATTTAATAAATAATATCGAATTTCTAAACAATTTCTAGCCTGGTTTTTCCCGGTTGGTCCATGTGGACCAACCAAGTCTCTGTGCCAATTGACCTCGGTCAACTCTCTGACCGAGACACTGCATCTTGTCAGGCCTGTGTTTTGACCCTCCTTCTCACTTTTTTCCAAGTCGATCCGAGCATCGACTTGGTTTGATCCCTTCTACGCTTTTGAACCCTGTTCACTGGTGATTCACACGCAGGTGATTCTTCGACGAATGGATTATTGATGCGCCTGGCATGCCTTTCTCTTGGACCCATCGCCACCATCTGTATAAGATCGTGCCTCTGTAGAAACTTCAACCCTTGATCCTTCTTCTGCCTTCCGAACCCAAATTTGAATATTGATCTTCGTTCCTGGTGACAGCAGGAGTCGAATCGACACTTTGGGAGCTTGGTTGGGCGTCGAATCAAAGAGGTCCGCTATTCGCCGCCATCCTTGCCGAAGCTCCCGCTTCTGGTCGCGCTCGATGATGAGCTTCTAATTTCTTTGCTATTTTATTTCGTTAGGATCATAGCAATGTAGTGTAGCATTGTTCTTCGTGCAATTTTGCTTTGTCTTGTAAATCCATCGATCGTCGGAGCTCCTCTCCGCCACCCCTTCCCGATCCTCTAAATGCTACTCTGCCTTTCCCATTGCCTTCACCATCACCCCCTTCATCTGTTGATCGCTCTACACCTTTCCACCCACCTGGATCTAGTCTAGATCAAGAGAACATGTCCTCCAACTCCACCGCATCACTGGAGGACCCCCATTTGACCCACTTTATCCTCATTCCGACCAACGAAGCCCTCCTTGGCTTCACAGTTTTGTTGCGAGTTTGCCTCTGTAGGAAACAGAGAGAAATACCCTCGTTCCTGAGGGTTTCGTAGCTCGAGAGCAAGCCCTAGGTGCAGGACCTCGCCGGAGCTCCTTGCAAGGTCCCTGCCATTTTTGAAGAGCTCTATCGACGTGGAGAAACTCCGAGACCATCTTGAGGCCATCTTTAACATAGTAGAGGCGTAGAGATGCTCGATATTGTTGATTGAAGCACGCCCGGCCACTGTTCTGTGTGAGTTCATTCAAAAGGTCTGCGAGCTGTCCGATCCGTCCCCTTTCCTCCAAGTGAGCATCTGCCATTCGATAGATCTTTGCCATCACCGTTCGATCCGTGCCCATGATCTAATCCTGGCCATCCAATGCGAAGCGGCATCGCACGGCGAGAGGGCGACACGTGGTAAGTGACCGCAAATCCGCCGTCCGTTGCCTTAGTACTGGGTATTTTGCATCTCAGACCCACTCATTTTTTTGTATTTAATATTTGGACCTGAAACTTTCCTCTACTGTTTAAAATATTTTGTAGTATTTTCATTGAAGCCACCAGACTCTTAGTAATTACATTTTAGTCAATGCCACATCATCTCACGTGACCCCCTACGTGGGGTGAATTTTTGCATGAAGGACCATAGATTTGGTGTATTTTAATTAGTCCTAGAGCTTTTTAAGTACGTTAGATATTTTTAGAAAAATCGCTTGCTGGCCCTAGACTTTATTTTATTTACATAAATGCCCCTGCAGGATTGTAGTTTCTCTTTATTTCCTCTATTTATTTAAAATATCATTTTTGCTTGAAAATCTCAAGTTAGGCTTAAGTTCCTAGATGCTTGAAGTTTCATGCCACATATTTATTTTCTCATTTTAAGATCTTTTAATATTTATTAAAAATAAAAAATAGCCTATCTATTCCATGTCTACAGTAGAAAATACCTAAAAAATACAAAATCATTTTGAAAAATTACAAAAAAATGTTTGCTGTGTTTGTTTACTTATTTTGCAACTCCAAAAATCGAAAAACTTAAAAATAGAAAAAGAGAACTCTTAAAAATTTAAAAACCCAAAAAATACTTATAAAAATTTATAAAATTCCAAAAATTATGTTTTCTATTTTATAATTTTTTTCTATATTATTATTTGTAAGTTAAAATTAATTTGGAGAAATTTTGATAATTGTTTGCTATTTTTCATCTCCATTTTAATTCAGCATATTTATTTAATCCCTGTTTTAGGGTATTGTTGACTTAAAAATATATCAAAATTAGCAAAATTTTCCAAAATTGCAAAAATAATAAAAAAATATTAAAAACTCAAAAATATTTTATTTCCTGAATTTAGAGTATTTTTATTAGTATTCATATCTATATTACTTACATTATATAAGTACTCTATATAGTTAATTATATTTTATAAAAAGAAAAAGAAATATATCTAAAAAATATAAAAGGAAATATAAAAATATAAAATCAAATATAAAATTCAAAAATATAAACAAAAAATAAAAATATTAAAACCCACAAAAAGTGATTTTTGGCTAAGTGTTTAAGAGATAAGGTGTGCTTGGATTTTTTATCTTGCCTGCTCTACTCCATTGCTTCCTGTGTCCGACCCCTACTTGCTTGTCACTATACACATCTAGTAGGTTATAATAAAATTTAACTATTGCTTTTAATTGCTTGATTATCTGTGTAGGATAATTGTTGAAACTAGGGGAGGATTTGAGTAGTCGCCTCAACGACAGTGAACTTGATTTGTCAGGCCATTATTCGCGACTATGATTTTTCTGCTTCTCAAATGATGCCGTTGCCGGGGAGCATCAGTTTGAAGAGTAGATTTTGTCTCTCATATTGCTTATCCATTTCTGCATTTATCACTTTCTACTCGATTATTGATTTTGAACTATCTGACATCTCTTCTTTTGTCTTCTTGCGAGTCGCGGACCGAGGAGGATTACTTAAGTGATTCTAAGCAGCCTTGGGATGAGGAGCCGTCTATTCTGACCTAGTTGGTAGGAGAGAGCAGGAGGCTCTAGAGAGAGAGAGGACAATATCCTAGTTTTTTATTTTTATTGTGAGTGAGATATTTATTTCTGGAGTATTAATTTGTAATAATACATGTACTTTGGACTTGGACACTCGGGCCAAATTTCCAAGTGTTTGTTCACTTGGGGGCTCACCGACTTTTTCGAGTTTTAATTGCCTTCTTTTATTTCGTTTCTTCTGATTTGTGTTTTCCGCCTTTTTTCTATTTGTTTGGGGGAATGAGCCCTTAGTTTTAGGCGTGCTTGATCGTGTAACCTAATGCCAAACATCTAATAATTTTTGCATGCAACTATAATTCTCGCATTTGGACTTAGATTAATTAATTGCTAAAAACTCAGCTTTGAAACCACGTGTTGAGAGAGGTCGTATACAGCGCTGGCAGGACCTGTTGTGGTGGGTACCGATCGACATCGAAGACCGGACTTAGGTTTCATTCTGAGCATTTAGCACTTGGTTCTGCACGTGTAGTAATTTCTTGCTTAGGACGATTTCTGTGTGCATATTGGCATATAGTATAGGTTTAAAAATTCATGTTTTGCATCCTGTATGGAGAGAGTTGGGAAGCATTGTAAGTCTTCTAACTGAGCATTCATCATTTAGGCACTAAGATAAGATTTCCATCTTAGTGTCGCCTTGCATTGCTTTTCTGACTATCTCCTTCTGTTTTTAGATCATATAGGAATCAAAGAAAATACAAAAATGTTAGGCACTTGTATTGAATCTACTCAAAGCAAGTGATAACACACAAAAAATTAAAAAGGGACTGCTAAAATTACTTAACTTAAATAAAACTGATTAATCATGACTCATTGCCTTGGGTGAGCAAAGACCTCATTTGTTTTCAGGTTGCATAGGAAGGTTTCCTTCCCAGTGTGACAGTGCTTTTGTAAGGAATAGAGCCCAAAACCCAGTCTGTGGCTGCCTTGTGTATTGGCTGGATATCTGAAGTATTGGCGCTTCTATCGTACGTGGACGAGTAGGGCTTGGTCAGTGATGATGTTATCTACTGTGTAGAGCATCGACCTTGTCTGGAGTATCGAGCATAGGCCACACCTTCACGAGGGTGTCTGTCTCATCGTCTTGCGTCCGAGTAGGTCCTTGCACGCTCACGGGTGATTCTATTGTGAGCAAGGTCCAAAGTTATGGTTTCTCCTATCGGCTTCCTCCCTCTATTTCTCTGGCTGAGTAGGGATCCAGGAAGGGTTACAAGGACCTTAAAAAGTGCAGACTATAGGTTACAAAGGAGGAGGACAAGTAACGTCATACTTTTTAGATAGTACTCTCTCTCCTATAGGCGTAGTGCTCTAAGGACTTGTTAAGAGATAAATTACCTAAAAATCAAATCTAAAACTCACAAAGATAATTGCCGAACCTTCACGGCTTCATGGGTCGAGTTGGTGAATCCATTGGTTTGAGGTTTGATTGATTAGTCTTATTAAGGTCAAGATTAAAAACATCACGCACTTGTGAAGTTGTGCTCTCCTTCTCTTTGACCCTTTCTCATCGTGAGCCTTCTACTATTTTACACTCCTTTTATTCCTTGTTTATCTCCGTGATCTTCATCCATCATCCTTCTCGTTTGACCTTCTTGAGATGTCCTCACACTGATGGCTTAGTCGAGACTCCACCGATGCCCACATCGATTCTGTGTCGTCAACATCTCCAATAATGCGGGGTGATCTCCACGAAGTCAGTTCGGATATTGTGAACTTCTCCTTGGATTCCCCGATTATCTCCTCTTTCAATACTTGCCTTTCTCTAATAAATCCGTAATTCGAGATGGACTCACAACCCGAGCTAGCTCTTCCTTTCTAAATAAATCGGGATTACTCTTGTCCCCGAATCAACACCTTGTGGATGGAGATCGATTTCAGTCAATATCCTATGCTCCATCTACCACAATCTAGGATTGACCTTAATTCCAGATTCATCTTAGCAGTTGGTGTTCAGATAGAGACTGATCAAGGTTTACTCCATCATGCAGATCATCAACCGGATCACGAGTCAGAAGTTCAAGCCGATTTAGCAATGTCTCCTATATGAAGAGGAAAGGGACCCCAACCACAACCAGCCGAGCATGCAGATTAGGGGGAAGGGAAGTACACTACACAGAATGAGGTCAACAATCAGTTGCTCTCTTCAATACAAGCCACCCGACAATAGCTGACCAACCAAGCCCTAGCCCAGACCGCCTTCTAATACATGTTGAATGATTTGAGGAGGAGGGCTGACAAGAGAGATGCCAGGAGGGAGGATGAACCAGAGCCTGAAAATGAGTTTAATCAAGGAGGTGCAGGAGATAAATTCTCAATAGGTGGACCTATTATGAGAGAAGAGAGGTAGGACCGCCGCAACCGAAGCCAACTCTAAAGGAGACCTACAACCTGGGGCAAGACACACCATAGAGTGGATCCATATTCCACCCATACATGCCCATTTCGAGATGAATCAACAATTCTTGTCTCGGTTTCCCACCTTTCACGGGAGTACAACTGAGGAATCTTACATCCACCTCAAGAAATTTGGCTGCATCTGTGTCATCACACATTACCCAATGTTCCACTGGGGGTGATCAAGATGACTGCTTTTCCTTTCAACCTCCAAGAGAAGGCCCTGCATTAGGTCGATCATCTAGGAAAAGTAGCGACAACTTGGGAGGAGTTGAAATCATCATTTCTTCATAAATTTTGTCCTCTTGACCGACTGAATCAGATGTGTGCCTCCATCTCCAGCTTTTGCCAGCAACCCCTTGAGACAATACATGAAGCATGGGAGAGATTAAAAGAGTTACAAGAAAAGTGTCCCCACCACAAGATTACCATGACCAGTCTTTTGCAACAATTCTTTGGTGGGTTGACACTGGAAAGCCAGAGGCTCTTCGACGCCTCTTGTGGTGGCTCACATTTTAACAAATATGAGATTGTGGTTTGGAACATTTTTGAGGAGATGTCCGAAGGGGAGACCGCTCAATCTCCGTCCTGCGCATACAAGAAGATGCCCGCCACCATCAACATGCCTGTAAACATGGCTACTCATGTCGAAGACAAGGACAAGATCTCCAAACTTAGCATCATTGGGAGCCACTTTTTTAAGGTGGACATCATCGAGAAGAGGTCGCATGACCTCGAAAAACTTTTAGTGATCGAGAAGACAAACTAGGGCACAGAGAAGCTCGATTTAATTTCCCAACAGCTGGAGCAACTCGTTCCAGCTTTGAATGCCAACGCTTGCAACTCTGTGTCTGCCATTGTCGAGATCCCCGCTGAGAAGAAGGAGCTAGCACCGATACATCCTCCTCAGCCGAGTCTACCGCAAACCCAACTTGTCCAATACGTGTATTACGTGCAGGTCTCGGAGCAGCCCTCGTAGTCCTAGACTCAGATGGTTGTTTATCAACCCGAGATGTCACCAGTTTACCCTGAGCAGTTTCCTCCATCCCCATCGCAGATTCAAGAGATCAATGGTGTGTGGGAACATGAACAACAAGTGACCCGTCCTCAGGGACACCCTCAGGGTCAGAACTCGGCCAACCGGCCATACCACCATCAGCAGCAGGGAGGGAGGAACTTCCAGCCCTATCCATCCCAGAACCAACAACCTTCGTACTATAGGAACACATGGAGGCGGGGTATCAGCAACAGTAGTCCAGCTACCGTCATCAGGGTTTTCTTCTACAGCAGCTGACTGCATCATATCAAAATTTTTTTCCTTCTCAACAGTATTCACAGTACTCCTCTTACCCTCCTCCTCACCATTTTCACAGGGTTACCAGCAACAACCTGCCATACACTATCAACACTAGAGGCCCTAAGTGGGAGACTCTTCTGAGGTTGCATCGGTGAACACGACCCTCACATGCCTGGAACAACTAGTCAAGAACATGGATGACATGACCTAGAAGATAGATGACCTAATGGCTGCCAAAACTGCCATACCATCCCAGGTCGAAGCTAATCCAAATAGTTTCCGATGCAAGGAGCGGGTAGTATGCAGTGATCTGCCTAATTCAGGTAGAAATGATTTGTTTATATCTAACGTTGTTACTCTTAGGAGCAGTAGAGAACTGCAGCCATCGACGACCGCAAAGGGAAATCCCATTGCATCTGACGGGAAATTATCAGTCCAGCCAGCAGGAGGGACAAGCAACATTTTTAAAGGAACACCATATGCAAAAGAATCACAAAAAACGAAGAAAATACAAAATACTAAAAGAAAACAACAACCTCAGTGGAAACCAGCCAACATTGGAGATGCCTGCATGCACCGTAGAACCAACCCTAGTCTTGGAGAATCTGGCACATGCAGCGGATCCAAAGCCAGCACCCGAAGCTGAGCCTGCAGTTTTTGGTCCGCAGATTGTAGATGATTCTATACCTTTTTGCCATCTACCTGTAAACAATGATAGGGACAAACTTTTGAATGATATAACTTCAGATTTTGTAACTATGCCTTTTCTAAAAGTAATGAAAAAACACAAAAATTTAAAAATTTGAAAAATGCTTTGTCTGATCTTGTCATCACGGAAATTATTCAAATTTTTATCTTGAATATGCCTTTAATGAAATCTCTTGAGTACATGCCCGCTGTGAAAAAAGGATTGAAAGATACATGCATGACTAAGCACATGCCTCATCCTCACAACACATGATGTGAAGGTGGCAAGTCCGAAAAACACATTCTTACATGGCCACAGTCAATGCCATAAGCAATCTCCCGGACAAGAAGCCAGATGAGGGAGCACCGCTCATTCGTTTTTAGATGTTTAACCGGGAGTTCGAACACACTTTTCTCATCAGTGTGTCTTCTGTCAACTTGATGCTAGCTTCACTGCTCACGAAATTCGGGTTAGGACCGCTCAAACCTACAAAGATGATTCCACGATTCGCAGACAAATCCGTCAAGCAGCCTAGGGGCATGTTGGAGGATGTGATCATCATGGTTCAGGGGATGCAGTTCCCTGTCAATTTTGTTGTGCTAGAAATGGACGTCTCCATGCCTTTGCTCCTCACCCCCATCATCCTTGGACGGTCGTTTCTGTGAATAGCCAATGCAGTAGTGAATTACGACACTAGAGAGATCACATTCGGCTCCAGCAATAGCAAAATCAAGATAGAAACCATGTCCGACGTAAAGCGTACGGAGGGAACATCTGCAGCGTATGTAAGGGTGATCAATCATTCTGAAGATTGCGACTTTTTAGTAGAAATTTAAGACACCAACCTCTTTATGGATGATGATGAGATCCATGAATTCGTCTGCCCCGAGGAGGAATGGAGAATGCAGTCGAATTTTCCCTTATTGATCATGATGAGATTGTGGCTGACTAACTTCATGAGGTTTCTTTTGAGATCATGTGCCTTCAAGACCAAGAGCAGATTATTGAGGATTTTCGCAACAAAGAGGATATTATTGAAGATTTCTGTGAATTTTTGAATGAAGAGGTTGAACATAGTAGGGTGGACACCAAAAAAAATGAAAGAACCACTACCCACTATGATAGTCGAAGTCACCATCGAAGCAGCTCCCGCTCCGCCTGAGATGAAATAATTTCCCTCCAATATGAAGTACGCCTTCCTTGCGGGTGAACCTAATATGTACCCGTTCATCATCAATGCTCATCTGACTGAAGACCAGGAATCTCGTCTGATGGAGGTTCTTGAAGGAAACCGCAAGGCAATTGGTTGGACGACTTCAGGTCTCCATTGGATTAACCCTTTCCTTTGCTTGGATCGCATTTTCCTTGAAGAAGACAACAAACCCTCCTACGAATTTCAGAGAAGACTGAATCCGAACCTTCAGGAGGTTGTCATGAAAGAAATTCATATATGGTGCGATGCATGATTCATATATCCCATATCTGACAACAAATGGGTGAGTCCTTTACATGTAGTGCTGGAGAACATTGTGAAATATGAGAAAGGAGAGGAGATCGTGGCCAAAGTACCCACTTCTTGGTGAGTGTGCGTGGATTATAGAAGACTTGATCTCGCTACCTAAAAGGATCACTTTCCGGTGCCCTACATCGACCAGCTTTTGAGAGACTGCTCGTGAAGGAATACTTCTTCTTCTTCTTAGATAGATACTCTGGGTATAATCAAGTTGCTATAGCTATTGAAGATCAAGAGAAGACCACGTTCACCTGTCCATTTGGTGCATACGCCTTCAGATGGATGCCGTTCGGGCTATGGAATGCCCCCAACAACATTTCAGAGGTGTATGCCTGCTGTTTTTGCCGACATGGTGGGCAATTTTCTTTATGTTTTCATGGGCGAATTTTCGATCTATGGGGACTCCACTGATCAGTGTCTTGATTATCTAGATCGAGTTTTGCGGAGCTGCTGTGAAGTCAATCTAGTGCTCTCATGGGAGAAGAGCAACTTCATGGTGACTGAAGGAATTGTGATGGGTCACGTTGTATCTAAACGTGGCATGGAAGTTGACCCAGCCAAGGTGGAGGTGATTTCCAAATTAGAGCCACCTACAACCATCAAGCAAATTAGGTATTTCTTGGTCCATGTCAGTTTCTATCGACGGTTTATCAAATATTTCAGTATGTTGGCTAGACCATTGACCGAATTGCTAGGCAAGGAAAATGATTTCATTGTTGATGACTGTTTGCTCCTTGCCTTTAATCAGCAAAAAGAACTCAGATGAATCTCCATTTCATCACCTTTATTCTTTCATTTTGGCCTTTGAAACCTAACAGAATGCATAAATATCTCATTTATTTCTCAAAATAAATGTTCATTAATTTGTACCAAATATTGTATAAAATATTGTATGTGTATAATATTTATTACCAAAATAAAAGAATAAAGAAAAGAAAAGAAAAGAAAAGAAAAAGAGCGAAGTGTCAAGGACACTGAAGTGATCCTAGCCCTCGAGACTCAATCATCATGATGACTTAGTCGACAAGGAATAAAGTAGGGAGAGATAGGGCAGCTAAGTGTGCACAAAATACAGATAAATCACTCTACAAAATAGTACAATAATAACTTTTTGGGACCGATTTTATTCTTTATTATTTACATCTTAAATAAAGAAACTTTGTATATGAAAGTTATAGATACTAATGTATAGAAAAATACAAAATTGAGTTTATACAAAATAATACATAGTATACAAAATATACTCTGAATAGATTCCAAAATTTTGTCATATTTTTTGGAGGCAACGTGTGAAAGTTAGGTTTTGGACCCCTATTGTACAATATACCCGAATAAAATATTTATTTTATTTAATCTTTACTATTTTTATAATTGTATATTTTTATAATCTTGTAAATATTATTTATAGTAGATATACATATTAAAACAAAAATAAAACCATAAATAAGACATTAAAAAAATACTTATATAAAATACATAGATAAAATACATATACTTTTGCCTATATAAAATACACCTATAATTATTCAAGTGTTCTTATATCATAAATATTTAATAAAAATATATTTAAGTATACAAAAATAAGTTGTAAATATACAAAATAACAAAAGAAAAAAAATACAAAAATACAAAATAAAAATAAAATATTTAAAGCAAAGGTAAATATACCTATGCATAGGTAAAGTAACTTGTAATTAAACACCTCTAAAAAATAAATAAAAATATGCATAAAATACTACAAAAAATTAGAAATATTTTTATTTTATAATTAAAAATTATAAATTCTATTACTATTTATTATATATTTTCCAAGACATTTTTCTTGAAATTACGTAGTTGGTCCACGTGGACCAACCATGCACGTCCTTTTGTTGACCTTGGTCAACTATCCAGCCTACCCTCTGACTTCTGTTAGAGCTTCATGAGGGCGCCACTTCGCCATTTTCTCCATGCCCCCATCTTCACTCATTGCCCTTGGGACCAACACCTTCCTGTAGCCCCTTCATCCCTCATCTTCGCCCATCACCGAATCCTCACCAACCACCAATCGATCTCATGCCATCATCCCGCAGAAATCACCAATAGCTCGCCTATAAATATATCCCCAATCCCCCTTTTTTATTTTTGATCCATCTTCTTCAAGTTGTAGCCCCTCATACCATGCCTGAAGGCTCCACCTTAGTGACAGCAAGTGGCCGCCGCCATCTACAGTGAGGAGAGCAAGCGGAGGAGGCGTATCCACCCCACCGCTGGAAGCTCCTATGGGTGGTTTTGCTCCAGAGCCCTCAGGCTCTGTTGAGCCCTCTTTCCTTTGCAATTTAGGTACTCTAGTACCGTAGGGTTCAATTAATCATTTATATTCATCTTTAATAGCTTGGAATAGGAGTGATCGCCAAATCAGTCGTTGACCTATAACTCTAGCTCCTAATCGATTTCACTGTAATCTGCCTGTAATGTGACCCACATTCACTCTACCCTCCGTTCCTCACGTGTTCTCCAAAATTTGCCTGCAAAAGCCCCTTCAATTTCGCTCAAATCGAAGGACTTCGAGCTGCTCCTCTGCCACTTCACCGGAGCTCAATCCCACCGCTCATCCACGCATCTTGCAGCCACCCTTCTTGGCCGCATCACATTGTTCCACCTAACTTTTTGGCGCAGGTCCAAGGCACAAACAAGCTCTTTGGAGCAAATGAAGAACCTGGGAGAAGCTCCCAGGCTCTTGGATCCATCTGGGGCTTTTGTGCCCCTCGAGCACCCTTGAGGACGCCTACGCATGCGGAGGAAAACCAACAACTCATTCCACTCTCCGACGAGGAGGATAGAGCCTGGAGACTCTCAGGGTTGTCGATCGAAGCAACTCTGGGTGGTGTTCTTGGGTGTTCTTCCAATATCCTTGAGCACTGTTGGATCATGACCCCTTGCTAGGTTTAACCCCAACTGTTGGATCCAACAAACCGTCACCCCCTTTACAACCACAAGATCTGACACTTGGCGACCCTAGAACGGTTGGATCCTAGGCACATAAGTGGGTAAATTTCATAGACTCCAATCCGCTTTTTGTAATATCTTTAAGGTCCTGTAAATATTTTATTTAGTTCAAAAGTTTGTGGATAAATTGCATGTAATCCCTTGAACCTTTCATTTATTGCAATTGTCTCTACTAGCGTCACGTGCGTGCACATGTTTTGTCTTGTAAAAATTGCATGTAAACCATCGTGGGTTATTTGAATTGTCATTTAATATATAAAGTTCAAATATTAGTGTAAACTTCAGGTGAAATTGCATTGTGACCCTCACTTTATTTATATTTGCAATTATACCTCTACTAGGCTGAATATTTTTATAAGTCATTTTCTATTTATTAAAAATAGTTATCGTGCCGCAAAAATTTCCAAAAAAATTGGATTAGGTCCCTTTATGCATGCTTGTTCACATCATAATTTTATATTTGTATTTTTTTGCCCTTTTCTTATTTTCTAAAAATCAAATACTGTACAACCAATCCCTATTTGTCTTAAAAAAGCCAAAAAATTATAAAATCATTTTGACAGATTCCCCAAAAATGTAGTATTATTATTTAAGTATTATTAACCTTCAGACAAAAATCACTAAAAATAGAAAGAAAATGCTTAAAAATAGAAAAATCTCAAAAAACTCTACAAAAATTTATAAAATTCTTGAAAACTCCAAAAAATATGTTTTCTATTTTATAATTTTCTCTATATTAGTATTTCCTCTCCATTTTGATTTCGGTCTATTATTTTATCCCTGTTTTAGGGTATTTTCAACTTTAAAATATATAAAAATTAACAAAATTCACTAAAAAATCACAAAAATAGTAAAAACTTATTTAAAATCCAAAACTATCTATTTCTCCCATTTTTAGATATTTTTAGTTTTTTATCTCTCTTATTTATTATTGTATATATACTCTAGATATAACTTTATTATATTTCTAAAAGAAAAAGAAATTAAAAATATAAAAATATAAAAAGAAGATACAAATATATATATTAATGAAAAAGATATATAAAAATAATTTTTTTAATTAATTAAAGATTAAAAACCCACATTATTTGACTAAAATTGTGCATAGATATATATAAACATATACATATATTATTTATTTATAAATAATATCGAGTGCTACATTGTGTCTTCCCTGTGTTCGGCACCCTACACTGCTTATAGCTATATCCATTTTATTGTAGGGTTTTAAATTAAATTTTGATCCATAATGTATCTCTAAGTCTTAGTTTTATTTGTGGGTTGATTGTTGATCAATCGAGGTTTCATAAGCAGTCGCCACGGTGACATTGTGTCTCCACCCTGTGTGAGACATATTTAGACCCACGATAAATCTCGATTATCAAATGGAGTCGTTGTCGGGGAGCAACAAATTGTAGCACATTTTGGTATACATAGTTATCCATTATTTACTTGCATTTTCCTGCTTTTTATTCTTTGATAATTATTTGACTGTTCAAATCCATTTTTCTTGTAAATATTTCTTGCGAGGGACCGCTTGATGAGGGCTATCTTTTAGGAGGTGGGTGCACCTGAGGAGAGCAGAGGTCGGCCTTCTCTTTGTGAGCTGACTAGGAGAGAGTAGGAGAGAGAACATGGAAGGAGGAAAAGAACATACTTAACATAGAGTTTTCCATTTTTCAGTGAGAGAGAGATTTAATTTCCGCAAATAATTTGTAATTAAATTGGACACTACTCTCTCCATCACACGAGGTCCAATGCCTGGGTGTCTGTTCACTTAGGGGTGTCGTACCGGATTTTTCGTGTTTTATCACCTTTGTTTTAATTGTTTTCCGTGATTTGAGCTTTCCACCTTTGTTTATATTTGTTTTCTGTGAGTGAGCCCTTAGATAGTAGGTTGCTTGACTCAGTAGCTAAGTCCAAAGCCCTAATAACATTACATGAACCTATAGTGATACGCGCTTGGACTTAGTCAAAATTACTTGTCCGTTATTTCGACTTGAGATCGAGCGTAGAGAGAAGTGTTATACAACGCTTGCAAGATCTGTTGTGGCAGACAATGATGCACTTCAGAGACCGGGCTTTTGGATCTTATTTCTGAGTAATTGTCGTTTGGTTCTTCCCGATAATAACATCTATTGTTTAGATGCTTACTTGCGTTTGCATATCTCCATATAGTGTAATTATTTCAATTCTACCTTGCATCCCGCATGGAGAGAGCTGAGAAGCATTGTAAGTAACTCTATCTTTGCATGCATCATTAGTCACTAAGGTGAGATTTCCATCTTAGTGACAACTTACATGGCTTTTCCATCTTCTCTCCCATGTGTTTATATCACTTAGGACATAAATGAAAAATACAAAAAAAACGTTAGGCAGCTTGCTCTGAAAAATACTCAAAAAATTGAAAATCCAAAAATAAAAAATTGGGCTGCTAAATAAATTTGACCTTAATTAAAAATCATAACGAACCATTCATTGTTTTGGGTTCATAAAGCCCACATTATTTTAAGGTACACTCCAAATCGAGTGAGGCATGACCCACTAAGGATAAGAGCCCAAATCCCGATCTGTGGTGCCTTGATTATAACATGGGTTAGCGAAGTATTGGCGCTTCTATCGTACGCGACCGAGTAGGGCCTTGTTGAGCATGGTGTTCCCGCCTTGTGTGGAGCATCCGACTTGGTCTGAATTACTGAGCTTAGGCCACGCCCTCACGGGTGTGTCTGTCTCATTAGTTTGCGTCCGAGTAGGTCCTTGCACACTCATGGGTGATTCCATTGTGAGCGAGGTCTGAAGTATTGGTTTCACCTATTGGCTTACTTTCTCTATTTCTTTGGCTGAGTAGCCACCCATGCATGAGATCAAGGACCTTTTAGTGCGCAGATCACATATTACAAAGAAGGTGGAACAAGTATGGGATCCTTGCCTGGCAGTATACACGCTCCTATAGGGTTAGCATACTTAAGGACTTGTTATAAGATTTCTTGAAAATAAAAATAGAATTGAAAAGATAAAAATATCTGAACTCTCACGACTTCACATGTGTTGAGTGGGTGAACCTATCCTTGTTTTGTGTTTATTTGAATTAGATTAAGGTTCAAAGATCAGTCTTGCACATTGTGTGCCTTTTTTCACTTCATTTTGATTCCCCACTTGATACCCTGCTCATTGAGAGCCTTCTACTATTTTACACTCCCTTTATTCCTTGGTTGACCTCCATATCATTCTTCCAATCTCGATATCTTCTTGACCTTTGAGATGATGGACATGGATGGCTTAGTCGGGAACCCGCTGACACCAACATTGATTCCATATGCTCGTCACTTCCAATAATTCGGGGCGATTCTAGAGAACCCAATTCAGACTCCGTGAATCGATCTTCAGACTCCCTGTCTTCTCCAATAATTCGGGATCACTCTTGTCCTGAAACCTGTACATTTTGGATGACAATTGATTTTACTCTATACATACCGCCATCCTCAATGAAATTCCGTGTTTACCATAACACATCAAATTTGTTACTTACGGTGCCTCCATACAGACTGATCAGTTCATTACTTCATTTGCAGTTCAAGAGCCCAATCTGGAGCTAGAAATTGTGATGGAATCAGATTCAGGATCAGAAAAAGAGATGGCTTCTGGAGGAAAAGGGAAAGGACCGCAGCTACCACCTTAACCAGATCAGGGTTCGTAGCCAGACAAGAATGTAGTGAACACTCAGAACCTTGCTTCTATTCAACCAATCCAGTAGCAGCTTACATATCAAGCTTTGCATAGGTCGCTTACCAAGACATGTTTAATGACTTAAGGAGGAGAAAACTGGGGAGGATTTGAAGTAAATCCCGAAGGAAGGGGCGACGGAGGCCCAACAGACAAGCTTAGGCAGAGAGACTGATGAATACTCATTCATCACTCTTTATTCTTATATTTTAGCTACAAAAACCTTTGCAAATGCATGTAGATATGTGTAAATACAAATAATTACCAAAAGCATGCATTGTGTAAAAACCTATAATTAGCATGTTTTTGTGCAAAAATAAAAGAATAAAGATTAAAAAGAAAAAGAGGGAAATATTTAGAATAAATATTGAGCAACCTAACCCAAGGGGGGGCTCAGCATGGGCCTGACCGCATAAAAGCCAAAGTAGAGGGAGATAGGGGCTCATGTATGTAAATATTTATGTAAATAAAATAAAAATATTTTTCCTCACAAAAATAGCCCAAAATATGCTTGAAAATACTTGTACATATTTATAAGTATAAAAAACAAAAGAAAAGGGTAAAAATAAAAAAGAACAAAAACACCACTTTCATCATGTACATAAACCACTCTTATATATTTATTTAACCTTGTAAATAAATAAAATTAATTTCCCAAATTTTTGTAAATAGTCTATGTTATATAATGTAAATAAATAAAATAAAAACAATTAAAACAAAAAAAAATAAAAATAACAAAATTAAAAACACAAAAATATATTGTGAATATACCATGTATATAAATGTATATATGTATTTATTTTACCTATGTATATAAATAATAAAAATAAAATAAAAACGTCTTTTTATTCCTTATTTTATAATGAAAATAAATTAAATATAAAAGGGGAATAAAATTGTACAAAAATAACAATTAAAAATCAAAAATCAAAATCCTACATATTGTATATATACCTATATATAACATATTATGTACATACCTTATTTTTATTTTGAAAAATTAATTAAAAATCACAAAAAAATAGAGAAAAATAAAATAAATATTTTTCATGTTTTAAGTTTTTATTAATTCGATCATTTTCTAGTTTAAAATAAATAAATAAGAAAATCGTGCTTGGCGGGCTCTGATTGGTCCACGGGGGATTGTTGACCCCCGGTCAACTCTCCCCCCAGGACCACCAGAGCCGGGTTAGATCTGACCGACCCGTTTTCTCCATTTTCTACCCGCCTGACCCGACCTCCAGCACCCCAAACCCCGGGCTCCGATTGATCACTGCATATCCAGGACCCTCGCCCGGGGTGGGTTTGGTGGATCCGAGCCCCGAGCATCTCGCCCGATCTCCTTCTTCTCGGATCCAGCACCATATATATTGTCGTCTCCGGTGACCTAATTCTTCCATCTTTGGATCTTCCCCTCGGTGCCTGTGACCTCCTCCGGAGTCCTTGAGTGACAGTCGTGGTCTTGGGAGTTGCAGAGAGGCCCGGGAAGCCGGGAGCCACTGATCCGGTGGTTTTCACCACCGTGCGCCGCCGCAAGCGCGCTGAGCCTCGGGGAGTCGACGGCCCCTTGCAGGCAAGGACCAGAAGCTTGCTGAGCTTCAGCCCAGTCGAATGCACCCATCAGGTAACCCTCGTAGCCCGTAGATTAGCTTGGGTTTAGGTTTGTTGATTTCCGGTAGCTTATCTCCGCCACCTCCGCCTGTCGTCTCCGACCACCCATTCCACACTCCGACACCACCACCACGTCCACCAGTCCCCTCTCCACCTTCTCCGACCCTTCACTCCCCCTGGCTCGCCCCGGAGCAGGGTATCGACTCTCACCCTCTGCCGCTCGCCGGAGAGCCTCCATAGCGCCTCATCTTTCACCTTCCGCCCGCTCTGACGGGTCAAGGCAGTTTGCCCTCGACCCAGCTTCTTTCCTATGCAGGTATCCAGGCCATTCGACCTCATCTGGAGGTCGAGTCTTCAGAGCACAGGGGCTCCCGTTCGTCCACGTCGCCGGAGCTCTCTGGAGCTCCTTGCCTTCATCGGAGCAGCGCATCGGGTGCGGAGCTTCACGGCGAAGCTTCCTCGCACCTAAGGAGCATCAGACAAGGTCCCCGTGCACGCAGAGGGCCGGCGAACCTCGCCGTCCGCCAGTTCTTCCAGCTACCTCGTCGACCGTCAGATCATCCTCAGCGCCCCAGTTGCAATCTGATCCATCCATTTAGGCGCACCATCACCGTCTGATCATCCCGAGGATAGATCTTGACCATCCGCTCGGGGGAAGAGGTACCAGCACGCCTCGTCCGTCAGATCTGCCACGTGCCTTCTCCTCCTCCGTCGATACACCAAGGGCTTAGCCTCCAACGCACCGTCACCGTCCGATCTCCACGTGGAGGGCTCTCAGACGTTCGATCAGGCCAGGCGTTTCAAGGTCAAAGGCGCCTTCGTCCTCAGTCGTCAGATCCGCCACGCATCACACATCCGGCCATCAACGTTAATAGAAGGGGTAAATAACTCTTAGGCCCCTTTAGTTTCTGTCTTTACTATCTAGTCCTGTAAATATCTAGTTCAGTTCTTTTACTTTTGTAAATTTTGCATTGAGGACCTTATCTTTTCTGAGGATTGCATTTATACCCCTGCCAGTGGTGAACACGTGCATCGACACGTGGTATTTTGGTACATTTGCATGTTTGGCCCTGTGTTTTTGGCTTGTTAAGTTTTGCTTTATTAGAAATAGGAATTGCAATTAGGTCCCCCCAGGCCTGAGTCACGTGTATCGTGCGTGGCCCGGGGGGTAATTTGCGCTCCTACACTTATACTTTCCAAGCTTGTAACTCCAGGGACCCAGAACTTTGTTTTAATTGCAGAAAGGTCCCTGTGCACTTTTGCTTCTTTTTATTTTTGAATAAAATAGCAAATCACTCCAAATCTAACGAAAATTGTATACAAGGCTCCTGCCATAGTGTAAAATTTTCGAGGATTTTTGAGGACATTTTTGTTTCCATTTGATATTTTTAAAAATTCAAAAACATCGATTTTTGCTACTGTCTAACTTTAAAAACCCCAAAAAATATTAAATAGTGACTAAAAATTACAAAAATAAATTGTCTACTGTTTGTTTTGTTGTGTTTTATTTTCTAGCCAATTTTGGCTATTTTTCATTATGTAAAACACCTAAAAATTTAAAAACACCTAAAATCTTATAAAAATTCTAACCAAAAATCCAAAAATAATAAAATAGGTGCCTAAATTTTCCTTGTTTAATTCTCTTTACAGGAAAATTACCTCCTAGCTAATTTGGGGGCTTTAGATATTTTATCTAAGCCCTTTTAGCTCGGCTGGACAGTACCTACTGTTTTACCTACTTTTTGATTTTTAGAAAATTAAATAAACATCAGAAAATTCTCAAAAATTCACCAAAAACACTAAAAATCATAAAACACATAAAAATATTTTTGTTTGAATTTTTGATTGATTTTTATTGCTTTTAATAATTTGTTGAAGTGTGTGTGTATTTGTTTTTCTTATTTTCTTAATTAACTAAAAAATCCAAAAAAAATATAAAATAATTAAAAACCACCAAAAATATTTGCTCTTTTTATTTTATTTCTCTTTTTGACTACTTCGCAGGTCGAGAGGCCAACCCATGCTCCTTGTGTTCGACCCTGGTCGCTATACCAGGTTAATCTAATAGCAGGACCGCTTTCGTGTTTTGATCGATTTTATCTATTATTAGTGGTTCATTTTTCTTGATCGAGCACATCTGAGTGACCGAGGTCGCAACGACCATTTTTGTACCTTTACCTTAGTCGCTCAGATCCGTCTCATCAGAATGGCACCGTTGCCGGGGAGCACGGCTTAGTAGTTTTTATTTTATTTTCATTTTTGTTTTCGCGGCTTTTCGCAGCTCTTTCTGAGCTCGCGGCTTTTTCGCGGCTTTTGTCTATATTTTATTCTTATTTTATTTTGTTTTATTTTCTTTTCTTTTGTTTTATTTTTGTTTTATTTTGAGTGTTTATTTTATTTTTCATTTTTGCATATATACCCCCATTTTTATTTCCATTTATTTTTCCTTTTATTATTATTTGATTAATTTGGTCTGACCACTTGTCTCTTTCTCTTGCGAGGGCCTGAGGACCGCGGAGGTGACTTTCGAGGAGCCGACGCAACCGCAGGACTTGGAGGCGGCTCCCTTCTGTACGGAGCCGCAGGAGAGAGCGAGAGAGAGAGAGAGTTGAGTGGGAGAGGTTTTATTTTTGTTTTTATTTGACTATTATTGTAATAATACATGTACACAGAGACTGGACTTTGGACTTGGTTGGCTTAGCAGGTCTGTTTCGCCGAGCACCGGTGTGCTCGGGGGACCCTTAGGTGTTTTCGCGGTTTTCTCGCGGCTTTGTTTTCTTTTCTTTTTACTGCCTTTTCCGGTGTTTACGCGGTTTTTATCGAGCCCCTAGATTTAGGATTTTATACTTGCTTGTGTCGTAATTAGTAGGGTCCCCACACTTAATTATCTGCCTGCTCCTATAGTGCGCTTAATTGGACCTACTAATAATCAATTAATAAAAATAACTGACTCATCTCCTCGTAGCCTACGTGCCGCAGCCTGCCCTGTAAAGCGCTTTCTCCTACCCCCGATTTGTCGGGCAGAGGAGGGGTAGGCCAAGACCGGACCTTTGGCTTGGAGGTCGGTGACCAGTTAGACGGTTCTGCGAGTAGACTTGCTCATCTAGGACCCGATTTTCACCGCTGCACCATTTAGGTAGTTTTATTTCAGTCTTTACATTTATGCGCGGGTCATATTGCATGTAGAGTGCTGGAGTCAGGTACGCCTTCTTTACTTTGCATGCATAATTGATTTATCGTGCATCGGCTTTTTCGTCTTCTCCCCCCTGTTTTTAACTTAATAACCAGGAGTACCGAAGAATTCGTTAGGCGTTTGTTTTTATTTGAAAAATACCTAAAAACAAAAACGATAAAATCGGGACTGCTAATCACACTTGACCTAAAAGACACTTCACTAAAATTCTGTCTTGGGGAGAGTAACCCCCTCCTTGTCTGGTTTGGATGAGCGAGAGAGTGATCTGCACATTAGGATAGAGCCTCCGATCTTTTCTTGACTGATTACCGGCTTTCAGTACGGGACAGTCGGTTGAGAAAGATCTGGATACCTATTTACCTCACGTAATCGCTCTGATAGACTGGATGATCACCTAAAATAAAATCGACAAGATAATTGACCGATCCCTTTGGTTTTCAGCTTTGTGTGCGTAGGTGAATTGGGGGTTTGCTTGTTCATCTTGTGTGATTGCCAGATCCCTTCGATCTTCCCCATCCTCTTCTCTATCCATCTGCTTTCCCACCCTCACCTCCCTTCAGTATTCCTCTTCTCTTCTCCTTTTTCCCCTGGATGATGGATCCCCCTCACTGTGAGCCGACTCTTGCGGCTTTTTCTTCGTCTTCTGACCATCACTCCAGCCCACCTTCTAGGGAGGTCAGATCTCCGACCAACCTCCCGCTCCCTCCCTCCCTTTCATCTCACTATTCTGGGCATGTTGTGCGAGACGTCCGAGGATACCCGATAGAGCATATGCGAGACCGGGACGATGCTGTTGTTGAGTTGAGAGCGCACTCCGTTGGTGACCAGAGAGAGCAGTGGATATCAGCAGACATATCCTATTCCAGAAGGATGGAGGAGCAGATAGCACATGGAGCTCAGTCAGCTTCTACACTTGGTCCATTCGTCTTGGATTTGGACTACATTCAGCGACTGCCAATATTTTCAGGAGAGGTGCACGAGGAGCCATATCTTCACCTGTCCGCCTTCGAGGAGTTTTGTAGAGCACAGAGATATTCAGACGTCACTGCAGAGGAGCTGATGAGCAGGACCTTCCCCTTCACGCTTCACGACAGAGCCATTAGATGGCACCGATGATTGGGGAGGACATTCGAGACGTGGGGAGAGCTACGCCGAGAGTTTCTACAGAGATACTTCCCTCCACGTAGAGCAGATTTCATGCGGTCTTTGATCATGGACTTCTCAGTTGACCCCCAGGAGCCATTGCACGAGGCATGGCCGAGGTTTCTTGACCTCTTGAGGAGATTTCCAGATCATGGACTTCCAATGGCAGACCTGATAGAGATCTCCATGCGGGGGATGACCGCAGAGCAGCTTGCACTGGTGATTACCACATGTGGCGGTTCATACCGCAGTTCCGACATTCACTTCCTGGACACCATCTCGAGGCTACTTTCACAGAGTTCTTCTCCACAAGATGCCTTGGTCGAGACAACACATGCGGACAATGCAGTACCAGTGCGGTGTGTCACTTTACATGATGAGTCAGCTTCTACACACCAGCCCGAGGACTTGGAGCAGACAGCACCACTGACAGAGGAGATGACTTCCACCGCAGAGGTTCGGACCCAGAGTCTACTTGAGTTCCCGTTGGTTTTCTAGCTAGAGTTCAAGGCAGCCCCAGAGTTTCCAGTCGACGAGTCTAGGATATCAGATCTTCTGATATTCCAGGAGCCGGAGGAGCCCCAGCTTTTACAGCCATTGACTCAGCTACTTCAGTTTCCAGTCCCGAAGGAGTCAGTCTCCTTCCTGCAGAGATACTTCTTGGATGCAGACAACTACCAGGATTCAGCCCAGCAGTCACAGCTCGAGGAGGGATACCACTTTGAGAGTACTGACATAGAGAGTCCCGTCTTCGAGCCTTTTGTCCTCCACTGTGTTGCGACAGATACACTTGCTGAGGACCAACTGACAGCCAGCATAGCCGCAGAGCGAGGGTCAGCCGCAGACACTTTGCCAGCATCCGCGGTGTTGACTAGTACCTTCTCCTGCTTCCAGATTGCTGAGACTTACACTTTCGATGATGATGCAGCCTGGTGCACTGAGTGGATACTTGATAGCAGTGCAGATGCCCATCTAGATCCTGATCCTCTTCTTCTCATTTTTGATCATGCATCTTTCCCCGAGGGTTATCTGCGGGAAGATGCCGCACTCGATGAGTACTTGGTTTCACTTTCTGAGAGTGTTTCCGATCTGGCGGAACACGGAACCGAGTCTTTAGATCATTCTGATTCTGAGTCTTCTCACCTCGACGACCCTCGCGAGGATGAGCCCATTCTGGAGATATTCGATGATTTGCCTGATCTGATTCTATTTCATGCATCGGATATCAGTCTGCTTAGAGAGTCTCCTGATCTTGATTGTCCACACCTGCTTGAGACACTGATTGACGTGGAGGATTCTATTACTGATCCATCCTTCTCCACGTTTGATTTCTTCGGCTCTACACTCTCACTCCAGTCTGATCCAGAGCCGATGATTTCTTTTGTGCTACCGAATCCGGATCACTTCTTTCCATATCACTGGCCGGTAGCAGACACCCGCTTGATTTCATACCTGGGTGTCTTTGTTTACACTGTTGACTTCGTCGCTGTTCTCACACCGAGACTGTGGCGACAGTACGACATTCGACTTACCAATGTCGTCCTGAACCTTGATACTGCATTGTCCTAGCCTTTGCGCCTAGCTATGGGCGTAAAAACTAGCGCTTGTTGAGAGGCACCTCAACATTGTACTCTTTTGTATATACATGTTTCGTCTTGTTTTGATCTTTCTTTCTTCCATTCTTGTTTCCACCCCAGGTCTCGCTTAGGATTATATTTGTTACTTAGGATATTACTCATCCTAAGTATAGGGGGGTGGAGACACCAGGTTGTTCTTCGTTCTGTTTCATCACTTCTGTTGTTGCCTATACTTAAGGTTCTTCACCTTAAGTATAGGGGGAGTGATGCCCTTCCTTCTTGTATATATTCGTTGATTTTCTTCGTGTCTTGCTACCCCTGTTTTTGTTGCCTATACTTAGGGACATTTCACCCTAAGTATAGGGGGGATAGACCCTGTACATTCCCCACTCGATCTTCCCTTAGTATACAGCCTGCTATACTTAGGATTACTTGATCCTAAGTATAGGGGGAAGACCCGAGACCCTCTTGACTTTTCTATTTCATTCTTCTTCTTTGTATATAACCCTTCTTCTCACTTCCCTATACCTAGCACGAGTTATGTCTTCTTCATCGCTCTTGACTCTGAGGACATCGTTCGAGATAAGTATAGGGGGGTGTGTATATATTTCATATATACTTTAGCCATAACTCGTACTTTGTGTGAGTGTGTTAATAAATAAAATGGCTAAAAATCACAAAAATTAAAAAATTTTCATGTACATAAACTTCTTTTATTTGCACATAAATAGCTAGTGTACAAATTATTTTTGTAAAAATAATTTCAAAAATCTTTTGTGTAAAGTTTGTGTAAATATTTTCTTATCAAAATTATGTATATAGTACAAAATTTTTCCAAAACGTTTTGAAAATCAAAAGTTTGCAAAAATCTTGTGTAAATGTGTGTAAATATCTTTTTGCAAAACTTGCACCTCATGCATCATCCATTCATGATTTCAAAACATTTTTCAAAAATTTTGCATGTTTGTAAAATTTGTGTAAATAAGCATCTTTTGTACATATGTATATAGTTTTTCTGGATGATAGTTGACATTTAAACTAGCCTGGAATCAAATTGAGAAATGGAGCTTGATTAAAATCTTAATCCACCTAAATTCTAAGAGGAACCTTATAGGGCTTAGGTTTAAGGCTTTTCAGGTCCATGGTGACTTAATTCTTTGAGTCCACTAGGCTATGTCACATGTCATCTCAATGAGCCTAAGTAGAGCACTTAACAACAACACATGACTCATATAGACAATGGCTTTACTTGGACACCAGCACTATGCACCGAGCTCTCTACGGATGAGGTGGTGAAGAGGCAGTCTTCCTTAACTTGGGGTAGCATATGAGGGTAGTACTTCTAGGCGGAACCTCCCTTCTTCTTTTAGTGAAGGAAGTGCGTCTCAACTTGATCTGGTTGCCATGAGGTCTAACGACGGGAGTTGTGGGTTGCAATAAAGCTTCAAAAGAGGGATAGTCTACTGGCTCAAGAGGAAAAACTCCTTGTATATATGCTGCACATGTACATGTTGTATAGATGCACTTGAAAAAAAAAGTGCAAAAAGAAAATAACTCCAAAAAAAAGAGGTGGGTCTGATAGAAAATGATAACCCCACCGGAGTATGTACATAGAGTGCAATAAGCAAAGCTTGGTTTCATGATCCACCTGACGTAGCTTGCAGCAGGGAGACTTGGCTACACTGGTCAAGCTCCCAAGGGTACTTGTCTACACTGGCCTTGACCCATTCTCTTCTTCCTCCTCTTCTTGAGCCGGTTGAACTTGAACTTAGAAGGGAATACCCCGCTCCTCGAGGAAAGAGTGGCCAGATTGAGGTCATAGAGTTACCTTGTTGGGGAGGGTTGTCAAGTTGCCATTTCTGAGGTGGAGAGCTTAGACCTCACATTCACAGGACAAGAAAAGATTCATGGTCTTCAGGGTTTGTGATTGATGACTTGTTCTGATCTGGAGCATTGAGGAGTCTTGACTATAGAATAGTGGAACTTAGAGGCTGTTGAGTTTTAAACTTAGGTCCAAATAAGGTTCCGACACATTAATAATCCAAAGATCTGATCGAGCTCCATACCCCAATTTAATGAAGGCAAGTTTAATAATCAACCTTGATCCATGTACATATTCTTTTTCTTTTTCTTTCTTTCTTTTCACTTCTTTTTCAAATAAGTGTTTGCTAAGGGAATAGCAAAGTTAAGTATAGGGGGGTGATGAATACTCATTCATCACTCTTTATTCTTATATTTTAGCTACAAAAACCTTTGCAAATGCATGTAGATATGTGTAAATACAAATAATTACCAAAAGCATGCATTGTGTAAAAACCTATAATTAGCATGTTTTTGTGCAAAAATAAAAGAATAGAGATTAAAAAGAAAAGGAGGGAAATATTTAGAATAAATATTGAGCAACCTAACCCAAGGGAGGGCTCAGCATGGGCCTGACCGCATAAAAGCCAAAGTAGAGGGAGATAGGAGCTCATGTATGTAAATATTTATGTAAATAAAATAAAAATATTTTTCCTCATAAAAATAGCCCAAAATATGCTTGCAAATACTTGTACATATTTATAAGTATAAAAAACAAAAGAAAAAGGGTAAAAATCAAAAAGAACAAAAACACCACTTTCATCATGTACATAAACCACTGTTATATATTTATTTAACCTTGTAAATAAATAAAATTAATTTCCAAATTTTTTGTAAATAGTCTATGTTATATAATGTAAATAAATAAAATAAAAACAATTAAAACAAAAAAAATAAAAATAACAAAATTAAAAACACAAAAATATATTGTGAACATACCATGTATATAAATGTATATATGTATTTATTTTACCTATGTATATAAATAATAAAAATAAAATAAAAATGTCTTTTTATTCCTTATTTTATAATGAAAATAAATAAAATATAAAAGGGGAATAAAATTGTACAAAAATAACAATTAAAAATCAAAAATCAAAAATCAAAATCCTACATATTGTATATATACCTATATATAACATATTATGTACATACCTTATTTTTATTTTGAAAAATTAATTAAAAATCACAAAAAAATAGAGAAAAATAAAATAAATATTTTTCATGTTTTAAGTTTTTATTAATTCGATCATTTTCTAGCTTAAAATAAATAAATAAGAAAATCGTGCTTGGCGGGCTCTGATTGGTCCACGGGGGATTGTTGACCCCCGGTCAACTCTCCCCCCAGGAGCACCAGAGCCGGGTTAGATCTGACCGACCCGTTTTCTCCATTTTCTACCCGCCTGACCCGACCGCCAGCACCCCAAACCCCGGGCTCTGATTGATCACTGCATATCCAGGACCCTCGCCCGGGGTGGGTTTGGTGGATCCGAGCCCCGAGCATCTCGCCCGATCTCCTTCTTCTCGGATCCAGCACCATATATATTGTCGTCTCCGGTGACCTAATTCTTCCATCTTTGGATCTTCCCCTCGGTGCCTGTGACCTCCTCCGGAGTCCTTGAGTGACAGTCGTGGTCTTGGGAGTTGCAGAGAGGCCCGGGAAGCCGGGAGCCACTGATCCGGTGGTTTTCACCACCGTGCGCCGCCGCGAGCGCGCTGAGCCTCGGGGAGTCGACGGCCCCTTGCAGGCAACGACCAGAAACTTGCTGAGCTTCAGCCCAGTCGAATGCACCCATCAGGTAACCCTCGTAGCCCGTAGATTAGCTTGGGTTTAGGTTTGTCGATTTCCGGTAGCTTATCTCCGCCACCTCCGCCTGCCGTCTTCGACCACCCATTCCACACTCCGACACCACCACCACGTCCACCAGTCCCATCTCCACCTTCTCCGACCCTTCACTCCCCCTGGCTCGCCCCGGAGCAGGGTATCGGCTCTCACCCTCCGCCGCTCGCCGGAGAGCCTCCATAGCGCCTCATCTTTCACCTTCCGCCCGCTCTGACGGGTCGAGGCAGTTTGCCCTCGACCCAGCTTCTTTCCTGTGCAGGTATCCAGGCCATTCGACCTCATCTGGAGGTCGAGTCTTCAGAGCACAGGAGCTCCCGTTCGTCCACGTCGCCGGAGCTCTCTGGAGCTCCCCGCCTTCATCGGAGCAGCGCATCGGGTGCGGAGCTTCACGGCGAAGCTTCCTCGCACCTAAGGAGCATCAGACAAGGTCCACCGTGCACGCAGAGGGCCGGCGAACCTCGCCGTCTTCCAGTTCTTCCAGCTACCTCGTCGACCGTCAGATCGTCCTCAGCGCCCCAGTTGCAATCTGATCCATCCATTTAGGCGCACCATCACCGTCTGATCATCCCGAGGATAGATCTTGACCATCCGCTCGGGGGAAGAGGTACCAGCACGCCTCGTCCGTCAGATCTGCCGCGTGCCTTCTCCTCCTCCGTCGATACACCAAGGGCTTAGCCTCCAGCGCACCGTCACCGTCCGATCTCCACGTGGAGGGCTCTCAGACGTTCGATCAGGCCAGGCGTTTCAAGGTCAAAGGCGCCTTCGTCCTCAGTCGTCAGATCCGCCACGCATCACACATCCGGCCATCAACGTTAATAAAAAGGGGTAAATAACTCTTAGGCCCCTTTAGTTTCTGTCTTTACTATCTAGTCCTGTAAATATCTAGTTCAGTTCTTTTATTTTTGTAAATTTTGCATTGAGGACCTTATCTTTTCTGAGGATTGCATTTATACCCCTGCCAGTGGTGAACACGTGCATCGACACGTGGTATTTTGGTACATTTGCATGTTTGGCCCTGTGTTTTTTGCTTGTTAAGTTTTGCTTTATTAGAAATAGGAATTGCAATTAGGTCCCCCCATGCCTGAGTCATGTGTATCGTGCGTGGCCTGGGGGGTAATTTGCGCTCCTACACTTATACTTTCCAAGCTTGTTACTCCAGGGACCCAGAACTTTGTTTTAATTGCAGAAAGGTCCCTATGCACTGTTGCTTATTTTTATTTTTGAATAAAATAGCAAATCACCTCCAAATCCAACGAAAATTGGACACATGGCTCCTGCCATAGTGTAAAATTTTCGAGGATTTTTGAGGACATTTTTGTTTTCATTTGATATTTTTAAAAATTCAAAAACATCGATTTTTGCTACTGTCTAACTTTAAAAACCCCAAAAAAATATTAAATAGTGTCTAAAAATTACAAAAAAATTGTCTACTATTTTTTTTGTTGTGTTTTATTTTCTAGCCAATTTTGGCTATTTTTCATTATCTAAAACACCTAAAAATTGAAAAAAACCTAAAATTTTATAAAAATTCTAATAATTAAACCAAAAATCCAAAAATAATAAAATAGGTGCCTAAATTTTTCTTGTTTAATTCTCTTTACAGGAAAATTACCTCCCAGCTAATTTGGGGGCTTTAGATATTTTATCTAAGCCCTTTTAGCTCGGCTGGAAAGTACCTACTGTTTTACCTACTTTTTGATTTTTAGAAAATTAAATAAACATCAGAAAATTCTCAAAAATTCAACAAAAACACTAAAAATCATAAAACACATAAAAATATTTTTGTTTGAATTTTTGGTTGATTTTTATTGCTTTTAATAATTTGTTGAAGTGTGTATTTGTTTTTCGTATTTTCTTAATTAACTAAAAAATCCAAAAAAAAATATAAAATAATTAAAAACCACCAAAAATATTTGCTCTTTTTATTTTATTTCTCTTTTGACTACTTCGTAGGCCGAGAGGCCAACCCGTGCTCCTTGTGTTCGACCCTGGTCGCTATACCAGGTTAATCTAATAGCAGGACCGCTTTCGTGTTTTGATCGATTTTATCTATTATTAGTGGTTCATTTTTCTTGATCGAGCACATCTGAGTGACCGAGGTCGCAACGACCATTTTTGTACCTTTACCTTAGCCGCTCAGATCCGTCTCATCAGAGACCCATGCCAACTCTCAAAGAAACATACAATCCTGGGGCGGGACAAGTCATTGAATGGGTCCAGATTCCAGCAATTCATGCCCATTTTGAATTAAAGCCTCAACTACTGGCGCTTCTACCCACCTTCTGAGGAAACTCCAACGAAGAACCTGACATTCATCTACAAATAGTTCGGGAGCATCTGTGGTACAACTCACTACCCTGGAATGCCTCTTGGGGTAGTCAAGATGACGTCATTCCCCTTCAGCCTTCAGGATAAGGCCCTTAATTGGATCAATCACTTGGGGAAGATCGTCACCACCTGGGAAGAACTGAAGTCGACCTTTTTGCACAAATACTATCCTCTTGGGTGACTTAATCAGATGCACGTCCACATAGCAAACTTCACCTAAGCCACTCATAAATCCATCCATAAGGCTTGAGAGAGGCTCACTGTGTTGCAAGAAAATTGTCACCATCATGAGATTCCTAGGACCATCATGCACTTCTTCGGGGGACTGACAATCGAGAGCCAGAAGATGGTGGATGTCACATGTGGTGGCTCACATTTCAACAAATATTAGGATGTCGTCTAGAAGATCTTTGAAGAAATGGCCGAAGGGGAGTCCGCTCTATCGTCATCCCGTGCCTTTCAGCGCTAACCACAAAATGTTCAAAAGCTTGTGCATATGGAAGCATCCCACAGGCCGGACAAGGATGAGAGATCCAATCTGATCATTATTGGGAGCCACCTATCCAAGGTAGACATAATTGAGAAGCAATTATAGGACACGGGGAAACTTGCTATGATCGAATAAAGAATGCAGAACTTGGACAAACTAGATCAAAGCACCAAGCAATTGGAGCTGCTGGTAAGTACAATTAGCTTTTGCATCTATGTGTCTACATTGCCCCCCACTCCAGCTGAGAGAAGGAATATGCACTGTCACAAACTCCTCAGCCGAGTCAGCCCCAACAACAGTTCAACATGTCTACTACGTGCAAGCCTTAGAGCCATCAACCCCCCAACAGTCACATCAGTAGCTGGTTGTCTACCAGTTGGAGACCCAATACCTTCCAGATCAGTTCTCCCCTCCACCAACTCTTATTCAAGGGGTGAAGGGCGTATGGTCGAATGATGCGCAACCGTCCTGTCCAAGCATACCTCAACAGGTTCAGGTTGCTAACTCCCACCAATTCCCGCAACAACAGGGAGGGAGGTTTGTCCAGAACAACCAGCCTCAACATCGACAACACCAGCAGTCTCCACAATTCCATGTCAATCAGAGACAGAACGAGTACCAACAACTGCAATACCGATACTGCCGGCAAAATTAACAGTGTGCGGTTGTGCCATATCAGCAGCACCCTCCTTAGCAATATCAACAACATCACCTTCTCCTCAGTATCATTCTCAGTACCTAAACCAGCAGTCTCAGTACCATCAGTAATACCAGCATAGCCAACACGCCGAGGTATCTGAGGCTGCATCTCATGTGAACCCCGCCTTGGATTGCCTGGCTCGACCTATTAAGGGCCTTATGGATCTCAGTCAGAAGTTGGACGATTTCACCACTACCAAGACCTCCATTCCGTCACAAGTGGAGGCAAACCCCAATAATTTTAAGAAGACATAGCAGGTAGTCTGTGAAGTTCCCACCGGTCTTACAGAGTCAGATACGCATAATTTGTTTTTATCTAATGTTGTCACTCTCAAGAGAGGTAGGACCTTGCAGCCATCAGCCACATGCAAGAGGAAGATTAAAGCAATCACAGGGTAGTCATCATATTCTTCTCCATCAACCGGACCAACAACTGGGCTGGGTGAGGAAGAAGAAGGAGAAGCACCACTAAAAATCTAAAAAAAACAGCAAAATCAAAAATGCCAAAAAGATAGCACCACTAGCATCAACTGAAGCATCAACCAGATAGCCTCGGAGGAAACCGCACCTGCAGTTGATCGGATGCCAGGCGATGGAGCCTCGCTTGAAGATTTTGGATGCCCGTCTTTCCTGGATGACCCTACTCATGTTAATCATTCACATGTACAACCTAATGTGCGCATCGATTTTGTTGTAAATAAGAACACTATTTCTACTGCTGCTTTTGATTATGTACTTATTCAGTTTCCTGATGCAATGAGAAAATCCAAAAAAATTAAAAATTTGAAAACTACCTTATCTGACCTTGATGTTGTGGAAATAATTCAGAATCTTGTTCTTGAAATGCCTCTTCTAAAAGCCATCAAGTACATGCCTAATATTAAGAAAGGTCTGAAGAAGGCATGTACCTCGAAGAGACATCTACGTAAAGCTCATGAAAGAAATGTGAAGCGTATCCTCACCGTGGCTATAATAAATGCAATCAACGATCTCCCAATGAAAAAGAAGGACATAGGAGCTCCTCTAGTCAGATGCTAGTTGTTTGATCAAGAGTTCATCTAGACTCTACTTGACAATGGATCCTCAATCAACCTAATGCCTACTTCACTGCTCAAAGAATTTGGGTTAGGACTCCTTAAATCTACTAGAATGATTTTGCAATTCGTAGGCACGTCCATCAAGAAGCCCTGAGGAATTTTATAAGATGTCATGGTCACCATTAAGGGAATGCAGTTCCCTGCGGACTTCATAGTATTGGACATGGACACTTCAGCTCCTCTTTTGTATACCATGATAATTCTTGGACGGTCGTTCCTTTGAACAACCAAAGCAGTAGCGAACTATGGCACCGGGCAGATAACCTTCCGCTCGAATAGTGATAAAGTACCGATTGAGAAGATTCAAGTGCCTAAACCTTCAACATCTGCATTAGACGAAAGTGAGCCTGCAGAGCAGCGGGCAAAAGACTGTGACTTTTTGGCTGAAATTTGTGATACAAACTATTTATGGATGACATTGAAACCCAAGTTTTTCTCTCCATGGAGGAAGGCTTGGATAGTACAGTCGAATTCCTAGATATCCTGGAAGATGAGATATTTACTGAATTGTCTAATGAATGTATTTATGACCACCTATCCTTGGTAGATCAAAAGACCATCATCATAGATTTTTGTGAACAAGATTTAATCATTGAAGAATTCTATGCAGTACTGGAGACAGAACCTACAGTGCTAATGGTGGACAAAAAATAGATGAAAGACCCAACACCATCGCCCTACACCGTAGCCGAAGTCACCACCTAGCTAAACCAATCCCCACCTGAGCTCAAACCTCTTCCAACAAATATGAAGTATGCCTTCCTTGCGGGTGCACCAAACATGTTCCCTGTAATCATCAGTTCACAAAACAAGAATCTCGTCTGCTCGAGGTTCTAGAAAGAAACCGTAAGGCCATAGGCTGGAAAATTTCAGACCTCCATGGAATAAATGCCTCACTATGATTGCATCACATATACCTTGAAGAAGACAGTAAGCCCGCCCGTGAATTCCAACATCGATTGAATCCAAAACTTTGGGAGGTTGTGATGAATGAAATCATGAAATGGTCTGATGCAGGATTCATATATCCCATCTCTGACTCAAAATGGATGAGTCCCCTGCATGTTATGCCCAAGAAGTCAGGAATCACCATCGTCTAGAATGACAAAGGAGAGGAGACTGCAACCAGAGTTCCAACATCCTGGCACATCTGTGTGGATTACAGACGTCTGAATTTAGTGACCAAGAAAGATCATTTCCCACTTCCCTTCATCGACCGGATGGTCGAAAGACTACCCGCAAAGGAATATTTCTGTTTCTTGGATGGATACTCTAGTTATAATCAAGTCGCCATTGCTCCTGAAGATCAAGAGAAGACAACCTTCAACTTTCCATTTGGGACATATGCCTTTCACAGAATGTCATTCGGGTTATGAAACACTCCAGCGATGTTCCAACGATGTATGTTGGCAGTATTTGCAGATATGGTTGGAAGTTTTCTCGAGGTCTTCATGGATGATTTCTCGATCTACGGAGACAGATTCGAGAAGTGTTTATCTTATCTAGACTGAGTTCTAAAAAGATGTTGTGAAGTGAACCTTGTGCTCTCGTGGGAAAAGAGCCATTTTATGGTGACCAAATGGATCGTGCATGGCTATGTCATCTTGAAGCGTGGCATGGAGGTTGACCCTGCAAAGGTGGAAGTGATTTCAAAGCTAGAGCCACCTACAAATTTGAAGCAGGTCAGATCATTCTTAGGGCACGTCGGTCTCCACCGACAATTCATCAAAGATTTCAGCAAAATTTCCCGACCCCTAACCAAGCTCCCGGGTAAGGAGGCAGACTTTATTGTAGGTGACAGAGTCCTCCAGGCCTTTAATTAGCTAAAAGAAATAATCACTCAGGCCCCTGTCCTTCAACTGCAAGACTGGTATCTACCATTCGAGATCATGAATGTTGCTTCTGATTATTCCATTGGGGTGGTTCTAGGACAGAGGAGAGATCATATTCCATTTTCTATTTTCTATGCCAGCAGAACTCTCGTTGAAGCACAAAGAAACTACACTATCATTGAAAAGAGCTGCTGGCAGTAGTATTTGTCTCGGAAAAATGCAGATCCCATTTTCTTGGATCCAAGGTCATAGTGTTTACAGACCATTCGACCATCAATTACATACAAGCCAAGAAGGATGCCAAACCATGATTAATCAAATGGATCCTTCTTCTCCAGGAATTTAGCCTTGAAATCCACGATAAACCTGGAGTCAAAAATGTGGTGGCTGGTCACTTGTCAAGATTGTCAGAGCCAGACACTCCTGAGAAGAATTTATTACCAATCACAGAGACTTTTCCAGATGAAGCTATTTTATTAGTTATCTCACTCCCCTGGTTCATCGATATTGTGAACTTTCTTGTATCCAAGAAGACTGCACAAGATTGGCCTAAGCTAAAGAGAGACAAGTTCTTGTCGGAAATCTATTTCTATCAGCGGGAGGATCCATATCTCTTTCATGAAGGGGTTGACTGCATCTGGAGAAGATGCATTCCTCATGAGGAAGTCCACAGTGTCCTCGAGCATTGTCACTCCAGAGAATCAGGAGGACACCACTATGGAAGAAGGACGTTAGCAAAAGTTCTACTTTGCAGCCTTTGGTGGCTGACTCTGTTTAAAGATGCAGAAGATTTTGTCAAAGCATTGCACTGACTGTCAGAGACTGGGTGGTACCATTGGAATGAGAGGCACAATGCCCCTGAAGTACATTCAAATTTTAGACATGTTTGACACATGGGGCATTAATTTCATGGGCCCGTTCCCTAATATCCATGAATTTGAGTATATTCTGCTCGTTGTCGATTATGTAAGCCATTGGGTGGAGGCTATCCCAACTCGAACCGCTGACACTCGTATTGTCTGCAGGTTTCTAAAATATCACATCATCGCAAGGTTCAAGATCCCCAAAATATTGATATCTGATGGGGGTAGCCACTTCATCAATAGAGAGGTGAAGAAGCCGACACATGAATTCTACATAGAGTGTCATGTCACCTGTCTGTACCAACCATAGTCCAATGGCCTGGCCAAATGTTCAAATAGGGAGATAAAGACAATGTTGCAGAAACTTGTATGCCCCGACAAGAAGAATTGGTCGCAGTTACTGGACTCAGTACTTTGGGCCTATCGGCTGCGTACAAGTCACCATTTGGAATGTATCCCTACCGCCTAGTATACGACAAGCCATGCCATCTGCCCGTAGAACTTATTCACAAATCATTATGGGAAATTAACATCTGTAATTTGGACTCCAAGAAGGGAGGACAGAATAGAAAGTTGGATCTGAATCAGCTCCTTGAATTCCGTGAGTATGCATATGACAAAAGCCTGATGTACAAAAAAAAGGTCAAGAAGTGGCATGACAAGCACATCAGCCGCATACCCTTGAGCCAGGACAGAAAGTTTGGTTGTTCGTTGCAAAGCTCAAACTATTCCTAGGTAAATTGAAGAGCAAGTGGACAAGGCCGTTCGTAGTAAAACATGTGCATTATAATGGAAGTATAGTCATATCTGGTTTGTTAGCTTATGCACAACCATTCATGATCAACTGACAACTTCTGAAGCATTATCTCAAACATGACACATTTCTATCTGTGGTCGATTCAATTCAGGTCGTCCTAGATGGAGAACTCACTGCCAAATCATCTACTCAATGAGACGAGGCTAGCAAAAACATTTTTGAATAGTTAATCATTTTCTTCTTTTCTTCTTTTCATTCGTTTATTCTTCCGAAAGGTTGCATTCATCCCATACATCATTTTTACACTTAGTATATGCTTCATCCTAAGTATAAGGGGGAGGGATGCATTCGAGTTCTCATTCTTTGATCCCTCGCCCGTCTCCTCATCTTTTGACATTTTTTATATACTTAGGGATATTTTACCCTAAGTACAGTGGGAGATAGGCTGAGCCGTTGAGTTATTCATTTCCCACCCTCGACCCTCCCTGCATTGGTATACAAACTACTATACTTAGGACTAATTGATCCTAAGTATAGGGGGGACGACCGACTTCCTTTTCTTTATTCATTGTAGTATAGACTTTTCTATATTTAGTACGTGTTATGTCATCCTTTCTCTTCGATCTATGATGAGATAGATCAAGCTAAGTATAGGGGGGTCAATATAAAATGTGTATATATTTTAGCCATAACTCATACTTTCGTATTTCAATAAATATGGCTAAAACATAGTAAAAAAATGATGTTATTATTTCTCAAATTCATTTTACGTATACTGAGTTAAAAAACTACTCTTGTAAATATAAGATGCATGCTTGTGTAAATATTTATACATTTTTTCTTATCCAATTTTTTTTGTTTTCAAAAACCACAAAAACATTTGCAAAACCAAAAAAACAACCGCAAAAATCTTTTAAAAAATGCATTTGCATCATCTTTTTTTAAAAAATCTATAAAAGGATCAAAAGTCTGAAAATTGCATCACAAAAATATTTTCCAGCATTGTACATAGCATGAGCATTTTTCAGAGTAATCTAGGTCATTGAACAAGTCCAATAAAGTCCGAAGATTGGAGCTTATTGTAGACCTTAATACACTTTACTTTAGAGGAACCCATTGAGGACTGGAATTGGAGATACTTTAGGTCACCTTGACTTAATTCTTTAGATTCCATAAGACTATGTTCATGAGTCAATTCAATGTGCCTAAATATAACCCTTCATATCATCTGTATGACTCTTGAGACATTGACTTAAATGGAAACCTCGCACCTAGCTAAACCTAGATGGACTGTTGAAAAATCTTGGGGTCTAAGTCGGGACAATGCAAGGCCACTTCGTCAAGTGTGGCTCAGGAACCCTTCTCGGGGATTGCCGACACCAGTATTCTAGCCCACTTCTTCTGATAACAATGATATCTAAAGACTCGAGACGGATTGAAACAATGCTTCGGATGAGGGATGTCTACCAGCACAACTTTTTCTAAGACCTCAAAAAAGTGGGTGGAACAAAATATGCTATATCTACTGGGGCACAAACAAGAATGCAGATGCTATGCAAAGTCAAAGAAAATATCCAAAGAAGCCTTCGACCAAAAACTCCACAATTATGAGCTTCAGAAAATGCCTGCTTCTTGGTGAAGATCCCGTTACACTAACCGACTTCACACGGTAATGAAGATTACACTGGTTCATTCCTACTTCTTTTCCTATTCTTTTAACTTCTTATCACATTCGGTTGTAAAGACTGTAAGCACCTAACCTTAGAAGGAAATATCTGACACCGCGAGGATGAGTTATCAAAAGAACATACACCTCGGTGGTTCAATAATTTTATCTAGGGAGAGCTAAACAAATTCACACACATGGTTCTATCATTTCAAGGTAGCAAGAGTATGCGATTGAGAGGATGCTTTTGACTTGGTTGTGAATTGGACGGAATAATAGGAGTATGGAACCTAAGGGTTGTTGTGTCACAAATCCTAACCTCAAAGTGGTTCCGAATACCCCATTAATTCAAAGGTCTTCTCTAAGATCCAAACTTTGACATTATTAAGACAATTTTAAGAGTCGAAAATTATTTTAAGTTATTTCTTTTTCTTTTCTCTATTTTCTTTGCCGCACTTATGTGCATAAGTATTTGCTAGGGATTAGCAAAGACAAGTATGGGGAGGGGGTGATGAATATCCATTTTATCACATCTATTCTTTCATTTTGGCCTTTGAACCCTAGCAGAATGCAAAAATATCTCATTAATTTCTCAAAATAAACATTCAATAATTTGTACCAAATACTGTATAAATACTGTATGTGTATAGGATTTATTGCCAAAATAAAAGAATAAAGGAAAGGGAAGAAAAAGAGTGAAGTGTCAAGGACAGTGAAGTGACCCTAGCCCTCCCGACTCAGTCATCATGTTGACTTAGTCGACAAGGAATAAAGTAGGGGAGGATAGAAGTGCTAAATGTATACAAAACACAGACAAATCACTCTACAAAATAGGCCAATAATTACTTTTTGGGACCTATTTTATTCTTTATTATTTACAACTTAAATAAATAAACTTTGTACATGAAGTTATAGATAATAATATATAGAAAAATAAAAAATTGAGTTTATACAAAAATAATACACAGTGCACAAAATATAGTCTGAATAAGATTCCTAAGTCTCCATTTCACATACCCATATCTCCGGGAAAAAAACTCAAAATGTATCAAAATCACCTTTAATTGTATATAACTTTTAATAAGCTATTTAATGAAGGTGGTTTCATATTTTTCAGAGGCAAGATGTGAAACTTAGGTTTTGGACCCCATATTGTATAATAAACTCGAATAAAATATTCATTTTATTTATTAGTTATTATTTTTTTAATTTTATATTTTATAATCTTGTAAATATTATTTATAGTATATGTATATATTAAAACTAAAATAAAACCATAAATAAGACATTAAAATAAAATACTTATATATAATACATATATAAAATACCTATACTTATACATATATAAAATACACCTATAATTATTCAAGTGTACTTCTTATATCATAAACATTTAATAAAAATATATTTAAGTATATAAAAATAAGCTATAAATATACAAAATAATAAAATAAAATAATAAAATTTAAAAAAATAAAATAAAAAATTATATAAAACATATGTAAATTTATCGATAAAGGAAACCCTAAAAAGTAACTTGTAATTAAACAACTCTAAAATATAAATAAAAATATGCATAAAATACTACAAAAAATTAGAAATATTTTTTATTTTATAACCTAAAAATAATAAAATCAATTACTATTTATTATCTATTTTCCAAGGCATTTTCCTTGGAATTTCCTAGTCGGACCACGTGGACCAACCAGGCGCATCCTTTTGTTGACCTCGGTCAACTATCTGGCCTACCCTCTGACTTCTGATAGGGATTCACGAGGGTGCCACTTCGCCATTTTCTCCACACCCCCATCTTTACTCATTTCCCTCGAGGTCACTACCTTCCTGTAGCCCCTTCGTCCCTCATATTCACCATCACTAAATCCTCACCAACCACTGATCGATCTCATGCCATCATCCCTCGAAAATCACCAAAATCTCGCCTATAAATATACCCCCAATGCCCCTTTTTGACGTTTTATCCCTCTTCTTCGAGCTTCAGCCCCTCAGACCATGCCTGAAGGCTCCGCCTTGGTGACAACAAGCAGCCGCCGCCATCTGTAGCGAGGAGAGCAAGCAGAGGAGGCATATCCACCCACCGCCGGAAGCTCCTTCGACTGATTTTGCTCCAGAGCCCCCAGGCTCTGTTGAGCCCTCTTTCGTTTGCAATTTAGGTACCATGGTATCCTTAGGGTTCAATTAAGCATTTTATCTCATCTTTAATAGCTTGTAATAGGAGTAATATCCAAATATGTCGCTGACGTGGAGCTCGAGCTCCTGTTCAATTTCACCGTAATCTGCTCGTATTATGACCCGCATTCATTGCACTCTCCATCCCTCACACGTTCTCCACAATTCTCCTGCAAATTCCCCTTTGATTTCGCTCAAATTGAAGGGCTTCGAGCTCCTCCTATGCCACTTCACCGAAGCTCGATCCCACCGCTCATCCACATGGCTTCTAGCCACCCTTCTTGGCCGAGGAACATCTCCTCGTGTCACCTAACTTTTTGGTGTAGGTCCAGGGCACAGACAAGCTCTCTAGAGAAAACAAAGAACCTGGGAGAAGATCACGGGAACCTGGATCCATCTGGGGCTTCTGTGCCCCCTCGAGAACCCTTGAGGATGCCTACGCACGCGGAGGAATGCCAACAACGCATTCAACCCGTCGACAAGGAGGATAGAGCCAGAGATGCTCGAGGTCGTCGATCGAAGCAACTCTGGGCGGTGTTGTTGGGTGTTCTTCCAATACTCTTAAGCACCGTCAGATCAGGACCCCTTGTCAGGTCTAATCCCAGCTGTTGTATCCAACGAACCGTCGCCCCCTTTATAATCATAAGATCCTATAGGTGGTGAACCCAGAACGGTTGGATCACATGCGCATAAGTGGGTAAATTTTATAGACCCCCTCCTCTTTTTATAATATCTTTGAAGTCTTATAAATATTTTATTTAGTTCAAAAGTTTGTGGATAAACTGCATGTTACCCCCTGAACCTTTCATATATTGCAATATAGTCCCTGCTAATGTCGCATCGTGCATACGTTTTGTCGTGTAAAAATTGCATGTAAACCATCGTGGGTTATTTGAATTATCATTTAATATATAAAGATTAATTATTAGTGTTAAACTCCGAGTGAAATTGCATTGTGATCTCACTTTTAATTATATTTGCAATTATACCCCTATTAGGTTGAATATTTTGTCATGCTTGTGCATGCCATAATTACATTTGCATTTTATGCCCTTGTCCTATTTTCTGAAAATCAAATAGTGTATGGGCAACCCATGTTTGTCTTAAAAAAGAAAAAAAATATAAAATCATTTTGAAAAATTCTCAAAATACATTATGCTTATTTAAGCATTATTAACCTTCAGACCAAAAACCACTAAAAATGGAAAAAGAAAATGCTTAAAAATTGAAAATTCCAAAAACATCTATAAAAATATATAAAATTCCTAAAAACTCCAAAATTGTGTTTTCTATTTTATATTTTTCTATATATTATTATCTTTATATTAAAATTAATTTGTAGAAATTTTGAGATAGTTTTCCATTTTTCATCTCTATTTTAATATTTGCTTATTATTTTATCCCTATTTTAGGGTATTTTTAACTTTAAAAATATATAAAAATTACCAAAATTCACTAATAAATAGCAAAAATAGTAAAAAAATTATTTAAAACCCCAAAATATATATTTCTGCTATTTTTTTGGATATTTTTAGTTATATTTATATATCTCTTATCTATTATTGTATATATACTCTCTATATATTGCTATATTATATTTCTAAAAGAAAAAGAAATTTAAAATATAAAAATAAATAAATAAAATATAAATATATAATTTAAAAAGATATATCAAAATAAAAATTTTTAATTAATAAAAAATTAAAACTCACAGTATTTGACCAATATTGTGCATAGCTATATATACACATATACCTATATTATTTATTTATATAATATGGAGTGTTACATCATGTGTTCCCTGTGTTCGACACCCTACTCTACTTGTCTCTATACACATTTTATTGTAGGGTTTTAAAATAAATTTTGATCCACATTGTCTCTCTATTGCCTTAGTTTTATTTGTGGGTTGATTGTTGATCATTCGAGGTTTTGTGTGTGGTCGCCAAAACGATACTATGTCTCCGTCCTGTGTGAGACGTATTCAGATGCACGATAAATCTCGAATATCACTCAGGCCCATGTCTTGAAACTTCTGATTTGGACATAACCCTTTGAGATAATGATAGATGTGTCAGATTACGCCATCGGTGCTGTGCTAGACATAGGAAAGATAATGTACTATTTGTTATTCACTACACTAGCTGAACGCTCGAAAAGCTCAAAGAATTTAAATAGTAACTGAAAAGGAGCTACTAGTGGTAGTTTTTGCCTTGGAAAAGTTCAAATCCCATCTCCACGGGTCCAAAGGCATCATCTACACAGATCACTTGGTCGTATGGTACTTAAAGCAGAAGAAGGATGCCAAGCCACGTCTCATCCGATGACTCCTCCTCCAGGAATTTGACCTTGAAATTCGAGATAAACCTGGAGTAAAGAATGTGGTGGCCAACCACTTATCCAGACTTCCCAAGCCTGAATCTCCTGAGCTGAACTTGCAACCCATCATTGAGACCTCTCCAGATGAGGCAATTTTGTCAGTTACCTCGCTGCCCTGGTACGCGGATATTGTGAATTTTCTTATGACCAAGAGAACCCCACAAGATTGGCCAAAGCTGAAAGTAGATAAATTCTTGTCTAAGATCCATTTCTACTAGTGGGAGGATCCATATCTATTCTGTGAGGGGGCAGATTGCATCTGTAGGAGATGTATCCCTTAGGAGGAAATTCCGAGTGTCCTTGCACTTTATCATGATCAAGAATCAGAAGGACACCATTCAGGCAGACGAATGAAGTCAAAGGATCTTCAGAGTGTCCTTTGGTGGCCCACATTATTAAAGGATACAAAAGATTACGTCAAGCATTGCACTGACTGCCAGAAGATAGGCAGCACCATAGGAATGAGAGATATGATGCCTCTGAAGTTCATTCAGAAATCAGATGTCTTTGAGGTGTGGGGCATTGACTTTATGGGCTCATTTCCGAACATCCAAGGCTACGAATATATTCTTCTTGCTGTCGACTATGTGAGTTGCTGGGTGGAGGCTATTCCCGCCCTAACTGTCCATAGTCGGAATGCCTGTCGATTCTTATGAGATCATATCATTTCACGATCTGGGATTCCAAAAATTCTAATATCAGATGGGGGTAGCCATTTCATAAATAGAGAGGTGAAGAAGTTAACTCAAAAATTCTACATAGAACATCATGTTGCTTCATATACCACCCACAATCCAATGGCTAAGTTGAATCTTCAAACAGGGAGATAAAGACAATTCTACAAAAGCTTATGCGTTCGGATCATAAGAACTGGTCTCAGCTGCTTGATTTAGTTCTTTAGGCTTATAGAACTGCATACAAGTCACCATTAGGAATGTCTCCCTACCGTCCGGTGTATGGCACGCCATGTCATCTACCTGTCGAACTGATACATAAATCGTTATGGGCTATCAACATTTACAACTTGGACTCTGAGAAAGCAAGGAAGAACAGAAAAGCAGATCTGAATAGATTATTAGAATTCAGAGATTATGCATATGACAATAGCCAGATGTACAAGGAGAAGGTCAAAAAGTGGCACGACAAGCATATCCGCCGCATGTCCTTCAAGCCAGGTCAGGAGGTGTGGTTTTTCGATGTGAAATTGAAGATCTTTCCAGGCAAGCTGAAGAGAAAATGGACTGGGCCGTTTATAGCGAGGTATGTGCGTGACAATGATAACGTAATGATATCTTGTTTGTCAGCTGATACACGACCATTTATAGTCAATGGACAGTTTCTAAAAACATATCTTGAACATAACACATTTCTGTTTGTCGTTGACTCAATACAAGTGATTTACGATGATGAGCTGAATACTCCATAGCTATAATAGAAGACAAAGCAAATCAAAACATTTTTGACTAATTTTACTTCGTTTCTTCTTTTCCTTCTTTAGTTTCTTGTTCTTTCGAAAAGGTGTCATCGCTTTCATCACTGCTATACTTAGGACGTACTTTGTCCTAAGTTTAGGGGGATGTTCACCCCGAGTTGTTCATACCTATTATTCCATCTTCACTTATCTTTTCTTCTTTTCTTCTTTTCATTTTCATTTTTCTTCTTCTACCATAAATAGGTATCACCCCTTTTTGTCAGTCTTCTATACTTAGGACGTACTTTGTCCTAAGTATAGGGGGGTGTGCACGTCGAGTTCTTTCATTCTTTGATCCTCTCCCCTGTCTCCACTTCTTGTCTATACTTAGGGATATCTTACCCTAAGTATGGGGGGGGACAATCTGAGTATGTTCTGTTCATTCCCACCCTTGACCCTCCATGCCTTATGTATAATCTGCTATACTTAGGATTATTTGATCCTAAGTATAGGAAGACGATCGACTTCTCATTCATTTATTTCTTCATTCATTTCTTCATTTATTCTTTAGGCTTTTTTATACTCAATATGAGTTATGTCTTCTCTTTTTCTCTCTAATCTATGAGGACATAACTTAAGCTATATAGGGGGTTGTATATACTGTGCATATACTTTAGCCATAACCCGTACTTTTGTATTTTTAATAATACTATGGCTAAAATACCCTATAAAATTCATTAAAATGACTTAATAAAAAGTTGATCAAATTCTTTCTGTATTTACTATTTATAAATTAGGTAATAATATTTTTTGTAAGATGTTTGAAAAATAGATTGAAAATCTTTTTGAAAAATCTTTTTAAAACTATTTGGAAAACATTCCGTTAAATACTTTCAACCTTTGTAAAAGTAATTTGTTTGTAAAAATGACTTTTCTTTGTGTGAAATAAAATGTTTTGAAAACCAATTTGTAAATGTTTGAAAAAACACTTTGAGAAATCCATATATACTGTTTGAAAAACCTTTGCAAAATGATTTTCAAATGTGTGTAAATATTTGTAAAAATTGTTTGTAAAAATTATTTTGGACTATAGTTTTCAAAATTGTTTACAAAATGATTTTCAAATAAGTTTGAGGAATATATACATCAGACTAAAATTCTTTATTAACTATATATATAATCATGCATCCATTGTAGATTCTTAAAACCCAACTCTTCTATATATAAGAAGCATCCCCGTATAAATATTTGTACCTATTTTCACCATAGCAGAGACATCTAAAGACATGAGAGTGTGGGTTGCAATAATGCTTCAAAAGAGGGATAATCTACCGGATCAAGAGGAAAAACTCCTTATGTAAATGCTATTGTATACAATATTTCAAAAAAAAGGAAAAAACTCCAAAAAGTGGACAAACTTGATTGAAAATAAAATACCAGCCGGAGTGTATATATTTGAATAGTCAATAAGCAAGCTTGAGCTTCAAAGTCATACCTTATTAGCCTGCAGCTGGATAACTTGACTACATTGGTCATGCATCCTAGGATAGGTAGCTACACTGGCTACCGTCCTTTCTTCTCTTCACCCCTCCTCTTGAGTTGGTTGTCAGTTAAACTTAGAAGGGAATACCCCACTCCTCGAGGAAAGAGTTGCTAGATTGGGGAATCACTGGATTGTCATGCTCGAGAAGTCAGTCGCATTGTAATTTCAGTTGGGGAGAGCCACCGTCACATATGTTGTACAAGTCAGATTCATAGTCGTAAGGGTTTGCGTATGAGTTGAAATATTCTTACCTGGCTATTGAGGATACTTGAGAAGAGTTTTGGGATTCCCAAAGACTGTTTTGCTTCAAATCCGATTCCCGATAAGGTTCCGCCCGCACTAAAATTCCAAATGGCTGACATAAGCTCCAAACTTTGATTTTGCGAAGACAAGTTTGAAGATTAAAACTTAATCCACTTTTTTTCCTTTTCTTTTCTTTGTTTTTCATTTTCTACACTTATTGCATAAGTTTTTGCTAGGGACTAGCAAAGGCAAGTATGGGGAGGTGATGAATCCCCATTTCATCACCTTTATTCTATCATTTTGGCCTTAAAAACCCAAATAAATGCATGTAAATAGCCCTAATTTGCATAAATTAACATTCATCCTTTGTTTTATAAATAGTTTATAGAATATTGTCTTTCATGCCAAAATTATAAAATAAAGAAAAGAAAAGAAAAAGAATAAAATATCAAAGATATTTTATGACCCTAAACCCTGAGACTTAGGCATCTTGATGACTAGGTCGACAAGGAATAAAGTAGGGGGAGATAAGGGCCAAGAATTGATGAGCGACTAACCGACTAGGATTAAGTCTAAAAATAATCACAGGTCGTTGCGACCCCAATCATCCAATCAGACTCAACAAGAAAATATAGACCACTCAAAAATAAATCAATCAAAATAAAGGAATGTCAGCGGTCTCCGTTATTTATTTAACCCGGTATAGCGACCATGGTCGAACACAGGGAACACCGAAATGTACGAAGTAGTCGGAAATCAGATGAATAAAAACATATTTTTGTGGTTTTTAATTTGCAATTTTTTTATATTTTCAAAATTATAAATAAAACAAGCAAGCAAAGATAAAAACTAGTTTCAACGATATTTTTAAGACAAAAATGCTCAAAAATAGGAAATAAAAATATTTTTATGTTTTTAAAATACTCAGATGTTTTTTGGTAATTTTATGGGATTTTTCCCATTTTTATATGATTTTTTAAAAATCGAATGAGAGCAAAACAATGAAACAATGCACAATGAAGACTATTGCAAGTTAAAAATATCTAAAATGCCTTAATGCCTTGGGATGCCATTTTATGAAAAAGTAAATAAAAAATACCTAACTGCAGAAACTGGAATTATAATTTTTTGATTTTTGAAGAATTTTTAATGATTTTTATATATGTTTGAGTCTTTTGTGATTTTAAGGTTTTCATAAAAGATATTGCAACAAAAATTGTATTGGAATTAAAGCATACAAAAATAAGCAACTACTATTTTTTGTAAATTTTAAAACTATTTTTATATTTTTTTGGTATTTTATAAAACAGACAGATCAATTTTTATGGTTTTTTTTATTTTTAGAAAATATCAAATAAAACTAATCTAATTCACAAAAAATTACCATAAATATTACGTGTTAACATGAGCTAACTGTATTTTTTTGGAATTTATGGAGTTAATTAGGTATTTATCTGACTTAAAACCAAGCACACAACACTTAGGGACCTAAATGCAATTATTCAAAAGTTTCCCGGTAAAAGACAAAATACGTGAAACGCACATGACTAATGTTGCAATTTAACCAATATATTCACACACATGCTCAAAAATATATGCGCAGGGGTATATATATGCAATAAACAGAAAAATATATGCAATAAACAGAAAAGTTTACTTCAAAACATAACATTCATAAACTTCAGGAGCAAACATGCAAATAACCCTCAAACTCATGTGTACATGCACGTGTCTCAGGTCCGGGAGGACTAAATTGCAAATACTAGAAACTTAGGGTCCAAACTACAAATTGTCTGAACTATAACTTATTTTACAGGACTATAAGATAAAGCATAAAAGTGCAGGATAAATAATGCAAAATACCCTTCGCAGGGTGTGTGCGGGGCACATGGGGCGCGTGGTGCGCGGGGAGGCTGTCACTATCATACGTCTCTGATCACCTCTTGCTGCTGATCTGATGATGTTGATGGTGTCTGGAACATGCGGGGCAGATGCGTCAGAGAATGTCAGATCCAATAGCCCAAAAGCTGAATTGGTCGGCAGCTCTGATGGAGTCTGGCAGTAGGGGGGTTCATCCAATGGATAAGAAGGGTGCTGGAAGAACAAGGCCTCGACGACTTTCACCTGAGCCTCAGATAGAATCCTAGGCTCCGATGAACGATCAGAGAGGTCCGGCAGGATCATGGAGGCAGCCCGTGTCAAACGAGCGGCTCCGATGGAGTGGGTATCGACCGGATAGGTGTGATGGTGGAGGGTGGCCTGGAGCAGCTCTGCCAGAGCACCTGGAGGTGTGATCTGAGCTCCTCGCACACGTTAGGACCTGCAAAAGGTAGAGCGAATCGGAGGGAACTCCTCGATCGGGTTATTGCGTGGGCAAACACAAAGAAGTGTAGGTGAGGCGGGTGGTGATGGCATATATGGAGGATGGAGACTGAGCTCAATCGTGCTCACATGAGCCCGATTCAAGAGGGATAGGTCATGGGGGAGGATGAGGCGTTCGTCGAGGTTTCGATCAATATGGATGGGTGCGTGAGGTGGGGCTCCAGACCTGGTGGTCGGAGCTAAGGTACGTGCATCGGTGCTAAGTGGAATGATTGAATCGAACATGGAAATGAAGGGGATATGATGGCTACCTGAAGAACTGGGAAGACTTCTGAGCTCTAGGTGATGATGGTTGTCTAGGTGATGGCCTCAACCGAGCTGTGGAAGGTCAGGAGGCTAGACGCGGTGGCGTTCGCCGACCACATAGCTGAGCTGCGTGATTACACAGCCAAACTCCGATCCAAAGATGGCCTTCGGTAGTTGTCACTCAACCAAAGGTGTCTAAGGGTGGAACAAGGGGCAAGGCATAAGCTGCGGCACCCAGAAGGGGAAGAATAGGGTTTATAGGTTGCTCCAGGGTCCAAAAGGATCGACGAAAAGCACGAAACCCTAGAGCGATCTGGATCAGCCGACGGACCCGTGAGGATGTCAGGTGAACGTAGATTACCGAGTCTAAATTTCGAGGCAAACGGAGCTCGGAGGTGGGATGGAAAAAATCGGTAAGAAGCTCCGATGAACATTATCCGGGTCTGACCCGGGAAGGAGGAGGCATTGATTGGAAGTCAACAACCGATCTGGACCAATCAGAAAATTCGATTTTACAAAATATTTACAAAATCAATAAAAAATAGTAAATGACTTCAAAATTAAAAACGTATAAAATAAAAAATGTTTATTTATTTTCGACTATTTTTTGTGATTTTTAATTCTTTTTATGAAAAACAAATTAGTGTATATACAATATATGGTGTTATATATAGGTATAATATACCTACGTATTTTGTACAATTATTTTTATTTTGTTATTTTTACATAAATACCTCAATTTTATACTTTATTTTATTACAACATTATTTTTGGAGTATAAAATAATTTTTATTTAATTTTATTATTTATTTAAAGGTATATAATAAATAGGGAGAGAGACATGTATAGTTTGTACAGGTGAGAAAGGACTTTATTTTCACTTATATTTTATTTTTCTGATTTTTATTTTAGTTTTGTTTTATTTTTAGAAATATATACAAGGAGGTAATAATAATATTTTATTTTTATTTTATCAAAAATAAATATTTACATATATATATATATATATATATATGTAGTGTGTACAATATAGAGTAGGCCCTATCTCTTTCTACTTATTTTATTTGGCAATCAGTAGGGATGGGCATGGGCTGGGCCCTGAAGGGCCCAGGTCCAAGCCCATCTAAATATTTCGGGCCTTGGGCCGGGCTTAGGCCCGCAAATTTTGGTGTTGTTCGAACCAAGCCCAGGCCCGGCCTGTTTCCTTTGGACCGCGCTTGGGCAGGGCCGTCCCAAGCCTTGGTTCATTTCCTGGTCATGAAAACCACAGCACGAGAAATATGGAAATGGTGGATCATGCTACACATTAAAGAGAAGGATTACACATCTGTAAATCAAGCGCAAAAAAGAAGAAGTTACGAGCATAAGAGTGTCCACATTAAAGTAGCTATTAAACTATGCATAAGAATCTAGGATGTCTACATAACAGGTAAGTTTGCAATATCTTGAATCTATAACGATGGCTAAACAATAGTAATATTCCAATGAGAAGTCAATGGCTAAACAATAGCAATATCGGTACTTCAACAATCATATACAATATACCTTAGTAGGCAAAACATCTTGTCTAAGGCCCATGCCCATGTTCGGGATGGGTCTTGGACTTTACCCTCGGGCCAACTTTGGGCCCCGATCGGGCTGGGCCTTGGGCCGGATCGGGTTGGGCCGAGCCAAGCCCGAGCCCGGCCAAAAGTATTTTTGGGCCGACACTCTAGGCCCATGCCCGACCCAATCCTCTTTTGGGCTTGGGCTGGGCCGGCCCAGCCCAATGCCCATCCCTAGCGATCAGGTCAATGCTTGACCTTCTCTTGGGGTTCGAGTCACTCTGTATTTATTCTAAATATCTCATTCCTTTTTATTTTCCTTTATTCTTTTATTTTTGCACAAATACATGCTAATTATACAATGTTAACACATGCGTGCTGAATGCTAACTTATTGTATTTACACCTATTTACATGATGCTTTGCCAAGATAATTAACTAAAATAAAATAATAAAGAGTGAGAATCATGGATTCATCAAGAATACAATAGAATTCCCATTTATTTATTCCTTATTTATTCACTTTTGGGACCTTTTTTATTTTCTACTTTTTATACCTCAAATAAAGAAACTTTGTACATGAAAGTTGTAGATAATAAAATACAAAAAAATAAAAAATTTATTTTAAACAAAAATAACATAGTGTAAAAGATATACTATAAATAAATGTCAGAAATCCTAACTCTCAGACCAATATCTCTCAAATAAAAATCTAAATGTATCAAAATCACCTTTAATTGTATGTAACTTTTAATAAGCTATTTAATGAAGTGGTTTCATATTTTTTGGAGTTAAGATGTGAAAGTTAGGTTTTGGACCCCTATTGTATAATATACCTGAATAAAACACTCATTTTATTTATTATTTATTATTTTATATTTTTATAATTTTGTAAATATTATTTATAATACATGTAAATATGAAAACTTGAATAAAAGCATAAAGAAAGCATTAAAATAAAATACATATATAAAATATATAGATGAATATACAATAACCATACCTATATAATAAGTATACCTAATGTAAGTGTATATACTATATCTGAAAAATATAATAAAAATATATTTAAGTATAAAAAAATAAGTTATAGTTATTTAAAATAATAAAAAAATAATAAAATAAAAAATAGAAAATAAAAATAAAATTAAAATACACAAAACATAGAAGAATATACCTATAATTATACCCTAAAAAGTAACTTATAATTAGAAACCTCTAAAAAATAAATAAAGTCATAATAAATTAAACAAAAAATAATAAACATTTTTTATTTTACTACTTAAAATAAATAAAATCATGTACTAATTAATATTGAATTTCTAAACAATTTCTGGCCTGGTTTTTCTTGGTTGGTCCGCGTGGACCAACCAGGTCTCTGCACCATTTGACCTCAGTCAACTCTCTGACCGAGGCGCTGCACCTTGTCAAACCTAGATTTTGACCCTCCTTCTCACTTTTTTCGAAGTCGATCTGGGCATCGACTTGGTTTGATCCCTTCTACGCTTTTGAACCTCGTTCGCTGGAGATTCACGTGCAGGTGATTCCTCAGCGAATGGATCAGCCTCACATGCCTTGCTCTTGGACCCTTCGCCACCATTTATATAAGATCATACTTTCGTCCAAACTTCGATCCTTGATCCTTCTTCCGCATTCTGAACCCAAATTTGAATCTTGATCTTCGTTCCTGGTGACAACAGGAGCCAAATAGACTCTTTGGAAGCTTGGTTGGGCGTCGAATCTAAGAGGACTGTTGTTACCCATCATCCTCGTCGGATCTCCCGCTTCTGGCCATTCTTGATGGTGAGCTTCTAATTTCTTTGCAATTTTATTTCCTTAGGATCGTAGCATCCTAGCATAGCGTTGTTCTTCGTGCATTTTTGCTTTGTCTTATAAATCCATTGATCGTCGGAGCTCCTCTCTGCCACCGCTTCCCAGTCCTCTGAACACAACTCCACCTTATCCATTTCCTTCACCATCTCCCCCTTCATCCGTTGATCACCTACAACCTTCCACCCACCTGGATCTTTTCCAGATCGAAAAATCTTGTCCTCCAACTCCGCTGCATCGCCGGAGGACCCCCATCCGACTCACTTCACCCTCATTCCGACCAACGAAGCCCTCCTTGGCTTTGCAACTTTGTTGTGAGTTTGCCCCTATAGGAAATAGAGAGAAAGACCTCCTTCTTGAGGGTTTCATAGCTCATGAGCAAGCTCCAGGTGCAGGACCTCGTTGGAGCTCCTTGCAAGGTCCCTGTCATTTTTGAAGAGCTCCATCGACGCGGAGCAGCTCCGGGACCATCTTGAGGTGATCTTGAACACAACAGAGATGTGAATATGCTCGAGATTGCTGATCGAAGCTCGCCCAGCCACTGTTCTTTGTGAGTTTATCCAGAAGATCCGTGAGCCGTCCGATGGAGCCCTTTTCCTCCAAGTGAGCAACTACCGCTCGATAGAGCTTTGCCAGCACCATCTGATTTGTGCCCAGGATCTAATCTTGGCCATCCAACGTGAAGTAGCATCGCACGACGGGAGCGCGACACGTGCCAAGTGACAGCAAATCCGTCATCCGTTCCCACCTTAGTATTGGGTATTTTGCATCTCAGGCCCAATCATTTTTTGAATTTAATATTTGGACCTCAAACTTTCTTCTACTGTCTAAAATATTTTGTAATATTTGCATTGAAGCCCCCCGACTCTTAGTAATTACATTTTAGTCCACGCCACATCATCTCACGTGACCCCCCACGTGGGGTGACATTTTGTAGGTCGGTCACTCGACTTTGGTGTATTTATAATTAGTCCCAGACCTTTTTAATTATGTTATATATTTTAAGAAAAAATGCTTGCTGGCCCTTGGACTTTATTTTATTTACATAAATGCCCCTTCTAGTATTATAGTTTCTCTTTGTTCCCTCTATTTATTTAAGATATCATTTTTACTCAAGAAATCTCAAAAAATAGGCTTAAGTTCCTGGATGCTTGAAGTTTCATGCCACATATTTCTTTTTGCATTTTAAGATCTTTAATATTTATTAAAAATTAAAAATAGCCTAAATATTCCTAGTCTATAGTAGAAAATACCTAAAATACAAAATCATTTTGAAAAATTCCAAAATAATGTTTGTTGTGTTTGTTTACTTATTTCGCAACTCAAGAAATTGAAAAACCTAAAAATAGAAAAAGAGAACTCTTAAAATTTAATGGCCCAAAAACACTTATAAAAATTTATAAAATTCCTAAAAATCCAAAAATTGTGTTTTCTATTTTATAAATTTCTTTATATTATTATTTGTAACAAATTAATTTGGAGAAAATTTGATGATGTTTGTTATTTTTCATCTCCATTTTAATTCGTCGTATTTATTTTATCCCTATTTTAGATTATTGTTGACTTTAAAAATATATAAAAATGAGAAAAATTTTCTAAAAAATTGCAAAAACAATAAAAAATATTTAACACCGCAAAAATATTTACTTCCTGAATTTAGTGTTTTTATTAGTACTCACATCTATATTAGCTTACCTTGTATATATACTCTATATAATTAATTATATTTGATAAAAAGAAAAATAAATATAAAAATCTAAAAAATATAAAAGGAAATGTAAAAATAAAAAATCAGAAACAAAATACAAAAATATAAAACACAAAATAAATTAAAATTAATTAAAAATATTATAAACCCACAAAAAGTGATTTTTGGCTAAGTTTTAAGAGATATGGTGTGCTTGGATTTTTTCATCTTGCCTGCTCTACTCCATTGCTTCATGTGTTTGACCCCTACTTGCTTGTCACTATACATATTTAATAGGGTATAATAAACTTTAACTCTTTCTTTTAATTGCTTGATTATCTGTGTGGGTTAACCGTTGAAACTGCGGGAGGATTTGAGTAGCCACCTCGACGATAGTGAGCCTGATTTGTCAGACCATTATTCGCGTCTCTGATTTTTTCGCTTCTCAGTGATCGAGGGCTCTGTGGCTTTGACCGTCTCCATAAAGAGGAGCAACGACAGAGGCGACTGAAACCCCTAGATCATGCTAAGGATCGTCGTCGCCTGCAAAGGAGGAGGTGTTGCCACCACCATCCCCCGAAGCATATTTTTCGAGATTGCAGATGACCGTGCTACGAGATCGACCTTGGGGATTTAAGGGAGGATGCGATAATGGCCGAGGGTCGTAATGACCGCGAAGGTGGAGCAGCAACGGTCATGTAAAAGGAGGGATGGTGACGGTTACGTGGAGGCCAAATGGCTGGAAGGAGGAAAAAGCGGGGGCGTTGAGCAGATGAGAGGGAGAAGAACCACGCACACGCACAACACGTGCTGGCTGGGGAGAAGACGGTCACATGCGAGGAACGCGACCAGAGCTGAGAGAGGAGAGGAGGGGCAGGTCATGTACGTTGCATGAGACCAGGAAAAAGGGAATAGAGAGAAGGAGGGGAAAGAGATAAAGAGGGGGTGCCATGTGGCACGCTCAGGTCCTGCCACGTGTAACCCCAAAAAAATTAAAAAAAAATAAAAAGAAAAACAGAAAAAAGAAAGGGACCTCAGATCGAAAAATTTCCTTGACAAAAGTTATTTGGCTCGACGAGATCTACAACTTTCATGAAGGAATTGAGAGCAATAGAGGTCATCTGTACAAAGTGATATTTTTGGTGCTTTTCCCTGTGTATGGAAGACCGCTTTTTTGGAGTTTTATAATTTTTTATGATATTAAAAGAGAATAAAAATCTAAAAAAATGCGATAAAATAAAAGACACTTAATTACACAATAATGTATTTTTTGGATTTTTAGTAAATAAGAAATAACGGAAATAAAATAAAAGTACAAAACAAGCAAATTTTCTACAAACTAATAGAGGTTACTCGGGCACAATCAGTTTCTTTGATTTCAATCTTAATTTAGATTTTAATTTTTATGCTGCTTGATAAAACTTTCATCAAATAACACAAATGAAAAAGAAATAAAATAAAATGAGTTAGTTATGTACATAAAAACTCAGGTCAAATATTACAAAAAGATAAAATGTGCAAAAGAGGCTCAAAACCCACCTTTCACGTATGAGCTCCGAATTTTATGAAGATCAATTAGAATTAAGATAAATTAATTAAAAATAGAGGAAGTTAGCAGCTTTTTAGGTCAATTTACACTTGGATTTTGGTTCCTTATTTTATGAAATTATGCATGATGAGATGCAAATATTATTTACACATGTATGAATGCTAATGATGCTATATTAATTATTAAATGCATATGGATTTTGGGAAACAGGGCCTAATTGACCAATTTTAGCATGTTGAGTCAGAGATTCATCATACCCCTATACTTAAACCATGCTCGTCCATGAGCATCAATGAATGAATGACTTAGTTGGATAAATCCCTGATTGTGTATGTCAATTTTCAAGGATCAATTCATTGAAGACCCTTATTTGAGTGATCCTAAAATTCTGGGCTCAACCATGCTTTATCAAAAGGAATCCAACTTCTCTATTTAGAAGACTCTTTGTTTGTACATAAAATATAAGGATATGACTTTTAGTGTACTGCATTCATGAGAGTCAAGTTGTGATGTCACCCAAGGTTCCATTCCAAGAGACTCTCCTCTAGACCCAATCCTCAACACTAGGGAATAAGTTGATTCTTGCATTCAATCCACAATCTCATTAGTTTGTCAGACTTGAAAGTGTAGAGGGACAACCGGATGATGGAGGGCTGATGACACGATTCCGCAATCGACAAAGGTGGAATAAATAAGTACAGTGTCGGTGTCCTCAATCAATCGATCAACAAGAAAATCAAGCCACTCTAAGATAAGGTAATCAATGTAAGCGGCTTCGCTATTTTATTTACCTAGCATAGCCACTAGGGAGAAATACAAGGAGCACGATTTAAGAACTTAGTAGTCGGATTTCAGAAATAAAAATCTTTTTAGTGGAATCAATTATCTAAAATTTAAATTTCAATATAGAAGCAATAAGCACATCGAACTCACACACTCTTTTCGTAATTTTCTAATATGTCAAAAATACCCATAAAATTGGTTTTTATAGGTTTTATACTATTTTTGGAAATTTTTATGGGATTTTTAAATGTTTTTGTGATTTTTTTTTAAAATCAAACAGTAACAAAAATGGTAAACAATGCACATCCAAGAGCCAAATGCAAGTTAAAAATACTTAAAATGCTAAAAAATACTAGATCCATTTTAATATAAAATTAAGGAAATATCTACAAAAAGAGACTGAAATCAATATTTTGTATTTTTCTACAATTTTATATAATTTTTTATAAGTTCTGAAGGGTTTTGCAATTTATATAGTTTTATAAGGTATTTTCAAACAAAATTAATATTGGAAGTAAAATGCAATAAAAGACAACTACCCTGATTTTTATGGAAATTTTAGGCAATTTTTTGAATTTTTATAATTTTTGTAAAATAAACAAAACACTTTTAGGGGTTTTTGAATTTTTTATAATATAAAATGCAAGCAAATCAGCACCCAAAAATTACCACAAAGAATACATATTATCAGGAGCCAAAGGTAATTTTTAGATAATTTTGGAGTTAATTTAATATTTATAGCATCAAATAAAAGATATGTATTAAAAACAGTTTACAAGGATCTTTTTGCAAACAAAATAAGTTCTAGGGACTCTTATGCAATTTATCTAGAAATATCACGTGCATCACGTAATCCACAACTCATAGGGGTATAAGTTCAAATATTAAAACATAAATTTCATTTTATAACAAATCACAAGTTCGAGGTTCGATAAGCAAATAACCCAAAATAAGCGTGCGGATGCACGTGACTCAGACTCGACTGGATTAAAGTGCAAATAAAGAAACTAATGGGTCCAAACTTCAAATATTTTCATCTACACTGTATATTTATTGGACTAAATCTAAATAAGGAAAACTACATGAAAATAAGTACAAGATACCCTCGAAGCATGTGCCTCCTGCATGGGGACTCTGACAGCTCTAATATTCCCCTAGAAAAGGATCTGACGGCTCTGGTGCGGTCGGGGATGTATGGATCTGATACGCTCCAGAATCTGATCAGACTGTTAGGAATAAGGCGTGCTCGTACAATCCTAATCAGATATGGGACTCATCTCCTGATCGGACGACTAAGGAGGTGGCTGGAAGAACAGGGCTTAGGTGAACTTCAACCAAACATGGAGGGAGATCTGTTTCTCTGATGAAGAAGCTAAAGGGTCCAGCACGATCATGGAAGGGTTCCGTGTCGAGTGGGTGGCTCCGATGGATGCACTGATGGTCGGATGATTGGCATGATGGAGCTCTTCCTGGAGCTGCTCCGCCACCCAAAATGAAGCTTGAATCAGGTGTATACACTCGCGAGGGTACCCACAAATTTTTCGAAGGCAGACTTGGAGGCGTAGCTCCGGTCACATTATTGCTTGGATGAGTGAAGAGAAACGATGGGGGAGCAGGTTTGACCTCCGGTGTACATAAGAGATGGAGGGCAGATCTTAATATCGAACATAATGCTGAGCCTAAGGTGATCAGGTTGCGGTAGAGGGTGATGGGTGAGTTGGCGTGTCGATCGGTAAGGGAAGGCGAGCGAGATGGAGCTCCAGACCCACTGGTCAGAGCCGATGAACATGCGACAATAAAAGTGAATTGGATCGAAAGGAAATGCGGAATGGAGGTGGGATAAGGGGTACCTACAGCTACTGATGAACTCAGGAACATCAAATGAGGTAGACGGTGAGGTTGTAGCCTCAACCAAGCTGCGAAAGGTCGGGAGGCTTGTCGCGGCAAAAAGCTCCGGCCACGAGCTAAGCGTCACTCAACGGTCCACCAAACAGAGCTCCAAAGGTGTCTCCAGGCAACTGTCACTTAGCTGGAGGTAGTTAGGAGGTAAGAAGGTGGTGAGGAACGAGCGGCCGAGCTCGGGAGACGGAGATAACATTATATAGGGATGCCCGATGGCCCAGAAAGATCGAAGGGAAGTACGAAACCCTAAGGCGGTCTGGCTGCGCCTAGAGATCGCGAGGATCACGGATCCTAGGACCGCAGTCGGGCGGTGAAATCAGGCAGAATGGATGTCGGGTTTGACCAGGAAAAATCGGAGAAACGGACTCCGGTGAATAAAATTCAGGTCGACCTGGCTGAGGGAGAAGGTAGACCGGAGTCAACAATCTGACGTGGGCGAATAAGAATTCAAAATTTACAAATACAAAAGAATATTAAATATAAAATATTAAATGATTTTAAATAAAAAGTGGATAAAATGAAAAATGTTTATTTTTTATAAACTATTTTCTGTGATTTTTAATTATTTTTATGAAAAATATAGATAAATTACAAACAATATAGAGTATAATATGACTATGTATTATATACAGGTATTTTTTTATTATTTTTACAAAAATAAATTTTATTTTTTTATTTATTTACAAAATATATTTTAGGGATGTCAAAATAATTTTTATTTAATTTGAATAATTTAATTAAGGGTGTTTAATAAATAGGTGTTGTATATATGTACATGTGGCCTTTATACAATGATTTTGTGGATTTTGTTTTTATTTTATTTTGTGTATTTTTATTCTATTTTTATTTTATTTTATTATAAAATCTATATAAAATTGTTCAAAAATAATATGGTGTTCACACAATGTAAAATGATCATGAATATTTATTTAAACAGGTACAAGTGTTATGTACAATATACAGTGTACCCTAGCTCTCTCTACGTATTTCTTGTCGATCAGGTCAAGGTTTGACCTTCTCTCAGGGTTTTGTCAATCTGTATTTATTATAAATACATCTTTCTTTTTCTTTTCTCTTTATTCTTTTATTTTTGTAAAATATGTGTTAATTATGTACTATTAACACATACATGTACAATGATAAATTATTGTATTTACATATATTTATAGGTAGTTTTTCTAAAAGATAAAGCTAAAATAAAAGAATAAAGAATGAGAATCGTAGATTCATCATTCCCCTATAGTTTACCTTTATAAGTACCTTAGCAAACACTTATTTGAGAAAAAAGTGAAAATAAGAAGAAAAGAAAAAGAATCAAAGTTGATTATTAAAATTATCTTCATTAAATTGGAGTATGGAGCTCAGTCGGACCTTTCGATTATTAGTTTGGCAGAATCTTATTGGGAAATAGGTTTAAGACTCAACATCCTCCTAGTTCCAAAGTTCTATGGCCAGGACTCCTTAATAACCAGGTCCGAACATGTCTACATACACAAACTCTAATGACTATGAATCTTTCCTTGTATTGTGTAAGTGATATGTATCTCCCTACCTCAGAAATGGCAAAGAAACAACCTATCTCAACAAGATAACTCTGATCCCCTATTCTAGCAACTCTTTCCTCGAGGAGCGGGATATTCCCTTCTAAGTTCAAGTACAATCAGCTCAAGAAGATGGGGAAAGAAGAGAATGGACCGTGACCAGTGTAGCCACGTATCCCTTGGTGCTTAACCAGTTTAGCTAAGTCTCTTGCTGCAAGCTTCCATGAGATAAGACGTTGGAATACATAAGCATTTCTTATTCACTATATACACTCCCGCATGCATTTTATTTTCAATCAGGCATGTGCTCTTTTTTGGAGTTTTTCTTATTTTGCACATTTTTTTGGTTTGCATATGTACAACATATCTACATGGTGCAACATATATAAGGAGTTTTTCTTGTTGAGCTAGTAGACTATCCCTCTTTTGAAGCATTATTGCAACCCACAGTCTCCTGTCTTTAGACCTCAATGCTACTAGACCAGGTTGATGCACACATCCCTCCCTAGAGGAAGACGAGAGGTTCCGGCTAGCTATACTACCCTTATATGCTACTCCAAGTCAAAGGATTCTGCCTCCCCACCACCTCCTCTGTGTTGAGCTACGTGTACAGTGCATGTCCAAGTCAAGCCATTGTCTCTGAGAGTCATGCGTGCGTTGTTAAGTGTTCTTCTTAGGCTCATCAAGATGACATGTGAACATAGCCTAGTGGACTCAAAGAATTAAGTCATTATAAACCTGAAAAGTCTTAACCTCAAATCATATAAGGTTCCTCTGAAGTGAGATTAAGGTCTTAACCAAGCTCCATTCTTCAATTTGATTCCAGATTAGTTTAAATGTCAATCATGATTATGAATAATGCACATACAAGTATATACAAAACTATTTTTGTAGGGAATTTTCAAAAATATGCCTATTTTTTTCAAAATTTTGATTTTTCAAATTTTTAGGTATTTTGAAAAATAAGGAAATATTTTTACAAAGGTTTATACAAAAGGGTTTATGCACAATAAGGTTTTATTGTGATACTTATATACAATGTTTTTAGGGGTAGACATATATACAAATAGTTTTGTACCCCTAACTTATTCTTTTCTGTGGCAAAATAGTTTTGCAAAATAGTTTTCAAATCTAGTTTTACAAACTATTTTTGAAAACTTTTTATTTTCACATAGTTTTCAAAAAATTTGTACTATATACATAATTTTCATTTAGAAAATAATTTACAAAGATTTTTGAATACAAAACATTTTTACAAACATTTTTACAAAATTTGTACAAAAATATCTTTTTGCAAAGATTTTTACTCCTGTTTTATAAATAATAGCAATGTTATTATCACACACAGTGCGAGTTATGGCTAAATTATATATAATATATACAATACCCCATTCTAATAATAGGATTTCATGATCGACTAAGGTGGAATAATTAAGTCAAGTGAAATTGTTCTCAATCAATCAAATCGATCAACAAGAAAATCAAACCACTCTAAGATAAGGCAATCAATGAAAGCGGCTTCGCTATTTTATTTACCTGGTATAGCGACCATGGTCGAATACAAGGAGCATGATTTAAAACTTTAGTAGTTAGCTTTCGGAAATAAAAATCTTTCTATTGGTTTTTAAATTTTTCAATTTTTTAATTTTCAATATAGAAGCAATAAGCACAATGTACTCACACACTCTTTTTATAATTTTATAATAAGTCAAAAATACCTAGAAATTTGTAATAATTTTTTTGTTTTTTAAAGATTTTATAATGTTTTTGGTAATTTCTATGGCATTTTTAAATGTTTTTGTGATTTTCTAAAAATCAAATAGTAACAAAAATGGTAAATAGTGCACAACTAGGAGTAAATTGCAAGTAAAAATGCTTAGAATGCCCAAAACTCATGGATGGTATTTTTAATATAAGGAAATATCTACAAATAGAGACTAAAATCAATATTTTTGGATTTTTCTACAATTTTATATAATTTTTATAAGTTTTTAAGAGTTTTGTAATTTTTATGGTTTTTATAAGGTATTTTCGAACAAAATAAATAGTGGAAGTCAAAGGCAATAAAAGACAACCTTCTTAATTTTTATGGAATTTTTAGGTAATTTTTCGAATTTTTATATTTTTTGTAGGACAAACATGATACTTTTTAGGGTTTTCGAATTTTTAATAATATAAAATGAATGTAAATCAATACCTAAAAATTCCCACAATGAATACATGCTATCATGATCCAAAGGTATTTTTTAGATAATTTTTGGAGTCAATTTAATATTTATTGCATCAAATAAAAGATATGTAGTTAAAAATAGTTTACAGAGAATTTTTTGCAAACAAAATAAGTTCCAATGCCTCTTATGCAATTTATCTAGAAATCTCATGTGCAACACACGATCCACAACTCATAGGGGTAAAAGTGCAAATATCAAAACATAAACTTCATTCCATAACTAATAACAAGTTCAAGGCACGATAAGCAAATAACCCAAAATAAGCGTTTGGACGCACATGACTCAGACTCCATATGACTAAAGTGCAAATAAAGAAACTAAAGGGTCCTAACTACAGATATTTTCAAATACACTTTATATTTATTGGACTAAATCTAAATAAGGAAAACTACAGGAAAAGAAGTGCAAGATACCCTCGAAGCATGTGCCTTCTGTGTGGGGTCTCTGATGGCTCTAATAATCCCCTTGAAAAGGATTTGAAGGCTCTGGTGCGGTCGGGGATGTATGACTCTGATTAACCCCAGAATCTGACCAGACCATAAGGAATAAGGCGTGCTCGTACGATCTGATCAGATCTTGGACTCAACTTCTAATTGGATGGCTAAGGAGGTGGCTAGAAGAATAGGGCTCGATCGAACTTCAACTGAGCATGGAGGGAGATCTGCTGCTCTGATGAAGAAGCTAAAGGGTCCAACACAATCATGGAAGGGTTTCACGTCGAGTGGGCGGCTCCGATGGATGGACTAATGGGTGGATTATCGACACGGTGGAGCTCCGCCTGGAGCTACTCTGCCACCCAAAATGAAGCTCGAATCCGGTGTATGTGTGTGTGAGGGTACCTGCAAATGGAAGGCAGACTCAAAGGCGTAGCTCCGATCACATTATTACTTGGATGAGTGAAGAGAAGTGATGGGGGAGATGGTTTGACCTCCGGTGTACATGGGAGATGGAGGGTAGATGTTAATCTCAACCGTAATGTTGAGCCTAAGGTGATGAGGTCATGCTAGAGGGTGATGAGTGAGTTGGCATGTTGATCGGTAAGAGAAGGCGAGCGAGATGGAGCTCCAGACCCGGTGGTCAGAGCCGATGAACATACGACAGTGAAAGTGAACTGAATCGAAAGGAAATGTGGAATGGAGGCGAGATAAGGGGTACTTGCAGCTACTGATGAACTCAGGAACATCAAGCGAGGCAGACAGTCAAGTTGTAGCCTCAACCAAGTTGCGGAAGGTCAGGAGGCTTGTCGCGGCGGAGAGATCTAGCCACGAGCTGAGCGTCGCTCAACGGTCCACCAAACAGAGCTTCGAAGGTGTCATTAGGCAGCTGTCACTTAGCTGGAGGTAGTTAGGAGGCAAGAGGGTGGCGAGGAACGAGCTACCGAGCTCGGGAGGCGAAGATAACATTATATAGGGATGCCCAATGGCCTAGAATGATCGAAGGGAAGCGCGAAACCCTAAGGCGATCTGGTTGCGCCTAGGGATCATGAGGATCACATATCCTAGGAGCGTAGTCGGGTGGTGAATTCGAGGAGAATGGATGACAGGTTCGACCAGGAAAAATCGGAGAACTGGACTACGGTGAATAGAAGTCGGGTCGACCAGGCTGAGGGAGAAGGTTAACCGGAGTCAACATTTTGACGTGGATGAATCAAAATTCAGGATTTACAAAAATAAAAGAATATTAAATATAAAATTGTAAATGATTTTAAAATAACAAGTGGATAAAATGGAAAATGTTTATTATTTTATAAACTATTTTTCTATGATTTTTAATTATTTTTATGAAAAATATATATAAAGTACATACAATGTAGTGTATAATATGCCTATGTATTATATACATGTATTTTTATTTTATTATTTTTACAAAAATAAGAGTTATTTTATCTTTTATTTATCTATAAAATAAATTTGAGGGATATAAAAATGATTTCTATTTAATTTGTATAAATTAATTAAGGGTGTTAAATAAACATGTGTTGTATATATGTACATGTGGCCTTTGTACAATGATTTTGTGGATTTTGTTTTTATTTTATTTTGAGTATTTTTATTTTATTTTTATTTTTGTTTTATTATTAGATCTATATACAATGTTCAAAAATAATATCGTATTCACATAGTGTAAAATGATCATGAATATTTATTTGTACATGTATAGGTGTTATGTGCAATATATAGTGTACCATGTCTCTCTCTACTTATTTATTGTTGATCAGGTCAAGGTTTGACCTTCTCTTGGGGGTTTAGGCCAATCTCTATTTATTCTAAATACATCTTTCTTTTTCTTTTCTCTTAATTCTTTTATTTTTGGAAAATATGTGTTAATTATGTATAATTAATACATACATGTACAATGATATATTATTGTATTTACATATATTTATAGGTAGTTTGGCTAAAATATAAAGTTAAAATAAAAGAATAAAGAATGAGAATCATAGATTCATCATCCCCCTATATTTTACCTTCGCTAGTCTCTTAGCATACACTTATTTAAAAAAAAATGAAAATAAGAAGAAAAGAAAATCAAAGTTGATTATTAAACTTATCTTCAATAAATTGGAGTATGAAGATCAGTCAGATCTTTGGGTTATTAGTTTGGTGGAACCTTATTTGGAAATAGGTTTAAGACTCAACAGCCTCCATGTTCCACAGTTCTATGGTCAGGACTCCTTAATAACCAGGTTATAACAAGTCTACATACACAAACTCTAATGACTATGAATATTTCCTAGTATTGTGTAAGTGATATGTATATCCCTACCTCAGAAATGGAAAAGAAACAACCTCCCTCAACAAGGTAACTCTGATCCCCCAGTCTAGCAACTCTTTCCTAAGGAGCGGGGTATTCACTTCTAAGTTCAAGTACAACCAGCTCAAGAAGAGGGGGAAAGAAGAGAATGGACCATGACCAGTGTAGCCATGTATCCCTTGGAGCTCAACCAGTGTAGCTAAGTTTCCAGCTGCAAGCTTCCATGAGATGAGACGGTGGAATACATAAACTTTTTTTATTCACTATATACACTCTGACATGCATTTTATTTTCAATTAGGCATGCCCCCTTTTTTGGAGTTTTTCACATTTTTTCACATTTTTTGATGTGCATATGTACAACATATCTACGTGGTGCAGCATATACATAAGGAGTTTTTCTTCTTGAGCTAGTAGATTATCTCTCTTTTGAAGAATTATTGCAACCTACAGTCTCCTGTCTTTAGACCTCAATGCTACTAGACTAGGTTGAGGTGCACATCCCTCCATATATGAAGACGAGAGGTTCCAGCTATCTGTACTATCCTTGTAGCTACTCCAAGCCAAAGGATTCTGCCTCCCCACTACCTCCTTCGTGTTGAGCTACGTGTAAGGTGTGTGTCCATGTCAAGCCATTGTCTTCGAGAGTCATGCGTGCATTGTTAAGTCTTCTACTTAGGCTCATCAAGATGACATGTGAACATAGCTAAGTGGACTCAAAGAATTAAGTCACTATGGACCTAAAAAGTCTTAACCCAAAATCCTATAAGATTCCTCTGAAGTTAAGTGTATTAAGGTCTTAACCAAGCTCCATTCTTCAACTTGATTCCAGACTAAATTAAATATCAACTATGATTATGAAGAATGCACATACAAGTATATACAAAACTCTTTTTGTAGGGAATTTTCAAAAATATGCAAATATTTATGAAAATTTGATTTTTCAAATTTTTAGGTTTTTTGAAAAATAAGGAAAGATTTTTACAAAAGTTTATACAAAATGGTTTATGAACAATATGGTTTTATTGTTATACTTATATACAAAGTTTTTAGGGGTAGACACATATACAAGTAGTTTTTACACCCCTTACTTATTCTTTTCAGTGGCAAAATAGTTTTCAAATCTAGTCTTACAAACTATTTTTGCAAACTTTTTATTTTCAGATAGTTTTCAAAAATTTTATACTATATACGTAATTTTGATACAGAAAATAGTTTACAAATATTTTTGAAAACAAAACATTTTTACAAACATTTTTACAAAATTTGTACAAAAATAATTTTTGCAAAGATTTTTATTCATGTTTTATAAATAATAGACATGTTATTAACACACATAGTATGAGTTATGGCTAAAATATATATACAATATATACGACACCTCCTATACTTAGCTCGAACGATGTCCTCAGAGTGATCAAAGAGCGATGGAAGTAGACATAACTCGTGCTGAGTATGAGGAAGTGAAAAGAATGCTATACTACAACATGAAAAAGAATAAAAGAATCAAATGAATAGAGATCAGTGATCCCCCTATACTTAGGATCAAATAATCCTAAGCATAGAAGAAATGTACACACAAGGGAAAACTGAGGAGTAGGATGTGTAGATATTACCTCTCCTATACATAGGGTAAAATATCCCTAAGTATAGGCAGCAAAATAGAGGTAATAGAATCAAATGGACAATCATATATTCAACACCCCCCTACACTTATGGCAAAGTGCACCCTAAGTATAGCATAATCATAAGATTAGACTGGGATGTTGAACAAAAAGAATGAATGGTATAGACAATATGGATCTATACATCTGCGGAGTAGAAATAAAACTCAGGTATGAGATGCCAATGATGTGAGCCAAGGATCAAATCTCATACAAAATGAATGGAGGCAACATCAACGATCAGCGGATCATAATCTAGATATGGCTTCAGGCGCTGACCGTTGACTTGAAAGGTGGAATCAAATGACAACTCAGATATATCAATGCTTCCGTTGTCACGCACCTTTCTGACCAAGTATAGTCCCTTCCATTTACTCTATTGTTTCCCTGGAAATAATCTCAACCTAGCATCGAATATCCATACTCTTTAGTTCGGCTCAAACTATTTATGGCTAATGTGAGAATCATGCCATATCTTCACTCTATCCTTATACTGTAGGCTACTTGAGAATGTTGTGTCTCTCAACTCCTCTAGGGCTGCCAATTCTGCTTTCCTTTGATCTCCTACACTCTTGGGATCCAGTAGTAGCTCAGTGACCGCCCAAAGTGACTTGTTCTTGATTTCCACTAGTAAGTGGCATGGCTTTCCATAAACGAGCCGAAAGGGAGATGTGCCCAAAGATGTCTTGAAGGAAGTCCTATAGGCCCACAAGATCGAGTCCAAAAGCTGTGACTAATCCTTTCGATCTAGGCAGACAACCTTCTGTAAAATAGTCTTGATATCCATGTTTGAAACCTCAACAAGATCATTGGTCTGCAGATGATATGGAGTGTCAACTCTATGGTCAATGCAGAAATCGTTAGCAAGGACCCTTACCTTGTCATTGATAAAATGAGTACCCCCATCTGAAATCAAGATGCTAGGTAACCGTGAACTGATATTCTTCTTCAGAAATTTGCAAATAGTCTTTGCATCTACTGTTCAGGCAAGGATGGCCTCAACCCAACAACTAACACAATCCACAGCACGAAGAATGTACTCAAACTCCTGACTCTTAAGGAATGGACCCATGAAATCGATGCCCCATGCATAAAAAATCTCACAGAAGTGAATGGTATGCATTGGCATCATATCTCTCTATCAAAAAGTGCCCATCCTATAATAGTCAGTACACCTCTTCATGAATTCATCAGAATCCTTGAAGAGGGTAGATCACTAAAGGTCATATTGGAGAACTTTCTGTGATGTTTGTCTCCTAGAGTGATGTCCTCCTTCCTCAAGCTTGTGGCAATATGTGAGGATATTGTGGTGCTCCTCTTGAGAAATACACCGACACCAGACACTGTCCCCCCTTCATGGTAAAGGGTGGGATCCTCATAATGGTACGACTTGGCCTTCGCAAGGAAGGTCTCAAGTCACTGTCTGGGCCAACCTTGTGGAACTTTCTTGGCAACAAGATAGTTCACAATGTCAGCATACCATGGAAGCGAGGTGATAGCAAGAATCGCCTCGTCTGGGAAAGTCTCTGTGATAGGTGTGATCTGCTCTAAATCCTCAAGATGCTCTAATCAGGAGAGATGATCTGCCACCACATTCTTAACTCCAGGTTTATCCTTAATCTCAATATCAAACTCATTGAGTAGAAGGATCCATCTTGTCAGTCTGGATTTGGCATCCTTATTTGCCATGAGGTATCGGATGACAGTGTGATTTGTGTAAATCGTCACTCTAGATCCAAGAATGTAAGAACGAAACTTATTCAAAGAAAAAACTACGGCTACCATCTCCTTCTATGTCATAGTATAGTTCCACTGAGCAGCATCCAAAGTCCGGATAGCATAGTGACTGGAAAAAGGTAATCCATCCCTCCTCTGTCCTAGCACAACCCCTATGGCAAAATCAGAAGCGTTTGTCATGATCTCAAATGGGAGAGACCAATTAGGTGGATGAAGGGCATGAGCCTGCACAACTAATCCCTTGAGAGTCTCAAATGATGCAAAACACTTATCGTCTACAATGAACTCAATGCCTTTTTTCACCATACCAATAGGCGATCGGGCAATCCGACTGAAGTCCTGTATGAACTGTCGGTAGAAACCAACATGCCCCAGAAAAGACTGCAACTGTCATAAATTAGACGGTGGATTGAGCTTCTTGATGATGTCCACCTTGGCCGGATCAACGTCCATGCCCCTGTTGGAGATGATGTGGCCAAGGACCATCCCTTAATTCATCTTGAAATGACTCTTCTCCCAAGATAGAACAAGATTGACCTCGATGCAATGCTGAAGTACTCGGTCTAGGCAGCCAAGACAAGCATCAAACCCATCGCCATAGACTGAAAAGTCATCCATGGAAACCTCTAAATATTCGCCCACTATGTCCAAGAATATGGAAAGCATGCACCATTGGAATGTAGTCGGGGCATTACATAAACCAAAGGGCATCCGTCGAAGAGCATATGTTCCGAACAGACAGGTGAATGTCGTTTTCTCATGATCTTCGGGCACTATGGCCACCTGATTGTACCCCGAGTACCTGTCAAGAAAAAAATAGTGGCTCTTCCCAGCTAGCCCATCGATAATCTGATCAATAAATGGCAACAGGAAATGGTCCTTCTTGGTGGCCTGATTCAATCGTCTGTAGTCCACACAGACCCTCCAAGAAGTGGGTACTCGGGTAGATATCTCCTCTCCAGACTCTCTCACAAATGTGGTGATACCGTCTTCTTGGGTACCACATGCAGCAGACTAAGCCATTTGGAGTCGGAGATGGGGTAGATAAAATCAACACTCTAGCACTTAGATATTTCCTTTATGACCACATCTCGAAGATTCAGGTTTAGCTCACACGATGGCTTGGCGTCTTCTTTAAGATAGATGTGGTGGGAGCACAGGTCCGGACTTATCCGCTAGAGATCAACTACACTCCATCCGATTGCCTTGTGGTTTCTTTGAAGAATCTCCATCAAGCGAGATTCTTGGTCTTCAGTGAAATCCATTGAGATAATGACTGGGAACATATCTGGCTCACTCGTAAGGACTCTATACTTCATGCTCTGCGACAAGTTTTTCAACTCAGGAGAAGTGGAAGCTGGCAAATCTGGCCTCTGAAAATTCTGCGTGAAAGCTACCACATCTGCATGTGAGAACTCTCGTTGAATCTGCAAATCTAACACAGATGGCCCTGCTGGTGTTTGTCTCAACTGTAATGGCTTGCTCTCCATCCTAGCTGGTGGCAGACATCAGACATGGTAAATAACCATCGAAATCCGCCAATCAAAATCAATGTCTGAGCCCGAGGGATCTGAGTATGAATCACATGAAATATAATCTGCCTCCATACCCTCATTGCAATCATCAGTCTCTAAGGTGTCATGCACCATAAGTGTGCTCTCCGAACTCTCATCAGCTATAATATGTAACTCTATAGTGTCTGCAGGCGTGACAAGAGCTCATGATGCTGGATCTGTCCATACTACTTCATCATCTATAATCACAAAATCATACTCCTGGTGGACATCTAGCTCTACATCTGTCATCTACTCTGAGTTGGTCATCTGCTCTGAGCAAGCCGAATCTCTGGCTCTAGTCTCCTCAATTATCCCTATTTGTACTCTTTCACCCTCGACGCGAAAGTATACCTTCCTGCTATCATGATTGAACACTGCCTTGGCTATGGCTAAGATAGGTCATTGTAAGATGAAGGGGTATCAGTCACAGCTTCAGGGATCTCCATGTCCAATACAACAAAGTCCATACAGAATTTCAGGCCCTAAATTGTGACGACAACATCCTTTAGTAAACCCTTCAGCCTCTTAACAGATCTATCAGCAAACTGAAGGACTGTCTTGCTCTATTTAAGAGGGCTAAACTCAAATCGCTCGAGTAAGGAAGCCGGGAGAAGGTTAATCGAGGAACCGCTATCTAATAGAGTCTGATCAAACCACTACTCATGAATGTGGCATCTAACATAAGGAGTTCCTGCATCGGGTCTCTTGGCTGGCAATCGGTTCTGGATAGCAAAGAATGTGGCATGGGTGAGCACATGGATTTCTGCATTATGGTTCCTCTTCTTCCTACGGATGGTGTTCTTCTCTCTCAAATTCTTATGGAATAGAGGGATATGCTCAAGTGACTCTTGAAGAGTCAGCTCAATTTGAAATCTATCCATCATCTGCTCGTTGAACACTAACTGGTGCCTCTTTTGGGGATTTTCTATTTTTAGCCCCTTTCCTAAGCGGAGTGCTTGAGGGAAGGGGATAGGAGGACCCTCTCCAGATAGATGTGGGTAAGGAGTAGGTTCTTGTGCATTCGATAGGCTAGAATCTATACAAAGATCATCAGGCACAGGAGATGGACTCACATGAGATATATAAACATTTCCTTTATTCATATTTTTTATTTTTGATGTTTTTCATTTTTTTGTATTTTTTTATAAGACTCCTCAATTATAAAATGAGTCAACACAAGAAAAGGACTCTTGGTGGCATCAGTACCACCTGCAACATCTGAACTTGTGGCATCAGTATCGTGCTCTGGCCTGGCAACTGGTAACTTGGTGGCATTAGTACCACAATTTGCAACTGGAAATACGATGACCTCAACATTGTCGTCTGGATCAACATCTTTGGTGGCTTTAGCACCACCGTCATAATCAGCATGGTGAACAACATCAGTACTACTCCCATCCTCTTCTGACGCCCTGGAATCTGCGTTGGGATGTCGCCTAGACGAGCCGTCACCAACTAGCTTCCTACCGTTCCTAAGTGTCACAAAATCAGCATCAAATATAGAAGAAGAAGTGCCATCCAAAATATCACTAGGAGTGGTTGTCTTTGTAAATTGTACATGCTCAGACTTCATCTTCATATTGTTCGGGTTAGGTTCAATTTGAGAGGGTATGGAGGCCTTGTCCTTTATTATCTTCCTCGTCTCCTATTAGAACTCGTCCATTTCTCACCAGAAGGAGGCCTGCTGATCAGATAGAAAGTGGGCGAGATCATCAAGTGTTGGGTTCCCATAAACTAGTACGTGAGAACCAGACGGGTTGCCTCGCTGGAAATGAGGCTAAGACTGTTGCTGGTAGTGAGGAGGAGGCTGGGAGTATTGCTGATGAGGTTGTTACTGCCTCCGTTGTTGTCCCTGATACTGGGGACGAGTACCATGTTGTTGCTGCTGGAAGTATTGGGGATACTTTGGTTGGCTGCTCTGCCCTGCCTGTGCCGGAGGCTGCTGTTGGGAAGAAGTGCCTCCAGTAGACCATCAAAAGCTAGGATGGTCGCGAAGGATCCCATGTTATGGTTGGTATTGGGAGTACCAGATCCATTGACTTCCATCAAAGGCTTCTGCTGCTCGTAGAGTGGCAGGGGGAGGGGTGCCAAAGGCTGATCTGATTGGTATACCTCCATCTGAGTGTCTGAAGATGGTGGTGGCTGGTACTGCTGGAGCAATTGGATGGGCTCTGCATAAATGTGGTGAACCTGATGATACGAGGTAGAGGGCTGGGAAGAGTTTCTCCCTGGATCAGTTTATGACCTGAGACAGGGCTGAGAAGCCATATGTGACTCTTGGAGACACATGATTTGGGTCTTCAGGTCACTCAAGGTTTGGACCAACTCATAAATCTTGTTGAGCTTATCTAGGCCATGGCACTGCTTCTTCTCATTGATCTCTATCCGATCCAACTTTTGGCTAATGATACCCATATCGGCGGTCGAAGACTCTACTTGTGCTACTGTCGAAGAAGAAGTGGAAAGACTGGTATGGATGCGTGCAATCCTCTGGTAACAAATCTCCTGTGGGATAGGCTTCCCCTGAGTGTAGACGCGAGTCTGAGACATCACTGTGTAGTTCTCTGCCATCTCCTCATAGATGGCCCAGACCTGATCTTCATCCTTGCTGAAGTAGGAATCTCCGCATGAGTCGTTCATAAGCCCCTGTAGCTAAAGTGTCATCCCACAAAAGAAATTCTGGACGAGGTTGGGCTTGTTGATCTCATGGTAGGTACACATGTCGATGAGCTCTCTTAAATGATCCTAGGTTTCATGGTACTGTTCATTTGGGATCATAGTGAAGTTGCTGATCATGGCTCTAGTTGCGTTCGTCCAGTCAAGTGGATAGTACTTGTTCAAGTACTTGGTCCGGAGCTGCTCCCAAGTGGTGATGATCTTCCCCAGATGCTTCATCCAATAGGCTGCTCTGTCTACTAAGGAAAAGCGGAAGGCAATCATCTTGATGGTATCTTTATCCACTAGTTTGTCGTGGACGGTGTTGTAGATCATCTCGAACTTCTGCAGGTGGAGATGGGGCTCCTCAGTGGCTAGCCCATGGAACTAGGGAAGAAACTGGATGGTCTGGGGGCGCAGCTCAAAGTCGCCAAGGATCTCGGGCAGCTGGATCCATCTGTGGGTGAGAGTTGCACCAAGATTGTGCAACTGCCTCATGGTACGCGGTGGTCTGGCTGGATTCTATGGCTCATTCTGGCATTCCTCTCGACCCTCGGCTCTAGGTATCTCTCCATCGATTGCTGGTCTCTGTGGCTCCTCTTGTCCAGCTCTCATCTGCATGAGCTCTCTCCTCACCTCTGCCATGAACACTCCCTGGTCTTGAATCTGTCGCTGCATGGTCTCAAGGAAAGCTAGAAATGTATTATTGATGGCAGTCTGATCTAGTACGTACGATGAGGTCTGAAGCTGCTCATAAGTTCTGTTCTTGTTGCTGGCCATCTCTTCGATCTTCAAAGGCAAAAGACCCTAGCTCGGGTGCTTTCAAATGAACAAAGAGTTGTGATGGCATGTCTGGTTGTATTTTAGGAGTGGAATAAGGATGATCTAGGGGGAACAGGGTGGAGGTGAATTCAGGTTCACAAAGCGGGTTTGAGCTCTCTGAAGCCGCCCTAGATGAATGGGGAGGAGTGCTTGAAAGCGGTGCTTCCAGAGGCAGCCTAAGAGACCTCCTTTCCCATCATCGTGATGTGGGGATTTATGAAGAGTAGATCTGGGATGCAAGCAAAATGAGAAATCAAACCCCCGGTTCACCTACGCAACACAATGTGATGACCGTAAAGGCTCGGTCGTTTATTTTATCGAATTTTATTAGGTGAACATCCAATGTATCAGAGCGCTTAAACGAGTTGTTAGGAGCTCAATTCTCCCAGGAGACTGTCCCAAGTACTTATGACTAATTATTTCCAGCTAGTATGGGATGCGGACCGTATACTGGCTACTCGATCTTACGCACTCTGCTAAGGAAGTGCAGATCGATTACCGACTACCTGGTGAAATCCTCACTGGAGTATAACTAATCATCAGAAATGATAGTCTAAAGAAAGTTCAGGCATGTCTCTATCCTAGTGTGCGGGTTGCTCTCTCTGTAGATAAATCATACAATGAAGGGGTTACTCTCCCCAAAACAAAGATTTTTAGTGAAGTAAAAGTTTCCTTTAGCAGTCCCAGATTTTATTGGTTATCACCTTTTTAGGAATTCTAAATAAATGCAATGTCTAACGAATTTTCCGATTTCCTTTTTATTTAAGTCCACGAAAACTAGAGAAGGAAGACGGAAAAGCTGATGCACGATCAAACACAATGATGCATGCAGGGATAGAAATGCGTACTTTGCTCCAGCACTATACATGCAGGGTGATCCGTGCATAAATTTAAAGATAGAAATAAAACTAATCTATATGAGGCACGAGAAAATCGTCCCTAAGATGAGCAACTTATATTAGCAGGAAGAGCTGGTAGTTAATTAATTAGAAAAGAGACCTGAGTCTGATATTAAAGATTGGTCGGTGCCCACCATAGTGGGTCCTGCAAGCACTATATACGGTCTCTCTCGACACGTGGTCTCTTAACTAATTAAATTAACCTTTTCTTTTTATTTGACTAAGTCCAAGTACGTTCTATAGGAACAGATAGTATATTAAGGTGTTTGGACATTAGATAATTACCGAGCTCAAGCAAATAAAAATCCTAAATCTAGGGACTCCCGAGTGCACTGACACTAGGGAAACAGACCCCGGATGTTAAGAGCGTCCAAGAGTATCTAAATTATTACAATACTATTTGCAAAAATAAATCTATCTATGATAACTATTTCCTCTGCTCCTCCTCAGATGTGGACCCCTCCAAGGCGAACTGGGTCGTCCTCCAGGCGGTTCCTTGCACAAAAGTGAAACAGAAGATGGTCAGAAAACAATTATAATAGATAGATACAAAAATAGGCAAAAGCTGAAATCACATTACTAAGCCATGCTCCCCGTCAACAGCGCCATTGTGATGACATGATTTCACGATCGACTAAGGTGGAATAAATAAGTCAAAGTGTTCTTATTCTCAATCAATCAAATTAATCTACAAGAAAATCAAACCACTCTAAGATAAGGCAATCAATGTAAGCAGATTCACTATTTTATCTATCTGGTATAGCGACCAGGGTCGAACTCAAGGAGCACGATTTAAAAATCTAGCAGTCAGATTTCAGAAATAAAAATCTTTTTAGTGGTTTTTAATTTTTCAAATTATTAATTTTCAATATAGAAGCGATAAGCACAACGTACTCACACACTCTTTTTGTAATTTTCTAATATGTCAAAAATATCCAGAAAATTGGAATAAAAATATTTTTAATTTTATAGGTTGTATACCATTTTTGGTCATTTTTATGGGATTTTTAAATATTTTGTGATTTTCTGAAAAATCAAACAGTAACAAAAATGGTAAACAATGCACATCCAGGAGTAAGTTGCAAGATAAAATACTTAACATGCCCAAAACTCCCGGATGGTATTTTTAAGATAAAATATAAGGAAATATCTACAAAAAGCAACTGAAATAAATATTTTTGGGATCTTCCAACAATTTTATATAATTGTTTTCATATGTTTTAAGGGTTTTGCAAATCTATGGTTTTTATAAGGTATTTTCATACAAAATTAATACTGGAAGTCAAAGGAAATAAAAGAAAACTACCCTAATTTTTATGAAATTTTTAGATAATTTTTCGAATTTTTATAAGACAAACATGACACATTTTAGGGGGTTTTAAATTTTTAATAATATAAAATGCAAGCAAATCGACACCCAAAAATTACCCAAAGAATACATGCTATCAGGAGCCAAAGGTAATTTTTAAATAATTTTAGGAGTCAATTTAATATTTATTGCATCAAATAAAATATATGTAGTTAAAAATAGTTTACTTAGACCTTTTTGCAAAGAAAATAAGTTCCAGGTCCTCTTATGCAATTTATCCAAAAATCTCACACGCAACACATGATCCACAGCTCACAGGGGTATACATACAAATATTAAAACATAAACTTCATTCCATAACAAATAACAAGTTCGACGTACGTAATGAAAATAACCCAAAATAAGTGTGCAGACGCACGTGACTCAGACTCGACTGGACTAGAAGTGCAAATATGATCCAAACTGCAAATATTTTCAATTACACTTTATAATTATTGGACTAAAGATTAAATAAGGAAAACTGCAGGAAAAGAAGTGCAAGATACCCTCGAAGCACGTGTCTCTGCGTGGGGTCTCTGACGGCTTTGATAATCCCATGGAAAAGGATATGACGGCTCTGGTGTAGTCGGGGATGTGCGGCTCAGATTTTCCCCAGAATCTGATTAGACCGTTAGGAATAAGGCATGCTCGTACGGTCCTGATCAGATCTAGGACTCAACTCCTGTTCGGACGGCTAAGGAGGTGGCTGGAAGAACAGGGCTCAAGTGAACTTCAATCGAGCATGGAGAGAGATACACTGCTCTCATGAAGAAGCTAAAGGGTCCAGCACGATTGTGGAATGGTTCCACGTAGAGTGGGCGGCTCTGATGGATTGACTGATGGTCAAATGATCGGCATGGTGGAGCTCTGCCTGGAGCTGCTCTGCCACCCAAAATGAAGCTCGAATCGGGTGTATGTGCGCGTGCCTGCAAATGGAAGGCAAATTCAGAGGCGTAGATCTGGTCACATTATTGCTTGGATGAGTGAAGAGAAGCGATGGCAGAGTAGGTTTGTCCTCCAACACATGGGAGATGGAGGGCAGATCTTAATCTTGACCGTAATGTCAAGCCTAAGGTCATCAGGTCACGCTAGAGGGTGATGGGTGAGTTGGTGTGTCGATTGGTAAGGGAAGGCGAGCGAGATAGAGCTCCAGACCCGCTGGTCAGAGCCGATGAACATGCAACGGTGAAAGTGAACTGAATCAAAAGGAAATGTGGAATGGAGGTGAGATAAGGGGTACCTGTAGCTACTGATGAACTCAGGAACGTCAGGCGAGGCGGACGGCGAGGTTGTAGCCTCAACCAAGCTGCGGAAGGTCGGGAGTCTTGTTACAGAGAGAGCTCCGGCCACGAGCTGAGCGTCGCTCAATGGTCCAACAAACAGAGCTCCGAAGGTGTCTCCAGGCAGTTGTCACTCAGCTGAAGGTAGCTAGGAGGCAAGAGGGTGGCGAGGAACAAGTTGCTGAGCTCGGGAGGCAGAGAGAACATTATATAGCGATGTTGAGGGCCTAGAAAGATCGAAGGGAAGTGTGGAACCCTAAGGCGATCCAGTTGTGCCTAGGGATCCGTGAGGATCACAGATTCTAGGAGTGCAGTCGGGGTAGTGAAATTGAGGAGAATGGATGTCGAGTTTGATCGGGAAAAAATAGAGAAACGAACTCCGGCGAATAGAAGCCGGGTCGACCCGGCTGAGGGAGAAGGCTGACCGGAGTCAACATTCTAACGTTGATGAATCAGAATTCAGGATTTACAAAAATAAATGAATATTAAATATAAAATAGTAAATGATTTTAAAATAAAAATTGGATAAAATGAAAAATGTTTATTATTTTGTAAAATATTTTCAGTAATTTTTAATTATTTGTATGAAAAATACAGATAAAGTACATATAGTGTAGTGTATAATATACCTATGTATTATATACAAGTATTTTTATTTTATATTTTTATAAAAATAAATTTTATTTTATATTTTATTTATTTACAAAATAAATTTGAGGGGTATAAAAATTATTTTTATTTAATTTTTATAAATTAATTAATGGTGTTTAATAAATAGGTGTTGTATATATATACATGCGGCCTTTGTACAATGATTTTGTGGATTTTGTTTTTATTTTATTTTGTATCTTTTTATTTATTTTATTTTGTTATTAGAGCTATATACAATTGTTTAAAAATAATATGGTGTTCACATAGTGTAAAATAATCATGAATATTTATTTGTACATGTATAGGTGTTATGTGCAATATACAGTGTACCCTATCTCTCTCTACTTATTTATTGTCAATCAGGTCAAAGTTTGACCTTCTCTCGGGGATTAGGCCAATCTGTATTTATTATAGATATGCCTTCCGTTTTCTTTTCTCTTTATTCTTTTATTTTTGGAAAATATGTGTTAATTATGTACTATTAACACATACATGTACAGTGATAAATTATTGTATTTACATATATTTATAGGTAGTTTTGCTAAAAGATAAAGCTAAAATAAAAGAGTAAAGAATGAGAATCATAGATTCATCAAGGGCATAGGATTGTGTATATTTTTCTCTCCCTTACATTGGAATAGGGGCATCTCGAGTACCTTATAGCACATGTAGGTTTTTATTTATTGATCAATGTGTTCATCAAGAGAATTCGAAGTCGTCTGTACGTGTTTTCCTAGGAGTACACCGAGGTGTGTCTCTTTTGAGTATCTAAGATACCTTTGACACCCAGACTTGTATCATTATACGATGCAGGGCCCTTTTTTTGGTGCTAGCCCGACTCCTTGGTCCTAATAGCATTTGGTCCAAGTGGACACTTTGAAATGGTTGGGAGCACTTCCCTTTGGTGGAAGCTCTTTTGAATTTATATTTGTATTGATTGAGTTTTTCTTTGCATGAGAGAACTTCTCTCGAATTTTCATTTCATTATTTGACTAGCTCCACTGCTTTTACCAAAAGTTAGTGCACATTGATCAACAATTTAATTAGGTTTCATCACACCCTGGCACATAGGTAGATATCAAATGATAGCATGAGAACTTGTTCACATATTGGCTAGGGTTATGCTAACACTTAGATTTCTTAAAGCCTTCATTAACTTTATCCCATCCTCGAGCATCATTAAATCAGGTCCAAACTCAAATCACCAGCATAGTTCCTCAAGTGATAACTCAACTCATCTCATCAATCATGCAGTTGTGAAAGCGATGTGTTGATCACATTCTTTAGAAGGTAGAGATGAAGAGTGCAATAGAGCGTTCAAATCCTCAAACTAGGGAAATGGAATTGGCGATGATATCAGAATATTGTGATGTCAATTTGAAGATAAAATTGAGAGAAGAGAGATGGAGAAGAGAACGGAGGGATTGAGAAGAGAAGGGAGTAAGATGAGAAGAGAATAACGATCTAACCTGGAAGGAGATGTGGAGGAAATTCCTATGTGAATCTGGAGCAGTTGCTTCAGATGATTGTCGTTGCCTCGACGCATGACAGAACGGAGGCTTGGCGCACTGTGGAGCATGTGCTGCGATGTTGGCGTTGGTTGATCTCGCCGCTCCTTCTCCTCGCTCGGCGAAGTGAGCGAGAACCTCTATCACCAACCCCTCTCTCGCAACCTTGGAGCTCTAGAAATGGAGTGGAAAAATGGCAGCTGATTCGAATGAGATGGAGAGGGGTTCCTTAAATAGAGGAAGGAATGGGGATAGAGAATCGACGAACAGAAGGGTGGTTGAGGCAACGGCTAGCAGTTGGCCAAACGGCGTAACGGCTAGGGCGTTGGGTCGTTTGGAGGAAAAGGAGAGGCAGAAGGCGGGCGTCAGGGGAAAAAGGGTAAGGGAGGAGAGAGAAAATTAAATTAAATAAAATAAATGATTAATTAATTAAAATAAATAATTAATTACTAAATCAATTAATTAATAATTATATAATTAAATAATTAGTTAATTTAAAAATAAATAAATAATATTAATTAAAATAAAATAAATATTTTATTAATAATTTTAAAACTAATGAATTAATAAATAAATAAATAATAAATAATAAATTACTGAATAATTAATTAATTAATTAGATTTCATTAATAAAATATTAATAGGATATAAGAATAAAAGAAATAATAAAAATTAAATGGAATAGAATTAAGATAGATTGTACAATTTATACCAATAGGTCCCAAAATCTATTTTTTGCATATTAACTGCGATTTTAGTAAAATCACTTTCATTTGATAAATAATTTTATAAAATAATAAAGGTGAGTACACCCAATTTGGAGTTCATATGGCCAAGTTATGAGGTCCAGAAGTTTAGGGTCACAACTTTTTAACTTTGTGATTTATTGGCGTTTATTGATAAATAAATAAGTTATATTTTTATATTTTTTACTGATTTTTATAAATACACTAGAAAAAGAATTAAGTGAAATAGGATAAGGAATAATTAAATAAAATTGAAGAATCATTATATACATATAATACATATATACAAAGAGGTTCAAATGCCAAAACTCACAAGTTTTATTATAATATTTTTTAGAATTTTTAAAAAATAGTAGTAGTTATGAAACTAAGTCTAAAAGTGAAAGTTTTCAATAAATAGTTATGAACCTTGGAAGTTGGCTTTTAAAGCTTTTTAAGTTCACCATAATTAATTATTTATACATTAAATAATTTTTTTGATATTTTTATAAATTAGTATATATCATTATAAATAACGTTTGTGAAGAAAATATTTTGATTTGAGATTTTCTGGATCATAAATAAAATAGGTTAACATATGTACAAGGTGAAAAATGTGTAAATGCATTTTGATGATCTTGATTTTATGATATTTTTATAAATTAGGTTCCTTATCTCCCGCTACTTATTTATTTTGTCGACTAAGTCAATATTGACTTGGTCTCGTGGTTAGGATCAGTCTGTACGTATTTCATATCTACATCCTTCTTTTATTTCATTTTTATTTTTCTCTTTATTATTTTATTTTGGATAAACAAGTGCTAAATATACAATACTAACAAATGTGGTTAGAATATTAATTAGTGTGAATTAGTGAACATTCACATGTATTTTACAAAGTATTTTAGCTAAAATGGAAGAATAAAGGCGATGAATCATCTATGAAGTTTTTACTTTAACATTTTATTTTGTGTGTCCTAGGCACACTGTCCATTATTTTTCTATAACCTCAATTTTGTATTTTTTTTGTATTTTTATCTACAATACTTATATACATGGTATTATTATTTGAGGTGTAAAAATAATAAAATAAAATAGGTGCTAAAAAATAATTATAGATTAATTAAAAATTAGAGTTTTATGTATGTTTTGTACAAAACATCTGCCCTATCGCCCCCTACTTTATTCCTTGTCAACCAAGTCATCATGATGATTGGATCTAGAGGTCTAGGGTCAATCAACACCTTTGGTGTCTCCTTTCTTTTTCTTTTCTTCCTTTATTCTTTAATTTTGTAATTAAATACAAAAAACATTATTTTATACAGTATTTTGTAAAATTTACGGAGTGTTTATTTTGATAAACTAATGATATATACATGCATTTAGATAGGGATTTCAGGCCAAATGAAAGAATAAAGGTGATGAAATGGAGATTCTTCACCTAGCACATGATCAATGTGTAATTTTCAATAAGTACGAGGGCCTAGATGCAATTTTTACATAAACTTTATAACTAAAATAAATATTTACACGATAAATAATAAAGCTACAAAAAGTTAGGGGCCACATAATAATTAACCCTTAAAAGGTGTGTAATCAGAAGGCGGAGGACGATCCATGAGGCAGATCCGACGGTTATGGAGGGGCTTCACTTCAGATAGTCTTAACGACCCAGATTAGATATGGGTCACTCCTCATATCGAACGGTGGGGTGGATGGATGAACTAGTGAAGAACTCATCATCGAATAGTTTGATTCGCTGATTCTAGTCGCTTCTGGCCTCCTCATCCTCCTTCTCAACTGAGAAGCTCATCATCTTCCTGGGGGGATTGGGCATCGACCAAGTCCATTACAGGTGTCCATGGCTCGTCAGATGAGCCCAAGAGCCAACATCTCCCAGAGCTCATGTTCTAGTTCTTGAGTGGTGCTCCAGGTGGGCTTTACGATTGTGGACCTGCGCCAAAATGTTAAGGGGGTCGAGGGCTAACTCCTCGACCCTCTACTGAAGTTGAAGAAGCACGGGATGAGCAGGGTGATGGGAGATCTGGCAAAGGTGGTGGAGGGAGCTCAATTTTGTGTGAGAATAGAGGTGGAAACATGGGGCTTTGCAGAGACGCGTGAGGGAAAGAAAATGAGGTGAAAAAGGAGTCAAAAAGGTTTCGTTGTAGATTTGGGTGTCAGAGCCTAGTGCTCCAGGGATTTGATGTTCCAAATTAAGCTAAAAAAGCGATCAAATGATGATATTAAACCTATGTCTAACCTTCTGAAACAAAATGCAAGGCGAAAAGGCTAATCTAGTAGCTCGACGAGCACTGGAGCTCGGAGCAGGTGAATCTCGCTAGAGGGGTGTTCGATGAACTTGGACGTCCACGATCTGGTGCTTTATCCACGTCAAAGAGAGAGGGGAGACAGAGTTGTTACCTCTAGCTCAACCTTGGAAGCATCCCTTGGGGTTACAGACCAGGAATCGGGGATCAAAATTTAAAAGAAGGCCAGGGGGAGTTATTTATAGGGGTGGTCTCCAGCTAAAAAGGCATGGTGATGGTGGGTAGATCATGGGTGGTTGGTGAGGATTCTAACATTGACATGGGAGGAGGATGCATGGGCTACATTATGGTGGGTTACTCGATGGATATGGAGGAGAGGGGAAGGCATGAGAAATCAGCAAAGTTGGGATGTCCAAAGTTCTGACAAGAAGCAGAGGTACAAAGGGGGCAGTTGACAGGAGTCAACAATCGGAGGCCCCTAGTTGGTCCACGTAGAGCACCCACAAAATTCTAATGCCAAATTACTAGTAAAATCAATATAAATTAGTAAATGAATTAATTGAATTTTTTAAAACATAAAAAATGCTTGTAATTTACTGTAGTATTTTATGCCTATTTTTTTATTCTTACAAGGTCATTTATTATAGGTCAATATTTATATGTATATATAAGTAAATATACATGTATTTCCTATATTTTAATTTTAATTTGTATTTTGCATTTTTTTATTGTATACAAGTATTTTATATATTTATAATTTATTTAATTACATATTTAGGTATTTTATTACATTTTTTGAATTTATTTACATACTTAATTAATTATGTACATACATCTTATAGGTATATATATGTATACTTCATCTGTATATTGAAGTACTTTATTTATTTTATTTAATCTTTGATGATTTTATTTTATTTTAATTATTTACACATGTTTTAAATAATATCTACAATTTTATAAAAATAAAGAAAGTGAAAAGTATAAAGAATAAATATATTGAACATAATATACATGTATATTGCACAATGGGACCCAAAACCTAACTTTTGCATCTTAAATCCAAAATAAATGAAACAAACCTTCATTAAATAACTTATTAAATCTATGAATAATAAAGGTGAATTTGGTCAATTTTGAACATTATGGAGAAGATACAGGCATGCAAATTTTCTTTGAAGCTTTTTATTTTGTGTGTCCCAGGCACACTGCGCATTATTTTTTAGCGAAACAAATGTTGTATTTTTCTTTGTATTTTTATGTACAATATTCATGTTGAGGGTTTTACTATTTGAGGTGTAAAAATGGAAAAATAAAATTGGTCCCAAACTATAATTATTGTCCAATGAATTTAGGATTTTTTAGTTGTATTGTATGTACAATTATTCACCCTATCTCCCCCTAGTTTAATCTGCCGGCCAAGTCATCATGATGATTGAGTCTCGAAGGCTAGGGTCACTTAGTGTCTTTGACACTTCATTCTTTTTCTTTTCTTTACTTTATTCTTTTATTTTGGAATTAAATACAATATTTTATACAACATTTATTTGATTAATTAAATATTTATTTTCACAAATTATTGATATATAAATGCATTTAACTAGAGATTTAAAGCCAAAATAAAAGAATAAAGGTGTTGAAATGGAGATTCATCAGCAGGAAAAGCTTCCTGTCATTGAGCTCCTCCTTCACGCACAATCTGAGGATTTGAGGGTTCTCCAAGAGTGATCAAACAAGCAGAAAAGGTGGAGAAGGTGGATTTATGGGCTGTAGATCATGGATTTTTGAGGAGAGGTGACGTGCGAAGGAGATGGGGTTGGTGAAGATTCGTAGTGGGCGAAGGTAACAAGTGTGCTGGGATTAGAAGGATGTAGGGCTCGAGGCAGAGGGAGGCATGGTGGTGGCTTGGAAAATGGGAGAAGAAGGGGTAGTACATGGGCGGTTGAGGAAGAAGGATAGTTGACCTAGGTCAACTTTTGCTGCAATCTGGTTGGTCCACATGGACTAACTTGATAATTCCATATCAACAATTCCTTGTAAAATTATTAAAATCAATTAATTATTTGTTAAAACACAAAAAATGTTTATAATTTTATGTAATATTTATGCCATTTTTATTTATTTTTACGAGGCTATTTTTAGCAAGTTGTTATTTACATGTATATATAGGTAAATATACTTGTAATATGCATGTTGTATTTTTATTTTATTATTATATATATGTATTTTATATATATTTTATTTATTTAATTACATATTTACATATTTTTACTCTATTTCTCTGAGTTTATTTCCATACCTATTTAATTATGTAGGTATATTATATAGGTGTGTATATATATGGAATTCATCTATGTATTGAAATATATTATTTTTTATTTTTGATGGTTTTATTCTATTTTAATTATGTACATATGTTTTAAATAATATTTGCAAATTTATAAAAATAAAATAAAGTAAAAAATATAAAGAATATATATTGAATATTTTATACATGTATACAACACAATAAGGGCTTAAAATCTAACTTTTGCATCTTAACTCCAAATTGAATGAAAATACTTTCATTCATTATCTTATTTAATTTTATGAGTAATGAAGATTAGTTTGGTCAATTTTGAATCTGTATGGAGAAGATACAGGTCTGTAAAGTTTTCTTTGTAGCTTTTATTTTGTGTGTCTTTGGCACACTGTGCATTATTTTACAGTGAAACTGATTTTGTATTTTATTTGTATTTTATGTACAATATTTATGTTGAAATTTTATTGATTTGAGTATAAAAATAATAAAATAAAATGGGATCCAAAATGCAAGTATTGGGCAAAAAGATTTATGGTTTTTTATGCTTTTTATGTACACTTTCTCTGCCCTATCTCCCCTACTTTATTCCTTGTCGACCAAGTCATCATGATGACTGGGCCTCAGGGGGTATATGGCCACTCAATGTCTTTGACAACTTCATTCTTTTCATTCTTTTTTTTCTTTTATTTTGGAATTAAATACAATATTTGTACAATATTTTGTATGATTTATTGAGTGCTTATTTTCACAAGATAATGACAGACACACATGCATTTATCTAGGGATTTAAAGTCAAAATGAAAGAATAAAGGTGATGAAATGAGGATTCCTCACTCCTCTTCTCTTCATCATATCTCTCAACTATCGATCATTCTCTGCTTTTGCAAAGATCAGAGCCATATGTGTCTCCATCTTCTCCATCATTAGAGGACTTCCACCATCTCCATTCCCCCCTTGTGTTTACCCTTAGCCGAGATCTACAGGTCCTAAGCTTCGACATCATTATGCAGGTATCTAGGAACCCCAGTATTGAGCAGCCATGAGACTCCAATTAGAGCTTCGTCAAGATCTTGTATCCACACAACAACAAGCAACCTCAATTAGGGTTTGTCTCTTCACCGAAGCTTAACATCAATTAGCTGCAACAATAACGTGCAGAGCCTCATCCCCATCCAGGTCTCAGTAATAAGCTATCGCCCACCAATCACCACCAATCCCCTCCTTCAAGAACGAAGATCACCAACCACTGCTAAGCACCATGACACCCCCCCGCTTGCTTCACTTGAGAAGAGGTCAAGGAAGTACCCCGAGCTATATTGTCGCCCATTCCGTAGGGCACCTCATTCTATCATTGAAAGGGCAAGCTCTACCATCCGTTTGATCGGCAAGGATCGGACGTCTTCAATGCAGCTGCATGGCTCCCCTTGAGGTATCCGATCGTATGATTCACTTTTGTTTGATCCATACCCATGGCATGTAATACACATGTGGATGGGGATATTTGCACGCTTATCCCTCGCATTCTTTATATTTGTAGTCAATTCCCCACCTCTTAGGCAAATAACAGAGAACTCCTTTTACTTTTCAATAATTACATTATAGTGTATGCATGCATTTATTTATGTTAATTTATTTCTATAAATTGCATCAATACCCTTATATTGGAATATTATTTTTAAGCATCATTCATCATCATTTTTTAGGTCTAAAAATTTCATTGTGCAAAACAATTAATATTCTTCACTTTGATATTTATTGATATTTTTCAGAGCTTGCGCTAATTTATTAATATTATTGTAATAAAAGATTGAATAATATTACCTATCCTATGATCTTAAATTCATAATAAATCAAAAAGATCTTGGAAAATTTATAAAAAAATTGCATTCTGTTGAATTAATTGTGCTATGTTCCACCTTCAAAAATCAATTCATTTGCATGCATAATTTCTTCAAAATAAATGGTTTAGTGATCTGAATAATTGATTTTTAGTTGATTAACCATAAAGTATTTTTAGGAAATTAATGTTGTTATGATTCCTTTTATTTAGAGCTATTTAGAATAATTTTATCTCTAGAAAATACTTGTATCTGATATTTATTAAAAATTCATTTACCTATAATCACTCTGAGTATTTAATAATTTGTTACAAAATCATAATGTATAATAAAAATACCAAAATTCGCAATAGGTCAATTTTGCATGATTTTACTTTCTGGCCAAGTTTACAATTTTTGGACTTTATTTTTTGAAAATTTGTGAAATCACCATTGAACTTAGTCAAATTTGCATTCATCCAATTCAATTCATTTTAAAATCCAAAAAAATCTTGAAAATCATATGCACTTTTTGATCTGAAAATTCATTTTAAGTTGATAAGTTGCCTCCGTATGCTCGACCTTGTTCTTACTCTAAGTAAAATAAAATTTGACCGCTTTACACATTAATTTGATATTGATTATCAAAGTAGTTTTTGACCAAATCGTGATTTGTCTGACTGTAATGCATAATTTTCATCAATTAACTAAGGTGTTTAACGGTTCATCAGCGTCACTCGATCATGATAGAGCGGGTCACTGAGTTACAAAACTCTATTGTAGAGGATCCGAGCGCTACCGATTTATGTAATTCGTACTTTAAAATATTTATAGAAAAGTCCACGGATTACAAATAGAAGAGAGCATATTTACCTCGTTCCCCCATTTTATGGTCACCATGGGTACGTCGTACTCTCCATTCCTGATTCTCGTTATTACCACCTTTCCTTAAATGCAAAATTTGATCTAACCCCTTTGCTTTCTTGGCCATGCAATTATTCCATCCCCGCTCCTTCTATATAAAGCACCTCCATCATGACAACAATCTACTCAAGCTGACGCCCACTCCCCTATAGAACTCCTCTCTCTCTCCTTCTACTTCTTGTAGTTGAACCCATTCATGGCTTCAAGTTCCCTCCACAACTCCAACTGGTCACAGAAGGAGAACAAGCTCTTCGAGAAGGCGCTCGCAGTGTACGACAAGGACACCCCCAACCGCTGGCAAAATGTAGCCCGTGTTGTCGGAGGGAAGACAGCCGAGGAGGTCAAAGAGCACTATGAACGCCTCGTCAGGGACGTCGAACACATCGAGAACGGGAACGTCACCTTCCCATATGGCAGATCCTCCGACAAAGGCAACCGCAGCGGCGGCAAGTTGTCTGACGACGACCAGAAGTATGATACTGGATCCATATATATTTCCTGTTAACTCGCACTGTTTCATTGCTTACTCTGAGACAATAAAAAATTCACTGTAAAAAAATCCGCAGTATTCTGAAACTTCCCCAGATCATATTCTTTCTTGCAGAAAAGGATACTTTTGCCTTTTTTTATTAACAGGTCTCAGTCACCCAGCTCCTCTTTGTTTTATCCAAGAGTAAAATAGAAGGTTGACTGTAAAGCATTTATTTCCAGTTTTACTTGCTCTCCTGGGAAGTATAACCATTTTTAGTAAAATTACTCGCTTTAAATAATAACTATGATGGCGACGTTTTTTCTGCAGGCGGCTTTGGAATTTGAGGATCTAGTTGAGGAGCTGACTAGAGCAGACATGCATGTCATGCATGCATGCAATAACCAGTGAAGCTTCAGCCTATCAGCATAAATAGTACTCGTGGTGCAGTTGGAGTATATATATTATGTATATTGTGACCACGCTTCACTAACATAACCAGTGAAGCGTCAGCCTATCAGCATAAATAGCCCTACTAATGGCTGGTGGCAACAATCTAATCTACGTCTTACTTGTCTGTATCCCATCTTGTAGATATTAACGATCTATTAATGCATAATAACTTAGGAATGCTAGTGGTGTTTTAAACAGATTCGAATATAAATAAAACATAACGAAATAGAGACAATCAAAGTAAATGATGCAATAAATTGATTGGATTGAATATCTTTTGCAGAGAAAGTATCAGAACAGCATTATTCTCTGAAAAACGATTTCAAATTAACAGCGACTAGTATACAGACAATGCTGGATGTTTTGGATACTATCCTTTGTGATTCGATAAATATTGTTGGATGTATAGTTCTCTTTTAACTTTTGAAATTTGTAACGAATAGCATCATCTATGGTCGTGAACAAAAGAACATCACTATGCCATCGAACATATATATTCCGATGATCCTTTTGTGCGTCAGCATAGACATAGATCGCTGTAGGCTACGCTAACATGACGAACCTCAATTTATTATTCTGACCCATCCGAATATTCTTTTTCGATCTGTTATCTCATGTAGCGGCATACGTATGTTTAGAGAGAGAGAGTGTGTGTCTTGACCATCAATCACCATCGACAGAGTTTTTTTCTAGACAATGAACGCCAAAGCATTACTATTAGGTTGTTGCATGAAAATTATATATTAATGTCGTGCACCAATGACATCAATCAGCGTCGACTATTTATAATCGAGAATATTATATTTTGATAAGTTCCGAATATTAATAATTATTGTGAAATTTTGCTGCACCCGCAATACAAGGAAAACGAGTTGTGGCCACAGAACTGTGTCCGTGGTTCTGGGACTTGTGGCAAGGAATTGACTCGGCCACAACACTTCGTGGAATGTAGTCATAGCTATAGTTAAGTCTCGTCGGGAGAGTTCTCTAATCACGACCATGTCATAATCACTACAAGTAACCACAGAAGTTGTAGTGACCACAATTTCTACCATGAACGTCCTCCTTATACATCTTTGTCCTTAACTGAAGAATATGGTCACATAATCGTGGCTACAGAAATCAACGGTGACACAATTATAGTGGGCACAAGTTTTTGTAGCTACATTTCGGTGGCCATCACGGTTGAAAAAATCGAACCGGACCGGCTGGTCGAACCAGTTGGATCAGGAACCGGCACCGACCGGTTCGATCGGCCTGTCTGGTCTGATTCAATTACCACCACTCCAGTTCAATTCTGTTGAAGCAACATGTTGCCCATCTCTTTTTTCTGGCCTAGGTCAGATTTGAGGCTTCGTTTTAAAAAGTAATAAATAAGCTACTAAATTTTCAACTTTAGGGTATAGCGTTGGCATAAAAGATAGTGAAAGCTTATTTATGTATGCATTTAAAATAAAAAATAAACTCAGGTCCCTCTCATTACATTTTAAAAATGAGGCAAGCAATTGGAAACTGAGACATTAGTGGAGCTCTTTCTTATAATTTAACCTAATTGTAAATATTGTGTCATTTTGTTGCACATGTCGTTAGAAGATATATGAGGCAAATTGAAAAATCCCACAAATCAGGTGAAGCAGGTGTGTGGTCCACACAAGGCGGGACCACAGTCGCTGAGGTGATCGAATGCGAGATCCGAAGAAATCTCAACAATCAACCCGCAACAAGAATGGTCAAACAATGCAATACATTCGGGGTTCAGATTTATTGTGAACCATACAAATAAATGTGTATAGTGTGCAAGTATGAGTAGGGTATCTAACACTAAGAACAATCATAGCAATATTATTATTTATCTCTAAATAATATATTTAGCTGCCATGTACTTAGTATTTTGTGGGTTTTTAATTATTTTTTGATTTTTTGTTTAAATTTTTAAATTTTTAAATTTTTATATTTTTCTGAATTTTAATTTCTTTTTCTTTCTAATATATAAAGTGTATATATATCACTATATGTAATAATGTATGTAACATATGATATTTATGTAATAAATATAGTAAATACCTGAAAAATCAGTAAATACAAATAAATATATATAAAGTATATACATCACTATATGTAATAATGTATGTAATATATGATATATATGTAATAAATATAGTAAAAACCTGAAAATCAGTAAATACAAATAAAAATATTCTTTATTATTTTTTTAAATAATTGAAAAATAATTGAATGCATTATAATAATTAATGATAATAATAAGTAAACATAATAATATATGTATATATAAGGTATTTAAGGTATTCTATTTATAAATATAACTATATATAGCCATAAATTACAAAATAAAATATTTTGTGTTTTTTATATTCATCTATTTTTCAGAATTTTTTTGGGATTTTTTTCTAATTTCTATATATTTTTAAAATTCAAAATATATCAGCGACTAAATAAATAGGACAACTTGTTTTGAGATTTAAAAATATAAAATTGATCTAAAATTTCTTAAAACTAATTTTAATATATATTAATATGTATATATAAAATATAGGACATAAAACTATTTTTTTAGAATTTTTAAAAATTGTGTATAATATTTTAATGTTAGAGAGTGTTTTTTTATTTGTTAGTTTGTCTTTTGATTTTTTGATATGTAGTGATAAAATATAGTAATAAACATTAGTTGATTTTTTTTGGAATATTTAATGAAGGTTTTGTAATTTTTTGTATTTTTTAAATCAAATAGGGAATAAAAGGACTCCTTTTAATTTTAATAAATTGAAATGCTAGAAGAAATATATGTATGAATGAGCACCATGTCAGGCATTTCCCCCTATTTTTGTAAATGTTTTGGAGCATGAGAGCTATTTATAGAAAATAAAAATGCAAAAATAAAATTATATAAGCTGACATGGGTATATTTGCACTATCAAATATATACGAGATGTTATAAGAAAATATCCAAATTCCTTGAATCGCAATTTGATTTTTTTAATACTAAGTAGAAATTATGAAACCTAGAGGGGTACAAGTGCAAAATGGCCACTCGTGAGGGACCACGTGAGGTGATCGAATAGTGGACCCACTTGCAATATCCAAAACATACAGGGTTTTAATGCAATTTTTAACAAACTTTTTCCCTTAACTAAAATATTACAGAACTATTAATACAAAAAAGGTTGAGGGGTTTATGCAATTAACCCCTCTTACGACCCTTTGATCTAGCCATTGAATTGGCTGCCACGTGGAAGATCCGATGGAAGAGGGAATGCATTACTTCATCATGAATGGATGACCCATATTAGATCTAGGTCGTGTTCTTGATATAACGGCTGTTGAGGCCCCTGGACGAACTGCCCAAGAACAAGTCCTAGGCTTGCTTCGATCTCGATTTCCTCCGGCCTACGACGTGCTCTCCTCGATCTGATGATAGCTATGGCATGTTGGCATGCCTCAGTAGCTACAGGTGCTTTCAGATGAGCTCTAGGTATTTTTGATGTAGATTTGGAAGGTACCCAAGCTTGGACAGCCCCGGCCTATTTAAGCCTCGAACCGAGGCTTCGTGAAGTTTTTACAATGCGACACAAGCAAAAAAACACTCCGAGGCTCGAGAAGGAAGTCGTCGACCAATGAGTAAAGCATGAAGGAAAATGGATGAATTGGATGGTGAAGTTCCGGCAGAGGGCGATAGAGCGAACTTAGATTCCCCAAATCCAAGATGGATATAGGTTGGGAGGATGATCACACGATGGAGAGAATGATGGGGTGAAATATGGAGTGTAAATGGAGCAAATCATGATTGAAGGATAGAGTATTTGGCCTAGAGCTCAAGCTCTACATTAAATTGGGAATTCTAAAATTAACCTATTCTAAATACTTAAAGGAAATATTAAAGGGCTTGATTGAAATCTACATCTAAATTCTACCTAAGAACATAAGAAAGAGGCTTCGGTTAGACCTGGGTCGAAGAGGTAGAATCGTCAAAGCTACCTTTGGCTATGGCGTGGATCTCCTCCGACGACACTTCGCATCGTTGCATACGGCCGCTACGGACTCCTGTCACCAGCCATGAACACTGATGAATCCATGATTCATCGCCATTATTCTTTCATTTTGGCTAAAATCCTTGGTAAAATACATGTAAATAATAACTAATTCTAACTGATTATCATTCTAACCACAAATGCTAATATTATATAATTAACACTTATTTTACCAAAATAAAAGAATAAAGATAAAAAGAAAAATAAAAGAAAAAGAAGGTTGTAAATATGGAATATATACAGATTGATCCTAACCCCGAGACCAGGTCAATATTGACTGGGACGACAAATAAATAAGTAGGGGAAGATAAGGACCTCAACTTAGAAAAATATCAAGAAAACAAAGACCAAAAATATAAATTATCCAGTTATCACATTGTTAATTTTTCACCTATTTTATTTATCATCAAGAAAACTCGAATAAAATCATTTATTTTGTAAAAGTTATTCATAAAAATATATATTATTTAATAAAAATAACAGAAAAATATTCCATCATAAAAATAATTAACAGTAATGGATCGAAAAGTTGTAAAAGTCGATTTCTGAGGTTCATAACTATTTATAGAAAACTCCAAACGGGCCAAACTCACTTTTAAAATCTGTTTTTATACATAATACTATTTATTAAAAATATCAAAAAATATTCAAATAAAACCGATGAATTTTAGTGTTTTGGACCCGTTGTATATATGTACTATATGTAGAAAATTTCTGAATTTTAGTTAAATAACCGTAAACCCGATTAACTTAATTTCTTTTGTTAATTTTTTTAAAAAATATATAGAAAAATATAAAAATATAACCAGATCAAAATACCAAGAAAACCTGAAGCCTTGAAGCTGCTTCCTAAATTTTCTAGACCTCATAACACGGTCGTATGAACTCTGAATTAGGCAAACTCAGTTCTAAAATTCATATTATTTAATTATCTACAAAATGGCATTGGATTCGCTAAAATTGGAATCAATACGAAAAATGTAATTTTTGGGTCCATATTGGTATAATTGTACAATATACCTTTATCGATATTATTTATTTAATTTATTAATAATATTATCTAATTCATTAAACTTTACAAATTAATTAATTAATACATTATTGACACTTTATATCCACATTATTCATTTATTTAACTAAATATATTACGTACATATTTAGTATTTATATGTTGTATATAACTCCTTTGTCCTCTTCTGTGTTTTGTTTTTATCCTTTCTCTTTTTTTCTCCACCATGTGGCAGGCTCTCATTGGCTCTCCATTCCTTTTCCCCTTTCCTCTCGTTTTCACTCTTCCCCTTCTTCTTCCTACTATACGTCTTTTCCTTCTCCTCTAACAACCCACCACCTTCAACAACCGCCAACAACTCAAACGACCAATCGTTGGCCGGCCATTTCTTCAACCTCCTCCGTTCTCCTCACCTCCTCCGATGATCACATCATCGCTTGCCTATAAATAGCCTGTCAACTCCCATTTTCCATCTATCTGTCATCTGATTTCTTCCCCATTCATATGAGCTCTGGAGATCAAGAGCGAGTGACAAAGTCATCTGATTTCTTCCCCATTTATATGATCGCATCATCTGATTTCTTCCCTCCTCATCATAAACCCTCTCTGCCTCTTATTAATCTTTCCCTTCTCTCAATTTTATCTTCAGATCAACATCACAATTGTCTGATCGCATACAAAATTCCATCTCCCTTCCGATCCTTTCATTTCATTTTCTATCCCTCATTGCTGTCCTCTTTGACCACGCACGATGATTAGAGATAAAGGTTCCATTCCCACATCATTTGCCGGAGCCTTAGCATTCACCTTTCCATTTCCACATTTGGATTTAGCCTTTGTGCTCGAGACATTAGAATATTTGCAGGAGCAAAAATCCACTTCGATTGAAGAGTAGCTCAGGCTTCCACCTTGAAGCACCTGCATGCAAATCGAGTAGATCAACCGTACTCGAGCAGGCTGCACGCGTAGCCTCTTCTTCTTCTTCTTCTGGAGATTTGCCGTATCCGCAGAATACCTATAGGTATTTTCTCAGCTAATTCAATTGGATATGTTTTGAAATTCATCCATATGTTGCAAGTTGAAGATAAGTAGCATCCGTTAAGAAACACCTGCACCGTAAAACACACACCACCGGAATCAAAGCGGCTGCAAAAGTTGAGCCTCAACAGACCTTCAACTGAACTCATCCGCAGATATACGGGAGCATCAACAACCCATTAGCAATGCTTGATCATTGATTGGAGTACGAGATAATAGAGTTGTTGTAGACGAAGTTCACGATCAAATTGTTGTGACTTGGAGTAGAACATGCCGTCGCTTCATTTCTAAATAGGGAAAGATCAACGCTCCTTCCTGAATTCATCATAGACCTACGATCAAGCCTTTATCATACCGTCGTGATCGTGACACGCATTGTGTCCAGAGCAATTCGCCACTCAACCTCGGTCGCGCGCGAAGCGCGTGCCAAGTTATTTGGCAATGCTAATCGTGTGAGATGCCATATGAGATCTTGGGCAAATTACGAATACACACTCAGAACTTTCAACATTTGAGAATTTCCAAATAGATACAAGTTGGCTCCACTCACGTGATCTGCACAAGGATTCTGGGCCATTTGCAATGACGCCTCTGTAGTTCTAGTTTTTGCTATTTTCATTCTCACCCCCATAGTCCTAGATTCTAACATTTACACCCCTATACAATACCATTATCATACATATCATATCCTATACATATTAAAAAACTTCAAAACATAAAAAAATAAAATAGAAATACGTATAAATACATAGTATAACACTACATACAGTATTACATTTTTCAAAATAAAATTATTTTCTATTTTTTATAAAACATCAAAAATATTACAAAAATACATAAGACAAAAAAATTCGTAAAAATATAAATAAACATTTTTAAAAATCTAACAAAAATTACATGTAGTATATTTTACCATAATTTACATTTTAAACCAAAAAACAAAATAAAAGCTAAATGATAAAATCAATAAAAAATAGAAAATAAAGAAACTTTAAAAATTCATACATTCATTAAAAATCATCAAAATATGTACACCATATCATTTTCAAGATATTTTCATCTACTTTCCAAAAAAATAAAATAAAAATATTTTCGCATTATTATCAATCTTAAAAATCCAAAATAAAAACATGTTTTCAATATAAAATCTATTTGTCAACATTAAAATACAACAAAATCCATAAAAATATTAAAAATCTCTTGAATCATAAAAATAAGGAATACAATCAAAAACATAAAAATAATCAAATAAAAATCAAATAAAAATACAAAATAATTTTTAAAATAACAAAAAACATAAAGTAATTAAAATTCATAAAAAAATAAAATCCATTAAAATTCCAATAAAAATCCAGAAAAATCTCTAAAATAAAATAAAAATTAGGAAAAACCTCTAACCTTAGTTTTATGTAGTTTAACCCTAGTTTTACAACAATTTGCCTCCCTGAGTTCGACACTCCTGTGCTTAACCACTATATACTTAATTTAGGAATATAAATAAAATAAAAAGATTAATAAAAAAATTAATCTTTTCTACTAGAACTCACATGGTCGATACCATGATTGTGAAATCGAATTTCTTTCTCCTTTACAGGAATAAAGAACCAAAGATCAGGTGGTTTTTCAGATGGCACCGTTGCCAGGGAGGCAACGCTAGGGGAGCCATAGACTTAGGTTTCAGGTTTCTCTTTTCGCCGTTTTATTCTCTAATGTCATGCCTTTTTGTTTCTGAGTTGTACATAATAGTTTAAACTGCACAAGACAGAACTGTAAAGCTGAATTTTTTGTAATTTCTTATCAAAAAAATATTCGTAGAAATGGGCCTTGTAAAGGCATCCCGACTTGTATCTCTTTCTCGGGGTCTATTTCACCAGGGTTGTACTCTTGGGGGAGCATGACACCCACTGCGGCTTTTTCGCTCGTATTTTTCTCGACAGTTTTCCACAGCTTTTCGAGGATATGTACTTGTTAGGATTTCTCGATTTTTTTCCCTTCTCCGCGCAACCGTAGCTAGGTGTGTGCTTAGGTCGAAACACCTAGTTGCTTGTATCTAGGACCATACCCATAAGACAAAAATACGTTAAATGATTTTTTTAAAAATACCCAAAAAAGTGATAACTGAAAATTAAAATAGGGGCGGCTAGTTATATCAAACTTAAAATTAAATGTAAGGACTCCACTTATTTTAGGCGAAAAATTCCCGCACTTGCATCGTAGGTACTACCTCCATATCAGTGAGTGAGGGACAGCACATAAGATAGAACCAGATCTCGAGCTTTTTCAAGAGACTACTGCTGCCATATAGTTAATCACTATACTCTTCAGTGAGGACTCTCGGGTAGCCGGAAATGGTATGGTTTTCCTTAGCATAGTGGAAGGTTTAGAGGATACTACGTAAGGCACGATCCTCAAGTAACACGGGTAGCCGACAACGGTCCGTACTTACTTCCATACTGGCTGAGAGGAGGCGATTCTCTATAAGGACTCAGGACAGTCTTGAGGGAAAGCTTAGCCACCTATCAGTCCTTGCTAATCTATGAAAACATGCTTGCCAAATAACCCTAAAACTGAAAAGCTAAACGATCGAACTCTTACGGTCATCACCAAGGTTAAGTTGGTGAACTCATGGTTTGCTTTGCGTTTGACTTGTGGTATGAGTCCTTTATCTTCCAGATCTTAATCTCATCGATCAGCTGTCATCTTACTCTTAAGATGATGGGTAGATTATCACTTCGACCGACTCTTACGGCATTGCTTGAACGCACATCTACCCGTTCATCTAGGTTGGTTCAAGAGAACCCTCTCTTCGAACCTGAGAACCATCAATCTCCCTCTGTAATCTTGTCTCGTGGCTCGGTTCGCGAGAACCTTCTGTTTGAGCTGAAATCACGATAACTTTTTTCTTCCAGACGTAACTCTAACCCTGGAAACTCTTTTCAGATTCATTCTCCTACTCATTCTTTATCATCATCTTTGGTTCATGAGAACTCTGACTGCGAACCTGAGTTCTTTCAGCAATTGAATATTGATTTGAACTTCCCTAACCTAAACTCTTTTTCCTTCCAGAGACTATGGTTGGAAAAGGATCGCATACTACTTCGGTCGTGATTGATTAGGATGTAATCAACAGTAGTCTACTTGCTTCCTTAGAGACAATGCAGAATAAATTCGAGAGCAAGGTGGACTCATGAACGATGTCAGAGATGAGATGACCCAGTTGCAAGCCCAACGTGATAATCGTGATGCTGAGAATCTAGGACATAAGGACCGGGAGTAACTAGATGGAGCAGAGAGACCACCACTAGGTCCGAACCGCACAATGCAGCAACTCTACAACCTTGGAGCTACTAGGACTCATCAGTGGATCCGTCTCCATGTTATTCACGGGAACTTCGAGTTCCATCCTCGGACCATCCAGCTGTTGCCCAAATTTCATGGGCTTTCTACTGAGGAGTGGCATCTGCACCTTCAATTCGAACTTATCTGTAGTACGGTGCACGATGCACATGTGAATGAGGATACGATCAAGTTGAACGCTTTTCCATTCTCCCTCATTGATCGAGCAACCTACTGGCTAAAACACTTAGGGAGATATGTTTTGACGTGGGAAGAGCTATGCACCGCATATCTGAATAAGTATTACGCTCTCGATCGAATGAATGATGCTAGAGCCATGATCAGTAACTTCACCATGATCGGGAACGAGCAGTTCCACAAGTCATGTGACCGTTTTAGAGAGCTCAGTGATCGATGTCCCCATCATGAACTTTCCAAGCCCACTCTTGTACAGAGTTTCTTTAACAGGTCGACACCAGAGTTACAGGGACTGGTGAATGATTCCTGCAGTGGATCGTATTTTTCAATGCATGAGGATTGAGTCTAGGCCATTTAGAGAATTACACAACAATGTCCCAAACTCAGGTCTTCAACTAGACAAAGCCATCTCCTTATCACCAGCATTCCCGAGTGGCACAGATTAAAGGAAATTCAATTTCTGCTATTTCGGTACCTATAAAATCCTCATCAGCTAATATGGGGTTCATTTGTCAGAAGTTGGACTGCATGGAGATAATTGAGAAAAAAAGTGCCAGAATTTAGACAAGCTCGATAAGATCGACGAGCTTGCGAGATGTATAAGTGATCTAAAGACACAAATCATGTACCTTCATGAGATTCAGACCGAACCTACAAAGTCTTCGAGATCACAGGCCGACTGAAATAGCCGAGACCAAGGCATACTTCCGCAGCCATCGGTTCAGCACATGTACCATGTGCATACTGAGCTGACTTATCAGTCTCCGGTTTATCCGCATGCACCATCATTTGACACCCAGATTGTGGTGTATCAAAGTGATCAACCATTGGCATCTATGCCCCCAATTTACACTGAGATGTTCGAGCCATTGACAAAGGTCAATGGGATTTGGTATAACCAACCACAATAATCAGGAATCCGTCGCGATCATCTTGGTTTCTGCTAGACTACCAGAGGCACCTCTTCCCAGCAGCAGCAGCAGGCACCGATGGGGCAGAACAGATACCAACATCAGCATTTCAGTCCTCGTCAGTTTCAGCAGACTCAGTGGAGGCAAAACTCCTACCTGTCTCAATATTAGTAGCCTCCTCAACAGCGGTCAGCTCCGCAACAGCATCAGTATCATCAAGGCAACTCATCCGGGTCTCATAATCCCTTCCATGACAACCCAGCTTTAGAGTATCTCGCTAACCTTATTACCGACCACCATGTTGCATTTAGGAGAGAAATGGACGAGTTCAATACTCATGTTACTGATTTAGTCAAAGGAAAGTCCGACATACCTGCTCAGATAGAGCCGAATCTGAATAATCTAAAGAGGAAGTTAGAGCAAGTAGATGATGTCGGGCCTGAGCACTCGGGTATAAGGTACTAAATAGGTCGGTGTGACCCAAGCGATCAAGCGCGGACAATCAAGAAAAATAGACCACTAATATAGATAAAATCGATCAAAAACGCGAAAAGCGGTCCTGCTATTAGATTAACCTGGTATAGCGACCAGGGTCGAACTCAAGGAGCATGGGTTGGCCTCTCGGCCTACGAAGTAGTCAGGAAGACAAATAAAATAAAAGAAGAAAATATTTTTAGTGGTTTTTAATTATTTTATATTTTTTTGGATTTTTTAATGTATTAAGAAAATAAGAAAAGTAAACAAACACACACTTCAACAAATTATTAAATTCACTAGAAATCAATCAAAAATTCTAACAAAAATGTTTTTATGTGTTTTATAATTTTTAGTGTTTTTGGTGAATTTTTAAGAATTTTCTGATCTTTATTTAATTTTCTAAAAATCAAACAGTGGCAGAAATCAAAGGTACTGTCCAGCCGAGCTAAAAGGGCCTAGATAAAATATCTAAAGCCTTCAAATTAGTTGGGAGGTAATTTTCCTGTAAAGAGAATTAAACAAGGAAAATTTAGGTACCTATTTTATTATTTTTGGATTTTTGATTTAATTACTAGAATTTTTATAAGTTTTTAAGTGTTTTTCAATTTTTAGTGGTTTTCAGTAATGAAAAATAGCCAAAATTGGCTATAAAATCAAACACAACAAAGGGGACAGTAGACAATTTTTTTGTAATTTTTAGACACTATTTAATATTTTTTGTGATTTTTAAAGTTAGACAGTGAAGAAAATAGAGGTTTTTGAATTTTTAAAAATATCAAGTGGAAACAAAAATGTCCTCAAAAATCCTCAAAAATTTTACACCATGGCAGGAGCCATGTGTCCAATTTTCGTTGGATTTGGAGGTAATTTGCTATTTTATTCAAAAATAAAGAGAGGGTACAGTGCACAGGGACCAAAGTGCAAATACCCGAGAGTCTGGGGGGTCTGGTGCAATTAACCCAGCAAAACACGCGCCACGCACGTGCCTGTGGCACTCAGGGACCTATATGTAAGAGAAATAAGTTCTGAGGGCCTTTTGGTAACAGGTACCAAAAGCCCAAGGGCTTATCTGCAATTAACCCAAAATATCACGCACATGTTGAAATAAACCACGCACAGGGCTATAAGTGCAAATAAGTAAAAACTTTCATTCAACTAATAACAACCAGAACTACAAGGGCATGAATTGCAAATAAACCAGAGAAACACGTGACGAAGCACGTGTCATACAATGTACAAGGGCATAAATGCAAGGAAAATAAAGTGCAGGGTCCACAGTGTAAATTTCTCAAAAAGTAAACAACTATGCTATGTATTTACAGGACTAAAGACTAATTGCATAAAGGAGAGGGGCCTAAGTGTAAATACCCCTTATTAAACGTCGAAGGCCGGATGTGCGCCACGTAGCGGATCCAACGGGTGAGAACGGTGGCGCTGCAACCCTGAGAACTTTCGGCCTGATCGAACGGGCGAGGGCGCTCCACGTGGAGATCGGACGGTCCTGGTGCTCTGGAGCTTATACCCTCCAGTATCCAACGGTTGTGATCGATCCTCCAAGAATCTGACGGTGGCTGCAGCTCCACGAACATATGGTCACGATGTAATCTGGAGCAGGAGGGCTGATCGAACGGTGTCTGGAGGTCGTGGAAGAACTGATGGCCGGCGACCTTCGCCGGCCTGCTGTGCACGCTCCCGGCCTCCACGTGGGCCTCTGAAGATCGGAGAAGAAGCTCTGTGGGCTCCCGCGTCGACTAGTTGCCTCCGATGGCTTGACGGAGCTCCGAGGAGCCCAGGAGAGGTCGGCAGAGACCAAGCTACTGGTCTAGACGGTCCAAGCCCTCAGATGGACTCGGATGACCCTGCAAAACACTCCAGCAGACTCGCGGGTCGAGGGCAAAGTGCCTCGACCCAGTTAGGCGGGGTGATCGTGAACGGTGAGGCGTGGTGGTCGAGCTCCGGCGAAGTGGGGATGGTGGAGCTCGAATCCCAGCTCCTGTGCGAGCTGGGTTGAATGGAAGGATGGAGAAGGTGCGCGGGAAGGAGGTGAGGGCTATGGCGATGCCCGATGATCGAATGGAGGTCGGTCGTGGACGGAATCGGAAAAATGCGGCGGAGCGGCGATTTGGGCGTAATTGAAAATCAACGAAAAAGAAAGGTCTAAGTGATTACCTGGGTGGACGAGGAGACTGGGGACGAGCTTGGGAAGCTCTGGGTCGTCGCCTCAAGGAGCGTCTCCCTCCGAGGCTCGGTGCTCCTGCTGGTGGCGGAGCAGCGACGGTGAAGCTCGCCGGATCGATGGTCTCTCTTCCTCTCCTCGCTTCGACAGCACCGGGCACGAGCTGTCACTCTCGCGCACTCACTGGAGCTCACAGGTGAAGGATTCGAATGGCCAAAGATAGGGAAACGAGGAGGTGGAGCAACGACTATATATGGCTAGGGTCCGGCTAAGAGAGGTTCGGGAAAGCTTGTCGGAGCACGGATCCCCATAACCCACCCTGGGCGTGGGTCAGAATGATCATTGATGGATTAGGACCCGGGGTTTTGGGTTTTGGCGATCGGATCATGACGCAATAAATGGGAGAACATGCGGGTCGGGCGCAGAATCCGGCTCTGGTGGTCCTGGGGGGAGAGTTGACCGGGGGTCAACATCCCCCGTGGACCAATCAGAGCCCGCCAATTATTCCAATTTTAGAAATTAAATAATAAATAGAAAATGATCGAATTTCACAAAACTTAAAACATGACATATTTTTATTTTATTTTTTTCTATTTTTTTGTGATTTTTAATTAATTTTTAGAAATAAAAATAAGTATTTACACTATATAGCTATATATAGGTATATGTACAATATAGGCTTTTTAATTTTTGATTTTTTAATCGTTATTTTTATGCAATTTTATTCCTATTTTATATTTTATTTATTTTCATTATAAAATAAGGAATAAAAAGGTATTTTTATTTTATTTTTATTATTTATATACATAGGTAAAATAAATACATATATACATTTATATACATGATATAGTTACCATATATTTTTGTGTTTTTTAAATTTTGTTATTTTTATTTTGTTTTTGTTTTTAATTGTTTTTATTTTATTTATTTACACTAGATAATATAGAATATTTACAGAAAATATAAAAATTAATTTTATTTATTTATAAGGCGAAATAAACATGTAGGTGAGTCTATGTACAATGTGAAAGTGATATTTTTGTTCTTTTTGATTTTTCTCTTTTTATCTTGTTTTTATACTTATAAATATGTACAAGTATCTACAAGTATATTTTAGGCTATTTTTGTGAGGAAAAATATTTTTATTTATTTACATAAATATTTACACATGAGCCCTATCTCCCTCTACTTTGGTTTTTATGCGGTCAGGCCCATGCTGAGCCCTCCCTTGGGTTAGGTTGCTCAATATTTATTCTAAATATTTCCCTCTTTTTCTTTTTAATCTTTATTCTTTTATTTTTCCACAAAAACATGCTAATTATAGGTTTTTACACAATGCATGCTTTTGGTAATTATTCCTATTTACACATATCTACATGTATTTGCAAAGGTTTTTGTAGCTAAAATATAAGAATAAAGAGTGATGAATGAGTATTCATCACCCCCCTATACTTAACTTTGCTAGTCCCTTAGCAAACACTTATTAAAAAAAAGAAGTGAAAAAGACAAAAAGAAAAAGAGGATGTACATGGATCAAGGTTGATTATTAAACTTGCCTTCATTAAATTGGGGTATGGAGCTCGATCAGATCTTTGGATTATTAATGTGTCGGAACCTCATTTGGACTTAAGTCTAAAACTCAACAGCCTCTAAGTTCCACTAATCTATAACCAAGACTCCTCAATGCTCCAGATCAGAACAAGTCATCAATCACAAACCCTGAAGACCATGAATCTTTTCTTGTCCTGTGAAAGTGAGGTCTAAGCTCTCCACCTCAGAAATGGCAACTTGACAACCCTCCCCAAGAAGGTAACTCTATGACCTCAATCTGGCCACTCTTTCCTCGAGGAGCGGGGTATTCCCTTCTAAGTTCAAGTTCAACTGGCTCAAGAAGAGGAGGAAGAAGAGAATGGGTCAAGGCCAGTGTAGCCAAGTACCCTTGGGAGCTTGACCAGTGTAGCCAAGTCTCCCTGCTGCAAGCTACATCAGGTGGATCATGAAACCATGCTTTGCTTATTGCACTCTATATACATACTCCGGTGGGATTATCATTTTCTATCAGACCCACCACTTTTTTGGAGTTATTTTCTTTTTGCACATTTTTTTTCAAGTGCATCTGTACAACATATACATGTGCAACATATATATATAAGGAGTTTTTCCTCTTGAGCCAGTAGACTATCCCTCTTTTGAAGCTTTATTGCAACCCACAACTCCCGTCGTTAGACCTCATGGCAACCAGTCCAAGTTGAGACGCACTTCCTTCACTAAAAGAAGTAGAGAGGTTCCGCCTAGAAGTACTACCCTCATATGATACCCCAAGTCAAGGAAGACTGCCTCCTCACCACCTCATCCGTGGAGAGCTCGGTGCATAGTGCCGGTGTCCAAGTAAAGCCATAATCTATATGAGTCATGTGTTGTTGTTAAGTGCTCTACTTAGGCTCATTGAGATGACATGTGATCATAGCCTAGTGAACTCAAAGAATTAAGTCACCATGGACCTGAAAAGCCTTAAACCTAAGCCCTATAAGATTCCTCTTAGAAGTTAGGTGGATTAAGATCTTAATCAAGCTCCATTTCTCAATTTGATTCCAGGCTAGTTTAAATGTCAACTATCATCCAGAAAAACTAGATACATATGTACAAAAAGATGCTAGTTACACAAATTTTACAAACATGCAAAATTTTTGAAAAATGTTTTGAAATCATGAATGGATGATGCATGAAGTGCAAGTTTTGCAAAAAGATATTTACACACATTTATACAAGATTTTTGCAAACTTTTGATTTTTAAAACATTTTAGAAAAATTTTGTACTATATACATAATTTTGATAAGAAAATATTTACACAAACTTTACACAAAAGATTTTTGAAATCATTTTTACAAAAATAATTTGTACACTAGCTATGTATGTGCAAATAAAAGAATGTTTATGTACATGAAAATTTTTAATTTTTGTGATTTTTAGCCATTTTATTTATTAACACACTCACACAAAGTACGAGTTATGGCTAAAGTATATATGAAATATATACACACCCCCCTATACTTAGCTCGAACGATGTCCTCAGAGTCAAGAGCGATGAAGAAGACATAACTCGTGCTAGGTATAGGGAAGTGAAAAGAAAGGCTATATACAAAGATGAATGAATGAAAATAAAGAAGTCAAAAGAAGCTCGGGTCTTCCCCCTATACTTAGGATCAAATAATCCTAAGTATAGCAGGCTGTACACTAAGGGAAAACCGAGTGGAAAATGTACAGGGTCTACCCCCCCTATACTTAGGGTGAAATATCCCTAAGTATAGGCAGTAAAAACAAGGGTAGACAGAAATAAAAGAAATACCCAAAAGGCCTCACATCCCCGCTATACTTGGGGTAAAGTGTACCCTAAGTATAGCATAATCAAAGGATGAAGAAAGGGATGTGGGACTAAGGAATGTAGTGATATGGACATCTGGATCTATACAAGGCGGAGGAACAGTGAAACTCAGGCGTGAGATGCATTAGATGTGAGTCAAAGACCACATCTTACGCAAAATGAATAGGGGCAAGATCAGCGACCCGCGGCTCATGATCTAGAAATGGCTTGAGCCGCTGGTCGTTCACTCGAAAGGTACTCTCAGAAGACAACTCGGATATATCAATGCTACCGTTGTCGTGTACCTTTCTGACCAAGTAGGGTCCTTTCCATTTGCTCTGTAGCTTCCCTGGAAATAAACGTAGCCTCGCATCAAACAGCCATACTCTCTGTCCAATCTCAAAATGCTTGTGGCTGATGTGTGAATCATGCCACTCCTTCACTTTCTCCTTATAATGTAGGCTGTTTGAGAAAGTTGTATCTCTCAGCTCCTCCAGGGCTGCTAACTCTGCCCTCCTTTGGTCTCCCATACCATCTGGATCCATAAGAATATCTGTAACAGCCCAAAGTGACTTGTGCCTCAGCTCAACAGGTAAATGGCACGGCTTGCCATATACGAGGCGAAAGGGAGATGTGCCCAATGGTGTCTTGAAAGACGTCCTATATTCCCACAAGACCGAGTCCAAAAGCTGTGACCAATCCTTTCGGTCAGGATGGACGACTTTCTGCAATATAGTCTTGATCTCCCTATTCGACACCTCGGCTAGACCATTCGTCTGTGGATGGTAAGGTGTAGCAACACGATGGTCTATACCGAACTCGCTAGCAAGGGCCTTCACCTGGTCGTTGATGAAATGAGACCCCCCATCAGAAATCAAAACTCGTGGAACCCCGAACCGCGTCATGATATGTTTCCTCAGAAATCTGCAAACTGTCCTCGCATCAGCGGCTCGGGCGGGGATAGCCTCAACCCAACGACTAACATAATCCACGGCCAACAGAATGTACTCAAATCCCTGACTCTTAGGGAATGGACCCATGAAATCGATGTCCCATGCATCAAAAACCTCACAGAAGTGAATGGGCTGCATCGGCATCATATCACGCTGTCCACAAGTGCCCATCCTCTGACAGTCAGTACACCTCTTCACGAACTCATCTGAGTCCTTGAAGAGGGTAGGCCACCACAAGCCGGATTGGAGCACTTTCTGTGTCGTTCTCCTCCCAGAATGATGTCCTCCTGCCTCAAGCTTGTGGCAGTAAGTGAGGACGCTATGGTGTTCCTCCTGAGGAATACACCGACGCCAGACGCTATCCCCTCCTTCGTGGTAAAGGATGGGATCCTCCCAGTGGTAGTACTTGGCCTTCGCAAGGAAGGTCTCAAGCCTCTGCCTGGGCCAATCTTGTGGGACTTTCCCAGCAACGAGAAAGTTCACAATATCGGCATACCACGGGAGTGAGGCGATAGCAAGGATCGCCTCATCTGGGAAGGTATCTCGAATGGGATCAATCTGCTCAGACTCCTCAGGATGCTCCAGACGGGAGAGATGATCCGCCACCACATTCTTGACTCCAGGCTTGTCCTTGATCTCAATGTCGAATTCCTGGAGTAGAAGGATCCATCTAGTAAGTCTGGCCTTGGCATCCTTCTTTGCCATGAGGTACCTGATGGCGGTGTGATCTGTATACAAAGTCACTCTGGATCCAATGATATACGATCGAAACTTATCTAGGGCGAACACTACAGCTAGCATTTCCTTCTCTGTAACCGTGTAATTCTGCTGGGCAGAATCCAATGTGCGGCTAGCGTAGTGAATGGCAAATGGAACTCCATCTCTCCTCTGTCCCAGCACTGCCCCCACAGCAAAATCGGAGGCATCCGTCATGATCTCGAATGGGAGAGACCAATCAGGCGGCTGGAGGACAGGAGCCTCAATAACACACTACTGGAGAGTTGCGAAGGACAAAAGACACTTGTCATCGACAAGGAACTCAGTGTCTTTCGTTAAGAGGTCAGTCAACGGCCGGGCAATCCTGCTAAAATCCTGAATAAATCTCCTATAAAATCCAACGTGCCCCAGGAATGACCATAGCTGCCTCAAATTGGACGGCGGTGCGAGTTTTCTAATGACATCAACCTTGGCCGGATCAACCTCCATGCCCCTGTTGGAGATGATGTGGCCAAGCACCGTCCCTTGAGTCACCATGAAGTGACTCTTCTCCCAAGATAGAACCAAATGGTACTCAATACATCGCTGGAGTACTCGGTCTAGGCAGTCAAGACAGGAGTCGAATCCATCGCCGTAGACCGAGAAATCGTCTATGAAGACCTCCAAACACTCCCCTACCATGTCCTAAAAGATCGACAGCATGCACCTCTGAAAAGTCGCAGGGACATTGCATAGCCCAAATGGCATGCGTCGAAAGGCATATGTACCGAAGGGACAGGTAAAGGTGGTCTTCTCCTGATCCTCAGGAGCGATGGCCACCTGGTTGTAGCCCGAGTACCCATCCAGGAAGCAATAGTGGCTCTTCCCTGCCAGTCTCTCAATGATCTGGTCAATAAAAGGCAGGGGGAAATGGTCCTTCTTGGTGGCCTGGTTGAGTCTCCTGTAGTCAACACAGACCCTCCAAGAGGTGGGTACCCGTGTATCAATCTCCTCTCCCGACTCACTGATCACAGTCGTGATGCCCGTCTTCTTGGGCACCACATGCAAGGGGCTAACCCACTTGGAGTCGGAAATGGGATAAATAAAATCTGCACTCCACCATTTTGATATTTCCTTCATCATGACCTCTCTCAGGTTGGGGTTCAGTCGCCGCTGGAACTCACGCGACGGCTTTGCCCCCTCCTCGAGATAGATATGGTGGGAGCACACTGATGGACTAATCCCATGGAGATCTGCTACGCTCCATCCGATTGCCTTGCGGTTCTTTTCAAGAACCCCCATCAAACGGGATTCCTGCTCTCCAGTCAGATCGGCGGAGATGATGACTGGGTACATCTCAGACTTGATAACCGTCTCGCACCCTTTGTTAATTCGGTCGAATTAATGTCCAAATTAATTAATGTGTTTCGTTGCAGTCGGATACGAGGGGTTAATCAAAAACCACTTATCGATTAATGTTAAGTGATGATTTTTTTTACTTGGTGGAGTCCAAGGTCGATCTCAGGGATGCATCTGTCTCCTTAGGTGAATTTAAGCAAGTGTCCAAGTGTTGATTTTCGAGGAGTAATTTTTTTTTAATTTCTATGCAGACTTATGCAGACAACGTAGGCCAATTTAACATTTCAATTTAATTGATATATCAAATGAAGTCCAAAAATTATGAAAATTGGCCAGTTGGTTAATGAGGATGAAAATGACCTACCCAATTTTTTTTTGGATTTTTCAGACACTAAATAAATTTACTGTGAATTAAATAAACAGTCAGGGTGATTTTCAAGATTTAATTTTTAATAAATATCAAACCACAATTTTTTCAAGAACTAAAATTATCCTAGGTGGCCCTAATGATAAGGGACCTAGGAAAGTTAACAGATCTTAATTTCACTGTGAAATGAATTAATTAAAATTAATCTAAGAAAATCACTTAACAATTTATTAAGGCCTCGATATGCGTGCAAATGCCATGAAATTTTTATGGTATGCTAAGAATAATTCCCTTAAGATACTGTGAATTTTTGATGATTTTTGGAAGCTCAGAGAATTAGCTACAAATTAAAAGGTGTCACTGGGAAAAATATGTCAAAAATTCACCAATTAATTCATTAATAATTCAAATGAAATTACAAAAATATGACAAGTGGACCAATAGACAGAGGACAAAATTCCCAACAAAATGCAATTTTTAGATTTGCAAAATGATGTAAACTGCAATCTAGGGATGCGTGCAAACACAGGGGTGTAAATGCAATACAGGAAATTAAAAATACTAGAAGCAAATATGCAGACAGGGACTAAAATGCAATTACCTATAATGCGGGGGACTCTTGTGCAAAATCTCCACAATGCACGTGCTCCTCACGTGGGGTCTGCTTCACAGGGACCTCTTTGCAAATATGGAAAGCTCCAGGGGCCTCTGTGTAATTTACCCAGGCCGCACGTGCTCCTCACGTAGGCGACCTAGGCTCGGATGGCTGCGGCGGCTCGGAGCGAGGCTCGGGCGACGGTGGAGGTCTGGAGTGAGGCTCGTGCGACCCGAACCTAGGCTCGGAGAGGAGGTTCGGGCCGAGGCTACGTGGCACGCTGAAGGCCCTCGGATCGAGATTGATCCAAGGGGTGTCGGTGCGGACACGTGGCCTGACCTCGGGCCTTTGGATCGAGGATGATCCAACGGTCTATAGGCTCGAAGAAGACGGCGACGTGGCTCGCTGAGGACCGCTGGATAAGAGGCGTGATCGACGGTTGGAAGCTGCTGCGGTGAGGTGACGCGTGGCGATGTGGGGGCCGTTCGATCGATGTGATCGAACGGCAGCTACTCTTCTGCTCCGACGATCCTCCGCCGCCTGCGGAGGAGAAGGCGGGGCTCCGGCGAAGGTGCTGTAGCTCCGCCCGTCCTTCCTTGAGGCGCTGACGCTCTCTGACTTGTCGGAGATATCCCAGAAGCTACGCGGATGGTCGACGAAGCTTCCGGTGGCCTCAGGAGTGTCGGAGGGTGGCCTGAAGTCGAGGGCGATGAAGGTCAAGGGCGTCTCCGGTGAGCTTCCGTTCAATGAGAAGCTGGGTACATGCGAAGGTGAAAGATAGAGCCGGAGCTCGTGCGTGTGTTTGTAGAGAGGTGGAGGTAATCGGCGAGGCCTAAGGGTGACGGAGGACGTCTGGAGATGGAGCTCCGGCCAAATGGCGGAGCTGGTGATCGGAATGTTGCGAGGGGCGTCGTCGGAGGTTGTGAATGGTGTCACGAGGATGAGAGCTTCGACGCAAAGCTCAGCGAGATGGATTGGAAGCGAGACGATGACCGGTGGAGTCGAATAAAATAGGAGAAAACAAAAGGAAAATAAGAAGAAGATCGGAGGAGGAATGGAGGGGGTTCACCTGGGGATTGGGCCTCCTGCTTGAGGTCCAGGTCTTCGCTCGAGGGCCGGTGATGTCCCGAGCTCGTGCAGCTGCTCGTGGGAGTCGCTGCGGCACGGCGGAGCTGCCGTGGATTTCGCCGGAGTTGAATCCCTTCGTCGCTCGATGAATCGCCTAATTGCTGTCACCAATGGGAAGCTCTGAGCTCAGGGAAGCTCTCTGGAGTGGCGGATGGGGGTGAAGTCGGCCGGTGGTGGCGTATTTATAGGTTGAAGATGGCAGCAGTGTTGGCGACGAGGCGAGGTTTATGGAGGTAGTGGGGAGTCTCTGGTGGTCGTAGTGGGGAATGAGGTAGACGGCGAGGATGAGGGAAGAGTGGGGCTCATCGTGGGAGTGTTGGCGGACGTAGATGGTGGCTAACGTGCAGCCGGAAATAGAAAGGGGGCGCCCCTCCCACAAGGCAGGGAACGTGGGAGAGAGGGGCGCCTGGAGGTAGGAGACGAAGTCTCCACCGTTGGATCTTGTGATCCAACGGTGGTGATCGAAGCGTGGCGGGCGGGTAGGATTAGAACGGGGCGTGTAGATGATGGGCTGCGGTGGAGCCACGTGGCGAGCTGCGGACGAAGCGCGAGCGGGCGGCCTGGATGAGGAGATGGAGCTGATCGAAGGGCCGAGACTCGCTGGAAGGAGAGACGGCTAAGATCAGAGGATCGTGGATGCGATCAAGCGGTCTTTAAAGCGCCACGTGGCGTGTTCTGGTGAGAGCGCGAACGTGCAGCGTGGATTAAGGCCGGAGATGATCTGATGGTCCAGGCTTTAGGCGCGCGTGGGCAGAGCTGGGCCGTTGGATCTGGAAGAGGATCCAACGGTTGGAAGATGAGGCGAATGAGGCGAGGGGAAGCGGGCCGCGTGGCGCAACCAGAGGGCGCCACGTGGCCTGCTATGAGTGGCTGGAGGAAAATACACGTGTAGAGAGAAGAGGGGGCCGAATTTGGAAAAACTCAAAACATAAAAGTTGTAGATCTCGATGAGATCTACAAGTTTCATGTTGACCAAAGACAGAGATGAGGTCAAATATGATATATAAATACAAGGATACATAGATATACAGATGTAGTATACAAAGTGGCCCAAAAACCCAACTTTCTCATACGAGCTCCAAATTCAATGAAATTAGTCTCATTTTGAAGGTCTTTTAATATGTAGTATTCTAAAAGTAAGTAGACCTAATTCGGAGTTTGTATGAGGGCTTTATGTGTATTTTAGTGTACCAGGGCCTAGGCTTTATTGACTAATTTACAAAGGGGATTTTTGGCATTCTTCCCTATATTATTGACTAAGGGGTACATATTATAGAGAAGAGGTTATTTTTAATGAATGGATATTTTACAAGGGATTCTTGGCTTCTTATTTAAATGCAAACGAGCTGCTAAAATGTATGAATTATGAATGTATGCATGAATGCTATTTATACAATATAAAGGGAAATATGCCTCTATTTTCTCGGGAACAAGGCTCTATTTTTGACTTTTGAAGTGATGAATCACAGATTCATCAACCCCCTATACTTAAACCTTGCTCGTCCCCGAGCAACTAAATGAAATGCAAGAGTGAAATGATTTTGGGTTCCAAACCAAGGTCATGAACAAAAGCTGGAAATGGAGCCTGACTCTACCTTTGGATTAATTGTGTGGCGGAACCTTATTTGGACCTGAACTTAAGACCTAACAGACTTCAAGTTCCACAAGTCTTCTATTCAAGACGCCTCAATAGTCAGGTCAGAACAAATCCTCAAACGCAAATTTCTGATGACTATGATTCTTACTTGTACTGTGTAAGTGATTTGTAACTCTCCACATCAGAAATGGCTCAGAACCAGCCTCCTCTAACAAGGTAACTCAATAACCCGGTCCAGTAACTCTTTCCTCGAGGAGCGGGGTATTCCCTTCTAAGTTCAAGTGCGACCAACTCAAGAGGAGGGGGTAGAGAAGAGAATGGACGGTAGCCAGTGTAGCTGCCTATCCCGGGATGCCCGACCAGTGTAGCCAAGTCATCCGGCTGCATTTCTTTACTAGTATACAGTCTCCGACAGGTATTTTTTCTTGAACCTGTCTGATTTTTTTGGAGTTCTTGCAAAATAATTTTTTTTTTAAAAAGAGCAGCATGTACATCAGGAGTTTTTCCTCTTGAGCCAGTAGACTATCCCTCTTTTGAAGCATTATTGCAACCCACAGCATCCTGTCCTTAGATGTCAACACCACCAGACTAGGTTGAGATGCACTACCCTCCCTAGAGGAGGACGGATGTTTCCACCCGTGTGCTACTCCAAGCTAAAGGATTCTACCTCCTCACCACCTCATCAATGAAGAGCTACGTGCATAGTGCTTGTCCAAGTTAGGTCATTATCTAAAAGAATCCTGCATATGCACGAGATATTCTACTTAGACTAATCAAGATGGCATGTGAACATAGACATGCGGACTCAAAGAATTAAGTCACTTGACCTGAGAAATCTTAACTCCAGTTCCTATAAGGTTCCTCTGAAATTAGGTGGATTAAGGTCAAATCAAGTCCATCCTCAATATCTACTCATAACTTGGTCCAGAACCCACTAGCATTTCACTTTGCATATGCAAAGTATGCAGATGACATGTTATGCTATGAAAATGCAAGACTCTTTTTTTTCTTTTTCTTAAATGCATAGATGATAAGCATGAGTAAATAAGAAGCCTTTTTGTTTTATTTTTCATTTTTTTTCGATTTTTACCCACCCGTAATTATTGTAAAATATATACAAAAATACGCGAAAGTACGAGCTATGGGTAAAGTATATATGTAATATATACACGCCCCCCTATACTTAGCGTGTGCTATGTCCTCAGAGCATGAAGAGCGAGGAAAAAGACATAGCTCGTGCTAAGCGTAGGAGAGCCAAAGGAACAAAAAGTATAGAAGTCGTCTCGCCCCCCTATACTTAGGCTCTGGCAGCCTAAGTGTAGAAGAAGATCAGAAATGGGGCGGACGAGGGAAGGATGTGAAGTGCATGAGTATCAATGTGGGCATCGGTCCCCCCTATACTTAGGCTCAGGTCAGCCTAAGTATCGGTAGGAAATGAGTATGAGGACCAATGTGATCTGGAGAATGTACAGAGAACCGACTCAGGTGACCCCTCCCCCCAATACTTAGGATCTGGTCATCCTAAGTATAGTCCAAGATAATGGTTCGATGATGTGGGGATGGGTTACTAGAATCGCGGGGGTAAAGGATAGGATGTACAAGATTGATGGTATCTATACAGGTGAGTCGGTCTGAATCTTTCAAGATGCTGCTGATGGCTGGAATTCATTGCTGCAAGGTTTCATACGCGGCTCGATGTGAATCTGTTGTATCTGTCTTGCGCATGAATACAATCTCCTCAACATGGACTAGCTGTTCGTTGGATTCGACGAAGTGCTTCAACAGCTGTCCATTCACTAGGAATGTCGGTGCATCATCTGCGAGATCTGAGATCTCGACACATCCACTATCATGCACCGTACGGACGACAAATGGTCTCGTCCACTTAGACTTTAACTTGCCTTGGAAAATCTTCAGCCTAGCATTGAACAACCATACCTTCTATCCAGGAACAAAGGTCATTCGTCTGATATATCTATCATGCCAACGCTTCACCTTGTCCTTGTACACCAAACTGTTGTCGTATGCTCAGTTTCTGACTTCCACAAGCTCATTCAGATCCATGTCTCTCTGTTTCTGACCCAGGTGTGTGTTCCAGTTGACTTTTTTTATTGCCCATTCTGATTTGTGCACTAACTCTGCAGGCAAATGGCACGGCTTTCCGAATACCATTCGGAATGGGGAGGTGTCTAATGGTGTCTTGTAAGCCGTCCTATACGCCCAGAGGACTTGATCCAAGATCTGAGACCAGTCCTTCCTGTCCGGGCGGACAAGCTTTTGCAATATGGTCTTCACCTCTCTATTCGACACCTCAGCCATACCATTGGTTTGTGGGTGGTAAGGACTCGCGACACGGTGTTCGATGCCGTAGTCCTTCAGGAGTTTCTTCACCTCCCGATTCACAAAGTGGCTACCCCCATCTGATATCATCATTTTGGGGATCCCGAACCTAGAGATTATGTGCTCTCTAATGAATTTACAGACAGTCCTGCTGTCTGCGGCTCGGGTTGGGATAGCCTCCACCCATCTGGACAGATAATCTACCGCAAGGAGGATATATTCGAACCCGTGGCTGACAGGGAATGGGCCCATGAAGTCGATGCCCCAGGCGTCAAAGACATCACAAATGATGACCGGCTGCATTGGCATCTCATCCTTGGAACCAACGGTTCCTCCCATTCTCTGGCAAACTGGACACGACTTCGCGAAGGCGGTGGCATCGCGAAACAGAGTCGGCCAGTAGAAGCCACACTGAAGTACCTTCCATGCGGTCCTCTTCCCGGAGTGGTGTCCTCCTGCCTCCAAGCTATGGCATAAAGAAAGGACACTCTGGTATTCCTCCTGAGGAATACAACGTCTCCAGACACAATCCGGTCCTTCAAAGAAAAGGATCGGATCCTCCCAATGGTAGTGTCTTGTGTCCGACTTTAGTCGGTCGATTTGGCTCTTGGGCCAATCTTCGGGAACTTTCTTGGAGACAAGATAATTTACGATATTGGCGTACCATGGGAGTGAGTCGATAATAAAAATCGACTCGTCAGGGAAGGAGTCTTGAATTGGTGAAACCTCGGAAGTATTAAGATCTTCGAGACGAGAAAGATGATCGGCCACTACGTTCTTCTTACCAGGTTTATCACGGATGTCCAAATCAAACTCCTGGATAAGTAAAATCCAACGAAGAAGACGCGCCTTCGCATCCTTCTTCTCCATCAAATATCGTAGTGCCGTGTGGTCTGTGAACACAGTTACCTTGGATCCAATTAGGTGAGATCTGAATTTGTCCAAGGCAAACACTACCGCAAGCATTTCCTTTTCTGTAACTGTATAGTTACGCTGAGCAGAATCAAGCACTTTGCTTGCGTAGTGAATTGCAAACGGGACGCCATCTCTTCTTTGTCCCAATACAACCCCAACAGCATAATCAGAGGCGTCCATCATGATCTCAAAAGGTAGAGACCAATCTGGGGCTTGTAGGATGGGTGCGTCCATGATCATTCCTTGTAAAAGCTTAAAGGCCTCAAGACATTTGTGATCTACAATAAACTCTGTGTCTTTGCATAAAAGCTCAGTCAACGGTCGGGCAATCTTAGAAAAATCCTTAATAAAATGAAATAAAATGTAATTACAAAGCCTCTCTTTCACTCAACAAAAATTTAAATGCTAAGTCCTCGAAGCATCGCCGACTCCTCGCGGTCCTCGCACAAAAAAATAAATGGAGGTCAGAGAGTTACACAAAAATAAAATAGTGCAAGAAATATAGGAGAGAAAATAATTACAAGAAAACCGAGGGTCAGACTACTCGAGGAAGGAAAATCAAACACTCAAAAATTCGCTAAAATTTAACCTAAGCCGTGCCTCCCCGGCAACGTCGCCATTTTGATAACCGTCTCGCACCCTTTGTTAATTCGGTCGAATTAATGTCCAAATTAATTAATGTGATTCGTTGCAGTCGGATACGATGGGTCAATCAAAAACCACTTATCGATTAATGTTAAGTGATGATTTTTTTTTACTTGGTGGAGTCCAAGGTCGATCTCAGGGAGGTATCTGTCTCCTTAGGTGAATTTAAGCAAGTGTCCAAGTGTTGATTTTCGAGGAGTAATTTTTTTTTAATTTCTATGCAGACTTATGCAGACAACGTAGGCCAATTTAACATTTCAATTTAATTGATATATCAAATGAAGTCCAAAAATTATGAAAATTGGCCAGTTGATTAATGAGGATGAAAATGACCTACCCTAGTTTTTTTTGGACTTTTCAGACACTAAAAAAATTACTGTGAATTAAATAAACAGTCATGGTGATTTTCAAGATTTAATTTTTAATAAATATCAAACCACAATTTTTTCAAGAACTAAAATTATCCTAGGTGGCTCTAATGATAAGGGACCTAGGAAAGTTAACAGATCTTAATTTTACTGTGAAATGAATTAATTAAAATTAATCTAAGAAAATCACTTAACAATTTATTAAGGCCTCGATATGCGTGCAAATGCCATGAAATTTTTATGGTATGCTAAGAATAATGCCCTTAAGCTACTGTGAATTTTTTGATGATTTTTGGAAGCTCAGAGAATTAGCTACAAATTAAAAGGTGTCACTGGGAAAAATATGTCAAAAATTCACCAATTAATTCATTAATAATTCAACTGAAATTACAAAAATATGACAAGTAGACCAATAGACAGAGGACAAAATTCCCAACAAAATGCAATTTTTAGATTTGCAAAATGATGTAAAATGCAATCTAGGGATGCGTGCAAACACAGGGGTGTAAATGCAATACAGGAAATTAAAAATACAAGAAGCAAATATGCAGACAGGGACTAAAATGCAATTACCTATAATGCGGGGGACTCTTGTGCAAAATCTCCACAATGCATGTGCTCCTCACGTGGGGTCTGCTTCACAGGGACCTCTTTGCAAATATGGAAAGCTCCAGGGCCTCTGTGTAATTTACCCAGGCCGCACGTGCTCCTCACGTGGGCGACCTAGGCTCGGATGGCTGCGGTGGCTCGGAGCGAGGCTCGGGCGACGGTGGAGGTCTGGAGTGAGGCTCGTGCGACCCGAACCTAGGCTCGGAGAGGAGGTTCGGGCCGAGGCTACGTGGCACGCTGAAGGCCCTCGGATCGAGATTGATCCAAGGGGTGTCGGTGCGGACACGTGGCCTGACCTCGGGCCTTTGGATCGAGGATGATCCAACGGTCTCTGGGCTCGAAGAAGACGGCGACGTGGCTCGCTGAGGACCGCTGGATAAGAGGCGCGATCGACGGTTGGAAGCTGTTGCGGTGAGGTGACGCGTGGCGATGTGGGGGCCGTTCGATCGATGTGATCGAACGGCAGCTGCTCTTCTGCTCCGACGATCCTCCGCCGCCTACGGAGGAGAAGGCGGGGCTCCGGCGAAGGTGCTGTAGCTCCGCCCGTCCTTCCTCGAGGCGCTGACGCTCTCCGACTTGTCGGAGATATCCCAGAAGCTGCGCGGATGGTCGACGAAGCTTCCGGTGGCCTCTGGAGTGTCGGAGGGTGGCCTGAAGTCGAGGGCGATGAAGCTCAAGGGCGTCTCCGGCGAGCTTCCGTTCAATGAGAAGTTGGGTACCTGCAAAGGTGAAAGATAGAGCCGGAGCTCGTGCGTGTGTTTGTAGAGAGGTGGAGGTAATCGGCGAGGCCTAAGGGTGACGGAGGACGTCTGGAGATGGAGCTCCGGCCAAATGGCGGAGCTGGTGATCGGAATGTTGCGAGGGGCGTCGTCGGAGGTTGTGAATGGTGTCGCGAGGATGAGAGCTTCGACGCGAAGCTCAGCGAGATGGATTGGAAGCGAGACGATGACCGGTGGAGTCGAATAAAATAGGAGAAAACAAAAGGAAAATAAGAAGAAGATCGGAGGAGGAATGGAGGGGGTTCACCTGGGGATTGGGCCTCCTGCTTGAGGTCCAGGTCTTCGCTCGAGGGCCGGTGATGTCCCGAGCTCGTGCAGCTGCTCATGGGAGTCGCTGCGGCACGGCGGAGCTGCCGTGGATCTCGCCGTAGTTGAATCCCTTCGTCGCTTGATGAATCGCCTAATTGCTGTCACCAATGGGAAGCTCTGAGCTCAGGGAAGCTCTCTGGAGTGGCGGATGGGGGGTGAAGTCGGCCGGTGGTGGCGTATTTATAGGTTGAAGATGGCAACAGTGTTGGCGACGAGGCGAGGTTTATGGAGGTAGTGGGGAGTCTCTGGTGGTCGTAGTGGGGAAGGAGGTAGACGGCGAGGATGAGGGAAGAGTGGGGCTCATCGTGGGAGTGTTGGCGGACGTAGATGGTGGCTGACGTGCAGCTGGAAATAGAAAGGGGGCGCCCCTCCCGCAGGGCAAGGAACGTGGGAGAGAGGGGCGCCTGGAGGTAGGAGACGAAGTCTCCACCGTTGGATCTTGTGATCCAACGGTGGTGATCGAAGCGTGGCGGGCGGGTAGGATTAGAACGGGGCGCGTAGATGATGGGCTGCGGTGGAGCCACGTGGCGAGTTGCGGGCGAAGCGCGAGCGGGCGGCCTGGATGAGGAGATGGAGCTGATCGAAGGGCCGAGACTCGCTGGAAGGAGAGACGGCTGAGATCAGAGGATCGTGGATGCGATCAAGCGGTCTTTAAAGCGCCACGTGGCGTGTTCTGGTGAGAGCGCGAACGTGCGGCGTGGATTAAGGCCGGAGATGATCTGATGGTCCAGGCTTTAGGCGCGCGTGGGCAGAGCTGGGCCGTTGGATCTGGAAGAGGATCCAACGGTTGGAAGATGAGGCGAATGAGGCGAGGGGAAGCGGGCCGCGTGGCGCAACCAGAGGGCACCACGTGGCCTGCTATGAGTGGCTGGAGGAAAATACACGTGTAGAGAGAAGAGGGGGCCGAATTTGGAAAAACTCAAAACATAAAAGTTGTAGATCTCGATGAGATCTACAAGTTTCATGTTGACCAAAGACAGAGATGAGGTCAAATATGATATATAAATACAAGGATACATAGATATACAGATGTAGTATACAAAGTGGCCCAAAAACCCAACTTTCTCATACGAGCTCCAAATTCAATGAAATTAGTCTCATTTTGAAGGTCTTTTAATATGTAGTATTCTAAGAGTAAGTAGACCTAATTCGGAGTTTGTATGAGGGCTTTATGTGTATTTTAGTGTACCAGGGCCTAGGCTTTATTGACTAATTTACAAAGGGGATTTTTGGCATTCTTCCCTATATTATTGACTAAGGGGTACATATTATAGAGAAGAGGTTATTTTTAATGAATGGATATTTTACAAGGGATTCTTGGCTTCTTATTTAAATGCAAATGAGCTGCTAAAATGTATGAATTATGAATGTATGCATGAATGCTATTTATGCAATATAAAGGGAAATATGCCTCTATTTTCTCGGGAACAAGGCTCTATTTTTGACTTTTGAAGTGATGAATCACAAATTCATCAACCCCCTATACTTAAACCTTGCTCGTCCCCGAGCAACTAAATGAAATGCAAGAGTGAAATGATTTTGGGTTCCAAACCAAGGTCATGAACAAAAGTTGGAATTGGAGCCTGACTCTACCTTTGGATTAATTGTGTGGCGGAACCTTATTTGGACCTGAACTTAAGACCTAACAGACTTCAAGTTCCACAAGTCTTCTATTCAAGACGCCTCAATAGTCAGGTCAGAACAAATCCTCAAACGCAAATTTCTGATGACTATGATTCTTACTTGTACTGTGTAAGTGATTTGTAACTCTCCACATCAGAAATGGCTCGGAACCAGCCTCCTCTTACAAGGTAACTCAATAACCCAGTCCAGTAACTCTTTCCTCGAGGAGCGGGGTATTCCCTTCTAAGTTCAAGTGCGACCAACTCAAGAGGAGGGGGTAGAGAAGAGAATGGACGGTAGCCAGTGTAGCTACCTATCCCGGGATGCCCGACCAGTGTAGCCAAGTCATCCGGCTGCATTTCTTTACTAGTATACAGTCTCCGACAGGTATTTTTTCTTGAACCTGTCTGATTTTTTTGGAGTTCTTGCAAAATAATTTTTTTTTTCAAAAAGAGCAGCATGTACATCAGGAGTTTTTCCTCTTGAGCCAGTAGACTATCCCTCTTTTGAAGCATTATTGCAACCCACAGCATCCTGTCCTTAGATGTCAACACCACCAGACTAGGTTGAGATGCACTACCCTCCCTAGAGGAGGACGGATGTTTCCACCCGTGTGCTACTCCAAGCTAAAGGATTCTACCTCCTCACCACCTCATCAATGAAGAGCTACGTGCATAGTGCTTGTCCAAGTTAGGTCATTATCTAAAAGAATCCTGCGTATGCACGAGATATTCTACTTAGACTAATCAAGATGGCATGTGAACATAGACATGCGGACTCAAAGAATTAAGTCACTTGACCTGAGAAATCTTAACTCCAGTTCCTATAAGGTTCCTCTGAAATTAGGTGGATTAAGGTCAAATCAAGTCCATCCTCAATATCTACTCATAACTTGGTCCAGAACCCACTAGCTTTTCACTTTGCATATGCAAAGTATGCAGATGACATGTTATGCTATGAAAATGCAAGACTCTTTTTTTTCTTTTTCATAAATGCATAGATGATAAGCATGAGTAAATAAGAAGCCTTTTTGTTTTATTTTTCATTTTTTTCGATTTTTACCCACCCGTAATTATTGTAAAATATATACAAAAATACGCGAAAGTACGAGCTATGGGTAAAGTATATATGTAATATATACACGCCCCCCTATACTTAGCGTGTGCTATGTCCTCAGAGCATGAAGAGCGAGGAAAAAGACATAGCTCGTGCTAAGCGTAGGAGAGCCAAAGGAACAAAAAGTATAGAAGTCGTCTCGCCCCCCTATACTTAGGCTCTGGCAGCCTAAGTGTAGAAGAAGATCAGAAATGGGGCGGACGAGGGAAGGATGTGAAGTGCATGAGTATCAATGCGGGCATCGGTCCCCCCTATACTTAGGCTCAGGTCAGCCTAAGTATCGGTAGGAAATGAGTATGAGGACCAATGTGATCTGGAGAATGTACAGAGAACCGACTCAGGTGACCCCTCCCCCCTATACTTAGGATCTGGTCATCCTAAGTATAGTCCAAGATAATGGTTCGATGATGTGGGGATGGGTTACTAGAATCGCGGGGGTAAAGGATAGGATGTACAAGATTGATGGTATATATACAGGTGAGTCGGTCTGAATCTTTCAAGATGCTGCTGATGGCTGGAATTCATTGCTGCAAGGTTTCATACGCAGCTCGATGTGAATCTGCTGTATCTGTCTTGCGCATGAATACAATCTCCTCAACATGGACTAGTTGTTCGTTGGATTCGACGAAGTGCTTCAACAGCTATCCATTCACTAGGAATGTCGGTGCATCATCTGCGAGATCTGAGATCTCGACACATCCACTATCATGCACCGTACGGACGACAAATGGTCTCGTCCACTTAGACTTTAACTTGCCTTGGAAAATCTTCAGCCTAGCATTGAACAACCATACCTTCTGTCCAGGAACAAAGGTCTTTCGTCTGATATATCTATCATGCCAACGCTTCACCTTGTCCTTGTACACCAAACTGTTGTCGTATGCTCGGTTTCTGACTTCCACAAGCTCATTCAGATCCATGTCTCTCTGTTTCTGACCCAGGTGTGTGTTCCAGTTGACTTTTTTTATTGCCCATTCTGATTTGTGCACTAACTCTGCGGGCAAATGGCACGGCTTTCCGAATACCATTCGGAATGGGGAGGTGTCTAATGGTGTCTTGTAAGCTGTCCTATACGCCCAGAGGACTTGATCCAAGATCTGAGACCAGTCCTTCCTGTCCGGGCGGACAAGCTTTTGCAATATGGTCTTCACCTCCCTATTCGACACCTCAGCCATACCATTGGTTTGTGGGTGGTAAGGACTCGCGACACGGTGTTCGATGCCGTAGTACTTCAGGAGTTTCTTCCCCTCCCGATTCACAAAGTGGCTACCCCCATCTGATATCATCATTTTGGGGATCCCGAACCTAGAGATTATGTGCTCTCTAATGAATTTACAGACAGTCCTGCTGTCTGTGGCTCGGGTTGAGATAGCCTCCACCCATCTGGACAGATAATCTACCGCAAGGAGGATATATTCGAACCCGTGGCTGACAGGGAATGGGCCCATGAAGTCGATGCCCCAGGCGTCAAAGACATCACAAATGATGACCGGCTGCATTGGCATCTCATCCTTGGAACCAACGGTTCCTCCCATTCTCTGGCAAACTGGACACGACTTCGCGAAGGCGGTGGCATCGCGAAACAGAGTCGGCCAGTAGAAGCCACACTGAAGTACCTTCCATGCGGTCCTCTTCCCGGAGTGGTGTCCTCCTGCCTCCAAGCTATGGCATAAAGAAAGGACACTCTGGTATTCCTCCTGAGGAATACAACGTCTCCAGACACAATCCGGTCCTTCAAAGAAAAGGATCGGATCCTCCCAATGGTAGTGTCTTGCGTCCGACTTTAGTCGGTCGATTTGGCTCTTGGGCCAATCTTCGGGAACTTTCTTGGAGACAAGATAATTTACGATATTGGCGTACCATGGGAGTGAGTCGATAATAAAAATCGACTCGTCAGGGAAGGAGTCTTGAATTGGTGAAACCTCGGAAGTATTAAGATCTTCGAGACGAGAAAGATGATCGGCCACTACGTTCTTCTTACCAGGTTTATCACGGATGTCCAAATCAAACTCCTGGATAAGTAAAATCCAACGAAGAAGACGCGCCTTCGCGTCCTTCTTCTCCATCAAATATCGTAGTGCCGTGTGGTCTGTGAACACAGTTACCTTGGATCCAATTAGGTGAGATCTGAATTTGTCCAAGGCAAACACTACCGCAAGCATTTCCTTTTCTGTAACTGTATAGTTACGCTGAGCAGAATCAAGCACTTTGCTTGCGTAGTGAATTGCAAACGGGACGCCATCTCTTCTTTGTCCCAATACAGCCCCAACAGCATAATCAGAGGCGTCCATCATGATCTCAAAAGGTAGAGACCAATCTGGGGCTTGTAGGATGGGTGCGTCCATGATCATTCCTTGTAAAAGCTTAAAGGCCTCAAGACATTTGTGATCTACAATAAACTCCGTGTCTTTGCCTAAAAGCTCAGTCAACGGTCGGGCAATCTTAGAAAAATCCTTAATAAAATGAAATAAAATGTAATTACAAAGCCTCTCTTTCACTCAACAAAAATTTAAATGCTAAGTCCTCGAAGCATCGCCGACTCCTCGCGGTCCTCGCACAAAAAAATAAATGGAGGTCAGAGAGTTACACAAAAATAAAATAGTGCAAGAAATAAAGGAGAGAAAATAATTACAAGAAAACCGAGGGTCAGACTACCCGGGGAAGGAAAATCAAACACTCAAAAATTCGCTAAAATTTAACCTAAGCCGTGCCTCCCCGGCAACGTCGCCATTTTGATGACCGTCTCGCACCCTTTGTTAATTCGGTCGAATTAATGTCCAAATTAATTAATGTGATTCGTTGCAGTCGGATACGAGGGGTTAATCAAAAACCACTTATCGATTAATGTTAAGTGATGATTTTTTTTACTTGGTGGAGTCCAAGGTCGATCTCAGGGAGGCATCTGTCTCCTTAGGTGAATTTAAGCAAGTGTCCAAGTGTTGATTTTCGAGGAGTAATTTTTTTTAATTTCTATGCAGACTTATGCAGACAACGTAGGCCAATTTAACATTTCAATTTAATTGATATATCAAATGATTGTCCAAAAATTATGAAAATTGGCCAGTTGACTAATGAGGATGAAAATGACCTACCCTAATTTTTTTTGGATTTTTCAGACACTAAAAAAAATTACTGTGAATTAAATAAACAGTCATGGTGATTTTCAAGATTTAATTTTTAATAAATATCAAACCACAATTTTTTCAAGAACTAAAATTATCCTAGGTGGCTCTAATGATAAGGGACCTAGGAAAGTTAACAGATCTTAATTTCACTGTGAAATGAATTAATTAAAATTAATCTAAGAAAATCACTTAACAATTTATTAAGGCCTCGATATGCGTGCAAATGCCATGAAATTTTTATGGTATGCTAAGAATAATGCCCTTAAGCTACTGTGAATTTTTTGATGATTTTTGGAAGCTCAGAGAATTAGCTACAAATTAAAAGGTGTCACTGGGAAAAATATGTCAAAAATTCACCAATTAATTCATTAATAATTCAACTGAAATTACAAAAATATGACAAGTAGACCAATAGACAGAGGACAAAATTCCCAACAAAATGCAATTTTTAGATTTGCAAAATGATGTAAAATGCAATCTAGGGATGCGTGCAAACACAGGGGTGTAAATGCAATACAAGAAATTAAAAATACAAGAAGCAAATATGCAGACAGGGACTAAAATGCAATTACCTATAATGCGGGGGACTCTTGTGTAAAATCTCCACAACGCATGTGCTCCTCACGTGGGGTCTGCTTCACAGGGACCTCTTTGCAAATATGGAAAGCTCCAGGGGCCTCTGTGTAATTTACCCGGGCCGCACGTGCTCCTCACGTGGGCGACCTAGGCTCGGATGGCTGCGGTGGCTCGGAGCGAGGCTCGGGCGACGGTGGAGGTCTGGAGTGAGGCTCGTGCAACCCGAACCTAGGCTCGGAGAGGAGGTTCGGGCCGAGGCTACGTGGCACGCTGAAGGCCCTCGGATCGAGATTGATCCAAGGGGTGTCGGTGCGGACACGTGGCCTGACCTCAGGCCTTTGGATCGAGGATGATCCAACGGTCTCTGGGCTCGAAGAAGACGGCGACGTGGCTCGCTGAGGACCGCTGGATAAGAGGCGCGATCGACGGTTGGAAGCTGTTGCGGTGAGGTGACGCGTGGCGATGTGGGGGCCGTTCGATCGATGTGATCGAACGGCAGCTGCTCTTCTGCTCCGACGATCCTCCGCCGCCTGCGGAGGAGAAGGCGGGGCTCCGGCGAAGGTGTTGTAGCTCCGCCCGTCCTTCCTCGAGGCGCTGACGCTCTCCGACTTGTCGGAGATATCCCAGAAGCTGCGCGGATGGTCGACGAAGCTTCCGGTGGCCTCTGGAGTGTCGGAGGGTGGCCTGAAGTCGAGGGCGATGAAGCTCAAGGGCGTCTCCGGCGAGCTTCCGTTCAATGAGAAGTTGGGTACCTGCAAAGGTGAAAGATAGAGCCGGAGCTCGTGCGTGTGTTTGTAGAGAGGTGGAGGTAATCGGCGAGGCCTAAGGGTGACGGAGGACGTCTGGAGATGGAGCTCCGGCCAAATGGCGGAGCTGGTGATCGGAATGTTGCGAGGGGCGTCGTCGGAGGTTGTGAATGGTGTCGCGAGGATGAGAGCTTCAACGCGAAGCTCAGCGAGATGGATTGGAAGCGAGACGATGACCGGTGGAGTCGAATAAAATAGGAGAAAACAAAAGGAAAATAAGAAGAAGATCGGAGGAGGAATGGAGGGGGTTCACCTGGGGATTGGGCCTCCTGCTTGAGGTCCAGGTCTTCGCTCGAGGGCCGGTGATGTCCCGAGCTCGTGCAGCTGCTCATGGGAGTCGCTGCGGCACGGCGGAGCTGCCGTGGATCTCGCCGGAGTTGAATCCCTTCGTCGCTCGATGAATCGCCTAATTGCTGTCACCAATGGGAAGCTCTGAGCTCAGGGAAGCTCTCTGGAGTGGCGGATGGGGGGTGAAGTCGGCCGGTGGTGGCGTATTTATAGGTTGAAGATGGCAGCAGTGTTGGCGACGAGGCGAGGTTTATGGAGGTAGTGGGGAGTCTCTGGTGGTCGTAGTGGGGAAGGAGGTAGACGGCGAGGATGAGGGAAGAGTGGGGCTCATCGTGGGAGTGTTGGCGGACGTAGATGGTGGCTGACGTGCAGCCGGAAATAGAAAGGAGGCGCCCCTCCCGCAAGGCAGGGAACGTGGGAGAGAGGGGCGCCTGGAGGTAGGAGACGAAGTCTCCACCGTTGGATCTTGTGATCCAACGGTGGTGATCGAAGCGTGGCGGGCGGGTAGGATTAGATCGGGGCGCGTAGATGATGGGCTGCGGTGGAGCCACGTGGCGAGCTGCGGGTGAAGCGCGAGCGGGCGGCCTGGATGAGGAGATGGAGCTGATTGAAGGGCCGAGACTCGCTGGAAGGAGAGACGGCTGAGATCATAGGATCGTGGATGCGATCAAGCGGTCTTTAAAGCGCCACGTGGCGTGTTCTGGTGAGAGCGCGAACGTGCGGCGTGGATTAAGGCCAGAGATGATCTGATGGTCCAGGCTTTAGGCGCGCGTGGGCAAAGCTGGGCCGTTGGATCTGGAAGAGGATCCAACGGTTGGAAGATGAGGCGGATGAGGCGAGGGGAAGCGGGCCGCGTGGCGCAACCAGAGGGCGCCACGTGTCCTGCTATGAGTGGCTGGAGGAAAATACACGTGTAGAGAGAAGAGGGGACCGAATTTGGAAAAACTCAAAACATGAAAGTTGTAGATCTCGATGAGATCTACAAGTTTCATGTTGACCAAAGACGGAGATGAGGTCAAATATGATATATAAATACAAGGATACATAGATATACAGATGTAGTATACAAAGTGGCCCAAAAAGCCAACTTTCTCATACGAGCTCCAAATTCAATGAAATTAGTCTCATTTTGAAGGTCTTTTAATATGTAGTATTCTAAGAGTAAGTAGACCTAATTCGGAGTTTGTATGAGGGCTTTATGTGTATTTTAGTGTACAAGGGCCTAGGGCTTTATTGACTAATTTACAAAGGGGATTTTTGGCATTCTTCCCTATATTATTGACTAAGGGGTACATATTATAGAGAAGAGGTTATTTTTAATGAATGGATATTTTACAAGGGATTCTTGGCTTCTTATTTAAATGCAAATGAGCTGCTAAAATGTATGAATTATGAATGTATGCATGAATGCTATTTATGCAATATAAAGGGAAATATGCCTCTATTTTCTCGGGAACAAGGCTCTATTTTTGACTTTTGAAGTGATGAATCACAGATTCATCAAGGCTCGCCCGCAAGGAATCGATACTTCAGTGAAGTAGGGAGCGGCTTCAGCTCTGGACATCTGGGTGCTGGCAAATCTGGTCTCGGAAGAAGATGTGTCAATGCTTCTAAGTCTGCCAAATCTGCCTGGGATAAAGAAAGCGAACTCTCGCAAACTGGATCTGCAGGAGGCTGCTCAACTGTACTGTCTCTGATCTGCTCTGCATCTACCTCCTCCTCATCTGTCGGCTCACGTGGACTCAAGTCTGGTATCCTATCATCGCAATCTGCTCATTCAGACTCTGAATCCGAGGGATCTGTATCAAACACGGTGGCATCAGTACCACCGAAACACAAGGTGGCCTCAACACCACCATCACTGAAAACCGTGTCGCGGTCAAGAACTGGCTCTGCTGCCTCTGTGGTATCCTGGACCAGGGCTGTGCTCTCCAGACTCTCCTCTACTATCATCTCGGCATCAGTTGTGTCTGAATATGAGAGGATGGCCTGTGCTGCAGGGTCTGCCCATGCTGCCTCGTCGTCTGTGATCACAAAATCACAGTCCTGGTGGATGTCTGACCCATCGTCTGTCAGCTGCTCTGAATCTGTGCTGGCCTCTGAGCGTGCTCTCTCTCTGGCTCTGTAGTCCTCGACCGTCTCTATTTGTATACTCTCGCCCTCGACGCAAAAGTATACCTTCCCACTGTCATGATCAGTCACCGCCTTGGCTGTGGCCAAGAACGGACGACCGAGGATGATGGGGGTATCGGCCACTGAATCAGGGATCTCCATGTCCAACACCACGAAGTCCACGGGGAATTTCAGGCCCTGAATCGTGACGACAACGTCTCGCAATAACCCCTTCGGCCTCTTGACAGATCGATCAGCAAACTGAAGGACTGTCCTGCTCTGTCTAAGAGTGCCCAACTCGAAGCGGTCGAGAAGGGCTGCCGGAAGGAGGTTGATCGATGATCCGCTATCCAATAGAGTCCGGTCGAACCTCTGCTCACTAATCTGGCATCTGACATACGGGGCCCCTGAATCTAGCCTCTTGGCCGGCAGACGGTTCTGGATCGTGAAACACGTGGCTTTCGTCAGCACATGAATCTCTGAAGTGTGGTTTCTCCTCCTCCTCCTGACTGTGGTCCTGTCTCTCAAAGATCGCTGGAGAAGGGGGATGTGTTGCAAAGCCTCCTGAAGAGTCAGCTGTATGTGAAATCTATCGATCATGCTCTGGCTGAACTCCTCCTGCTCTCTCTTTTTTGGGTCTTTTTCTCTTTTCTTCCCCTTCCCCATCTGAAGGGCTCTAGGGAAGGGGATCACAGGGTCCTTCTCAGATGAAGGACTAGGAAAAGGCCTAGACGGCTCGACGGTCGGATCCGCACATACATCAATCACCACAGTGGGACCAGAAGAAACTAAACCTTTTCCTTTATTCAAAACAGCGTTCTGAGATACATCAACCGAAGGAAAAACAACATCTCTATCAAAACGAACACCAGTGGCCTCAGTACCACCACGGGCTGGCTCTGCTGCTGGACATCTCGCGGCCTCAGTACGGCGGGGTGGCTCGGCTCCTCTGGTGGCATCAACACCACCTCCTCGAACTGGTGAAGCGGCGGCCTCAGTACCGCCGGTAGAATCAGCATCCTTGGTGGCATCAGTACCACCATCATCATCGTGTGCGGCCTCAGTACCGCTCTCCTCCTCCTCATCTGGCGCCCTGGGTGGGTCCTCGAGTCGTCGCTCAGATGAGGCGCCGCCTGCTGGTGCTCTACCGCTCCTAAGTGTAATAAAATCAGCATCAAATAGGTCCGAAGACATATCATCAAATGGATCACTAGGAGTGGCGTGCTCAGTGGAAACTACCTGCTCAGATTTCCTCTTCAGGTTGTTCGGATTCGGCTCTATCTGTGCAGGAATGGCGGCCTTCCCCCTCACAAGGTCCCGCATCTCCTGGCGGAACTCGTCCATCTCCCGTCTGAAGGTAGCCTGCTGGTCCGTGAGGAGGCGGGCTATGTCATCCAAGGCGGGGCTCTCATGGGAGCCCGACGGGTAGCCTCTCTGGTGCTGAGGCTGCTGGAACTGGTGCTGCTGGTAAGAGGGGTAGGAGGAAGGATGCTGCTGCTGGTGTGGTGGGTGAGCCTGCTGCTCACGTCTCCAAGACTGTCCCTGCTGTTGATAGGGACGAGGAACGAAGGACGACTGCTGGTGTGACTGATAGGCTGGGGGCTGCTGCTGCGGCTGGTGATCTCTCTGCTGGCCATACTGCCCTCCCTGACCGGATGACTGCTGTTGGGGCTGGGTACCTCCACTCCCCCACCTGAATCCGGGATGGTCCCGTCGGATCCCAGGCTGGGGGCGGTCATACCAAATCCCGTTGACATCCATCAACGGCTCTGCATCGTATGGGGCTGGCGGGAGTACTGCCAGAGGCTGATCTGGCTGGTATACCACCATCTGCATGTCTGGAGATGGTGGGGACTGGTAAGAGGGCTGCTGCTGCTGGTACGGCTCCGCCTGTACAAAGTGAACCTGTCTACGCTGCTGAAAGGAGCTGGAGCGCTGGGACGAGCTGCTGCTGCCGCCGGTGTCGCCTCGCGACTGAAGACGGGGCTGGGAAGCCGTCTGTGCCTCCTGGAGACACATGAGCTGGGTCTTCATGTCGCTCAGAGTCTGTGTCATCTGTTCCATCTGTGTGATTCCCTGACACTGCTTCTTCTCGATCAGCTCCATCTGGTCCAACTTCTCGCTGATGATGCCCATATCCGCAGCGGACGACTCTGCCTGTGCTGCTGCAACTGCGGAAGAGCTGGATGGACCGGCGTCGACCCGTGCTATCCTCTGGTACTGCACGGGTCCTGGCTGCTGCTGGGGTCTCCCTTGAGTGTACAACCGGGTCTGGGACATCACCATATAATTCTCGGCCATCTCCTCATAGATGGCCCAGACCTGGTCGTGGTCTTGGCGAAATAGGACCCGCCGCAAGAAGCGTTCACCAGGCCCTGGAGCTTTGGTGTCAACCCGCTGAAGAAGCTCTGCACAAGGTTCGGCTTCGAAATGTCGTGGTGCGGGCATCGGTCTGTGAGCTCTCGGAACCTCTCCCATGCCTCATGGAATTTCTCGTTGGGGAGCATGGAGAAGTTACTGATCAGGGCCCTCGCTGCATTCGTCCGCCCGAGTGGATAGTACTTGTTCAAGTACTCGGTGCAGAGCTGCTCCCAGGTGTAGACAAACTTCCCTAAATGCTTCAGCCAGGTGGCTGCTCTGTCAGCTAAGGAGAAGGGGAAGGCGATCATCCTGATCGTGTCCTGGTCCACCTGACGGTCGTGGACAGTGCTGCATATCATCAAGAACTCCTGGAGGTGGAGATGGGGCTCCTCTGTCGCGAGTCCGTGGAAGCGGGGGAGTAGCTGCAAAGTGTTCGGGGGGAACTTGAAGTCCCCCACGATCGCTGGAAGTACTACCCAGTGGTGCGTCAGCGTCGATCCGGGGTTGTGTAGCTCCCGCATCGGTCTCGGTGGTCCTCCGGCCGCGGCTGCGGCGGCTGCCGCTGCTGCGACGGCTGCTGCATCCGCATCATCTGGGATCCTCGGTCCCTCTCTCCTCTGCTCTCACTCTGCTCTTATCTACTCCATCTCTCTCCTCATATCGAGCATGAATGCTCCCTGATCCCTCAGCTGCTGCTGGACGGTCTCTAACGAGGCGATCAGGGTGGAGTTGATCGCTCCCTGATCCAATACGAAGTGCTCAGGCTCACGGGAGCGATCCTCAGAACTGCCGGCCATAACGTCTGCAAAATCAAATGAGCCCAACTCAGGTGCTGTCAAATCTGCTAATCTCTCCTCGGGCTCATGTCGCTCAGGTCCGAAAGAAAGGGGGTCGAGGGGGAATAGGGCGGAGTTGTACTCGGGCTCGGAGAGCTGGTCTCCGCTCTCGCGGGCCAACCTAGATGATCGAGTAGACGTGCCCGAGAGCGGTGCAGCCAGAGGCTGCCTAAGAGAGCGTCTACCCATCATCTTGATCCAGCGAGTAGTGCGGATGAGATCTGGAGAAACTATGATCAAAATGCAAACCCCCGGTTCACCAACACAACGTGAGCTGAAGACCGTGAAAGCTCGGTCAAATTATCTTGTCAATTTTTATTAGGTGAACACACAAGATATCAGAGCGCTTACGTGACCTGTTAGGATACCGGATGCTACCCCAACCGACTGGCCCGCACGGAAGAGTCGGTAATCAGTTGGGAATAACACCGGAGGGCTCTACCTAGGGTGCGGGTCACTCTCTCGCGCATCCAAACCAAACAATGAGGGGGTTGCTCTCCCCAAGACAAATTTTTATGGTGAGTGTCTTTTAGGGTCAATAGTTTTAACCAGTCCCAATTTTATGGTTTTTCTTTTTAATATTTTTCAAATGAAAACAAAGGCCTAACGAATTTTTCAGTTCTCCTGGTTATTAAGTCTAAAACAGGGGGGAGAAGACGAAAAAGTCGATGCGCGATGAAATCAATGATGCATGCTGAGATAGAAATGTGTACCTTATCTCCAGCACTCTACATGCAAGTGATCCGCGCAGAATTTAAAGACAGGAAATAAACTACCTAAATGATGCAGCGGGAAAAACTGAGTCCTAGATCAGCAATTTCTACTCGCAGAACTGTCTAATCGGTCACCGACCTCCAAGCCAAAGGGTCCGGTCTTGGCCCACCCCTCCTCTGCCCGACAAATCGGGGGTAGGAGAAAGCGCTTTACAGGGTGGACTGCGGCACGTAGGCTACGAAGGAGATGTCGATTATTTTTATTAATTGATTATTAGTAGGTCCAATTAAGCGTACTATAGGAGCAGACAGATAATTAAGTGTGGGGACCCTACTAATTACGGCACAAGAAAGAAAAAATCCTAAGTCTAGGGGCTCGATGAAAAACCGCGTAAACACCAGAAAAGGCAGAAAAAATGAAAAGAAAACAAAACCGCGTAAAAAGCCGCGAAAAAGCCTAAGGGTCCCCCGAGCACACCGGTGCTCGGCGAAACAGACCCACTAAGAGTTCAAGTCCACAAGAGTGTCTCTGAGAACCTGTATTATTACAATAATAATCAGAATAAAAATAAAAACCTCTCCCACTCAACTCTCTCTCTCGCTCTCTCCTGCGGCTCCGTACAGAAGGGAGCCGCCTCCAAGTCCTGCGGTTGCGTCGGCTCCTCGAAAGTCGCCTCCATGGTCCTCGGGCCCTCGCAAGAAATAGAGACAAGTGGTCAGACCGAAATAATCAAATAATAATAAGAAAAATAAATGAAAATGAAAGTGAGGGTATATATGCAAAAATACAAAATAAAATAAAACACTCAAAATAAAACACAACAAAAATAAAAGAAAAATAAAATAAAACAAAAATAAAATATAGACAAAAGCTGCGAAAAAGCCGCGAACTCTGAAAGAGCCACGAAAAAGCCGCGAAAACAAAAATAAAGCCAAAACAAAAACTACTAAGCCGTGCTCCCCGGCAACAGCGCCATTTCTGATGTCGGGCCTGAGCACTCGGGTATAAGGTACTAAATAGGTCATTGTGACCCAAGCGATCAAGCGCGGACAATCAAGAAAAATAGACCACTAATATAGATAAAATCGATCAAAAACGCGAAAGCGGTCCTGCTATTAGATTAACCTGGTATAGCGACCATGGTCGAACTCAAGGAGCACGGGTTGGCCTCTCGGCCTACGAAGTATTCAGGAAGAGAAATAAAATAAAAGAAGAAAATATTTTTAGTGGTTTTTAATTATTTTATATTTTTTTGGATTTTTTAATGTATTAAGAAAATAAGAAAAGTAAACAAACACACACTTCAACAAATTATTAAATGCACTAAAATCAATAAAAAATTCTAACAAAAATGTTTTTATGTGTTTTATAATTTTTAGTGTTTTTGGTGAATTTTTGAGAATTTTCTGATCTTTATTTAATTTTCTAAAAATCAAACAGTGGCAGAAATCCAAGGTACTGTCCAGCCGAGCTAAAAGGGCCTAGATAAAATATCTAAAGCCCCCAAATTAGCTGGAAGGGAATTTTCCTGTAAAGAGAATTAAACAAGGAAAATTTAGGTACCTATTTTATTATTTTTGGATTTTTGGTTTAATTACTATAATTTTTATAAGTTTTTAAGTGTTTTTCAATTTTTAGTGGTTTTAAGTAATGAAAAATAGCCAAAATTGGCTAGAAAATCAAACACAACAAAGGGGACAGTAGACATTTTTTTGTAATTTTTAGATACTATTTAATATTTTTTGTGATTTTTAAAGTTAGACAGTGAAGAAAATAGAGGTTTTTGAATTTTTAAAAATATCAAGTGGAAACAAAATGTCCTAAAAAATCCTCGAAAATTTTACACCATGGCAGGAGCCATGTGTCCAATTTTCGTTGGATTTGGAGGTAATTTGCTATTTTATTCAAAAATAAAGAGAGGGTACAGTGCACAGGGACCAAAGTGCAAATACCCGCGAGTCTGGGGGGTCTGGTGCAATTAACCCAGCAAAACACGCGCCACGCACGTGCCTGGGGCACTCAGGGACCTATATGTAAGAGAAATAAGTTCCGAGGGCCTTTTGGTAACACGTACCAAAAGCCCAAGGGCTTATCTGCAATTAACCCAAAATATCACGTACATGTTGAAATAAACCACGCACAGGGGTATAAGTGCAAATAAGTAAAAACTTTCATTCAACTAATAACAACCAGAACTACAAGGGCATGAATTGCAAATAAACCAGAGAAACATGTGACGAAGCACGTGTCATACAACGCACAAGGGCATAAATGCAAGGAAAATAAAGTGCAGGGTCCACAGTGTAAATTTCTCAAAAAGTAAACAACTATGCTACATATTTACAGGACTAAAGACTAATTGCATAAAGGAGAGGGGCCTAAGTGTAAATACCCCTTATTAAACATCGAAGGCCGGATGTGCGCCACGTAGCGGATCCAACGGGTGAGAACGGTGGCGCTGCAACCCTGAGAACGTTCAGCCTGATCGAACGGGCGAGGGCGCTCCACGTGGAGATCAGACGGTCCTGGTGCTCTGGAGCTTATACCCTCGAGTATCCAACGGTTGTGATCGATCCTCCAAGAATATGACGGTGGCTGCAGCTCCACGAACAGACGGTCGCGATGTAATCTGGAGCAGGAGGGTTGATCGAACGGTGTCTGGAGGTCGTGGAAGAACTGATGGCCGGCGACCTTTGTCGGCCTGCTGTGCGCGCTCCCGGCCTCGCGCGGGCCTCTGAAGATCGGAGAAGAAGCTCTGTGGGCTCCCGCGTCGACTAGTGGCCTCCGATGGCTTGACGGAGCTCCGAGGAGCCCAGGCGAGGTCGGCAGAGACCAAGCTGCTGGTCCAGACGGTCCAAGCCCTCAGATGGACTCGGATGACCCTGCAAAACACTCCAGCAGACTCGCGGGTCGAGGGCAAAGTGCCTCGACCCAGTTAGGCGGGGTGATCGTGAACGGTGAGGCGTGGTGGTCGAGCTCCGGCGAAGTGGGGACGGTTGAGCTCGAATCCCAGCTCCTGTGCGAGCTGGGTTGAATGGAAGGATGGAGAAGGTGCACGGGAAGGAGGTGAGGGCTATGGCGATGCCCGATGATCGAATGGAGGTCGGTCGTGGACGGAAAAAGAAAAATGCGGTGGAGCGGCGATTTGGGCGTAATTGAAAATCAACGAAAAAGAAAGGTCTAAGTGATTACCTGGGTGGACGAGGAGACTGGGGACGAGCTTGGGAAGCTCTGGGTCGTCGCCTCGAGGAGCGTCTCCCTCCGAGGCTCGGTGCTCCTGCTGGTGGCGGAGCAGCGGCGGCGAAGCTCGCCGGATCGATGGTCTCTCTTCCTCTCCTCGCTTCGACAGCACCGGGCACGAGCTGTCACTCTCGCGCACTCACTGGAGCTCACAGGTGAAGGATTCGAATGGCCAAAGATAGGGAAACGAGGAGGCGGAGCAACGACTATATATGGCTAGGGGTCCGGCTAAGAGAGGTTCGGGCAAGCTTGTCGGAGCACGGATCCCCATAACCCACCCCGGGCGTGGGTCAGGGATGATCATTGATGGATTAGGACCCGGGGTTTTGGGTTTTGGCGATCGGATCATGACGCAATAAATGGGAGAACATGCGGGTCGGGCGCAGAATCCGGCTCTGGTGGTCCTGGGGGGAGAGTTGACCGGGGGTCAACATCCCCCGTGGACCAATCAGAGCCCGCCAATTATTCCAATTTTAGAAATTAAATAATAAATAGAAAATGATCGAATTTCACAAAACTTAAAACATGGAATATTTTTATTTTATTTTTTTCTATTTTTTTGTGATTTTTAATTAATTTTTAGAAATAAAAATAAGTATTTACACTATATAGCTATATATAGGTATATGTACAATATAGGCTTTTTAATTTTTGATTTTTTAATTATTATTTTTATGCAATTTTATTCCTATTTTATATTTTATTTATTTTCATTATAAAATAAGGAATAAAAAGGTATTTTTATTTTATTCTTATTATTTATGTACATAGGTAAAATAAATACATATATACATTTATATACATGATATAGTTACCATATATTTTTGTGTTTTTTAAATTTTGTTATTTTTATTTTGTTTTTGTTTTTAATTGTTTTTATTTTATTTATTTACACTAGATAATATAAAATATTTACAGAAATTATAAAAATTAATTTTATTTATTTATAAGGCTAAATAAACATGTAGGTGAGTCTATGTACAATGTGAAAGTGATATTTTTGTTCTTTTTGATTTTTCTCTTTTTATCTTGTTTTTATACTTATAAATATGTACAAGTATCTACAAGTATATTTTAGGCTATTTTTGTGAGGAAAAATATTTTTATTTATTTACATAAATATTTACACATGAGCCCCTATCTCCCTCTACTTTGGTTTTTATGCGGTCAGGCCCATGCTGAGCCCTCTCTTGGGTTAGGTTGCTCAATATTTATTCTAAATATTTCCCTCTTTTTCTTTTTAATCTTTATTCTTTTATTTTTGCACAAAAACATGCTAATTATAGGTTTTTACACAATGCATGCTTTTGGTAATTATTCCTATTTACACATATCTACATGTATTTGCAAAGGTTTTTGTAGCTAAAATATAAGAATAAAGAGTGATGAATGAGTATTCATCAGTAGACTTGACCGCGTCCACCCTCCAGTCACATGTATTTTTAGATGATTCTCTTTATCGTGATAACGCTGATTTTATCTCTCTTAGGAGCAGTAAGATACTAGTAGGCGAAGACTCTACTAGGCTCGAAGAGTACATTCTGGATAATACAAGTGAGCCTGTAGAAGACATCGATGGTGGTACAGAAGCCACACCCTTTAACGATGTGGATGGTGGTGCTGAAACCACCAAATCTGAAGAGATGTAGCCAGAGCCGAATGTCGAATCAGCTGCTTTACATTTCTTTGTAAATAGTGATGATGTTAGAAAACCTCATAAAAATGTACAAACGAGAAGAAATCAGAAGAGAAAAAAATAAGATAGTTGATCAATCTCGAGATCATGTATCTTCTTCTTCTGATGATTCACGAAATGTCAATTCCCGTTTTACAAAAATATGATCTTCTTCTTCTGATCCTCCTCCTATACATACTGACAAGGAGGATGTACAGATCTCTTTTCCTCAAGCACTTTGCTTAGGGAAAGGCAATAAAAAAGAAAATCCCAAAAAGACTCAAATGCTTGATCTAAGAAGAGATGCTCAATAAATTCACTATTCAGTTGACTCTTTCGGATGGCTTGGCACACATACCTCTTCTGTAGAAAGGTCTCAAAGAGCGAACCATCGTTCGTAGAAAGAAGAGGCAGCGTAATCACTCTTCTGAAATCCATGTGTTGACCAAGGAAACTTGTCACGCCACCCAGAATCGTCTCCCAGCCAAAAGATCATACACGAGAGCACCGTTGTCAGATGCAAGATCCTCGATCAAACTTTTGATCGCACTCTTTTAGATAGCGGATCATCGATTAATCTCCTTCCCTCTTCTTTACTCGACAAGTTCGAGTTCAGACCTCTTAGACCAAGCAGAACGGTCTTGTAGTTTGCTGACAGATCGGTCAAGAGGCCAAAGGGATTAATCAAAGACGTTATCGCTACCATTCTGGGTTTGAAATTCCTCGTGGACTTCGTTGTGTTGGACATGACAGTCCCTGAATGTATGACCGATACCCCGATCATATGAGGACGACCTTTTCTGGCTACAGCAAAGGCTGTTTTCGATTATGGTACAGGGAAGGTGTACTTTCACATCCAAGGCGAGAGTATACATATAGATATGATCCAAGACCTCAGAGCCAAATCAGAATAGTCAGAGAGAGCATCTGATGACAAATATGATAGTCATCAGGACTGTGACTTCGTGCAAACAAACGATGAAGCCGTTTGGACTGAACCAAGCATACATTCTTTCATCATGCCTTCAGGAGAGTCTGAGTTGCAGATATTGGATGAAGACAAATTTGATAACATAGTCTTGGAGCAAACACAGTCACATGTTGAGGCCAACGATTCTGATGATGATCATTCTGATTTTCGATCTTGTTTTCCCGATTCTGATCCCTCCGATATAGACATGGACTTTGATTGGCAGAGTTTTGATGAGTATGTTCCGCATCTAATTTCAGAAGAGCCTATAACTAGCCTGGAGATCGAGCCAATACAATAGAATCAACGATCAAAAAAGCAGTCTCCAGATCTTTCTGAGTCAGAGCAGGCTGAGCTTTTGCATATCGATCTAGTAGCCTATACTCAGGTGCTAATCAAACCCTCTCTTCCTGTTCCTTCTCCCCTTGAGCTTAAACCATTACCTCAGTCAATGAAATACCGATTCTTTGCCGGCGAATCTAAAATGTTTCCGGTCATCATCTCTTCCAATCTGACCGAAGATTAGGAATCCCATTTGATGGAGATTCTTGAGAAGAATCGCAAGGCAATCGGATGATCAGTATAGGATCTCCATGGTATTAGTCCAGCTCTGTGCTCCCGCCACATCTTTCTCGAGGATGATGCCAAGCCATCTTGTGAGTTTCAGCGTAGACTGAATCCGAATCTTTGAGAGGTGGTTATGAAGGAAATATCCAAGTGGTGGAGCATCGATTTTATCTATCCCATCTCAGACTCGAAATGGATTAGTCCTTTACATGTGGTACCCAAGAAGATGGGTATCACTACAGTGATCAATGAGGATGGAGAGGAGATCGCTACTTGAGTATCGACTTCTTGGCGCGTCTGTGTGGACTATAGACGTTCGAATCATGCAACCAAGAAGGATTACTTCCCACTATCATTTATCGATTAGAATATTGAGAGGTTAGACGGGAAGATCCATTATTACTTTCTTGATGGGTACTCGAGATATAACCAGGTGGTTATCGCACCTGAAGATCAGGAAAATACGACGTTTACCTATCCGTTTGAAATATATGCTTTCCGACGAATGCCCTTTGGATTATGTAATGCTCCAGCTACATTCCACTCGGTGCATGCTTTCGATTTTCGTGGACATGGTAGGTGACTTTTTAGAGGTATTCATGGATGATTTTTTCGGTCTATGGTGATGATTTCGACTCCTATCTTTCAAGCCTAGACCAAGTGCTTTAGAGGTGAACTGAGGTAAACCTCGTTCTTTCTTGGGAGAAGAGTCATTTCATGATGACTCAGGGGATGGTTCTTGTCACATCATCTCCAGCAGGGGCATGGAGGTCGATCCGGCCAAGGTGGACATCATCAAGAAGCTCAATCCACCATCCAACTTGAAGCAGTTACGGTCTTTTCTAGGGTATTTTGATTTCTATCGACGGTTCATTCAGGACTTCAGTAAAATTGCCTGACCGTTATCTGATCTTCTCGCGAAAGACACCGAGTTTATTGTCTATGATAAGTGTCTTTCAACGTTCGATACTCTTAAGAATATGGTTGTAGAGGTTCTTGTCCTTCATCCATCCGATTGGTCTCTCCCATTCGAGATCATGACGGATGCCACCGATTCTACTGTTGGGGCTGTGTTGAGACATAGGAGGGATGGCTTGCCTTATGCCATACACTACGCTAGCAAGACTTTGGATTCCGCGCAACGGAATTACACTGTTACAGAGAAAGAAATGCTAGTCGTAGTTTTTACCTTATATAAATTTATATCCCACATCTTAGGATCAAAAATCAAGATTTTCATTGATCATACCGCTATCCAATATCGAATGGATAAGAAGGATTTAAAGCCACGTCTGACTAGATGGATCCTTCTACTTCCGGAGTTCGACATCAAAATCAAGGATATGCCTGGAGTTAAGAATGTGTGGCACATCATCTCTCCCAACTAGAACCACCTGAGATTTTTGAGTTTGATGCACCCACCACTGAGACTTTTACAGACGAGGCGATTCTTATTGTCTCTTCGCTCCCATGGTATACCGACATTGTGAACTTTCTTGTTGTTAAGAGAGTTCCACAAGGTTGGTATAGGAAAAGACTTGAGACTTTCCTCATGAAAGCCAAGTCTTACCATTGGGAGGATATGATCCTTTATCATGAAGGAGCAGATTCAGTCTGGTGTCGGTGTATTCCTCAGGAGAAATACTAGAGTGTCCTCACTTATTGCCATAAATTCGAAGCTAGAGGACACAATTCAGGGAAAAGGACGTCACAGAAGGTGCTTCATTCTGTCCTTTGGTGGCCTACTCTCGTTGTGTATACCCACGCATTCGTAAGGAGATGTTCCGATTGTCAGAAAATGAGCACTTGCGGACATAGGGATATGATGCCGATGCAACAGATTTACTTTTGTGAGGTTTTCGACGCATGGGGCATTGACTTTATAGGTATGTTTCCTAATAGTCAAGGATTTGAGTATATTATTCTGGTTGTAGATCGCGTGAGTCATTGGGTAGAGGCTATTCCTACCCGAAACGCAGATGCAAACACAGTTTGCAAGTTTCTAAGGAAACACATCATTACGCGGTTTCGGGTCCCTCGAGTTCTAATCTCAGACGGGGGTAGGGATTTCATCAACAAAAAGGTAAGGGCTCTTGTTAACGAGTTCAACATAGATCATCGGGTTGCTACTCCATATCATCCTCAAACGAATGGTCTAGTCAAAGTTTCGAATAGGGAGATCAAGATGATCTTGCAGAAGGTTGTTCGCCCCGACCGAAAGGATTGGTCGCAGCTGTTGGATTCGGTTCTTTGAGCCTTTAGAACATCCTTCAAAACTACATTTGGCACATCTCTCTTTCGACTCATTTATGGCAAGCCATGGCACTTACTTGTGGAAATCAAGCATCGATCATTATGAGCAGTGAAAGAAGTAATCTTTGGACTAGATGATGCGGGAGATCAAAGGCAAATGGAACTGGAAGCTCTGGAAGAACTGAGAGATGAAGCCTTCACAAGTAGACTTCATTATAGGGAGCGGATGAAAGAGTGGCATGATGCTCACATCAGTCACAAGCAGTTTGAGCCTGATCAAAAAGCTTGGCTATTCGATGCAAGAATGATATTATTTCCAGGAAAACTTCAGAGTAAATGGAAAGGCCCTTATATTGTCAGAAAGGTGTACCACAACAGTAGCATCGACATATCTGAGTTGTCTTCTGAGTCCACCTTTTGAGTCAATGGTCAGCGATTGAAACCCTTTCTCAATCATGATCCGCCGACCATTGGAGTTGCCCTGATACATTTTGTATGAGATGTGCTCTTCATTCTTCGTATTATGCATATCATACAAGATTTTCATGATCTATTTTGTACATTTGTGTTTCCGATTTAAATCACTTAGTCAATCGTCTGTCCTACACCCTTAGGATGTATTTAGATTTTTTCTATACTTAGGATGTGCTTTATCCTAAGTATAGGGGGTTGTAGACACCGTTTTTGTTCATTCGTTTTGTTCTATTACCCTTGTTGTTGCTTATATTTAGGGTGCATTTTACCCTAAGTATGGGGGTAATATCACTCATTTCTCCTCTTGATCGTCGTCGATTTTTGTATTGTCTGCTCCCTCGCTTGTCCCTCACCTTTTGATTTCGTTTCTATACTTAGGGATATTATACCCTAAGTATAGGGGGGCCAAGCCGAGCCATTGAGCATGTACATTCTCTTGACCTCGATCATCCTCAGTTTTGAGTCTGCTATCCTCAGGATCTCTTGATCCTAAGTATAGGGATATGATTGATTCTATTCTTTTATTCCTTATTCTTTTGAGTCATTGTAGTATAGAATTCTTTTCACCGATCTATACTTAGCCTGAGTTATGTATTCCTTTGCCACTTCTTTTGTCACTATGAGGACATAGTTCACGCTAACTATAGGAGGATATCGTATATATATATATACTTTAGAAGCCATACCTCGTACTTTATTGTATTTTTAATCATATGGCTCTCTAAAAGTATGGGTGTATATTTTGGGTTTTTAAAAGATGCAAGAAAATCGTAAAAATATCTTATCTAAAAAAATCATATCTTCTATAAAAAAGATTTGTAAATAAAATCTTTGTAAATTTTGTATAAAAGCCGTATAACTTGTATAAAAAAGAAGTGGTATAAAATCCTTTGTAAAATGTATATAATCCGTGTAAAATTTTTTGTAAATGGAATTAATCCACTAATTATTTTCAAAAAGACCTAAAAATTGAAAAGTTTTAAAATCCAATAAAAATTTGCAAAAGTCTTTAAAATTCACATTAAGCTTAATCCGAAAAATGTACCTCATAAAAAGTTATTGCATTCATTAGCATTTTTTAGAACAAGTTGATTCTTGAACCAAATGGATCTAAGTCTGAGAGATGAAGCTTGATTTAGGTCTTAATCCACTTAATTCTAAAGGAACTTTATTAGGAACTAGAATTGAGACTCTTCGGATCTTTTAGACTTAATTCTTTGGGTTCCATGAGACCATGTCTGGAATTCAACTTGAAAGTGCCTAAGTAGGATACCTGGTGTCATTCGTTTAACGCTTCTCCATTTGAACCAATTTTGAACTCACGCACTGTACACTTAGATTGACTTGCATGGGCTGCGAAGGGCAATCCATTTCGGTGGTGCGTTTCCATCCTTGTCTGGTGGTGATGATGTCTTAAGACGAGAGAGATTGGGATTGAAATAAAGCTTCGGATGAGGTAAGGATCTGGTGGTATACTTTTTCTAAGACCCCAAAAAATAGACGAAATGAAAAGATGCTATATCTATCGGGACATAAAAGACCTATGCAGTGAAATAATTATCTCTACTAAAAAAGAAGCCGAATACACCAAATACAAAAAATGACCACAATGGTCCGAGCTTCAGAAAAGCCTGCATGTCTTAGTGGAGACTTAGCTAAACTAGCAAGGCTTCACAGGAGATGTGATTACACTGATCGCACTCCAGTTCCCTTCCCCTTCTTCTATCTTCTCCCTTACTCGATTGTGGACACAACACGACCTGACCTTAGAAGGAAATACCCCCCTCCTCGAGGATTGATCTGCTAGATGAGGGTCCAATGTGAGTGTATAACTGGATGGGTGATTTCTTCGCTTCTCTGGAGAGAGAAGAGCTAAAACCTTTCACACACAGTACAAATTGTTTTCAAAATCGAAAAGTTTGCATGATTGATAGGTGGATTTGAGCTGGATATTGGAGTGAATCTGGATAAGGATTTGTGGAACTTGAGGGTTGTCGAAGCTTAAGTCCTAATTCTAATAGATTCCTGACACACTATTAATCCAAAGATCTGAATCCAAGCTCCAGATGTTAGGTGAAATGAGATTCAGTTTAAAGAAACAATCATCTTCTAAGTTCTTTTATTTTCCTTTTTCATTTCATTTTTGCTTGCACTTATTTATAAAATAAATGCTTGCTAAGGGACTAGCAAAGGTAAAGTATAGGGGAATGATGAATCCGTGATTCATCTCCTGTATTCTTTCATTTCGGCTAAAATCCTTCGTAAAATGCATGTAAATAATCACTAATTCCATCTAACTATCATTCTAACCACAAATGTTAATATTATATAATTAACACTTATTACCAAAATAAAAGAATAAAGATAAAAAGAAAAATAAAAGAAAAAGAAGGCTGTAAATATGAAATATATACAGACTGGTCCCAACCTCAAGACCATGTCAATATTTACCAGGTCGATAAAAAAATAAGTAGGGGGAGATAAGGATCCTAACTTATAAAATATCAAGAAAACAAAGACCAAAAATATAAATTATCCATTTATCACATTGTTAACACTTCATCTATTTTATTTATCATCAAGACAACCTCAAATAAAATCACTTCTTTTGTAAATTTGGTTATAAAAATATATATTATTTTATAAAAATATCATAATAATATTTCATCATAAAAATAATTAACTGTAAAGGACCGAAAAAGCTATAAAAGCCGACTTCTGAGGTTCATAACTATTTATAAACAGCTCCAAACGGACTAAACTCACTGTTAAAATCTGTTTTATACATAATATTTATTAAAAATATCAAAAAAATATTCAAATAAAATCGGTGAATTTTGACGTTTTTGACCCGTTGTATATATGTACTATATGTAGAAATTTCTCGTATTTTTAATTAAATAACTGTAAATTTGATTTACTTAATTTATTTTCCTAAAGTTTTCTAAAAATGTATGAAAAAATATAAAAATATAATCAAGCCAAAATACCAAGAAAACCCGAAGTCTCAAAGTCGTTAACTAAATTTTCCGGACCCCATAACTCGGTCGTATGAACTCCGAATTGAGCAAACTCAGTTCTAAAATTCACATTATTTAATTATCTACAAAAATGGTGGTTTCGTTAAAATCTGAATTAATACGAAAAATGTGATTTTCAGGTCTATATTGGTATAATTGTACAATATACCTTTATCTATATCATTTATTTAATTTATTCATAATATTATCTAATTTTTTAAAATTTACAAATTAATTAATTATTAAATTATTTACAATTTATATCCACATTATTCATTTATTTAATTAAATATATTATATATATTTAGTATTTATATGTTGTATATAAATCCTTTGTCCTCTTCCTTGTTTTGTCTTTTTCCTTTCTCTTTTCTTCTCCGCCACGTGGCAGCCTCTCATTGGCTCTCCATTCCTTTTCCTCTTTCATTTCCTTTTCCCTCTTCCACTTCTTCTTCCTCCTATACATCTCTTCCTTCTCCAACAACACCCACCATCGTCAACAACCACCAACAGCTCAAATGACCTGCTGTTGGCCGGCCGTTTCTTCAACCTCCTCTGTTCCCCTCACCTCCTCCGGTGATCGCATCCTCCCTCGCCTATAAATAGCCCGTCAACTCCCATTTTCCATCTATCCGCCATCTGATTTCTTCCCCATTCCTATGAGCTCTGGAGGTCAAGAGGGAGTGACAGAGTGCCAATTCGCCGTTGCAGCGAGGTTGGGGAGAGAGGCCTGGCGAGATCAACGCTGGAGTGCCACGTCGCCGTGTGTCCCCACTGCATGAAGCCTCCGCCTCTGCCGTGCGTTGAGGCAAACAACCAACATAGCTCTTCTGCAGCTCTGCCCACTAGCTCCGGCTTCCACCTTGAAGCACCTGCATGCAAATCGAGTAGATCAGCCGTACCCAAACAGGCTACACGCGTAGCCTCTTCTTTTTCTTCTTTGGAGATTTGCCACATCCGCAGAATACCTACAGGTATTTTCTCAGCTAATTCAATTGAATATGCTTTGAAATTTGTCCATATGTTGCAGGATGAAGATAAGTAACATCCGTTAAGAAACACCTGCACCGTGAAGCACACATCACCGGAATCAAAGCGGCTGCAAAAGTTGAGCCTCAACAGACCTTCAACTGAACTCATCCGCAGATATACGAGAGCGTCATCAACCCATCAGCAACGCTTGATCATCGATTGGAGTATGAGATAATAGAGCTGTTGTAGACGAAGTTCACAGTCAAATTGTTGTGACTTGGAGTAGAACATGCCACCGCTTGATTTCTAAATAGGGGAAGATCAACGCTCCTTCCAGAATTCATCATAGCCCTTTATCAAGCCTTGATCGTACCGTCGTGATCATGCCACACATCGTGTCCAACGCAATTCGCCGCCCAACCTCGGTCACGCGCGAAGCGCGTGCCAAGTTCTGTGGCAGTAGTAATCATGTGAGATGCCATATGAGATCTTGGGGAAATTACGAACACACACTCAGAACTTTCAACATTTAAGGATTTCTAAACAGATACAAGTTGGCTCCACTCACGTGATCTGCACAAGGATTCTGGGCCATTTGCGACGACGATCTTGTAAATCCAATTTATGCTATTTTCATTCTCACCCCAATATTCCCAGATTCTGACATTTACACTCCTATACAATACCATTATCATACATATCATATCCTATACATATTAAAATAAATTCAAAACATAAAAAATGAAATAGAAATATGTATAAATACATAGTGTAGCACTATATATGGTATTACATTTTTAAATTAAAATATTTTCTATTTTTAATAAAACATTAAAAATATCACAAAAATACATAAGGCATAAAAAAATCGTAAAAAAATATAAAAAAACACTTAATCTAACAAAAATTACATGTAGTAGATTTTACCATATTTTATGTTTTAAACCCAAAAAATAAAAGCTAACTAATAAAATCAATAAAAAATAAAAAATAAATAAAAACTTTGAAAATACATAACTAGTTCATTAAAAACCATCAAAATACGTGCAACATATCATTTTCAAGATATTTTCATCTACTTTCCATAAAAATGAAAAAAATACTTTCGCATATATTTTCAATCTTATAAATCCAAAATAAAAAATATGTTATCAATAAAAATCTAAATTTCAACATTAAATATAAAACAAAATCCATAAAAATATTAAAAATCTCTTGAAAATTCATAAAAATAGGAAATAAAATAAATAACATAAATAATAAAATAAAAATCAAAATAAAAAATACAAATTATTTCTAAAATAAAAAAAATATAAAATTATTAAGATGGATAAAAAATAAAATCCATTAAAATTCTAATAAAAATATAAAAAATCCCTAAAATAAAATAAAAATTAGGAAATCCTCTAACCTTAGTTTTATATATTTTAAACCTAGTTTTACGATAGTTTACCTCCCTGAGTTTGACACTCTCGTGCTTAACCGCTATACACTTAAGTTTAAGAGTATAAATAAAATAAAAAGATAAACCAAAAATTAATCTTTTCTTGTAGAACTTACATGGTCGATACAACGACCGCGAAATCAAATTTCTTTCTCCTTTGCAGGAATAAAGAACCAGAGATCAGATGGTTTTTCAAACACCAGGTGCAAGATCTGAGGCACTAAGAGCTTCACAAGAGGGATCAAACTTCAACAAATAATGAAGGGTGGTTATTTATAGGCAGAATGAGGAGGGAGGTTGTTGCTCGGATTGTGCTCGAATCGATCAAGATCGTCGAAATCTCAAGCCTTGGCGTGAATCAAGGAGATCAAATCTCCACAAAATGCTCAGCAAGCTAAAACACATGATGATTGGATCGAACCGAAAAATGGGAGGAAAATCAGAGCTCTGACAAGTTCGACGGTTGAGAAGGAGAGAGGGGATGGTTGACCTGGGGTCAACTAGGGTTGGATTTTGGTTGGTCCACGTGGACCAACTAGAAAGATCTGAGGCTAAAATCACTTATTAATAGACAAAAATTAATAGATGATTTTATATTTTTGTTCAAATATAAAAATTTATTATTATTTTTATAGTATTTCTTTAATGTTAATTATAACATGTCAATATTTACATGTATGTATATAGGTAAATTTTCTTGTATTTTGATATTTTTATTTTAAATTTGCATCATATATTTTAGTATTTTATATACATACTTTATATATTAAAATTTAAATACATCTTTAGATATTTTTATTGAAAATTTATAAGTTTATTTATGTACTTAAATAAATATGTATAAATATTATATAAGTATAATTGATTTATATATTCAAGTACCTTATTTATTTTGTTTTATTTTTGGTAGTTTTATTTTAGTTTTATTATGTAAATGTGTTTTAAATAACATTTACAGTTTTATAAAAATATAAGAAAATGAAAAACATAAAGAATGAATCTATTAAATATAATATACATGTATACTACACAATGGGGGCCCAAACCCTAACTTTTGAATCTTTGAATGAATTCACCTTCATCAAATAAATTATTTAATTTTGTAAATAATAAAGGTGGGGTTGGTCAATTTTAAATCTGTATGGAGAAGATACAGGTCTGCAAAGTTTTTTTTGCAGCTTTTTATTTTGTGTGTCCTATGCACGCTATGCATTATTTTTCAGTGAAATCAATTTTATATTTTTCTTTATATTTTTATGTATAATTTTATGTTGAGGGTTTTATTATTTGATTTATAAAAATAATAAAAATAAAATGAGCCCCAAAATGTAATTATTGATGAATTAAAAATTAGGGTTTTGTGTATTTTTATGCAGTTTCTCTGCCATATCTCCTCCTACTTTATTCCGTATTGACCGAGTCATCATGATGGGTCTCGGGATCTAGGACCACTCAATGTCTTTGACACTTCACTCTTTTTCTTTTCTTTCCCTTATTCTTTTAGTTTATAATTAAATACAACATTTATACAATAATTTGTACAGTGTTTGGTGTAATTTATAGAGCATTTATTTTCACAAAATAATGATATATATTAATGCATTTAACTAGGGATTTAAGATCAAATGAAAGAATGAAGGTGATGAAATGAGGATTCATCACAAACTTATTAATCCATATAATGAACACAAATTATTATGAAAAGAAATAGTTAAATAATGTATATAAAGGAAAGTAACAAATTTACTTTCATACATTCATTATACTACAGTAAATTTGGTTTACAATAATGAATAATTCAATATTCGTTTACTTATCTTCAGTAGTTACATAATATAGAATAAATTACTCAATATTCTATGAACTATACACACAATCTCAATGTTGTATCTAAACTTTAAGAGGTAACTATGTAGTACTCAATCTTTAATATTTATCTCAATGTGATTTTAAACTATTTTGATTTATGATTAGAAAGAAAAAATGATCGGCTAATTTCAATAGTCAAGGACTACAAGAAGATAAATTTTAAAGATCAGGTACCACATTGGTACTATTCAACGTTCATGTATGACATTAAAATTAGGTGTATCATTCATGAATTCTTTTGTAATTTATTCTTCAATATATAACAATGAATATTATTCTTTTCCTAATTCTTGAACTTCACATTGAATATTGTACTTATTATGATATTCCTCTCAATGAATCACATAACAGTAGTTATTCATTGACTTTTATTATAATCATTATTAAATTTAGTAACCATTAGTGCAAAGTATAACAAATAAGTCATCGAGAAAATAGTTGTTATATAAACTTTAAAATCGAGTATGACATTTGTTGCTGATTACAAGAGCAAAAGATTATTTAATAAAGAATAATTTTAGTTATTATATATTTAAAATCAGAAGATATAACATGAAATATTCAAATTATTCAGTGCATTAGGTCAGTTTGTTATAGTCTCAAGTCGTTACACTAAAATATCATTCATGCATCAGGACTATTCAACTTGATTTTTTTCTTAGAAAATATCTTTAAAATATCTCTAAGCATATGAAATAGATAGAGTGTTGATCTGCAAGAACAAATCCCATTCAATGAATAAAATTTATCGGTGCATTTGTAGCATCAACTTACTATGTAATAGCAAAAAAGGACTAGTAGATACACTATATCAAAATTAGCTTATAACAATGACTAATTCGATATGTGTTGTCATACCTACCACTGTTAAATTTATAATAACATAAATCATTAAATTTTCATTTTTTAATTTACAATGAATATTGCCTTCGATACTATATTGCAAGCAAAGATTAATATAACATCGATTACTTGTCGACTTTTTCTTATATTATCTCTAAATTAGCAACATTGACGTTAAATTCTAATGAAAAGTCAAGGGATTGATCATCTTTATATTAACCTTTAGCAATGGAAGATTCATTGTGACTTACAAGAACAAAATATTATTTTATAATAAATAATATTCATCTCTGACAATAAATTTTCAAATTATTTATTTATATAGGAAGCATGACATGGGATGATGGTGTATACAAGGTTACTAGTCCTCTTTCTATGCATATATAGGTCTATCTTTGGAGTGTTACACTTAAGGTAAGGATGGGATAACCTTATATGCTGAAAAATCAAGTAGTTTGTAATTTGTTCCTTAGTTTGTAATTTGTTCCTCATTGATTTTATATTTATAAATATATCAATGTGAGGGTTAGAATAATCCACCTACTATATGTGGATAAAATAAAAAGGAATTTGGAAATATTTTAATTAGAAGCCTCGCCAATCAAGTCTAGAGGAAAAAAGACGTAATGGTCAGTGTTAGTGTCGATACCTTTGTGGTAAAGCTACGGTTGAGTCTTGATTAATAAATGATGACCAGCATCCCAAGTAAGATCGTTAACATTTGTTTTTTCAGTGATTATAACCACGATTGAGAAGATCGAGTTAGGCATAGCAAGGGAATGAAAATGCATCATCAACCTTCAGGTAGAACTCTTGAAGGTTGCAACGACTCCAATGGATAATTTGGGAGAAGCGCTTTACCTAGTCGTTTGGATATGTCTGAAGTCACTTGATGGAAAGTTCATAGGTGACATGATTGGTGCTTTTGATTTCGCATACATAATATTAGGACTAGGAGTAGCATTAGAAGTGGTCACATTGAATGTTACTTCAAGTATTATATTGTGAGAGGTGTTCCGAGATGTGATTCTTTTAGAAAAAAAGGCCGAAGTTCATTTCATACAAAATAAAGAGGTACTAGCCTACTTGTATCATCGAAAGTTCATGAGGTCCCACAAAGATCTAGGCATTGCAAGAAAAGCACACAAAGAAAGGGGTCCAGTATTTAGTACAACTGGTCAACTCCAGGGATAATGGAGATGCACATGAACAGAGAAAAAACATAATTAAAAAGTCATTTTTGCAAACAAAAAATCCATTATAACTTGATGGAGGGGTCAATTCTTTGTAGTACGCTACCGGTGGGTTCGGGGGTGTGAGCATAGGGATCTCTTCAGTTCAGATATGCAAACGAGTCAAGCAAAAGCGTGAAAGTGTAAAGGACCATAGATGAATCCCACTACCAAGCTACAATGTGCTAGTGAATAGGAAGGAAGCTTCTCTAGAAATAGTGGAGGAGGGTTTTGATATACCCTAAAATATTTTCGAACATGACTCCTACCAAATCAACCACCAAGTCAATACTCGTTTGGTGGTTATCTGCCAATTAGATGGGGAATAGGAGTGTGAGTTATGATTGGTAAAGAAAGTATTCAACTCAGTAACTTAGTGGTGGAATATCTAAAATAGAGAAGACATTTATTGTGTAAGGGAACCTTAGAAGTAGGTGATCGATGGACTCTCCTTTGGCAAGACAAATGGAGAAAGCATTCATGGTGGATGCTGTAAGAAACGACAATGTGTCTTGTGTTTCAAGCTTGTCAAGGCATAGGACCATAGGAAGAGGGATACTCTGGGTTGGAAGGGATTGGATCGTATATTATGATTAAGTTTTTCTCCCAAGCTACCGTTTGAGAAGGTAATGTAAAGGTCCTTGGTTAGATGGTTTGAGAGTGTTCTACCAAGAACGAGGATCAGGTTTGGGGAGATATCGAGGTTCATGATTTTGAGGATCGAGTCAAGGATTCGCACCTCAGGAGAATGGTTTGACCTTCTCGTCAAAACTTTTCAACCGATTCTGCTTTGCAAGGAGTGTGTGGAGAGCTTGGGAGAGGGTAGATTTTTTATTGGATGCTAAGTTCCAAGGATTTGGGATTTATTTTTGGAGTGAAGAATTCCCATTGAAGCGATTAGATCATAGGTATGTATTATTGCATAATTTTGCATTCTTGTATTCGCTTCTATAAGAAAAACTGAGCTATTTTTCAACCAACCCAGAAGGGGGAGTCCTTTGGTTTGAGTTGGACTCGGTGGGGATTGGTTTCCCACCATGGTATCTTGCCTTGATCATGTTAGCAATGGACGAGTTGTGACTTTCTTATATTTTGATCCATGATTTGGTTAAAAGGGTGTTGTTCTGTATCTTAAGATTTTGGATTCTCCAACCATCAATAGATATAGGTCTACAAATGTGTTCCTAATAGGCATCATGTCTCTGACGATCAGTGGAACATCCTCTCCATAAGACGGGTCTATGGATTTTGTCAATACTCATAATATGATGTTTCAGATTTTTTAGCATGGTTATCATGTGTTTATCTGGAGGGTCATGGCTGAGTTTAGAAGATACAAATGAGAGGGTGGTGCAAGTATGCGAGATTTCCAACTAAGAAGTTTATTTTTGAATTTTTCAACAATGGATATCCAATCAGTACATTTAAGAGTTTTTAGGGCCGGAGGGATACCAAGGTATCATATTGGGAAGCTCGCTAGGTCCCAGACAAGGATTTTGGAGGCTCCTCATAAGTATCTAAGTTGAGGTAATGGATGGTGGATTTGGATTGGTTCACCTGCAACCTCATAAGTATCTAAGTTGAGGTAATGGATGGTGGATTTGGATTGGTTCACCTGCAACACAGAGAAGTGTGATTTTGATATACGTAAGCGCATTTTCATTGAATTTAACAAAGATTAGGATATCATCGACAAAGACAACATTGGTAATGTATACATTTTTGCTTGGGAGTTGGAATTTCTCAATGAGGTCACTTTTGTTTAGGTTCTACAACATCCTATCGAGGATGTTAACTGTATTGATGAAGAGGAGGGGGATAGCGGGTCTCCTTGTCTCACACCTCTTTCTGATTTGAAGAAACCGAAGGTTGTGTTGTTTGTTTTTAGGGATATAGTAGTGGTGTCAAGGAATGAGAGATCAAGAGCTTTCTTGATCGCGCTGCACTTGACTATATCGAAGGCCTTTTGAAATCAATGTTCAGGATCATTGCCTTAGTTTTTTGCTTGTCCCAAGTAGATAAGTTCTTCAAGGTAATGGTGAAGGCATACGATGTGCTTCTTCCTTTGAGGATGGCACATTAGGATGTGGGAATTAGTTCAACTAATTTGGGAGCTTATCAGTTTGCTAGGATTTTGGAAATAATCCTAAGGTGTAAGTTGATAAGGCTCATGGGTCTGTAGTTATGAATGTCTTGTTGATACCCCTTCATATAGATCAACGAGATCACGTAATTCTTTTGCATAGATCCAATGGATCATAGCCATGAAGGGATCTTTAATGAAGCCTCAGTATTTCTTTAAAAACTCAAGAATACGACCATCAGGTCTAGGTGCTTTGAGCGACTTGAGATTATTAATGGTTTGTTCAACTTTCCCTTCAGAAATGGGTGCAATAAGTTAATCTGTCCCGTCGATTAGTTTGATTAGCGAAGGGTCCAAGTTGAATGTGTTTGGAGTATCTTCTAGGGGAAAGGAGTAGAATTCTGGTATAAGTTAACTATAATTTAGCCAATGGAAGGGTTATTTGAATAGGATTAGCCATCGAAGTCTCTCGGAGATAGAATGGTATTTTAATTTCTTCTTACATAGGATATGGTATGGGGGGAACTTCATGTTATGATCCCCTTCATGAATTCAACAGATTTTGGCTCAATGATCCATACGGAGAAACTCATCTGCACAAACCTCATTTAGCTCTTTGTAGGCCCTATTAAGATCGTCAAGCACTGCCATGTGAAAAGTGGTATTTTGTAGTGAGTCCTCCGGAGTCTTGATATTATTTTCAAGGGACAAGGAAGTATAGTTGAATGATTTGATGGGTTCTTTCTTCTAGGTCAACATATCTCTTTTCAACTTTCTCACTTTAAGATGCCAAGTGTGCAAAGGATTGTGGATGGAGATGTCACGAGACCATGAGTTCAGAAATATGGATCCGAAGGAAGGTTTTTAGGACCAGAAAGCCTCCTACTTAAAGCTTAGTTTGATTGGTTTCAACGATCTTATCTGAGAGATTATTTGTTTGTGATCTGAATAGGTCTTATTGAGGGTAGTCAAGGTTGCTTGTGGTAGGGTGTCTAAGAGGGAAGAGAACACAAAGATGCAGTTGGTGATAGCCCATATATCATTTACTTCAAAGATACACATGAAGGGTAGATTCGGGTTGTGTAGTTATTTTAAATCAGAGAGATGACAACAATCCTTAAAATGTTTATTTAGGGATGAGAGGGTTTTCTAAGAGGAGGAGTCTGAAGAGTATCTAATGAGTTTGAAGTTACCCACGTTATCTAGGATCTTTAAAGGTGGTGTCGAGTGAGGCTAGATTCATCAGGAAGGCCTCTTTGTCTGTAAGGGGGCAAAGATATTGATGGAGCAGATATGCTCTTGGCTTTGGATGTAGGTGAGGTCAAGGGTGGTGGAGAAGTTAGAATCCAAGATGGACTGCCATGAATAAATAGATGGGTCCCATGAAGATAAGATGTCCCACATTTTGTAGATGGCATTATAGTGCCATTCAAGAAAGTCAAATGCAGGTAGTTTGGTTCGTGGATCAAGGTCTTAGGTATGGATTTCTTGGATTTCAATAAGGTTAAGGTTGTATTTATTCACAAAACTCTTGAGCCTAGCAGCTTTCTAGGGATCATCAATACCCCTATTGTTCCAAGATAGGATAATATCTATCAAGTCCAAAATAAGTATCATGGGGGAAAAGTGGGATTGATGGGGGAATGTAGGGTTTAGAATATCGAGGTATTCATGGCCCAAACTCTATCCACACAATGGTTTTTTGTGAGGAGTTATCGAATGACAAAAAGAGACCATGTATTGAATCAAGAGAGCAGTTAAGGGTTCCTGGGGTGAAGTTGTAATGAGGGTAGATATTGTGGCAAAAGGTGAGTCACAGTCAAAGTCAAGTTCTAGGGATATACCCGACACATGTGTTAGAGTCAGGACCATGATGAATACCCATTCATCCACCTTTATTCCTTTATATTATCTTTATATTTCTAGATAAATACATATAAATATATCTAACTTGTACAAATTAACACATTAACTATTATATGTAAATAGTATACAAATACCTATATTTAAATATAAAATAAATGAATAAAGAAAAGAAAAAAAATTAAAGGAAGTATTGTAAATACTGATTGATCCTAAACCCCGAAATGAAGTTAATATTGACTTGGTCGACTAGGAATAAAGTAGGGGGGAGATAAGGGCCAAGTAATACAAACAAAAAACCACAAACATTTAGAAAACCTATGTGCTCAATACTCTGCATATAGCCAAACTTACACTAATTTATACACACTCATACACACCTCAAATAAAGATATTTTCAACATAAGACTTTTATAAATCCTGAAATGCCCTCCACTGATCGTGTGAGATTAACGTTTTAATTTGTTTATTGTAGGAAGGTAATTCAGATCAATAAAAAAGACCACTTAAATAAATTTTTAATTAAAGTGAGAGGTCAGATTTATTTTACTTGGGCAATCCCAAGGTCGAATTCAGGGAGGTCACTGTCTCCTTAGCTTAATTAATAGATGATCCAGATGTTAGGTTTTTAGAGGAGCATTTTATTAATGCAATTTTGACAAGTTCAGGGGTTAAAATGTAAATTTTAGTCAAATGATCTCCGAAAATGCTAAAACTTAGCCAGAATGTGAAAATATGCAAAGTTAAGCTATTGTGATTTTTTTGGAATTTTTAGATGTAAAATGAATTTATTATGAATTACATATGCAGAGTGTGTGGTTTTGAGTAACTTAATTTTAATAAATAGCAAACCTAATTATTTCTCATAAATGAAATTATACAAGATAGATCTACGTAAGAGGTATCCAAAACAAATTTAATTTCCTTAAAATACTAAGTGTAAAATTAATTAATTAGTTACTCAGATCTCATTATTTATTTTGACCTAGATATATGTGCAAATGAAATGATTTTTGGTATGCTATATAAAATAATTACATCAACCTAGTGTGTTTTTTGGCAATTTTTGGAGCACAAAATAATATAATATGAATTCAAGAGCATCCAGTGGGTAAACTATGATAATTTTCACCAAATTAATATATTACATCAACCATAGTTCACAAAAATATCAATAAACATCCAAAAGATAGAGAATAAATTGTTCTACAATATGCTACTTCTGGAATTAAAATATAATGACAAATTATTGTTCAAATAAACATGCAAAGACAGAGAAATGAATGCAATTACAGAAAATATAAATGCTAAAAAATGCAATGATGCGATTACCAAAACTCATGAGGATTATTGTATAAAATACCTAGGGGGTGTGTGTGCCACATGTGAGATGAGTAGGCATGATTCCTTCGTAATTTTGAGAAACGTGAAGGGGTTGGTTGCAAGTTTTCCCCCAATCACATGTCACGCACTTGAAGAGGGCTTTGGGCGACGGGCTGAGGCCGTAAGCCCTGAGGACGGTGGAGCTCGACCAAGAGACACACACCTAGGAGCTCCTACGAGCCAAGGCGATGACAAAGCTCGGTGATGGCGATGGCATGTAGCAGTAAAGGTAGAGATGAAGGTGGTGCATCATAGGTGGCGTGTGTTTGATGGTGATGTGGGGGCAAAGCTTCGTAGTTGGCTAGAGAAGGCGAAGGGGCTCGATGCTTGAGGCGTTGCCCTCTATTGGAATGAGGCATCGAGGGCGAAGTTCGGTTGCGGGTGGTGCGAAGGGGCAGCGCACGAAGACGATGGATGATGTGCAAAGCTCTCTGATGGTTTGAGTCGAGATGCGACAGAGAGAAAGAAGGAGGTGTGGCGTGGTGTATGACTGACGAGCGTGAGGTGGAGCTCGCATTGATGGAGAGGTGCTCGATCGAGTAGGTGGTTGAGGAAGGTGGCAATGCCTCGGTTAGAGGAGGTGCACCTCGGTGGCTAGGTGGATCAGAGAGGGTGGAGGTGAACGTTGAATATGAAGGTGACATGGATGATTTTGGGGATTTGATCAGAAAAAAGAGGAAGACGAAGAGCAGGGAAGGGATGAACAGAAGAGGAAGAAGAGGATATAAAGGAAGAAGAAAGAGAAAGAAGGAAGGGGAAGAAAAGTTCACCTTTAGTGTTTTCCCGAGGCATGTTGCTCGACGGAGCAGCTCTCTGATGTCTTCTCCTTGACTCGAGATGGTGACAAACTCGAGGAAGTTTGGTTGATTCTCACCTAAGGAGCAATAACAGAGGGGTGGGGACCCTCTGGATCTCTTCCACAATGAGATCGGGGGTCGTCTTCACTCGATACTCAAAACCCTAGCTGTTACCTAGGGTTGCTCAGAGCTGGGCCTCCCTCGCAATATCGATTGATGAGTCGCGTAGCAGTTGAGGTTTTAAAGGGAGTTGGGAGGTGGATATAGCCATGAGTCATGCGCAGATGGTGAGGTGCTAGGTGCACTGTCGTGAAGGGCATGCAACAGTTGTATGGGAGGAGAAGGCACCCCACTACGGAAGGTGAAGCGATAGGTGCGGGGGAGACGGGCACCAAAGGGAGAAGAGGGGGTGCCACGTGGCGCACGCGAAAGCAACAACATGGCGAGGAAAAAATAAAAAAATAAATTTTAAAATAATAATAGTGATAATAATACTTAAAATAGTAAATAAATAAATAAATAAATAAATTATAAAGAAAATAAAAAGGGGGTGACACGTGGTGGCTCCAGGAGCTGCCACGTGTTGCTCCTAGAAAATTCTAAAATTAAAGTAAAAGAAAATAAAAATGAAATATAAAATGAAGTCAAATGAAAAAGTAGTCTTCATGAAAGTTGTTCGTCTCAACAAGATATACAACTTTTGTGAAGGGAGCAAAACCAAAAGAAATCCTCTATACAAAACATATTCTTGGTTGTACTCTATATGTATAAAATACCATATTTTTTATATTTTACAAAATTTTTCATAATGTTTAAATAAAGAAAAAATCAAAATAAAATCAGAAAATATAAAATAAATATTTACATAATAATCATTTTTTATTTTTAATAATTAAGAAAATAAAGAAATAAAATAAAGATGTTTATGCGCAAAAAAATATATGCAACCTCAAAAAGATTTATTTTCTTTGATTTCAACAATTTTTTCTATTTGGATTTTTGCACATTTTATTAAAACAACCATCAAAGAAAATAAATTAAAAATAAATAAATTAAAAAGAGTTAATTTTATGCATAAAATATTAAGGTCAAATTAGTCAATAACATATAATATACAATGAGGTCCCAAAACCCATGTTTCATAATGAATTCTGATTCCTTATGAGAATTAGGGTTGAATAGTTGTCTCTGCTGAGTGAAGGGTGTTAGCTCTTCCCTTTTAAGATGTTGGACTATCATGCAATCTCCACTTCCAGTAACTCATCCTTGGAGAGTCAGGTATTTCCTTCTTAGATCAAGAATGTGCTAGTACACAACAAGTGGGGGAGAATTATAGAAGAAGGGGAAAAGAAGTGGGGAGTGACCAATGTAGACAGCTCTCCTTTGAAGCTTGGTCGGTGTAGCCATGTCTCCACTAGATCTACCGGCTATCCGAAGCTTGGAATATTTTTTGGTACTAGCTTCATTTTTGTAGAACTTGTGGTTTCTCTGCATTGATCCCTCTTGACAGATATAGTATTTTGGTCCGCCCATGTTTTGAGGTCTTAGAAAAATTATGCTAGCAGTCTTACGAATCATCATGAGTGGTTATATTAGGTACTCGTTGTAGCACGACACTCAGCCAATTAAGCAGAATCGAGAAAAGATCTCCACGAAGAGTGTCTCGACTTAAATTTATATCCCGGGCAAGTTCGGGTTCAAACACAGGAAGGCAAAGGAACAACTTTGAAGCAAATTAGCACAATTAGGTCTAGGTTTCCAATGCAGAGTTTTTTTGTTTTTTCAATGTAAAGTGAATGCGAATGCAAAATGAGACTGAATTAAATTTAAGTAAACATACAACTTAGCCAAATTAATTTTAATGTGAAACTAATCTAATTTAGACAAATTATATTTTTTTCCAAGAAAATTAATCCAGTGATGAATGTAGGATATATTTTTTTGGATTTTAAGGATTAAAATGCAATAACAAAAAATGCACTTTTTATGGGTATTCATGCAATTTTTCACACAAACAGAATGCAAAAATTATGAAAATTTTATTGAAACTAAAACATGATGAAATAAGGCTACAATAATTTTTGGAAATTTTTGACTATATACAAATTTTTTATGAATTTTTAAATGAAAATAGAGTGACAATGAGTATTTAATTCATAATAAATCCACTATTTAAATTTAGCCATAATGCGAATTATGTCAATAATGTATTTATATAAGCAATATAAAAGAGTTAGAATTTCGCAAAAAAATGTGTGTGAATTTAAGTAAAAACCATTTTCGCAAAAAAATGTGTGTGAATTTAATTAAAAATCATTTACTAAATTTACTCTATAATTTATTTAAGGCATAAGACAACTCCAATTTAGATAAAATTAGGATAATAATTAAAGCATATTGCATGGCATCATTTGTGATTTTTGAGGAATTTTTAGAGTAATCATGAATTAAATATGAATTTAAGAGCTCACAATGGGTAATATATATAATTTTTCAATAAAATAATTTTAGTTAATTATCCTAAGCTCACAAAAAATCAAATAAATAGTCAAAAGATAGAGAATTAGTTTCTCAACAACATGTTATTTTTCATTAAATAAAATGATAAGACAGATATCAAATTAATTTGAAAACATAGGGTTATCCATGCAATACATAAATTAAAATTGACAATGCAAGTTGTGCACAAGGCACTTTTGGAAATATAAAAACTTGTAGGGGAGAACTTTCAAATTTCACAATAAGAAATTTGTGAATAATTGAACCTTCTTCTTCATTGGAAATTAGGGCTCGACGGGAGGCGGCGTCGGAGCGATGCGGCCTACGCGGGAGGGGCGGTGGTGCGCAGATCTGCATGATGTCAGAGCTGGTGAAGCTGTTAGCCGCGAGGGGCGGAGGGGGGAGGCGTTGTGGCTTGGGCAGTGTGGAGGGTTCTGGATTGGTGGGGTGGCGAAGGGCCTACGTGAGGAGACTTGGACGGTCGTGCTTGGGCGTACGCGGTGGGAGGAAGGCGGCGGGGCGGAGGGCCTGCAACCGCAGGTGGAGGTCGTGGCATAGCTGTTTGCATTGGTTTGAGGAGCCGCGACTGTACGACGAGAAAGGTTTTGCGCACGGTTGGCCTTGGTGGAGGAAGTGCAATGGGGGCAGGAGGAGGGCTGTGCGAGAGATGTTCCGTCGCATGTGGCTGTGGCGGTGATGGCCTAGAGGAGAGCGGTGGCCGACGACGAAGCAAGGGGGGTCGACCACCTACTCATTCTTCTTTTCTTATATTTTTTATATTTTTTGTTGTTTGATTCTTTTAATTTTTTTAAAAGAATGGAATAAATGAATATGGTAATGAAGATGTGGGGATAAGTAAGATGGTAAATGGTGTGATATAAAAATTATTGTGGTGAAACAACAAGGAAACAAAATATTATATAAAATAATATAACAAGGGAAATGAGAGGGAATACTTACCTGTGGTTCATCGGATTTGCGGAGCAGCTATGCTGGACTCCTCTCATGTCCTTGATCCGATTGGCGAAAAAATCGGAGAGCTATACGAGCTTGATGGCAAATTTATAACGCGGGGACTGTGGTCGCCACAGTCTCGCCTAAAAGGAGGTCATCGCTTCGTATTGTGGTGGAATGCTGTCACCGATCGACCTCGATGAGCTCTCTGTTTTTTTCTATAAGAATGACAGTTAAGGAAAAATCATGATGAAGAGAAGAATAAAAAGAAGAAGAATGGGAGTTAGAAAAATGGTGGAATGGTGGAGTTGAATGTGAGGTCAAAAAAATGGTGGAGTTGAATGGAAGTTAGTGATAGAATGAGAAGTTAGAGTAGAGAATGGCTACTAAAAATAAAATAAAATAAAGAGAAAAGAGAGTGGAGAATTTACAAAATAAAACAAATAATATTTACATTTTTTCTGTTATAATTTAAATTTTTTGGTATTTTTAATAAAAATATCAACACAATAAAATAAAATAATAGAAATAAAATAAATATAAGAAATGATTTTTAGATTTTTAGTAATTAAGAAAAAGAAAATAAAAAGGAAAGAAAGAAAAATATTTACAATATATTGGTCCCAAAAGGCAAATTTTGCAAATGAGCTCCAATTTTAATGAAGTGACTTTCATTGGATAGATAATTTTCTAACTTAAAATTTAAAAGTGAGTTTGATGAATTTGAAGTTCATATGGAGCGAGAATTTGGTCGGGAAGATGGACTTTACAGCCTTTTCTCTTTAGGATCTTGGAGTATTTATTTCATGTAAAATTTATTTTGTATTTTTGTATTTTTTTATACATTTTTATAAAAAAGTCAGAGAAATAATTAGCCAAAAAAGATGAAATGAAATTATTAAAAATACATGAAGTTTGGGCTATTTACAGGAAAAAACTCCTTTATTTTACAACTTTTTATTATTAATTTATTTTGTACAATATATTATATAATAATTAGTGTATTTTATTTATAAGAGTAATTTTATTAATTTATTGATTTTATGGACATTTATTTGGGTTATTTATAGGTGAAAAACTCCTTTATTTTGCGGCTTTTTATTATTAATTTATTTTGTATAATATAATATATAATAATTAGTGTATTTTATTTACAAGAGTAATTTTATTAATTTATTGATTTTATAGACATTTATTTGAGAATTAGCTCATGGATTTTGCTAAGATCGATATATTAAGATGATGAATCGTGGATTCATTACCCCCTATACTTAAACTTTGCTAGTCCTTAAGAAAATAAAGAGTGAATAAGTTGGATTAACCCCTGCATGTGAATACAAGACTTGATCTATTTAAGAACTTTCGATTTTAGAGATCCTAAAATTCTAAGCTGAACGAAGCTCTAGTCAAAAGATTTCCAGTTTCCCTAATCATCAGACTCTCTCTATAACATATATAATAGGTATATGGCTTTAAGTGTGGATTGCAGGTACAAGAATAGGGTCGCAACTTCACCCAATGTTCCTGTCCAAGAGACTCTCCTAAGAACCCGATCCTCAACACTTGGAAATAAACCATTTCTTGAATCCAATTTACCATCTCTTTAGTTGTCAAACTTAAAAGTATAGATGGAAGGCCAGTTGATGGAGGGCATATGATTGTGTCATTTCTTCTCTCCCTCTCATTGGAACAAGGATCCTCTCAAGTATCTTATTAACTCAACACATGTATTTTTTGGTTGTTGATCAATGTGTCCGTCAAGAGAATTCAGAGTCGTCTGCACTTGTTTTACTAGAAGTACACCGGGGTGTGTCTCTTTTGAGTATCTAATTCGACATCCATACTTGTATCACTATACGATGTAGAGCCCTTTTTGGGTTCTAGCCCGACTCCTTTGTCCTAATAGCATTTGGTCCAAGTGGGCACTTTGAAATGGTTGGGAGCACTCACCTTTGGTGGAAGCTCCTTGATATTTGACTTTGTATGGTGAGAGCTTTTCTTTCAATATTTCTTTCTTTTCTTTTTGGCTTACTTCACTGCTTTTACCAAGAGTTGGCACACACTGATCAATAATTTTTTGATTTCATCACACCCTGGTACATAGGTAAATGTCAAGAGATAGTACAAGAACCATATTCTCATACTGGCTAAAGGTTCTAACACTCAGGTTTAATGAAGCTTTCATTGATTTTATCCCATCCTCGAGCATCTTAAAATCAAGTCCAAATTCAAATCCCTCATCCCAGTTCCTCAAGTGAAATTTCAACTCATCTCATCACAACTGCAGTCATGTATGTGAGGTGTTGATCATATTCTTAAGGTAGAGATTAAGAATGCAATATAGCACACAAATCTTTCAAACTAGGAAAATGTGAATAATTAAGTCAAAGACCTTAATGACTAAGGCTTGTTAATTCAACATCTCAAGACCTCATAAACCAAGTGTTCTTGAACTTCACTAGTCTTGTTTGAATGTGAAAGTATCAGGGACTAAATAAATTTATTAGTTAGACTTTTTTGTGTTTTATTGTTTTTTGAAAAAAGAAAGGAAAAGAAGAAAGAAGTTTTTTTTGAAAAAATTTTTTGTTTTTTAAAGTTTTTTTTGAAAAGAGATTTTTTAAAAATAGTTTTGATTTTGTTCAAAAAGGGCATTTTTTTGAAAAAGGAGAGTTTTTTGTTTTTTTAGTTTTTTTGAAAAATTTCTGTTTTATAAAAAAGGTTTTTTGTTATATCTCTTATTTACAACAATTACCCATAACCCCTCAATTTAATTACAAACAAGTCAAAGTACGAGCTATATGTAAAGTATATATGTAATATATACAAACCCCTCTATGCTTAGCATGTGTTATGTCCTCGTGGCTGACAAAAAGCCATAGCTCGTACTAAGCATAAGTGGGTGAAAAGAATAGAAGAGAAAAAGAATATAAGAACATTGGAGAATACACAACGGGCATCGACCCTCCTATACTTAGGCTCTGGTCAACCTAAGTATGGGATAAAACACAAGACTAGGGGATCGATGGGAGTGGGAAGAATGTACAAAAAGAAAATAAAAAGGAAACAAAGAGCAACTCGGGTCACTCACCCCCTATACTTAGGATATATTCATCCTAAGTATAGCCACAAAATGAAAACGATATGGAACTGGGGTGAGTGATGCGAATCACGGGGGAGGGAGGCTAATAAAGGAAGGGAAAATCTATATAAGGAGGAGTGAGAATATACTAGGATCAAGAAGGTTTGTGACATACCTTCTTGCGGGAGCGAGGGGGTAGATAATATACATATGTTTCGCTATTAGAATCGTCCTCAGGGGAATAATATTGAGTGATAGGGAACATCCAACGAGGGTCGACACATGACTACTTGCTCAAATATGGCTTAAGAATAGATGAACTGAGCTCACTCATATAGATTACCTCATCCATACCTGATGAGGATTCCTCAGAAAATTCCTTCTCTGGTATGTCGAAGGCAACTTTCTCATCCGATTTTCAAGAACCTTAAGCATCAAGAGGAAGAGGAGATTGATATGTCTTGAGGAGTTCAGGGGAACACCTCGAGGAATCAATACTCTTCTTCTTTACCAGATGACTGACTAGGGGATGGAGCAATCGATTTATCGAGATTGGTCAATTTGGTCCCGATTATCTCTTTTGGTTTAGGTCCTGGATGTAGTGTGTGAGGTGCTGACCAGAGGTTCATCATCATGAGTCACCATATGTATTGTAATACTCCTACAGGGTCAGCACACATCTCTAGTATGGTTTGGTGTTCTCAGTTTGCTTGGTATTTTATCAGCTCATGCGTCTAACTATCTAAATAGTCAAGAAAATCAGAAATGATCATGCCCGACTCAGGGGCAACTTTTGGTTGTGAGTCCTCTCTAGAAGCTGTCACGGTGGTGATGATGCAAGCAGTGGGTGATGTGGATGTGTAGGGAGTCTCTGAACCAATGGTCATCTGGATAGTCGGTATCTCATGTGTGGTAGAGAGACGGGACTCAACTATCTCTCAAAGGTCATGACTGTCTGTGACTTTATGGGTTACCTTAGAATATCGTGTGTCCTCGAAGATTGGGTGAGGTTGGAGTGCTCCCAATGCAATGAAATAGATCTCCCAAGTCTCGCAATCTATAGTTGCCTTAGCCAAGCCTAAGAACGGCTTCCCGAGAATGATCGAAGACTAGGTGAACTCTCTTCAGTGCTCAATGTCAATGATCGTGAAGTCTATCTGGAGTAGAGCACATTGGAAAGTAATGATGACTGAAATGGTTCCTCTCGACTGTTTAGTGGACCGATCAATCAACTAAATGATCTTTCTTGACTTCTTAGCAGATCTGAGTTTGAGCGTGGATAACACAGAGATCGGGAGGATATTTATCGGTGAGTCATCATCGACTCTTGCATGGGTGAAGGTAGTGTCTTTGATTTCACAGTCGACCCTAGGCAACTGCTTCACTCTGCGGCTCTTGGTTTTTCTACTTATCACCAAAGAGGTGGCCATAGACACTATGTGTCTCTCAGTCCTTGTCCTCTTATTGACCGACCTTTTAGGCATCAATTTACTTCTCACAAATCTTTTGAGGTCGGGAAAGTGTTCAATTGCCATTATTAAGGGAAGCTCAAAAATCAACTCTCTATCAACGCTTCCCTAACAATAGGGTCCAATTTTTTTAGATCTTTTCCTTTTTCAATTTTTATGGTGTTTTAGAGTTTTTCAATTTTTTGGTCTTTTTGATAGGTGAAGGAGGAATAGGAGAATGTACATACTCTAGTTGGAGGGAAAGTGATTAGTATAAGAGGGAGGTAGAAGGGACTTCAGCTGTACATGATGTGTGGTCAATGCGATGTCTTCTAGGTTTTCAAAATTCAATCCGTGAAATCCATGATCCACTTTCACACCTGGACTCTTGATTATTCCAGAAATTTCATCCTCCAATAAGTTCTAATGACACATCATGAGAGAAGTCTGCTCAATTTGAGGATACTACTGAGAACTCGGGATCTTATACTCAACACACCTTGACTCAGGCGTGTAATGCTGAGTTGAGTATAGTCCGTCTGTATGGCAAATGTTGGTCGGATCCTCATAAGGTGGAGTCAGTAGGCAAGGGGGCTGTAAATTGGTCGCATGAATCCAATCCCCTGTGTATATCAGCTCTCTGAATGGGTGATATGAAGGCTGGTCAATGTGGGCTTGATCACCCAAGTCAATTGATGAATCTACGATTCTCATTCTTTATTCTTTTATTTTAGCTCTTTCTTTTAGCAAAACCACCTGTAAATACTTGTAAATACAATAAATTAACACTTTGCATGTCATTGTTAATATTGTGTAATTAGCACATATTTTCCAAAAATAAAAGAATCAAGAGAAAAGAAAAAGAAGGATGTATTTAGAATAAATACAGAGTGACCCAAACCCCAAGAAAAGGTCAAGTCTTGACCTGATTGCAAAGAAAATAAGTAGAGAGAGATAAGGGTACACCATGTATTATACATATCACCTATACTTGTACAAAATATTTATTTTATTTACTTTTGACAGAATAAAATTATTTTATTCTTTATACAATTGTATATAGCCTTAGAAATACTATAAAAATAAAATAAAAATAAAAAAACAAAATAAAATTAAAATCAAAATCATAAAACCCTTGTACAAAACACATATCTATATAATATATTAACTATTTATTTTACACTTTAATTAATTAATAAAAATAAAATAAAATTCATTTGGTATTCCTTAAATTATTGTGTAAATAAATAAAATATAAAATAAAATATTTTTTTCAAAAATAAAATAAAAATAAAAATGTTTGTACATAACACATATGTCTATTATACCTATATATAATACTATATACTTTATATACCTTATTTTTATTTTTAATAAAAATAATTAAAAATATAAAAAATAGTTTATAAAATAATAAATATTTTTTATTTTATAGGTTTTTTATTTTAAATTCATTTACTATTTTTAGTTCAGTTTCCTTTTAATTTGTACATGTTGAATTCTCATTGGTCCACGAGATATTGTTGACCCCGGTCAACATCACCCCTAGCCGGGTCGAGTCGCCATTCCTCTTGCTGGAGCTCTTTCTCCATTTTCTAGCGCCCGTACCTGACCACCTTTAGCCTTGATTATTGCGCCCAATTACAACCATGATATACACGATCCTCACGGATCCCTACGCTCAGTTGGATCGCCCTAGGGTTCCGCTCCATGCTCCGATCTTTTTGGACCCATGGGCATACTATATAACATCTTCCCCAGCCTCCAGCACCTCCCAGATCATCCCTCACGCCACCACAGACCCCTAGATCCCTTCCTTAGGGTGATAGCTACTTGAGGAGTAGGTTAGGATCCGTCGAAGACGCTTGGAGGCTTGTAGCTCGTTACATCACTAGAGAACCGCTGTGAGAAGTCCCTCTGCCTGTTGCAACTTGATTGAGGCCATAACCCAGCCTTCTACCTTTGCATGGAGCTTCTGAGTCCATCTGAAACTTCTGGTATCACTTCTACCCCCATACTTCCCTGATTCGATTCACTTTTTCATTTCGCCACCACCACCGTTCTTTAGCTCTGACCAGTTGGTCGAATCTCCGCCACCCACTTCCATCCGTTCAGATCTACTCCTTGATTCACCCTGCACCTTCCTTTGCAATCTGATCACCCTGAGGCATGACCATCAGGTCGAAATTAGGTTGGGACTCCTCTCCCACCTTCGCCGGAGACCCAAAACTTCGCCTCCCGTCACTTCACCTCTTTTCCAATGCATTAAACCCGACCAGATCTACGCTCCCGAGTTGCCTTTCCCTTTGTAGGTACTAACACGTGTGAGGAGCTCACTTTGGACCCCCATATGCTCAGGCAAAGCAGCTCCAGGAGGGCCTTCATCGCCATGCCCATCCGACTGCCCTACCAACCATCGAAGACGACCATTCGAACGACACTGCTGGACCCTTTGGAGACTTCATCGGAGCAGCAGATCGCCTCCTTCGCTTGGGTGAAGTCTTCCTGGGTTGTATTCTTGCAAACCTTCTCTCCACTGTCGGATGGGCACACCTCTGCCAGATCTGATTAGAGCCGCCTGACCGTAACAGCCTTTAGATCGTTAGATATGAGCCCCTAACACATCTGACATGCACACCCGCGACATTCTCTTCAGGTTGTTAGATCCACCTGGGCATCTATTAGAGCCGTACGTCAGCGCCACGCCCTCGCGCGTGCCACGTGGCCCCGCTAAGGGTATATTCCTCTTTTTTCCTCGCATGATTCTTTATTTCGTTTCAGTTCAATAAATATTGTATGCAGTTAAAAACATTTACAGTTTGGACCTCATAGTTTTTAGTATTTACATTTTAGCCCTTATGAGTTGAAGTCACATGTGTCCCCACGTGGTATCTTGGGTCATTTGCACTATTTGCTCCGAACTTTCTATCTGTTATGGAATGAATGCCAAGTTTTTAGTATTTGCATTTATGCCCTATGAGCCTGGATCACATGTGACGCATGCGTTGGTTGGGTTAATTGTAGATTCAACCCTTGATCTTTAATAGAGTGTTATTTATTTGGCCCACCGAGTTAAAATATTTGGTATTTGGTCCCTGTGAACTATTTCTAGCTTGCTTGTTTGTATGTGATGCAATAAATATCTAATTAACCTTAAGAATTGCATAAAAATTACCATGGGATTATACTAGTGTGTAGTCTTTACTGTTATTTTCGTAGGTTGATTTATCAACCTTTACTATTTTTAAAATTCCAAAAGCCCCTAAAAATTGTCCAGTCTTAATTAGAAAAATTATAAAAATTCAAAAAATGTGTTAAAAATTCCACAAAACTTCCTGTATGTGCCTTTTATTGTGCTTTGCCTTCATTATTAATTTTATTTGAAAATTCATTATAAAAATCCTAAAAATCACAAAACAACCAAAAACTTATAAAAATCATATAAAATCAAAGAAAAATCTAAAAATTGTGTTTTCAATTCTTATTTGTCATTTACATTTTATCCTAAAATTGTCATCTCGGATTTTGGGGAATTTAGGTATTTTTAATTTGCAATTTGGTCCTAGCTGTGTACTATTTTGTATTTTGAGCACTGTTTGATTTTTAAAATCACAAAAACATCTGAAAAATCTAAAAAAGTTGTCAAAAAGACCTTAAAACCCATAAAAGCAAAAAAAATATTTTTACTTTAATTTTCTGAGTATTTTTGGTCATTTTGAAAAATCCAAAAGAGTGTTGTGCGTTTGTTTTCTACTTTGTGCTATTTGACTTTTATTAAAAATTAAAATTTTGCAAAATCAAAAACCACAAAAAAATATTTTATTTTTGAATTTTGATTACTTCATTCTTTTTTATGCTCCTTGTGTTCGATCGTGGTAGTTATACCTGGTACATCAAAATAGCAGACCACTGACATTGATTTCCTTATTTTCATTAGTGGTTGATTTTTCTTGTTGAGTTATCCGATTGATTGGGGTCACAACGACCATTATTTTATTTTGATATTTAACCCTAGTCATTAGGTTTATCATTAGAATGGCATCGTTTCCCGGGAGCAAGACTTAGTAGTCATATTTCATTTTTGCTCATTTTTATTTATTTGTCATAACTGCCTTATGACACTCGTCTGTTTCACTTTTTGTACGTGGAACCATCCGAGGGATGCTTCGGTTTTCTTTTGGAGAAGCCTGCATCTGAGGAGGAGCAGAGGGAGGAGAGACTAGTTATAACTGATAGATTATTTTTATTTTTGCAAAAAAAACTTCTAGTGTTATAATATTTAGACTCTGAGACACTTTTGGATACTTAGACTATTCAGGGTCTACTTCATCGAGTATCGGTGTACTCAGGGCACCTCATTGCAGTTTTTCATGGATTTTTCACGTTTTTTTGATTCATGAGATTTTAGCCCTTCATTTAGGACTTCTACTCGTTTGTGCTTGTAATTAACTAAGGTCCCAACACTTAATTGTCTACCTATTTCTATAGATCGTAATTGGACTTAGCTAAAATAAATCTAAAAAAGTTAACGTATTGGGATTAGAAACCATGTGCGAGAGAGGTCATATACAACGCTGGCAGGACCCATTTGTGGTGGGCACCGATCGGCGCCGAAGACCGACTCCGATCTCTCTTCCCGATAGTTAGCTACTTGTTCTTCACGTATAGAAGTTACTCATCTAGGGACGATTTCCTCGTGCATCATATAGGTAGTTTATTTACTGCCTTTTATTTTATGCATGGACCACCCTTCATGTAGAGTGCTGGAGCAAGGTACTCATTTCTATCTCTATATGCATCATTGTGTTTGATCGTGCATCGGCTTTTCCAACTTACTCCCCCTATTCTATTGGACTCAAAATAACCAAGGAAATCAGAAAATTCGTTAGGTGTTGCTTTTATTTTAGAAAAATACATAAAAAGTGGCAACAAAATAAAATTGGGACTGCTAATGCAAACTTGACCTAAAATCGATCCCACCTAGAAATCTTTCTTTTAGGGAGAGTCACCCCCTCATTGGTTGATTTATTTGCAGCGAGAGAGTGACCTGCACACTAGGATAGAGTCACACTCGATCTCTCTTCAAACTACTGGTCTCATGTTTAGTTGTTCTCCAGTGAGGATTTCACTGGGTAGCTAGTAATCGATCCGAGACTTCCTTAGCAGATTGAGCAGATCGAGTTGTCGGTAAACGCTCCGCACCCATACTGGTTGGGAAAACTAGTTATGAGATTAGGGACAATCTCCTAGGAGTATTGGGTTTCCAACAACTCCCTTAATCGCTCTGATAGATTGATTGATCACCTTCATAAAAATTGACAAGATTAATGATCGAACTTTCATGGTCATTAGCTCACATTATGTAGGTGAAATTAGGGTTTGATTTCTCATCTTGTCTGCATTCCAAATCAAATTTTCATAAATTCCCACATCACGATGTTGGGAAGGAGGTCCCTTAGGCTGCCTTTGACAGCACTGCTTTCGAGCACTCCTTTCTATTCATCTAGGGTGGCTTCGGAGAGCTCAAACCCTTTCTCTGAACCCGAGTTCGCTACCACCTTGTTCTTCCTCGACCACCCTTCTTCTATTCTTGAGGTGCAAGAGTAGAGGCCAACATATCTATTTGTTCATTTGATAGCACCTGAGTTGGGGTCTTTTGCTTTTGCAAAGACCAGATAGATGGACAGCAGTGACAACCACATCGATGAGCAGCCACATGGATCAACGTATGTACTATATCAAGCTTCCATCAACAACACATTGCTTGCTTCCCTAGAGACCATGCAGCGTCAGATTCAAGACCAGGGAGTTTTCATGGTCGAGGTGAGGAGGGAGCTCACACAGATGCGAGCCGGCCGAGCAGAGCTGTAGAGGCCAGCCAATGGAGAGATACCATGAGCTGGAGGAGGAGACAGACGTCTCAAGGAGCAGGACCTACACAGACCATCACGTATGATGAGTTTGTTTCACAATCCTGGTGCAACCCTCACCCACCGTTGGATCTAGCTACCAGAGATCCTTGGCGACTTCGAGCTTCACCCCCAGACGATTCAGTTATTTCCCAAGTTCTATGGGCTAGCCACCGAGGAGCCGCACCTCCATATGTAGGAATTCAAGATGATATGCAGCACCATCCACTATAGATTTTGTGGACGAGGACATGATCAAGATGATTGCCTTCCCATTTTCCCTAGTTGACAGAGCAGCCTACTGGATGAAGCACTTGGGGAGGTACGCCACCACATGGGAGCAGCTCCAGACTGAGTACTTGAATAAGTACTATCCACTCGGCCAAACTAACGCAACACGAGCCATGATAAGCAATTTCACCATGATCCTGAACAAGCAGTTCCAGGAGGCTTGGCATCGATTTAGAGAGCTCATAGACCGGTGTACAAATCATGAGATATCCAAGCCCAACCTTGTTCAGAGCTTTTTCTGTGGGCTGACAACGGAGCTACAGGGGCTAGTGAACGCCTCATGTAGAGGGTCCTATTTTGCCAAGGACGAGGACCAGGTCTGGGCCATCTATGAGGAGATGGAAAAAAATTATATGGTGTTGTCCCAGACCGGAGTCGACACTTGGGGGAAGCCCCTCCCATAGGCCATTTCCTATCAGAGGATTGCACGTGTCGATGTTGGTCCTTCTACTTCATCGTCAGTAGCAACACGTGCCGAGTCTTAAGCTGTCGACATGGGCATCATTAGTGAGAAATTGGACCGAATCGAGATTATAGAGAAGAAGCAGTGACATGGAATGAACCAGATTGATCAGTTGGCACAAACATTGAGTGATCTGAAGACTCAGATCATGTGTCTCCAGGAGGCATAGACGACCTCTCAACCCCGACTCAGGTCACATATTGTTTCATGGAGCAGCTGCACCCAGCCATCTGCCTCATACCGATAGGTCCACCATATCCAGGCAGAGCTGAGTCAGCAGATCCAGCACTTTCAGCAGCCACCACCATCTCTAGATACTCATATGGTGGTCTATCAGTCAGATCAACCATTGACATCCCTTCCCCTGCCACACCTTGAGCAGCAGGAGCCATTGATGGAAGTCAATAGGATCTGATACTCCCAGTACCATCCACAGCCCAGGATTCATCGTGACCATCAAGCTTTCGATGTTTCATTGGAAGCACCTCCTCCCAGTAGAAGCCTCCAGCTCAGGTAGGGCAGGCCAGCCAACACCAGCAGCCTCAGTACTCCCACCAGCACCAGCAGCAGGGTCCTCATTCCTACTACTAGGGACATTAGTGGAGACCACAACAGCCTCATTCTTACTATTTCCTCCTCCTAACTACCACCTCCACAAGTAGCAGATTCAACCTCATTTCCAGCGAGGCAACCCATCCGATTCTCATGGATTTCCTATGAGAACCCAACCCTTGATGACCTTGTCTGCTTACTCTCCGATTAGTCAGCATACTTCCGATGAGAGATGAACGAGTTCCAGCAGGAAATGAGGGACATCATAAAGGGCAAGGCTGCCATACCAGCTCCGATTGAACCCAATCCGAACAATCTGAAGAGAAAATCTGAGCAGGTACATTTTACGGAGACTACCACTCCTAGTGATGATTTGGATGATATTTCTTCTTATATGCTTGATGCTGATTTTGTGACACTTAGGAGCAGTAGGATGCCAGCCAGTGGCGCCTTGTCTGAGCGACGGCCCGATGCAGATTCCAAGGCACCAAATGAGGATGGAAGCGGTTATGATACTGCTATTCATGATGATGATGACGGTAGTGCTGAAGCCACCAAGGATATTGATCCAGACAACGGTACTGAGGACGTCGTGATTCTAGTTCTAGACGGTGGTGCTGATGCCACCAAAATTCCAGATGCTTTCCAGAGTGTGGTACTGATGCCGCAAGTCCATATGTTGTCGGTGGTACTAATGCCACCAATTTACCTTCTGTTGTGTTGTCCAGTTTATACCCTATAGAAAATCATAAAAAAATGGAAAAACAGAAAAGATCAAAAATATGAATAAAGGAAAGGTTTTTATATCTCTTGTGGGTCCTTCTATTTTGCATGATGATCTTGGTATGGATTCTAGTCTTCTACATGCTCAGGAACCTATTCTTAACCCTCATCCCTCTGGAGAGGGTCCATCCATCCCCTTCCCTCAAGCACTCCGCTTAGGAAAGGGGACCCAAAAAGAAAACCCAAAAAAGAGACATCAGTTAGAGTTCAACGAGCAGATGATTGATAGATTCCAGATACAACTCACTCTACAGGGGGCACTAGAGCATATTCCTCTCTTTCAGAAAAACTTGAGAGAGATGACCACTATCCGCAGGAAGAAGAGGAACCACAATGCAGAGATCCATGTGCTTACTCGTGCCACATGCTTTGCTATTCAGAATCAGTTGGCAGCCAAGAGACTTGATGCAGTAGCTCCATATGTCAGATGCCACATTCACGAGCAGCAGTTCGATCGTACCCTATTAGACAGTAGTTCTTCAATTAACCTCCTTCTGGCTGTCTTACTCGACCTATTCGAGTTTGTCCCTCTTAGAAAGCTGGGAAGTCCTTTAGTTTGCTGATAGATCTGTCAAGAGGCCGAAGGGGTTACTCAAGGAGGTGGTTTTCACAATTCAAGGCTAGAAATTTCTCGTGGACTTTGTTTTATTGGACATGGAGATCCCTGAATCTATTACATATACCCCCATCATCTTAGGACGACCTTTCTTGGCCATTTCCGATCATGATAGCAAGAAGATATACTTTCGCGATGAGGGCAAAAGTGTAAAATAGAGACGATCGAGGAGATCGGAGCGAGAGATTCAGCATGCTCGGAGTAGATGAGAGACTCAGAGAAGATGATAGATGTAGAGCGAGATGTCCACCAGGAGTGCAACATTGTGATTACAGATGATGAAGCAGTTTGGGCAGATCCAGCATCACGAGCTCTTATCACACCTACAGACACTGCAGATTCACATATCAAGGGAGATGAGAGTCTGGAGAGCACACTTATGGTGCAGGGCACCTTTAAGGTTGATGACCGTGATCAGGATAGCAAGGCAGATTTTGTTTCATGCGCTTCAGATTCAGATCCATCAGACACAAACAACAATATTGATTGGCAGGAGTTCGATGATTATTTACCATGTCTTGTGTCTACAGAGCCGACATCTAGGGTGGAGAGTGAGCCAGGTCAGATAACAGATACACCAGAAGGGCCATCATCATCATATTCACAGATACAACAAGAGTTCTCTCATGAAGATCTGGTAGACTTCACTCAGACATTTTAAAAGCCAGATTTGACATCTCCCACTTATCAAGAACTGAAGATCTTGCTGCAGAGTATGAAGTATAGATTCCATGCGGGCGAGCCAAATATGTTCCCAGTCATTATCTCAGCGGATTTGACTGAAGACCAATAATCTCGTTTAATGGAGGTTCTTGATAGAAACTGCAAGGTGATTGGATGGAGTGTAGCTGATCTCCAGGGGATAAGTCTGACCCTGTGCTTCCACCACATTTATCTCGAAGAGGACGCCAAGATATCACGTGAGTTCCAGCGACGACTGGACCCGAATCTTCGAGATGTTGTCATGAAGGAAATATCAAAGTGGTGGAGCGCCGATTTTATCTACCCAACTCCGACTCCAAGTGGGTTAGTCCATTGCATGTGGTATCCAAGAACACGGGTATCACCAAAGTTTTGAGTGAGTCTGGAGAGGAGATAGTTACCCGAGTACCCACTTCTTGGAGGGTTTGTATGGACTATAGAACATTGCATCAGGCCACCAAGAAGGATCAATTCCCAATGCCATTTATTGATCAGATTACGGAGAGGCTAGCTGGGAAGAGTCATTATTGTTTTCTTGATGGATACTCGGGACAATCAGGTGGCCATAGCGCCCGAAGATAAAGAGAAAATGACATTCACCTGTCGTTTGGGACATGTGCCTTTAGACGGATGCCCTTTGCTTTATGTAATGCCCCAGCTACATTCCAATGGTGCATGCTTTCCATCTTTTAGAACATGGTGGATGACTGTTTAGAGGTCTTCATGGATGACTTTTCGATCTATGGTGATGGGTTCGATGCTTATCTTGACTGCGTAGATAGTGTAATTCAGCACTGCATAGAGGTTAACCTTGTATTATCTTGGGAGAAGAGTCATTTTACGCTAACTCAGGGGACGGTGCTTGGCCATATCATCTCCAACAGGGGCATGGAGGTCGATCCGTCCAAGGTGGATATCATCAAGAAACTCAATCCACCATCCAATTTGTGTCAGTTGCGGTCTTTTCTGGGGCATGTCAGTTTCTACCGACGGCTCATCCAAGATTTCAGTCATATTGCACGACCGCTTACTGATTTGCTAACCAAATACACCGAGTTCATTGTAGATGATAAGTGTCTAGCATCATTTGAAACTCTCAAGGGATTAGTTGTTCAGGCTCCTATCCTTCAGCCATCTGATTGATCTCTCCCATTCGAGATTATGATGGATGCTTCTGATTTTACCATAGGGGCTGTGCTTGGACAGAGGAGGGATGGATTACTAATTTCCATTCACTATGCTAATTGGACTTTGGATGCTGCTCAGCGGAATTATACTGTGACTAAGAAAGAGATGCTAGTCGTAGTCTTTTTTTGGATAAGTTCAGATCGTACATTCTTGGATCTAGAGTGACCATATACACATATCATAGTGCCATCCGATACCTCATGGCTAAGAAGGATGCCAAAGCCATATTTACCAGATGGATATGATGTTGATACAACCCATTCACTTCTGTGAGGTTTTTGACGCATGGTGCATCGATTTCATGGGTCCATTCCCTAAGAGTCAGGGATTTGAGTACATTCTGCTTGTTGTGGATTATGTGACTCATTGGGTTGAGGCAATCCCCGCCCAAGCGCATATGCTAAGACCGTATGCAGATTTTTAAGGAAAAATATCATTTCATAGTTTGGGGTACCTAGAGTTTTGATGTCAGATGGTGTGATGAATCTATATTTCATCATCTTTATTCTATCATTTTGGCCTTAAAAACCCTAGTAAATGTGTGTAAATACTGTTAGATCATGCATTTTATCATCCATGCATTTGTGTATAAAATGTGCATAAAATACCGTTTTAATGCCAAAATTATAGAATAAAGAAAAGAAAAGAAAAAGAATAAAATATTGTAAATATTTTATGACTCGAAACCTCGAGACCTAGGCATCTCGATGACTAGGTCGATAAAGAATAAAGTAGGGGGAGATAATGGCCAAAATACAATACAAATTCCTTTTATTTTATTCATTCCTTATTCATTTTGGGACCTATTTTTGGTTCCACTTTTTACACTTCAAATAAAGAAACTTTGAACATGAAAGTTGTAAATATTTAAATAAAGAAAAATACAAAATTTATTTCACTCAAAAATAATGCACAGATAAAAAGTTATGGTATGAATAAAATTCCAGAATCCCAACTTCCCAGACCCGTATCTCACAAACAAAAACTCCAAATGCATCAAACTCACCTTTAATTGTATATAATTTAAAATAAGCTATTTAATGGCAGTGGTTTCGCATTTGGCGGAGCTACGGTTTGAAAGTTGAGTTTTGGACTCCTATTGTATACTTGTACAGATTAAAATATTAATTTTATTATTTACTCATTATTTTTATAATTTTATATTTTTATAATTTTTTAAATATTATTTTTAATATATTTGTACATTAAAACAAGAATAAAACACAAAAGAAATACAAAATAAAAATACTTGTATATAAAAGACATAGGTAAAATACCTATATACATACCTGTATAATTCATAGTTCTATTTTATTAAGTGTATAAAACTCTTCAGAAAAAAATAAAAAATACTTTTAAATGTATAAAAATATTTTATAAATTTATAAAATAATAAACATAAATAAATAAATAAAATATCCAAAATAAAAAAAAATATTAAAATATATAGATAATATACCTATAAAGGGTATAAAAGGAATTTGTAATTATTAATCTCAAAAAAATAAATAAAAATTACCATAAAATAATATATAAAATAATAAATATTTTTTATTTAATAACCAAAATTTAATAAAATCGTTTATTATTTTAAAATGATTTTACTATTATTATTTTCAGGCTTTTTCCTGGTTGGTCTTTAGATTCACCGTAGTAGCAGGAGTAGTTTACCATCATTATTTCCACGTTTTGCCCAGCGGATCCCATTCTAGAACCCCTCGCCGGAGCTTGCTCCGGCGAGCCACCATTCTCCATAGCCTGCCATGCCATCCACCGCCAATAAAAGCCTCTGCCTGCTTGCTAGATATCTCCCACCTTTGTTGGTTTCATTTGCAGGTTGAGAAGGGGCATCTGAGCCCCGATTTGGCCGGGGAAGAACCGCCCAGGCCCACTGGCGTTCGTGTGACCTCCTGGGATCATCCAAGGATCCCTGGAGCCTTTCGAGGGTACCTGGTGCTTCGCAGTTGCCGCAGGAGCTTGTACGCGTGATCGGAAGCGCGTGAGGAGGTCGGAGGAGCGTGATGCACCTCATCCAAACTCGCCAAGGGGCGAGTTCTTCCGAGTTCCTCTAGCCTACTTGTGCACCGTTCGATCTCTGTTGTAGCCCAGGTTTCCCAGCCGTCGTCCGATCAGGTCGCCTTCAGCCGTTCGATCATTCGTTTCTTATCTAATCGTGGTCGTTGGCAGCCGAAGGGGCATCACGCCCTCCCAAGCCGACACGTGTATTAGTGGAGGGTTGCGCACCATCCGATTCCACCCAGGCGAGGGTAATTTTGCATCCTACCCCTGCAACTTCGTGTATTTAATTACTAGCGTTTAAACATTCATCAGCTGTGTTATATTATTTGTAATATTTATCAAAATGACCTTGACCTTTTCGATATTGCTGCTAGGTCCTTGCCAGCGAGGCGCACGTGCGCCACCACGTGCATCTGGCTATTTTGCAGGCTAGGCCCCAGGTTTTGTTACATTTCTACGTGGTCGTAAAACTTGTCTTGCAAGCTTTAATATTTGTGGAAATTTTGAAAGCAAGACCTTTCGTTTTTTGTATAATACAAGTAGGGCCCTCCCAGGCGCACGTGCTCTGGCACGTGAGTTTGGATTGTTGCAGTTAGGCCCTCGGGCATTTTATTATTGACATTTAGTCCAGAAGGTTTACATTTCAGCTATATATTTCCTGGCAATTTACACACAGGCCCTTAGACTTCTTTATATTTGCAGAAAAGCCCCTGCTAGGCCTTGTAGTTTTGTTTGCTTCCTCTATTTTTTGCATGCATCTATAAATTGCTAAAAAATCCCCAAAAATCACCATAGACTCCTGTTGCATAGTAGTTCCACGTGTGTAGAGTTATCATAAATTGCCCCGAGCTATCCTTTCTGCTCCTTGTGTTCGACCTCTACACATACTTGCACCTATACACATCTTTGTTGTAGAGTTATCATAAATTTTAACTCTGCACATTCACTTTGATTTCCTTATTTGATTGTTGTGGGTTAGTTGTTGTTTGAACTGCGGATTTCGATGGAGGTCAACCCAGCAACTGTTGGCTCACCTTGTGAACCGACACGACCTCTCGATTTTCGCATTCAACAAATGGCGCCGTTGCCGGGGAGCAACAACGCTTAGTACGGGTCTTGTTTGTGATTGTGATTGATTGTCTATTCCACGGCTTTTATTTTTGTTTATTTCATTTTCATTATTTTTGATATATCTTGCTTGAGCTGTCTAACCCCCTCTCTTGTTGACTTTGTGCGAAGTACCGCGGATCGAGGGAGGCGCTCCACCCAAGGCGCCTGTGCACCCACGTGAAGCCGGCATCTGCCCGCCGAGCACCGAGGAGACGAAGAGGAAATTTTGAAGACCGAGCTCCACTTTAGTTGTAGAATTTATTTCCTTGCATTTATTTTTGTAATTTGTAGTGAGAGAGAGAATCTATATTTGTAATAATACAGGTACCCCCGAACTTTGGACTCTTGAGCCTAATTTCCAGGTGTTTGTACACCTGGAGGCTCACCACGGTTTTTGTCAGCTTTTCTTCGCATTCTTTTTATTTTATTTTATTTGTTTTCCGATTTTGTTTTCTTCCTTTTGTGTGATTGAGCCCCTAGTTTTAGGATTGCTTGTGATAGACTAAGGCCAAATACTTAATATCTTGCATGCACCTATAGCCGCGTTTGTACTTAGTTAAACTTTAAATAGTCGTCTCATAATCTTCGAGCCTACGTGCCACGAGCCCACCCTGCCAAGCGCTGCTCCTGAACTCGATTTGTCGAGAGGAGGAGGGGGTGAGCCTAGACCGGACTCTTGGATTGAGGATCAGTGACCGACTTGTGGTTCTTCACGATAATAGCAATTTCTGAAACTTAAGGCGATTTCATCGGTTGCATTTGCATATAGATAGATTTCAATTCTGCTGAGCATCCTTGCATGTAGAGTGCTGGAGGCAAGGTGAGCATTTCTCTTTAGCATTCATCATCGATTGCCGCTTGCATTACTTTTCCGCCTCTCTTGATTTTGCCAACCTAGGTGCTTAAAGGAATTGACTCCCCGATAAGATCGTGCATTTCTCATTAAAAATCCTAAAAAAAGTGATAATCAAATAAAATTGGGACTGCTAATATTAGTTGACCCTAAAAAAGATCAAAAAGAAAAATATTCTCTTGAGGCGAGTAATTCCCTCATTGTCTTCGTTTTACATTGCTCGCGCACACGCTAAGGACTAGTGCCCAAATCCCATTTCAGTCCCATAAGTGTGTGTGCAAGATCTTGAACTTCTCACCTAACTCTAAAATAGACAAGATAAAAAGACCGTATTTTACGGTCTCTACCGAGTTGAGTAGGTGAATTGAGGGTTTGAATTCTTTTTGTTTTTGTTTGTTATTATTTTGTGTGTGTTCTAGATCGCCGTTGCGCATTTGCGCCTTTTTCTCACTTCTCTTGACTTGACCGCCGTGCTCTCCCGATTGTTTCCTTTTGTTTCGAGATGGCTGACTGGAGCGTATTTTGTCCGGATTTTGCAGATTCCTCATTCACTCCAGCCGGTCCACCTCCATTTTATCAGGAGGACCCTCTTCCTATTTTTTCTGATTTTGTGCATATCCGACCAACCCATTATTTCAGAATTCGGACTTTGATCTTCACCAATCATTTCCACCACCATCACCCTCACATTTCGACAACCCGCTCTTCCTTGAGCATCCTTATCCGGAATGTGATTTTTGTCCGCACGCACCGCCCACATTCGACACACCCGATCCTGAGATTTTAGAGTCACCTTTCATGATATCCACACTTGAGACCTTGAGTCAGATGATGGAGCATATGAATTCGAGGATCATTGATCTTACTAGTTTAAATAAAAACCAGAATGTCGCTCCATTCTTTGAGGATATGGATTCATTTGAGGATGACCATGAGAGCTTGCAATCGCCCAAAATACAAAAAAATGAGAAAAGTTTAAAAACACAAAAAGGTTTCAGGAGACACACGTTCGAGTCAGACTGTGAGGAGAGGTACCACTTGCCAGAACCTTTGACCACATGGCCTTTCACACCTAGTCCCACCTTTTATTCCGAGTATGCCGCTGTACAGACTGCTCTTAGCATTCCTCATGTATATGATGATTCCGACTTCCTCCCTTGTATGGAGGAGGTCTAAAAATTAAAAAAAAAATGTTGACTTAACCCGAAGTGGTGGCCACTATTCATGAGATCATCCGTGTCCCACTTCAGCAGGCCATGACTGATTTATCTGCTCCTCTTCCCAAGTAGAGAAAGCGGAGGAGCAGATCTGAGCGTCACATCTTGACCATGGCCACTGCCCATGCCATCACACACCATCCCATTCCTAAGAAGAGGAACAATGCCACACCCTTCATCACTTACACCATCTCTGACCACACATGTGATCACACTCTCCTAGACGGCGGTGCTTCGATTAGCATCATACCCTTCTCGTTGGTACAGTCTCTTCACCTAGGGCCTCTCAAGAAAACCAGGATGATCGTATAGTTTGCTGATGGATCTATCAAGAGGTCGAAGGGTATCCTTGAATACGCCGTCATTTCGATTCAGGGCACGAGCTACCATGTTGATTTTGTCTTGTTGCCCATGGAGACCTCCCCTGGGGAGCACTCTCCAATCATCCTGGGACGACCATTCCTCGCATCTGCGAGGGTCGTTATTGATTACGGATCAGGAGAGATTCGTTTTTGTCCTGCTGATGAGAGCGAAGCATCGATCACCGCACCCACTGACGACCAGATACCTGCACCTGATGTGACTACACCTATCTTGGCTGACCTCTAGGACCATGACCTTGATGTTACTATTAGAGAATTTTGCTGCTTATTGGATTCCACTGAGACCCGAGAATTCCTCCTTGTTGAGGAAGACTCAGAAAGCATGGACCTTGACGTTCCTTCTTCTGGGACTTGGTGATGTGTTGATGACATCTGTGGGATTTACACGATCGATACCATTGAGTGGAGGGCAGATATAGAGACTATACAGGACAAGCATGTTTTGACTACTTCCACTGATGGGTTCGCTCCTGTCCATGTAGATACTGATGAGCCAAAGGCCGAAGTTGATTTGATTGCCTTTATTCGAGAATTCGGGCCTTTTGATGAGAAAGATGATCCGGTTGAGATTATAGAGGACGAACATAGTTCGACTACTTCCACTGTTGAGTTCGTGCCTTTTGGTTTTGACCTGGACGACACCTCGCAGGATGACTCCGATTACACTTCTTCCGATGATGATGAGTTCGTCCCATTTCACTTTGATATCAGCGAGACTCCCAAGGCCGGACCTAGCCGTACTTCTTCCACTCACACGTCTGTGCCTTCACATCCTAGGGCCCTTGAGGATCTTTACTCTGTTGACCATGATCGGATTCCGTTCACTGTGGACCCCGATGTCGACCTACACCATACAAGATCCATTCCTCAACGGTCCCGCAAGAAGGTTCGCTTTCTACCTTCTTGATCATGTGTACATCCACCTCTGTTGTATATCCTCTTCTGTTCATCTTCACCCCTCTTCTGTATTGCTCATCCACCCATTCTCGTGTCTGCCTTGCTTAGGACGTACTTTGTCCTAAGTATAGGGGGGTGGACGAGCCGAGTGTTCATTCGTCGTTTCGTTTCATCACTCCTGTTGTTGCCTATACTTAGGGTTCTTTTACCCTAAGTATATGGGGAGTGGTGTGTACATCCTCACGGTATCTTCTTCCATCTTTTGATCTCTTTTCTTCTTTTCTTCTTTTCTTCTTTTCCTTTTCTATCTTCTTTTTGTATCAAAAGGTGTCGCCCCTTGTTGACAGTCTTCTATACTTAGGACGTACTTTGTCCTAAGTATAGGGGGTGTGCACCTCGAATTCTTCCATTCATTGCGATCCTCTCCATTGTCTCCTCTTCTTGTCTATACTTAGGGATATCTTACCCTAAGTATAGGGGGAGACAATCTGAGTACGATCTGTTCATTCCCGCCCTTGACCCTCCCTGCTTTGTGTACAGTCTGCTATACTTAGGATTATTCGATCCTAAGTATAGGGAGGACGGTCAACTTCTTATTGATTCATTCATTTCTTTATTCGTTTATTCTTTAGATTTTCCTATACTCAGTACGAGTTATGTCTTCTCTTTTTCTCTCTGATCTATGAGGACATAGCTCAAGCTAAGTATAGGGGGGTCGTATATACTACGTATATACTTTAGCCATAACTCGTACTTTCGTATTAAATATGGCTAATAATTCTTTAAAAAATCATTAAAATCCTTAATAAACAGATGTGATTATTCCTCAAAATTCTTTTTGTATTTACTGATTAATAAATCAGGTGAAAATGTTTTTTGCAAAATGTTTGAAAAATAGTTTGAAAATCTTTGTGAAAAATCTTTTGAAAACTATTTTGAAAACGTTTTGTTACATGTTTTCAACCTTTATAAAAATATGTGGTTTGTAAAATTTTATTTTCTTTGTGTGAAATAAAAATGTTTGAAAAATGATTTGCAAATAGTTTGAAAAATGGTTGCAAAAGTACTTTGAAAAATCTATCTATACTGTTTGAAAACCTTTGCAAAATGATTTTCAAATGTGTGTACATGTTTGTAAAATGTTTATAAAAATTATTTTGGACTATAGTTTTCAAAAAATTGTTTGAAAATCCTGTGTCAAATAAATTTGAGGAATATATACATCACACCAAAATCCACTATATATATTTATAAAATTGACCACTTACCCTGTAAATTCTTAAAATCCATTTCTTGTATATATAAGAAGCACTCCCGTGTAAATATTTTAACCTAGTTTTTAGCCAAAATCTTTTCTTTTCAAAAATCCCAAAAATATTTACAAAATTAAAAGTCCAAAAACATTTGAAAAACCTTTTTGAAAAATACAAAAAAATGTATGCATCATCAACTTTTCAAAAATCCATAAAAAGTTCAAAATCCTTGAAAATTGCATCACAAAAATATTTTCTGCACTTTGCATATCATTTGCAAAGCATGAGCATTTTTTGTATTGAGTTTGATAGTTGAACAAGTCTAAGTAAAATATGGAGATTGGAGCTTGATTGGACCTTAAAATCTACCTAATAACAGGAACCTTATAGGAACTGGGTTTGAGGTACTTCAGGTCTAGTTGACTTAATTCTTTGAGGATCACGGGACTTGGTGTAACATCCATATTCTAACAAACCCAAACTCGTCCGATTTTGGGTCTAATGAACCCAAAAACGTTGTCGGTCAATACTAAATAACTTAAATCGACCAATTGATCATGAATCAAAAGTCGTTCAGGCGAAAACGACCGAAAATCGGTCACACCGTAACGCGCGCCGTGAAAAGCCGCGACGTAAATTCGGAAACCACGAAACGAACCGAGACCGTCATTGGATCGGATTCGACGATACAAGACCAACGAAATTGATCGTTCACCAATCGGAGGTCGTTTGATATTTTAAATCGTAAAATTTAACCTTAAACAAAATCCGTATCCGAAAATTTCGGGTATTCAAAACTCGATCAAAAGTATATCAATATTATACTCATATTGATCGTCGTTCTGAGATGATTGAAACAAGATATTTCGCGCCAAAATCCGACACACGAGGAGCGCATACGAACATTTTTGGCATCCTAAACAATTGAAAATATATTTATATATATAAACACAAATATAATTATTACAACTGTACAGACGTTGTCATAGGTATAAAAAAATATATAAATTTTTTTCAAAAATTCCAGATCAGCAATTAATCACAGTTGGCGTATTATTTTTTTTAACTTCCCCACATGGCTTGTAAGCCATCTCCACTTGTCAACTTTTTTTACCCTTCTTTTCTCTATATAAAGCCTAGCTGCATCCTCTATTTCTCCCCCATTTCTTCCTTTCTTTTGCCCAAAACCTTCTGCAGTTCCAGCCGATAAACTCCTTTCTTCTTTCCAAAAAATTCCCTCCTTTGATGCAAGCATTTGCTGGAATTTCCAGCAAAAGCAGGGGGCTATACAACAAGGTGGTTGCTGCTTCTCTGCTCCAATACCCAGCCACTCCATGCTTGTGATCTCCATTTGGAGATCTAAAGAAAAAGGTACAATTCCCTACCCCCTTCTTTGCTGCCATGCATGCCATTTCTTCCCCTTTTGATCCAAGAATTGGTACTTTTTTCATGAGTCACGTGTTTGAATTTCTATTCTATTATTTAGTCAACACTTACCAATGGGGGCCAACTCTCTCTTCTTGAATAAGGATCAGTTGGCATGTTCTTGTCTTTTCTGCCAATATGATTTGTTACAAAGAAAATCTCGTCAATTGCATACAGTTTGATTTCAATCATCTCACCTGTTATCACAACCATATTTTTTTCTATTAAATAATGAAATTTTACTTGGAGATTCTGGATTCATTGAGATCCTGTAAACAATATATTTTAATTTGGAATTTTTGAAGTTGGGAAGGATATGGATAAACTAAGAAATTAACATATGGACAAGTTGGTTACAATCAGAAATTGTCTTGTCTGTATTTTATTCGTAATTTTCCTTTGAAACTGTAAATTAGTCTAGCCATATTTTTAATATAGGGCAACACTTTACGATTTTTTTTATGTTTTGCCTCTAAATTGCTCTTTATAGCTTGTTCTCTTGTTCTACTTTTACAAGGGGTGTTTTAATTAATTTCACTGTTTAAAGTTTTGTTCACAGCTCTATATTCTTCTAAGATATGCCTATAATTTTTTTAGTCCTTGGTTATATTAAGTTAAAATTCCAATCAACCTTTATTATCTCGTTTTTTTCCATCATATTTCTTTGTAAAGTATTGATCCATGTGCATGTCTACAAGGTGAATATTCAATACCAATTAAGCTCTATATTTTTGTGTGTGGTCAAACTGGGTCTAGTAACAGGAAGACGATTTTGATTATGTTTAAGTTGAATGGGGAAATTTACAATAAGTGTTTATGAATTGTCATGTCAAGACTACATTTTGAAAATACATTCTGAAATCTATAAGCCTTAGTCGTATATCCTTGAAATGGTAGAGAGCTATATAAGTATAATGGAATTATTTAATTTTGTTTTAACAAATACCTTAATAGGTGGTTGGGGGTTTATACCAAAATTTTAGCTAACATGTAGGAGGTATATTTATCTTATGTATATTAGGACTCCGACTGCTACCCTGTGATAGTTGAATAAAAATCAACCTTCTATATACCCATTACCTTTGTCTTCTTATTGGTTGTAATAAGAAACCATCACACCTTCCAAGGGAGGTTCTTCCATCAGGAAATCGATATTATCGTCTTATACTGTTGAAGACAAATAAGATGATCTTTCATATACCTCCTTATTTATATATAACTAATGGATATTGACCCAGACAGATGATTTGAAGAGAATCAGTAATGCCAGATATTGTGCCAGTCATTGTGATTTTTACACATGGCTGTGCGAGGGCGCGGTGACCCTCACCTGGGCGGAAGAAAGGAAGCCCAGTTAGGGCAGCGGCCGCTTAATGCGCGAGTCTAGGATCTCAGTCTTCTACACGGTTTTTACGCGAGCTCGTAGTGTTTTTACGCCCTCGCTGGGATCCCGACTTTAGACTATTCCACTGACCCTGTCTTTTAGGATACCCAGGCAGGGGATCCTTGGTTTTCAGTTTTTACGTACGAGCTCGTCCGCCCGTACTAGTCGGGCAGTTTTCTAGAGCGACTTTTCTAGGGAGTCTCTCTCACCCGTCTCAGTGGCGTAGTTGGGGAGTAGACCTATCCCTCTATTGGACCGCGCTTCCAATTAGAGGGCGATACGGAAGAGCCATTTGTAAACTTCTTCACCGCTTGAGTTTACTTCGCCAACAGACTTGGCGATTCTATATCTAGAACATCCATATCTACATCTACAACATCTGGAGTTATATCTGAAACATTGAAGTTAAAAATTTGGAGAAGTTATGATCAAATGACTATTCTCTCTATCCAAGAATTTAAATAAATTAATAGATCTTTACAATCTCAACTTTTCCATTTTCACTCACCAACATGATCTCTGAAGAAAATGATATATACATTCACACTCATACACTCATGAATACGCAACTGCTATATAAATATGTTACATGTGGGAAGTGTTGGGTTTTGGGACAAACATTTGAGATGCTTACAAGCAGTCTGAAAAACCTTTTTACTTACGCAAGTAGATGTAAACTTTACTCTCCACCTTTCTACTTGCCTGCTTTTGCACATATTAAATGTCTAGTTATTTCTATAAGTTTTTGGGAGGTACCAGCAATGGCTGACGCCTCTTTTTTCCTAACGTGTTTGGCAGGCAAACAGCCTGCAGTCTAGTAGCAGCTCAGTAGCTATACATGCTTCCTGGAGACAGAGTATACACCAGACGGTATGAAGTATTTTGTCTCAGTTTTGTTTAGTTAGTAATGTAAATGCTATATCTTTTGTATCACTTGGGATATATGTTGTAATATAGAAGATGCTTGTGCAAGTTGTAAATGGTTATGAATATTAATGAAAAGGAATTTTGGTGCCAATTGTATCTCTTTTACTTTGTGGTTATGTTGTGGATGTGAATGTCATGTGGATAATTAGCCACGTGAAAAAAATTTTCCTGCTTTTCTGTAACTTCATGCGATCTCATGTGAATAATAGTGCGAGTTTGTGATTAACGGGTACCTGGATCCTGAGGGGTTCACAGTTTGGTATCAGAGCAGTGGTACCCCGATACTCACATTCGCAGTGTTACAATTCCGATCGCATTAAGTTCACGAATAGCGACAGTCTTCCAACTTGTCGTGAGTTCGAGAAGGGAAATATGACATTCTTATTCAATAACCACAAATGTCACCAATTTCATTAATTTTCATCTTATATCCCAAGAAGAGAAAAGCATTTATGATAAATATCTGTCTAGGGCATCCTTGTGACTAATTATGGTCCTCATGCAGAGCCATGGCATCTCGACCAGGTCAGGATACTTCTGATCAGCTGGCACGCATACTGAGCGCACTTACTGATCTTCAGCAGCAGCAGGCTGCTATGAGAGGCCAACAGGAGCAGATATTGGCCCAGCAGACCGAGATTGCTGACAGGCAAACGGACATAGAGATGAGATTTGAGGATCTGTCAGACTTCACGTACCATCCATCCCAAGATGGAATACGACAGGACCAGCACCAGTCCGTTGAGGTGGAGCAGCCTCATCCTGACGATCCACTAGAGGACATTCCAGAGCATGGAGCTGAGGAGGATGCAGACTTAGACAGGGAGCAGGACCCTGTTGACTTTGCTGGCGAGGATGCACACGAGTATTCAGTCATTCACAGGCACCAGGCGGTCTTCACTTCTTATCAGCAGGCCAACATACCCCTGTTCGAGGGCACAGGTCCACCAGATGATGCTGAGCAGTGGCTGAAGAGAGTGATGAAGGTGCTCAGGGCAATTCATGCGCCACGAAACACGTGGTTATCTTTCATAGAATATTCACTGACAGACTTCGCCAAGCGATGGTTGGAGGCCATAGCGTCCGAGTTAGGCCGAGAGCCTACTTGGAACGATTTCGAGACGAGGTTCAGAGCCCACTTCTTTTCTGCGAAGTGGAAGGAGTCCCAGTGCCGACTGTTTGCCGAGCTCCGTCAGGGACAGATGACAGCCAGGGATTACTTTATCATATACACAGAGCTGTCACGACATACACGAGCAGCTGGCGCATTTCCAGAGGAGAATCTGGAGAAGTTCATTGGCGGCATGCGAGAGGAGGTGTAGGAGAAGCTGGCTGGACTACATATCACATCCATCTCCGAAGCTACTGATGCTGCGGAGAAATTCGAGGACATTAGAGGGAGACGTTTCGGGAGCTCGTCTGGAGCAGCGCCTAGACCGCGACGATCTTTTGGACCGATACGTCGACCGTTTCAGCAGCAGAGGTCAGACAGACGATTCCGACCTACAGGTTCGTCCTTCACAGGCAGTGCTCGCTCTTCTCCATCGACTACTCTAGGAGGAGCACTCGCCGGACGTGGCACAGATTCCGCTCGACTATCTGGGTCGCAGCGAGTAGACCGACCACCAACCGGACCAGCTTGGAGCACGGACACAGCTACTCCACCCACCAGGCGAGTCAGATGCTATCGATGTCATGAGTGGGGACATTACCGAGCACAGTGCCCACAGGCTTCTGGCGAGTCTCAGACACAGCCTTCACAGTCACAGCCTCAGACACAACGTTCAGGGAGTTTCCGTGGCAGGAACTCCAACTTTAGGCGACAGCAGCAGAGACAGACTCAGAGTGTGGCAGGTTCTAGTGCCGCACCAGCCAGGCAGGGGCAGATACATGCAGTTACTGAGGAGCAGGCACGCTCAGCGGCTACTGTAGTGAAAGGTATGGTCTCAGTCTTGGGCCGACCTTTCCATGTCTTATTCGATTCCGGCGTGACACACTCTTTCCTTGCTTCGAGGTTGCTTATTTCTTTAGATAGAGTTGCAGAGACGCTATCGTCTCCATATCACATCCGAGGGCCAGGTGGCCAGTTATTTGTCATATCTCTGATAGTCAGGCATTTGCCCATACTGATTGGCGGTCATGAGATGATCGCAAACTGTCTACTCCTACAGCTTGATGAGTTCGACTTGATTTTAGGCATGGATTGGCTATCCGCTCATCATGCACTTGTTGATTTCTTTAGGAAGACGGTTGTCTTCAGGATTCCAGATCTACCCGAGTTCACTTTTGAGGGTACTACACATGACTCCACCATGGAGTACATTTCAGTATTGCGATCCCAGCGACTTGTTGACCAGGGTTGCGATTCATATCTTGCTTTTATTCGGGAGGTGTCTGATCAGGAGCCAATGATACAAGATATCCGAGTAGTATCTGAATATCCAGACGTATTTCCTGATGAGCTACCAGGGCTTCCTCCTGAGAGAGAGATCGAGTTCGAAATCACACTGCTGCCAGAAACACAGCCGATCTCTATGGCACCTTATCGCATGGCACCAGCCGAGTTGAGGGAGCTGAAGGTGCAGTTGTAGGAGTTGCTTGACTTGGGATTTGTGAGGCCGAGCACTTCACCTTGGGGTGCTCCGGTTCTATTTGTTAAGAAGAAGGATAGATCCATGAGACTATGCATCGATTACAGGCAGCTGAACAAGAGAACGGTGAAGAACCGTTATCCCTTGTCACGTATCGATGATTTGTTTGACCAGCTCTAGGGATCTTTGGTTTTCTCGAAGATCGATCTTCGCTCAGGCTATCATCAGCTGAGGATTCGCGAGTCGGATATTCCGAAGACAGCCTTCAGGACTCGTTATGGCCACTACGAGTTTGTGGTGATGCCGTTTGGACTCACCAATGCACCTGTAGCTTTCATGGATATGATGAACCGTATCTTCCGTCCATACTTGGACAAGTTTGTAGTGGTGTTCATCGATGATGTGCTCATCTACTCAAGAAATGATTGGGATCATGTGAATGATCTACGGATTGTCTTGGACACATTGCGGGAGCACAAGCTATATGCCAAGTTGAGCAAGTGTGAGTTCTGGTTATCCCAGGTCTCATTTCTCGGGCATATCATTTCTGGAGCAGGCATTGCAGTTGACCCTGCAAAGATAGATGCAGTTATGTCTTGGGAACAACCCAAGACTGTCACGCAGATTCGGAGCTTCCTTGGGCTAGCAGGTTATTACAGACGCTTCGTCAGCGGATTTTCACGTATTGTTCGCCCTCTTACACGGTTGACGCAGAAGGGAGTTCCATTCATTTGGGACGATTCATGTGAACAGGCCTTTCAGACACTGAAGGAGAGGTTGACTACATCGCCTATTCTTCCTCTTCCTTCAGGCACTCAGGACTATGCAGTCTACACAGATGCATCTGGGGAAGGTCTGGGAACAGTGTTGATGCAGAGAGGACAGGTGATTGCTTACACATCACGACAGTTGAGACCGCACGAGCGGAACTACCCCACACATGACTTGGAGTTGGCGGCTGTGTCTTCGCCTTGAAGATCTGGCGCCACTATCTATATGGGGTGAACTTCGAGATTTTCACGAATCACAAGAGTCTGAAGTACATCTTTGATCAGAAGGAGCTGAACATGAGACAACGCAGATGGCTCGAGCTACTGAAGGATTATGATTGCACGATCTCTTACCATCCCGGTAAGGGAAACGTGGTGGCTGATGCACTTAGCAGGAGAGCACATGATGATGGTATGGCAAACTGGCTATACACGTGGGATACGCTTGCATCTCTGAGCAATTGGCATCCTCAGGAGAGCGCATCCATTTCTACCGCAGTGCCTCCACGATACAACAGTCTTTGGGATCGTATTGTAGAAGGCCAGAAGACCGACCCTTGGATCCGATATTGATACATGCGCGCCGTCAAGGACGAATTTGACGACTTTGTTGTGATGGAATCTATTTTATGGAAGGCAGGACGGGTTGTTGTACCCAATGACGAGCAGCTTCGCAGAGACATTCTGGACGAGGCACACAGTTCATGGTTATCTATCCATCCAGGCAGTACGAAGATGTACTGTGATTTGCGTCGACATTTCTGGTGGGATGGAATGAAGCACAATGTGGCGCTACATGTTAGCAGATGCATGACCTGTCAGATGGTCAAGGCTGAGCACAGGAGACCGCCACGATTATTGCAGTCTCTCCCCATTCCTGAGTGGAAGTGGGAGAGCATTTCTATGGATTTTGTCACAGGTCTGCCGAAGACGCCAGGAGGCCATGATTCTATTTGGGTCGTTGTTGATAGGTTGACCAAGTCAGCCCATTTCATACCTGTCAACACGACTTACACTCCATCCAGGTTGGCCAAGCTCTATGTACAGAACATTATCAGACTGCATGGTATACCACGAGAGGTGGTGTCTGACAGGGATTCGAGATTTACATCTCACTATTGGCATCAGTTCATGTCAGCACTACAGACAGAGCTGAAGATGAGTTCTGCATACCATCCACAGACTGACGGGAAGAGTGAGTGCACCATTCAGACGCTTGAGGATCTACTTCGCGCATGCACTTTAGAGTGGAAGGGGTCCTGGAAGGACCATTTACCTTTGGTAGAATTCACATACAACAACAGCTATCACTCCAGTATTGGCATGGCACCATTCGAAGCCCTATACGGGCGGAGATGCCTCACACCTCTCAGTTGGCGTGAGGTAGGTGATCATGCTTTATGTTCCGTGGATCTCTTGGAGGAGACTGCGAGAGCTGTTGATCTTGTGAGACGGAGGCTTCTGACGACACAGAGTCGCCAGAAGAGTTATGCAGACCGTCAGAGAAGAGATTTAGAATTTTAGGTATCCAATCATCTTCTCTTCCTTTATTACAAAATTAACTTAACCTCGTATTAATGACATTCCTATCAATTATAGGTTGGAGATTGGGTATTTTTGCGAGTATCTCCCATGAAGGGAGTGCAGAGATTCGGTGTTCATGGTAAGTTGGTGCCACGATATGTTGGACCGTTCGAGATTCTTGCTCGTGTGGGGAAGGTTGCGTACCGAGTAGCCCTTCCTTTACATCTTTCAACTATTCATGATGTTTCCCACGTATCCAATCTGAGGAAGTATGTCCACGACCCTCGACACATTATCAGTTACGAGAATCTCGATGTAGAGCCGGATCTGACTTATGAGGAGAAGCCAGTCCAGATACTTGACCGTGCTGAGAAGAAGCTTCGCAACAAGGAGATTTCATTGGTCAAGGTTTTGTGGCACCGACACGGCATCAAAGAGGCAACGTGGGAGACCTAAGCCGACATGCGGGCACGATACCCGCAGCTTTTCTGATGTAAGCATCAAAACAAGCATTTGTAATTAGATACGTGATAAATATATGGCTTGTTTCTCTTTGAGGTTTTTATGAGTTCAAAACCCTTTGAGGTTTTTATGGACATATAAAATCCCAACAAGATACTTAATGACCTTGACTCGAGTCTCGAGGACGAGACTCCCTTTGAGGTTTTTATACTTGGTTCAATGGATTCTTGACTGCCTAAGTAGAGTATTTCGGAACACACGCATGACTCTTGTTGATAATGACCTAACTTGGACACCTGCACCTTTCACATGGCTCAACTCAGTTGGAGTGGTGAGGGGATTGGATTTGCCGGTATGAGACGCGCACAAGTGGAAACACTTGTCCTCCTCTAGGGATGGAAGTGCACCCTAACCCGTCCAGTGATGAGGAATTCTAAAGACACGAGAGTGTGGGTTGCAATAAAGCTTCAAAAGAGGGATAGTCTACTGGCTCAAGAGGAAAAACTCCCTATGTAAATGCTGCTGTGAATAGTATTTCAAAAAAAAATAAAAAAAGAAAAAAAATAGCGAGAGACAGGCCTATACAAAAATAAAATGCTTGCAAAGTATGTGAATATGTTGTAAAGTCAATAAGCAAGCTTGAGCATCAAAGTCAAATATGTGAGCCTGCGGCTGGATGACTTGACTACACTAGTCTTGCATCCCAGGATAGGTAGCTACACTGGCTACCATCCATTCTTCTCTTCACCCCCTCCTCTTGAGTTGGTTGCCACTTGAACTTAGAAGGGAATACCCCGCTCCTCGAGGAAGGAGTTATTGGATTGGGGAATCATTGGGTTGTCATGCTAGAGAAGTCAGTCTCTTTGTCATTCTAGTTGGGGAGAGCCGCCATCACTTACACTGTACAAGTCAGATTCATAGTCGTAAGGGTTTGCATATGAGTTGAGATATTTCAGACATGGCTATTGAGGAGACTTGAGCAGAGTGTTGGGATTCTGAGGGATTGTTGGATTTCAAATACGGTTCTCATTAAGGTTCCGCCCGCACGAAAATTCCAAAGATTCGATTTAAGCTCCAAACTTTGATTTTGTGAAGACAAGTTTGACAATTAAACTTATTCCAATTTTCTTCTTTTTCTTTTCTTTGTTTTTCTTTTCTGCACTTATTGCATAAGTGTTTGCTAGGGACTAGCAAAGGCAAGTATAGGGGGATGATGAATCTACGTTTCATCATCTTTATTCTATCATTTTGGCCTTAAAAACCCTAGTAAATGCATGTAAATACTGTTAAATCATGCATTTTATCATCCATGCATTTGTGTATAAAATGTGCATAAAATACAGTTTCTAATGCCAAAATTATAGAATAAATAAAAGAAAAGAAAAAGAATAAAATATTGTAAATATTTTATGACCCGAAACCCCGAGACCTAGGCATCTCGATGACTAGGTCGACAAGGAATAAAGTAGGGGGAGATAAGGGACAAAATACAATACAAATTCCTTTTATTTTATTCATTCCTTATTCATTTCGGGACCTATTTCTGATTCCACTTTTTACACTTCAAATAAAGAAACTTTGAACATGAAAATTGTAAATAATTAAATAAAGAAAAATATAAAATTGATTTCACTCAAAAAAAAAGGTATAGGGATCATTGAATCAATAGCAATAAGACCTGTTTGAAGAGGTTCATATACGGAGCGTCTCGAAATAATACCTGGGCAGGAGATTCAATTAAGCACAGATAAAAAGTTATGGTTTGAATAAAATTCCAAAATCCCAACTTCCCAGACCCGTATCTCACAAATAAAAACTCCAAATGCATCAAACTCACTTTAATTGTATATAATTTTAAATAAGCTATTTAATGGCGGTGGTTTCGCATTTGACAGAGCTATGGTTTGAAAGTTGAGTTTTGGACCCCTATTGTATACTTGTACAGATTAAAATATTAATTTTATTATTTACTCATTATTTTTATAATTTTGTATTTTTATATTTTTTAAATATTATTTATAATATATTTGTACAATAAACATGAATAAAATACAAAAGAAATACAAAATAAAAATACTTGTATATAAAAGACATAGGTAAAATACCTATATACATACCTGTATAATTCATAGTTCTATTTTATTAAGTGTATAAATCTCTTCAGAAAAATAAAATAAAAATACTTTTAAATGTATAAAAATATTCTATAAATTTATAAAATAATAAACATAAATAATTAAATTAAATATCTAAATTAAAAATAAAATTTTAAAATATATAGATAATATACCTATAAAGGGTATAAAAGGAACTTGTAATTATTAATCTCAAAAAAATAAATAAAAATTACCATAAAATAATATATAAAATAATAAATATTTTTCATTTAATAACCAAAATTTAATAAAATCATTTATTATTTTTAAATGATTTTACAATTATTTTTTCCAGGCTTTTTCCTGGTTGGTCCACGTGGACCACCCAGGAGGGCTGAAGAGTTGACCTCGGGTCAACTCTCTGACCCAGCACCTGCACCCTGTCAGACTTGGTTTTCTTGATTTTCGCCCCTTTTTGGAGGCCGCATCTTGCACCCATTCATGATACGTCCTAAATCACTTTTTCTCCCTGAGAACCCCTCTTACACGCCCAGTGGTTTGCTCGAGGATTGGAGCATGGATTCAAACAATCTTCATCGTTATACACACCCTCGTCTCCATTCTTCAAAATCCCCCTTTCCTCCTTTTTCGATTTTGAACCTTCCTTTGACTTTTACTGAGCTCCCAAGCGTCGTGTGATGAATACCCATTCATCACTCTTTATTCTTATATTTTAGCTACAAAAACCTTTGCAAATACATGTAGATATGTGTAAATACAAATAATTACCAAAAGCATGCATTGTGTAAAAACCTATAATTAGCATGTTTTTGTGCACAAAATAAAAGAATAAAGAGCAAAAAGAAAAAGAGGGAAATATTTAGAATAAATATTGAGCAACCTAACCCAAGGGAGGGCTCAGAATGGGCCTGACCGCATAAAAGCCAAAGTAGAGGGAGATAGGGCTCACATGTGTATATACTTCTGTAAATACATTAAATTATATTTTCCTCACCCAAAAATATGTTTGTCCATATTGTGTGTATATTTAGAAACTATTAAAAACAAAATAAAAAGATGAAAAGCAAAAAGATCAAAAATACCCTTCCTTCACCATGTGTATAGACCATTATCCTGTATTTATTTAACCCTATAAATAAATAAAATTATTTTCAAAACTTTTTGTAAATAGTCTATGTTACATTTTGTAAATAAAATAAATAACAAGAAACAAAACAAAAATCAAATAAAAATTACAAAATGAAAAATACCAAAATACATTGTATAAATACCATGTATATAAATGTATACAACTATTTATTTCACCCTTGTATATAAATAATTAAAATAAAATAAAAATACCATTTTATTCCATATTTTATGGTGTAAATAAATAAAATACAAAATGAGCATAAAAATACATAAAAATAACAAATAAAAAATCAAAAATAAAAATCCATTTAGTGTACATATACCTATATATATAGCTACCCTATTTTTATTTCCAAAAATTAATTAAAAATCACCAAAAAATAGAAAAAAATAAAAGAAAAATATTTCATGTTTTGAGTTTTCTTTAATTCGGCCTATTTCTGCCTTAAAATAAATAAACAAAAATTGCATCCACGTGGCCGCTCCTGATTGGTCCACGGGGGATTGTTGACCCCGGTCAACTCCCCCGCGGACTCCTTCCTTTTCTGGAAGACGCGCGCCGCCCCGCCTTCTCTGATTTTCCCACGCGTCTCCAGGCTGTCTCCCATGCATATCCCATGCCCGGATTCTTCGCCGTTCATCCCTCTCCCTCGCCGGATCCTTCGCCATGAAATCAACGCCTTCCTTAGCCGTCGTCCCTCAACCCTAAACGCCCCTGTCACCATTTATATCCAGACCTCCGCCGCCTCCGCGCCCCATCTTTGGACCATCTCCTTCTTCCCAGTGACCTCCATAGGCACCGCGAGAGTGACAGCAAGCGTCCGCCATTGTTGCAGTGAGGCGAGGAGGCGATTCCATTGATCCGGCGATCTTCGCCGCCGCTGCTCCGCCACCAGCGTCGAGCATCGAGCCTCAGGCCTTGACGCCCTTCGAGGCTACGACCAGGAGCAAGATCAGCTCCAGCATAGTCTACTGCAACCACCAGGTAACCTTAGCTCCTTCTAGTTTCATCTAATTTAGGATTTCGCCCAATTCGTATCTCCGACACATTTCCTTGATTCCGGCCATCTCACGCAATAGCTCGACCATCCGAACCGACCATCATCTTCACCATTCCCTCACGCACCTTCTACGCACTTTCACTCAACCCAGATCGCACAGGATCTGGGAGTCGAGCTCCACCGTCTCCGCCTCGCCGGAGCTCGTTCGCCCCACAGCACAGACCATCTTCACCCCGCGTTCTTGGGTCGAGGCATTTTGCCCTCGACCCGCGAAGCTTCTTGACTACTTTGCAGGTCCAAAGGGGGTGTCTGAGCCTCCTTCACAGTTCAGGCCGGAGCTTCGCGCCGCTAGGCCTCGCCGGAGCCCCTCCAGGGCTTGGCTGGGGCATCGGCCAACACCATCAGCTGCGGGAAGTCTCCAGGAACGTGTTCCGATCAGTAGCAGCAGCTGAGGAGGACCGGAGTCCACGCACGAGGCCGGCGAAGTTCGCCGGCCATCAGTTCTTTCACCATCCTCCAGAGCCGTCCGATGAGGCCTCCGCTCCAGTTCTAATCCCAGCCGTCGATCTATAGAGGAGCAGTAGCCGTCGATCCATCTGAGGATCTCATCTGGACCGTTGCAGCCGAGGAGAGAGGCACCCGAGCCCAGCACCGCTTGATCTTCCACGTGGCCTCCCTCGGACCGTCGATCGAGCCGAAGAGGAGAAGAGAGGAGTAGCGCCCGCACATCCAAACCGTTCGATCACCACGTGGCGCACATCCGACCGTCGGCGAATAAAGGGGTAAATATCGTAGGACCCCCTCTTAGTTTTTCATTTCCTGTTTAGTCCTGTAAACATTTTTAGAAACTTTTTCACGTAGGGTTATTTGCAGTATGGACCTCGTGCTTTATTTTAATCGCATGTATGCCCCTGTTTGTATGTGACCACGTGCTTCGTCACGTGTATGCTTGGGCTTTTTACATATATTGCCCTGTAGATCTGGAGTGTTAATGAATGCATGAATACTTTCAAGTAATTGCAATTATACCCCTGTGAGCATTGTTTATGCGCATGTGCGTTATTTGTTGGGCTTTTTGCAACCATATCCCTGGGCTTTTGATACTAGTTATCAAAAGGCCCTAAGATTTGGTTTTTCTTGCAATTTGGTCCCTGTGTGCCCCAGCCACGCGCCACGCGCGTGACTTGCTGGGTATTTTGCACCAGAGCCCCCAGGTCTTTGGGTATTTGCACTTAGGTCCCTGTGCACAGTGCCCACCCTTTATTTTTGAATAAAATATCAAACGACCTCCAAATCCAATGAGATTTTGACACATGGCTCCTGCCATGGTGTAGGAATTTCTATGATTTTGGAGGACATTTTTTATTTCATTTATTATTTTTAAAAATTCAAAAACCCCTATTTTTGCCACTGTTTGACTTTAAAAATACCAAAAAATTATAAAAACTCCACCAAAAATTCTAAAAAAATTAGATACTGTAGTTTACTAGTTGTTTGATTTTCTAGCCAATTTTGGCTACTTTTCATCACTTAAAAACCCTAAAAATTGAAAAACCCCTAAAAACTCATAAAAATTATAATAAATAAATTAAAAATCCAAAAACAATAATTAGGGTGCCTAAATTTTCCTTATTCTTTCTAGATTATAGGAAAATTACCTTTAGGGCTTTTTGAGATACAAGAGTATTTTATTTTTGGGTCTTAAGCCTTGCTGGACAGTCCCCTTTGTTTTTCGCATTGTTTGATTTTTAATAAATAATTTACCCATTAGAAAAATTCCAAAAATTCACCAAAAACAGTAAAAAACTTAAAAAACCTAAAAATCAATTTTCTGGAATTTTTGCATCATTTTTGGTGTGTGTAATAAATTGTTGAAGTTCCCTTGTATTTACCTTCTTTAATTTTCTCATCATTTAAAAAATCTAAAAAAATATAAAAACAAATAAAAACCACTAAAAAATATTCCCTCGGATTTCTGACTACATCGTAGGCTATTTAGCCAATCTGTGCTCCTTGTGTTCGACCCTGGGAGCTATACCAGGTTAATCCTATAGCTAGACCGCTCTATTTTGTGCTTGCTTGATTTTATCTCTGTGAGTGGTTGATTTTTTTCTTGATTGACTTAGTTGAGTGACTGAGGTCGCAACGACCTAATTTTCTGTACCTTTACCTCTGTCATTTGGCCGGTCATCAGAATGGCGCCGTTGCCGGGGAGCACGGCTTTGTAGTCATTTTTCCATATTGTCTCTCTAAATTATAACTGTTTTCTGACACTCTCTCTTTCTAATTTTTGTGCGAGGTACTGCGTGGAGAACTTGGAGTACACTTTTTGAGGACCCGCACGGGAAGAAGAGCAGGGAGAGGAAGAAGAATGTCATTTATTTGAGAGAACAATATTTTTGTAATAATTTAGGACTTGGACATTTGTGGACATTTGTAACTTAGCGAGTCTGTTTCGCTGAGCACCGGTGTGCTCGGGGGACCCATTTGGATTTTCGCGGCTTTTATCGTGATTTTTATAGCTAGCTGCCTTTTCCGGTGTTTACGCGGTTTTTCTCGAGCCCCTAGATTTAGGAATTTTTGTTGATTGTGACGTAAATTTCTAAGGCCCAACACCTAATAGAATATCTGTTCCTATAGAACGTAATTGGACCTTAATAAAATTCACTGAAAAAGTTAGTTTAATTGGATTTGAGACCACGTGCCGTGAGGAGTCACATACAACGCTGGCAGGACCCGTTGTGGCGGGCACCGAGTGACTCCCAAGATCGGACTCCGGACTCGATTCGGTTAGCTAACTATTGTTCCTCACGATCAATAGAAGTTGCTCATCTAGGACTCGGTTTTTCCCGCTGCACCATTTAGGTAGTTTTATTTCTGTCTTTAAATTCTGCGCGGATCACTTGCATGTAGAGTGCTGGAGACAAGGTACGCATTTCTTTCTCTGCATGCATCATTGATTTCTTCGCGCATCGGCTTTTTCGTCTTCTCCCTCTGTTTTTGGCTTACTCATCAGGAGAATCGGAAAAACCGTTAGGCCGCTTGTATTTATTTTGAAAAAAATTAAAAAGAAAAACAAAAAAATTGGGACTGGATAACATTATTGACCCTAAAAGACACTCACATTAAAAATTTGTCTTGGGGAGAGCAACCCCCTCATTGTATGGTTTGGATGCGCGAGAGAGTGACCCGCACCCTAGGTAGAACCCTCCGGTGTTATTTCTAGCTGACTACCGACTCTTCCGTACGGGCCAGTCGGTTGGAGTGGCATCGGGTATCCTAACAGGTCACGTAAGCGCTCTGATATTTTGTATGTTCACCAAATAAAATTGACAAGATAAATTGACCGAGCTTTCACGGTCTTCAGATTGTGTTGTGTTGGTGAACCAGGGGTTTGCTTTGCGATCATATTTTCTCCAGATCCCATCCGCCCAACTCGCCAAGATCAAGATGATGGGTAGACGATCTCTTAGGCAGCCTCTGGCTGCACCGCTTTCCGGCGCGTCTACTTCATCATCTAGGTTGGCCCGTGAGAGTCAAGACCAGCTCTCCGGGCCCGAGTATGATTCCACCCTGTTCCCCCTCGACCCCCTTTCTTTTGCCACTGAGAGACATGAGCCCGAGGAAAGACGAATTGATTTGACAGAACCTGAGTTGGGCTCATCTGATTTTGCAGACGTCGGGATGGCCGCCAGAGCAGACGATTACCCCGGAGGTCAGCAGGGAGAGCAGCATGTCGTATTTGACCAGGGGGCGATCAACTCCACCCTGATCGCATCATTAGAGACGGTTCAGCAGCAGTTACGTGATCAGGGGGCTTTTATGATTGAGATGAGAAGGGAGATGGAGCGACTCCGAAGAGAGCGAGACGAGCCGAGCGAGCCTGAGGACATTCCTGACGCTGATGCAGAGGCAGCAGCCGCAGCAGCAGCAGCTGCCGCAGCAGCAGCCGCCGCCGGAGGAGGACCACCGAGACCGATGCGGGAGTTACACAACCCCGGATCTACACTGATGCACCATTGGGTGGTGGTACCGGCCATCGTGGGGGATTTCAAGTTCCCTCCGAACACCCTGCAGATGCTTCCTCACTTTCATGGACTTGCCACTGAGGAACCCCATCTCCATCTCCAGGAGTTCTTGATGATCTGCAGCACTGTCCACGACCGTCATGTGGACCAAGATACGATTCGGATGATGGCCTTCCCTTTTTCACTGGCAGATAGAGCAGCCGCCTGGCTGAAACATCTAGGGAAGTTTGTCTACACCTGGGAGCAACTCCGCACCGAGTACTTGAACAAGTACTATCCACTCGGGCGGACGAATGCAGCGAGGGCCCTGATCAACAACTTCTCCATGCTCCCTAACGAGCAGTTTCACGAGGCATGGGAGAGGTTCAGAGAGCTTCTGGATAGATGCCCACACCATGATATCTCCAAGCCGAACCTAGTTCAGAGCTTCTTTAGTGGGATGACGCCAGAGCTTCAGGGTCTGGTGAATGCTTCTTGCGGCGGGTCCTACTTTGCCAAGGACCACAACCAAGTCTGGGCCATCTACGAGGAGATGGCAGAAAATTACATGGTGATGTCCCAGACTCGGTTGTACACACAGAGATCTCAGCAGCCGCCAGGACCCGTGCAGTATCAGCGGATAGCACGGGTTGATGCAGGTCCATCCAGTTCGTCCACAGTTGCAGCCGCACAGGCAGAGTCGACCGCTGCGGACATGGGGATTATCAGCGAGAAGTTGGACCGCATGGAAATCATAGAGAAGAAGCAGTGCCAGGGCATAACTCAGATGGAGCAAATGGCACAAACTCTGAGCGACATGAAGACCCAGCTCTTGTGTCTTCAGGAGGCACAGACGGCTCCTCAGCCCCGTCTTCTGTCGCGAGGCGATTCCGGCGGCAGCCGCAGCTCGTCCCAGCGCTCCAGCTCCTTGCAGCAGCCTAGACAAGTTCACCTTGTACAGGCGGAGCCGTACCAGCAGCAGCAGCCCTCTTACCAGTCACCACCATCTCCAGACTTACAGATGGTGGTATATCAGCCGGATCAGCCTCTGGCAGCACTACCGCCAGACTCCTTCGATGCTGAGCCGTTGATGGATGTCAACGGGATCTGGTATGACCGTCCTCAACCTGGAATCCGACGAGACCATCCCGGATTCAGGTGGGGGAATGGGGGAAACCAGTCCCAACAGCAGCCAGCCGGTCAGGGAGGGCAGTACTCCCAGCAGAGAGATCACCAGCAGCCCCCAGCATACCAGCCATCATCCTTCGTACCTCGTCCCTACCAGCAGCAGGGACAGAATTGGAGACGTGAGCAGCAGGCTCACCAGCAGCAGCATCCTTCCTCTTACCCCTCTCAGCCCCAGCAGCCTCATTATCAGAGAGGCAACCCGTCGGGCTCCCATGAGAGCCCCGCCATGGATGATCTAGCCCGTCTCTTCACAGAGCAGCAGGCTACATTTAGACGGGAGATGGACGAGTTCCGCCAGGAGATGCGGGACCTGATGAGAGGGAAGGCCGCCATCCCTGCACAGATCGAGCCTAATCCGAATAGCTTGAAGAGGAAATCTGAGCAGGTAGTTCACACTGAGCCTACCACTCCTAGTAACTCATTTGATGATATGTCATCGGATATATTTGATGCTGATTTTGTTACACTTAGGAGCGGTAGAAGACCAGCAGGCGGCGCCTCATCTGAGCGACCACACGAGGATCCATCTAGAGCGCCAGATGAGGAAGAGGAGAGCGGTACTGAAGCCGCACATCATGATGACGGTGGTACTGATGCCACCCGAGATGCTGATTCCACCGGCGGTACTGAGGCCGCCATTTCATCACATAGAGGAGGTGGTACTGACGCCACCAGCAGAGCCGAGCCAGCCCGCGGTACTGAGGCCGCAAGACGTCTAGTTGTAGAGCCAGCTAGAGGTGGTACTGACGCCACCAACATTTATTCTGATAGAAATGTTGTCTTTCCTCGCATGAATGTATCTCAGAACTTTAATTTGAATAAAGGAAAAGGTTTAGTTTCTTCTGATCCCACTGTGGTGAATGATGTTTGTGAGGATCCAGTCATCGAACCGTCTAGGCCTATTCCTAGTCCTTCATCTGAGAAGGACCATGTGATCCCCTTTCCTAGAGCCCTTGAGTTGGGGAAGGGGAAGAAAAAAGAAAAAGATCCAAAAAAGAGAGAGCAGGAGGAGTTCAGCCAGGGCATGATAGACCGATTTCACATTCAGCTGACCCTCAATGAGGCTTTGCAGCACATTCCTCTTCTTCAGCGATCCCTAAGAGATAGGACCACAGTCAGGAGGAAGAAGAGGAGCAAGACCGCAGAAATTCATGTGCTAACAAAAGCCACGTGTTACGCGATCCAGAACCATCTGCCGACTAAGAGGCCAGATTTAGGGGCCCCGTATGTCAGATGTCAGATTAGTGAGCAGAGGTTCGACCGTACTCTCTTAGATAGCGGATCGTCGATCAACCTTCTTCCGGCAGCCCTTCTCGACCACTTAGAGTTGGGCACTCTTAGACAGAGCAGGACATACCTTCAGTTTGCTGATCGGTCTGTCAAGAGGCCAAAGGGGTTGTTGCGAGACGTTGTCGTCACGATTCAGGGTTTGCAATTCCCCGTGGATTTCGTCGTGCTGGACATGGAGACCCCTGACTCGTTGACCGATTCCCCCATCATCCTCGGTCGCCCGTTCTTGGTCACAGCCAAGGCAGTGACTGACCATGACAGTGGGAAGGTATTCTTTCGCGTTCAGGGCGAGAGTATACAAATAGAGACGGTTAAGGACCACAGAACCAGAGATAGATCCCGCTCACATGGCAGTACAGATTCAGAGCAACTGACAGACGCAGAGCCAGACATCCACCAGGACTGTGATTTTGTGATCACAGATGATGAGGCAATTTGGGCAGATCCTGCAGCACAGACCCTCCTCTCATATTCAGATACAGCTGATGCAGATATGATAGCAGAGGATAGTCTGGAGAGCACAACCCTGGTTCAGGATACTATTGAGTCAGCAGAGTCGGACCTTGATCGCGACACGATTTCCAGTTATGGTGGTGCTGATGCCACCTTGTTCTCCGGTGGTACTGATGCCACCGAGTCTGATATAGATCCCTCGGATTCAGAATCTGATTGGGCAGATTGTGATGATCAGATGCCAGATCTGGATCCACCTGAGCCTATAGATGAGGAGGAGGTAGAGGCAGAACAGATCAGAGACAATGCAGAGGACCCGCCTTCTCCAGATCCAGTTTGTGAGAGTTCGTTATCATTTTCCCAGGCAAATTTGGCAGAATTGTCCGCATACACACATCTTCTTCAGAAGCCAGATTTGCCAGCACCCAGCTGTCCAGAGCTAAAGCCGCTCCCTACTTCGCTGAAGTATAGATTCCTTGCGGGAGAGTCTGAGATGTACCCAGTCATCATCTCTGCCGATCTGACTGGAGAACAAGAATCCCGTCTGATGGAGGTTCTTGAAAAGAATCGCAAGGCAATTGGATGGAGCGTAGCAGATCTCCATGGGATTAGTCCCTCGTTGTGCTCCCACCATATCTATCTCGAGGAAGGGGCGAAGCCGTCGCGTGAGTTCCAGCGACGACTGAACCCCAACCTAAGAGAGGTTGTTATGAGGGAAATATCAAAATGGTGGAGTGCAGATTTTATTTATCCCATTTCCGACTCCAAGTGGGTCAGCCCCTTGCATGTGGTGCCCAAGAAGACGGGCATCACTACTGTGATCAGTGAGTCGGGAGAGGAGATTGCTACACGAGTACCCACCTCTTGGCGGGTCTGTGTTGACTACAGGAGACTCAACCAGGCCACCAAGAAGGACCATTTACCCCTGCCTTTTATTGATCAGATCATAGAGAGACTGGCAGGGAAGAGCCATTACTGCTTCCTGGATGGGTACTCGGGCTACAACCAGGTGGCCATCGCTCCTGAGGATCAGGAGAAGACCACCTTTACCTGTCCCTTCGGTACCTACGCTTTTCGACGCATGCCATTTGGGCTATGTAACGCCCCTGCGACTTTTCAGAGATGCATGCTGTCGATATTTTCGGACATGGTAGGGGAGTGTTTGGAGGTCTTCATGGACGAATTCTCGGTTTACGGCGACGGATTCGATTCCTGTCTTGACTGCCTAGACCGAGTGCTCCAGCGATGTATTGCTACCCGCTTGGTTCTGTCTTGGGAGAAGAGTCACTTCATGGTGACTCAAGGGACGGTGCTTGGTCACATCATCTCCAACAGAGGCATGGAGGTTGATCCGGCCAAGGTCGATGTCATTAGGAAACTCACACCGCCATCCAATCTGAAGCAGTTACGGTCATTTCTGGGGCACGTTGGTTTTTATAGGAGATTCATTCATGATTTCAGCAAGATTGCCCGACCGTTGACTGACCTCTTGACGAAAGACACCGAGTTCCTTGTCGATGACAAGTGTCTTTCGTCCTTTGAGACTCTCCAGCAGTGTGTAATTGAGGCTCCTGTCCTTCAGCCGCCTGATTGGTCTCTCCCATTCGAGATCATGAAGGACGCCTCTGATTTTGCCGTAGGGGCAGTGCTGGGACAGAGGAGGGATGGAGTACCATTTGCGATACACTATGCTAGCCGCACATTGGATCCCGCCCAGCGGAATTATACAGTCACAGAGAAGGAGATGCTAGCAGTAGTGTTTGCCCTAGATAAATTCAGATCATATATCATTGGATCTAGAGTGACCTTGTACACAGATCACACCGCCATCAGGTACCTCATGTCAAAGAAGGATGCCAAGGCCAGACTTACTAGATGGATCCTTCTACTCCAGGAGTTCGACATTGAGATCAAGGATAAGCCTGGAGTCAAGAATGTGGTGGCGGACCATTTATCCCGACTAGAGCAGCCTGAGGATTCTGAGCAGATTGATCCCATTTGTGATACCTTCCCAGATGAGGCGATCCTTGCTATCGCCTCACTCCCATGGTACGCTGATATTGTGAACTTTCTCGTTGCTGGGAAAGTTCCACAAGACTGGCCCAAGCAGAGAATTGAGACCTTCCTTGCGAAGGCCAAGTCCTACCACTGGGAGGATCCAATCCTTTACCACGAAGGAGGGGATAGCATCTGGCGTCGGTGTATTCCTCAGGAGGAGCATCATAGTGTCCTCACTTACTGCCACAAGCTTGAGGCAGGAGGACATCATTCTGGGAGGAGAACGGCACAGAAAGTGCTCCAATCCGGCTTGTGGTGGCCTACACTCTTCAAGGACTCTGATGAGTTCGTGAAGAGGTGTACTGACTGTCAGAGGATGGGCACTTGTGGACAGCGTGATATGATGCCGATGCAGCCCATTCACTTCTGTGAGGTTTTTGACGCATGGGGCATCGATTTCATGGGTCCATTCCCTAAGAGTCAGGGATTTGAGTACATTCTGTTGGCCGTAGATTATGTTAGTCGTTGGGTTGAGGCTATCCCCGCCCGAGCCGCAGATGCGAAGACAGTTTGCAGATTTTTGAAGAAGCACATAATCATGCGGTTTGGGGTTCCACGAGTTCTGATTTCTGATGGGGGATCTCATTTCATCAACGACCAGGTGAAGGCACTTGCTAGAGAGTTCAGTATAGACCATCGTGTTGCCACTCCATACCATCCACAGACAAATGGTCTAGCTGAGGTGTCGAATAGGGAGATCAAGAATATTTTGCAGAAAGTCGTCCGCCCTGACCGAAAGAATTGGTCACAGCTTTTGGACTCGGTCTTGTGGGCATATCGGACATCTTTCAAGACTCCATTGGGTACATCTCCCTTTCGCCTCGTTTATGGCAAACCTTGTCACCTACCAGTTGAGCTGAGGCACAAGTCACTTTGGGCAGTCACAGATATTCTTATGGATCCAGGTGGTATAGGAGACCAGAGGAGGGCAGAGTTAGCCGCCTTGGAAGAGCTTAGAGATGCAGCTTTCTCAAGCAGCCTACATTATAAGGAGAAAGTCAAAGAGTGGCATGATTCTCATATCAGCCACAAGCATTTTGAGATTGGACAGAAAGTATGGCTGTTTGATGCAAGGCTTAGATTATTTCCAGGGAAGCTACAGAGCAAATGGAAAGGACCCTACTTGGTCAGAAAGGTACACGATAACGGTAGCATTGATATATCTGAGTTATCTTCTGAGAGTACCTTCCGAGTGAACGGCCAGCGGCTCAAACCATTTCTAGATCATGAGCCGCGGGACGTTATTATTGCCGCTATTCATTTTGCGTGAGATGTGGTCTTTTGACTCACATCTTTTACATCTCACGCCTGATTTTCACTGTTCCTCCGCCTGTATAGATCCAGTTGTCCATATCATTCTATTCTTTAGTCCCACATCCCGTCTTTCATCTTATGATTATGCTATACTTAGGGTGTACTTTACCCTAAGTATAGGGGGGATGTCGGACCTGTGAGTATTCTTTTCATTCTTTCTGCTCTTGTTTTTGCTGCCTATACTCAGGGATATTTTACCCTAAGTATAGGGGGGGCAGATTCTGTATATTCTTCACTCGGCTTTCCCTTCATGTACAGCTTTCTATACTTAGGATTAGTTAATCCTAAGTATAGGGGGAAACCACCGAGTTCCTCTCATTCTATTCATTTATTCGTTCCTGTACTTAGCCATTCCTTTTCACTTCCCTTTTACTAAGCACGAGTTATGTCTTCTTCATCGCTCTTGATCACTCCGAGGACATCGTTCGAGCTAAGTATAGGGGGGGTGTGTATATATTTCATATATACTTTAGCCATAACTCGTACTTTGTGTGAGTGTGTTAATAAATAAAATGGCTAAAAATCACAAAATTTTTAAAATTTTTCATGTACATAAACCTCTTTTATTCTTGCACATACATAGCTAGTGTATAAAGTATTTTTGTAAAAATGATTTCAAAAATCTTTTGTAAATATTTTGTATCAAAATTATGTATATAGTACAAAATTTTTCCAAAATGTTTTGAAAATCAAAAATTTGCAAAAATCTTGTGTAAATGTTTGTAAATATCATTTTGCAAAACTTGCACTTCATGCATCATTCATTCATGATTTCAAAACATTTTTCAAAAATTTTGCATGATTGTAAAATATTTGTAAATAGCATCTTGTGTACATATATGTATATAGTTTTTCCTGGATGAGAGTTGACATTTAAACTAAGCCTGGAATTAAATTGAGAAATGGAGCTTGAATAAGATCTTAATCCACTTAACTTCAAGAGGAACCTTGTAGGACTTAGGGTTAAGGCTTTTCAGGTCCATAAGGGCTTAATTCTTTGAGTCCACTAGGCTATGAGCATATGTCATCTTGATGAGCCTAAGTAGAGCACTTAACAACACACGCATGACTCTCAGAGACAATGGCTTCACTTGCACCTGCACTTTACACATGGCTCTCCACGGATGAGGTGGTGAGGAGGCAGTTCCCTTTGGCTTGGGGTAGCATATGAGGGTAGTACTTCTAGGCGGAACCTCTCTTCTTCTTATAGTGAAGGAAGTGCACCTCAACTTGGTCTAGTGGTGTTGAAAGCTAAAGACAGAAGCTGTGGGTTGCAATAAAGCTTCAAAAGAGGGATAGTCTACTGGCTCAAGGGGAAATTTCTTATATGCTGCACCATGTAGATATGTTGTACAGAAGTTCTTGAAAAAAAAAATGCAAAAATGCAAAAAGAACTCCAAAAAAAGTGGTGGGTCGGATTGAAAATTTAATAACCCCACCGGAGTATAAAGCAAAAGCTTATGGTATCCATGTTACATCTCATGAAGCTTGCAGCGGGAGACTTAGCTACACTGGCTAAGCTTCCAAAACTCTATACTTCTACCCCCTCTTCTTGAGCCGGTTGCACTTGAACTTAGAAGGGAATACCCCGCTTCTCGAGGAAAGAGTTGCTAGACTGAGGCATTAGAGTTACCAGGTTGAGGGAGGTTGTTTCTTTGTTACTTCTGAGGTGGGGAGCCACATATCACTTACACCGCAAGGAAAAGATTCATGGTCATTAGAGTTTGTGTATGTAGACTTGTTCTGATCTGGTTTATTAAGGAGTCTTGCCCATCGACTGGTGGAACTCGGAGGCTGTTGAGTTTTAAGCTTAAGTCCAAATAAGGTTCCGACACATTAATAATCCAAAGATCTGATCGAGCTCCATATTTCAATTTAATGAAGGAAAATTTAATAAGTCAACCTTGATCCATGTACATCCTCTTTTTCTTTTTCTTTCTTTTTCACTTCTTTTTCAAATAAGTGTTTGCTAAGGGACTAGCAAAGTTAAGCATAGGGGGGTGATGAATACCCATTCATCACTCTTTATTCTTATATTTTAGCTACAAAAACCTTTGCAAATACATGTAGATATGTGTAAATACAAATAATTACCAAAAGCATGCATTGTGTAAAAACCTATAATTAGCATGTTTTTGTGCACAAAATAAAAGAATAAAGAGCAAAAAGAAAAAGAGGGAAATATTTAGAATAAATATTGAGCAACCTAACCCAAGGGAGGGCTCAGAATGGGCCTGACCGCATAAAAGCCAAAGTAGAGGGAGATAGGGCTCACATGTGTATATACTTCTGTAAATACATTAAATTATATTTTCCTCACCCAAAAATATGTTTGTCCATATTGTGTGTATATTTAGAAACTATTAAAAACAAAATAAAAAGATGAAAAGCAAAAAGATCAAAAATACCCTTCCTTCACCATGTGTATAGACCATTATCCTGTATTTATTTAACCCTATAAATAAATAAAATTATTTTCAAAACTTTTTGTAAATAGTCTATGTTACATTTTGTAAATAAAATAAATAACAAGAAACAAAACAAAAATCAAATAAAAATTACAAAATGAAAAATACCAAAATACATTGTATAAATACCATGTATATAAATGTATACAACTATTTATTTCACCCTTGTATATAAATAATTAAAATAAAATAAAAATACCATTTTATTCCATATTTTATGGTGTAAATAAATAAAATACAAAATGAGCATAAAAATACATAAAAATAACAAATAAAAAATCAAAAATAAAAATCCATGTAGTGTACATATACCTATATATATAGCTACCCTATTTTTATTTCCAAAAATTAATTAAAAATCACCAAAAAATAGAAAAAAATAAAAGAAAAATATTTCATGTTTTGAGTTTTCTTTAATTCGGCCTATTTCTGCCTTAAAATAAATAAACAAAAATTGCATCCACGTGGCCGCTCCTGATTGGTCCACGGGGGATTGTTGACCCCGGTCAACTCCCCCGCGGACTCCTTCCTTTTCTGGAAGACGCGCGCCGCCCCGCCTTCTCCGATTTTCCCACGCGTCTCCAGGCTGTCTCCCATGCATATCCCATGCCCGGATTCTTCGCCGTTCATCCCTCTCCCTCGCCGGATCCTTCGCCATGAAATCAACGCCTTCCTTAGCCGTCGTCCCTCAACCCTAAACGCCCCTGTCACCATTTATATCCAGACCTCCGCCGCCTCCGCGCCCCATCTTTGGACCATCTCCTTCTTCCCAGTGACCTCCATAGGCACCGCGAGAGTGACAGCAAGCGTCCGCCATTGTTGCAGTGAGGCGAGGAGGCGATTCCATTGATCCGGCGATCTTCGCCGTCGCTGCTCCGCCACCAGCGTCGAGCATCGAGCCTCAGGCCTTGACGCCCTTCGAGGCTACGACCAGGAGCAAGATCAGCTCCGGCATAGTCTACTGCAACCACCAGGTAACCTTAGCTCCTTCTAGTTTCATCTAATTTAGGATTTCGCCCAATTCGTATCTCCGACACATTTCCTTGATTCCGGCCATCTCACGCAATAGCTCGACCATCCGAACCGACCATCATCTTCACCATTCCCTCACGCACCTTCTACGCACTTTCACTCAACCCAGATCGCACAGGATCTGGGAGTCGAGCTCCACCGTCTCCGCCTCGCCGGAGCTCGTTCGCCCCACAGCACAGACCATCTTCACCCCGCGTTCTTGGGTCGAGGCATTTTGCCCTCGACCCGCGAAGCTTCTTGACTACTTTGCAGGTCCAAAGGGGGTGTCTGAGCCTCCTTCACAGTTCAGGCCGGAGCTTCGCGCCGCTAGGCCTCGCCGGAGCCCCTCCAGGGCTTGGCTGGGGCATCGGCCAACACCATCAGCTGCGGGAAGTCTCCAGGAACGTGTTCCGATCAGTAGCAGCAGCTGAGGAGGACCGGAGTCCACGCACGAGGCCGGCGAAGTTCGCCGGCCATCAGTTCTTTCACCATCCTCCAGAGCCGTCCGATGAGGCCTCCGCTCCAGTTCTAATCCCAGCCGTCGATCTATAGAGGAGCAGTAGCCGTCGATCCATCTGAGGATCTCATCTGGACCGTTGCAGCCGAGGAGAGAGGCACCCGAGCCCAGCACCGCTTGATCTTCCACGTGGCCTCCCTCGGACCGTCGATCGAGCCGAAGAGGAGAAGAGAGGAGTAGCGCCCGCACATCCAAACCGTTCGATCACCACGTGGCGCACATCCGACCGTCGGCGAATAAAGGGGTAAATATCGTAGGACCCCCTCTTAGTTTTTCATTTCCTGTTTAGTCCTGTAAACATTTTTAGAAACTTTTTCACGTAGGGTTATTTGCAGTATGGACCTCGTGCTTTATTTTAATCGCATGTATGCCCCTGTTTGTATGTGACCACGTGCTTCGTCACGTGTATGCTTGGGCTTTTTACATATATTGCCCTGTAGATCTGGAGTGTTAATGAATGCATGAATACTTTCAAGTAATTGCAATTATACCCCTGTGAGCATTGTTTATGCGCATGTGCGTTATTTGTTGGGCTTTTTGCAACCATATCCCTGGGCTTTTGATACTAGTTATCAAAAGGCCCTAAGATTTGGTTTTTCTTGCAATTTGGTCCCTGTGTGCCCCAGCCACGCGCCACGCGCGTGACTTGCTGGGTATTTTGCACCAGAGCCCCCAGGTCTTTGGGTATTTGCACTTAGGTCCCTGTGCACAGTGCCCACCCTTTATTTTTGAATAAAATATCAAACGACCTCCAAATCCAATGAGATTTTGACACATGGCTCCTGCCATGGTGTAGGAATTTCTATGATTTTGGAGGACATTTTTGATTTCATTTATTATTTTTAAAAATTCAAAAACCCCTATTTTTGCCACTGTTTGACTTTAAAAATACCAAAAAATTATAAAAACTCCACCAAAAATTCTAAAAAAATTAGATACTGTAGTTTACTAGTTGTTTGATTTTCTAGCCAATTTTGGCTACTTTTCATCACTTAAAAACCCTAAAAATTGAAAAACCCCTAAAAACTCATAAAAATTATAATAAATAAATTAAAAATCCAAAAACAATAATTAGGGTGCCTAAATTTTCCTTATTCTTTCTAGATTATAGTAAAATTACCTTTAGGGCTTTTTGAGATCCAAGAGTATTTTATTTTTGGGTCTTAAGCCTTGCTGGACAGTCCCCTTTGTTTTTCGCATTGTTTGATTTTTAATAAATAATTTACCCATTAGAAAAATTCCAAAAATTCACCAAAAACAGTAAAAAACTTAAAAAACCTAAAAATCAATTTTCTGGAATTTTTGCATCATTTTTGGTGTGTGTAATAAATTGTTGAAGTTCCCTTGTATTTACCTTCTTTAATTTTCTCATCATTTAAAAAATCTAAAAAAATATAAAAACAAATAAAAACCACTAAAAAATATTCCCTCGGATTTCTGACTACATCGTAGGCTATTTAGCCAATCTGTGCTCCTTGTGTTCGACCCTGGGAGCTATACCAGGTTAATCCTATAGCTAGACCGCTCTATTTTGTGCTTGCTTGATTTTATCTCTGTGAGTGGTTGATTTTTTTCTTGATTGACTTAGTTGAGTGACTGAGGTCGCAACGACCTAATTTTCTGTACCTTTACCTCTGTCATTTGGCCGGTCATCAGCGTCGTGCTCCAGACTGGAGGTGTGACAGGCCTCCTCCAGCTGGCGAGGGAGGCCCAGTACAAGGCTGAGGTGGTCGTTCCACCATCTCCGGCCAAATCGGTTGTGAGGTCCTAATCTCAGGTGTTTTTGTACCTTTGAGGTTGCTTTCTTTTTGTTTTTTTGCATCTTTAGATTCATCGTAGTAGCAGGAGTAGTTTACCATCGTTATTTCCACGTTTTGCCCAGCGGATCCCATCCTAGACCCCCTCGTCAGAGCTTGCTCCGACGAGCCACCATTCTCCATACCCCGCCATGCCATCCACTGCCAATAAAAGCCTCTGCCTGCTTGCTAGATATCTTCCACCTTTGTTGGTTTCATTTGCAGGTTGAGAAGGGGGCATCTGAGCCCTGATTTGGCCAGGGAAGAACCGCCTAGGCCCGCCGGCGTTCGCGCGACCTCCTGGGATCATCCAAGGATCCCTGGAGCCTTTCGAGGGTACTTGGTGCTTTGCAGTTGTCGCATGAGCTTGTACGCGTGATCGGAAGCGCGTGAGGAGGCCGGAGGAGCGTGCTGCACCTCATCGAAACTCGCCAAGGGGCGAGTTCTTCCGAGTTCCTCCAGCCTACTCGTGCGCCGTTTGATCTCTGTTGCGGCCCATGTTTCCCAGCCGTCGTCCAATTAGGTCGCCTTCAGCCGTTCGATCATTCGTTTCTTATCTAATCATGGCCGTTGGCAGCCGAAGGGGCATCACACCCTCCCAAGCCAACACGTGTATTAGTGGAGGGTTGCGCACCGTCCGATTCCGCCCAGGCGAGGGTAATTTTGCACCCTACCCCCGCAACTTTGTGTATTTAATTACTAGAGTTTAAACATTCATCAGCGGTGTTATATTATTTGTAATATTTATCAAAAAGACCTCGACCTTTTTGATATTGCCGCTAGGTCCTCGCCAGTGAGGCGCACGTGCGCCACCACGTGCGTCTGGCTATTTTGCAGGCTAGGCCCCAGGTTCTGTTACATTTCCACATGGTCCTGAAACTTGTCTTGCAAGCTTTAATATTTATGGGAATTTTGAAAGCAAGACCTTTCGTTTTTTGTATAATACAAGTAGGGCCCTCCCAGGCACACGTGCTCTGGCACGTGAGTTTGGATTGTTGCAGTTAGGCCCTCGGGCATTTTAGTATTTACATTAAGTCCAGAAGGTTTACATTTCAACTATATATTTCCTAGCAATTTACATACAAGCCCTTAGACTTCTTTATATTTGCAGAAAAGCCCCTATCAGGCCTTGTACTTTTGTTTGCTTCCTCTATTTTTTGCATGCATCTATAAATTGCTAAAAAATCCCCAAAAATCACCATAGACTCCTGTTGCATAGTAGTTCCACGCCATATTTTTATTTTCTATTTTTATAGCATTTTAATATTTATACTCCTCTATTTGTGTGTTTTAACTTCAGTCCAAAAATCATTAAAAATACAAAAGAAAACCCATAAAAATTAGAAAAGCCCAAAAACCTTCCTAAAAATATTAAATATTCATAAAAAATCCTAAAAATACAAACTCTTTTTCCAAATTTTCTTATTTTATTGTCTTTCATCTAAAATTAATTTGGGAAAATTTTGATACTGTTTGCTATTTTTCATTCCCATTTTTATTTCGGCCAGCATTGGTGTTCACTATTTTCAGTATTTTTGACATTTAAAAATACCAAAAAAAATCACAAAAGTCTAGAAAAATCACAAAAACATTATAAAATTATAAAATTACCAAAAATATTTTATTTTCTGAATTTTAGTTATTTTTATTTATTTTTATAAATATCTTAACTCTCTCTTTCCTTATTTTGTATATATACTTTATTTTATCTTTAAAAAAAGGAATTAAAATTTATAAAATATAAAAAGGAAATATAAAATTAGTAAATTAAAAATCAAAATACAAAAATATAAAATTAAAAATTAAATAAAAAATAGAAAATTAAAAACCCACAAAAACATAGCACAGATAGACAATTTATATCACATTCACACTTTTGTGCATATTGCCCCGAGCTATCCTTTCTGCTCCATGTGTTCGACCTCTACACATACTTGCACCTATACACATCTTTGTTGTAGAGTTATAATAAATTTTAACTCCGCACATTCACTTTGATTTCCTTATTTGATTGTTGTGGGTTAATTGTTGTTTGAACTGCGGATTTCGCTGGAGGTCAACTCAGCACTGTTGGTTCGCCTTGTGAACCGACATGACCTCTCGATTTTCGCGTTCAACACGGTGGTACTCACTTTATCAACGACAAGGTAAGGGCTCTTGATAATGAATTCAGCATTAACCATCAAGTTGCCACACCATATCACCCTCAGACCTATGGTCTTGCTGAAGTATCAAACAAGGAGATCAAGACTATATTACAGAAGGTTGTCCGCCCAGACTGAAAGGATTGGTCACAGCTTTTGGACTCAATCTTGTGGGCGTATAGGACTTCCTTGAAGACACCTTTGGGCACATCTCCCTTTTGTCTCATTTATGGCAAGCCATACCATTTACATGCAGAAATCAAGCATAAGTCACTTTGGGCAGCCATAGAGTTATTATTGGATCCTAAGAGTGTAGGAGATCAGAGAAGAGCAGAATTGACAACCGTGGAGGAGTTGAGAGATACAACATTCTCAAGTTTCCTACAATACAAGTATAGAGTGAAAATATGGCATGACTCTCATATCAGCCATAAACAGTTTGAGCCAAATCAGAGAGTATGGCTATTAGATGCTAGGTTGAGATTATTTCCAAGGAAATTACAAAGCAAATGGAAGGGACCATACTTGGTCAGAAAGTTGCACGACAACGGAAGCATTGATATATCTGAGTTGTCATTTGATTCCACCTTTCGAGTTAACGGTCAGTGCCTGAAGCCATATCTTGATCATGATCCGCTGCTCGTTGACGTTGCCCTTATTCATTTTGCATGAGATGTGGTCTTTGACTCACATCATTTGCATCTCATGTCTGATTATCACTTCTCCGTCACAACTGTATAGATTCATATTGTCCATATCAGTCATTCTTTTGTCTAATACCCCATCTTCATCTTTTGATTATGCTATACTTAGGGTGCACTTTACCCTAAGTATAGGGGGGTATCAGACCTGTGATTATTCATTTTTGATTTCATTACCTATGTTTTGTTGTCTATACTTAGGTATATTTTACCCTGAGTATAGGGGAGGTGGTACTTGTACATCCTATTCTTCGGTTTTCCCCTTGTGTGCAAACTTCTATATTTATGATTATTTGATCCTAAGTCTAGGGGATAACTGACTTTTATTCATTTTATTGATTACATTCTTTCATTCATCATTGTAGTATAGCATTCTTGTAACTTCCCAATACTTAGCATGAGTTATGTCTTCCTTTCATCGCTCTTTGGTCACTCTGAGGACATTATTCGAGCTAAGTATAGGGGGTGTCGTATATATTGTATATATACTTTATCCATAACTCGTACTTTGTGTGAGTGTGTTAATAATATGGCTAAAAATCACAAAGCTAAAAAAATCACAAAATAATTTAAAATTTTCAGTGTACATAAATGTTTGTAAAAACCTTTTGTAAAAACCATTTCTGTACAAACTTTTGTAAAAATGATTTTGATTACAAAATTTTTGTAACTATTTTTGTATCAAAATTATGTATAAAAAATTTGAAAATGTTTGAAAAATAAAAGTTTGCAAAAATTTGTTTATAAATGTTTGTAAAAAACTATTTTGTAAAACTTTTTCTTCCTTGCATTCAAAAATTTCCATAAAAATTCGCATATTTTGAAATGTTTCAAAAAGAGTTTTGTAAATATTTGCATGTACATTCTTCTGAATCATAGTTGACATTTAAACAAGTCTGGAATTAAATTGGAAAATGGGGCTTGGTTAAGACCTTAATCCACTTAACTTCATAGCAACCTTATAAGATTTGGGGTTAAGACTTTTCAGGTCCATAGTGGCTTAACTCTTTGAGTCCACTAGGCTATGTTCACATATCATCTTGATGAACCTAAGTAGAACACTTAACAATGCATGCATGACTCTCAGAGACAATGGCTTGACTTGGACACACACCTTACACGTAGCTCAACACGGATGTGGTAGTGAGGAGGCCGAATTCTTTGGCTTGGGGTAGCTTACGAGGTAGTACTGCTAGCTGGAACCTCCCGTCTTTTGCATCTCAACCTGGTCTAGTGGAATTGAGGTCTAAAGACAGGAGTCTGTGGGTTGCAATAAAGCTTCAAAAGAGGGATAGTCTACTAGTCAAGAGGAAAAACTCCTTATGTACATGTTGCACCATTAAATATGTTGTATATATGCACATCAAAAAAGGTGTGCAAAAATATGAAAAACTCCAAATACGGGACATGCCTGATTGAAAATAAAATGTCTGCCGGAGTGTATATAGTGAATAAGCAAAGCTTATGTATTCCACCTTCTCATATCATGGAAGCTTGCAGTTGGAGATTTAGCTATACTGGTTAAGCTCCAAGGGATACGCGGCTATACTGGTCACGGTCCATTCTCTTCTTTCCCCTCTTCTTGAGCTGGTTGAACTTGAACTTAGAAGGGAATACCCCGCTCCTCGTGGAAAGAACTGCTAGACTAGAAGAATAGAGTTACCTTGTTGAGGGAGGTTGTTTCTTTGTCATTTCTGATGTGGAGAGCTACATATCACTTACAAAGTATAAGGAAAGATGCATAGTCATTAGAGTTTGCGTGTGTAGACTTGTTCTAACCTGTTTATTAAGGAGTCTTTACCATAGAACTATGGAACTTGGAGGCTATTGTGTCTTAAACCTATCTCCCAATAAGATTCCGCCAAATTAATAATCCAAAGGTTTGACTGAGATCCATACTTCAATTTAATGAAGATAAATTTAATAATCAGCCTTGATTCCTCCTTTTTCTTTTCTTCTTGTTTTCACTTTTTCTTGAAATAAGTGTTTTCTAAAGGACTAGCAAAGGTAAAGTATAGGGGGATGATTAATCTACGATTCTCATTCTTAATCTTTTAGAGACTAGATGGGAGCAGTACTTCCATAAACTTTTCATTAGGGAAGGAAATAGAGAGATCACTTTGGGTGATCTAGCTAGTAATGAAAGTTATTTGAATCGTGCAAGCTATAGACGGATACAAAGAAAGGAAGTAGAGGAGGCTTTGAAGGTTATGAGACCTGAGAAAGGTGTAGGACCGTATGACATTCTTGTAGAAGTATGGAAAGCTTTAGGTGAGTGTGGTTTGATTGGCTTATGAATCTATTCAATGTTATTTGGCGAAGCAAGAAAATGCCTGAAGATTGGAGGAGGAGTATTGTGGTGCCTCTTTATAAGAATAAAGGGGACATTCAAAATTGTTCAAATTATAGAGGTATCAATGAGTCACACTATGAAAATTTGGGAGCGTGTGATCGAGAGAAGGTAGAGGCAAATTTCCAACGTCAAAGAAAACCAATTTGGATTCATGCCAGGTCGCTCAACTATTGAAGCCATCCATTTACTGAGGAGAACAATGGAGATTTATAGAGCTAAAAGGAAGAACCTCCATATGATATTTATTGATTTGGAGAAGGCTTATAAATATGTCCCACGAGAGATATTGTGGAGAGTTTTGGAGAAGAGACAAGTGCATGTCCTATACATTAACCTCATAAATGACATGTATGATAGGGCTTTATCTTGTGTAAGGACCCCGTCTGGGAAGACTGGCTATTTTGACATCAACATTGGTTTACATCAAGGTTCAGCTTTGAGTCCATTTCTTTTTACTTTGATTATGGATGAGTTGATAAGTCACATTCAGGATGAGTTACCTTGGTGTATGTTATTTGCTGATGATATTGTGTTGATTGACGAGACTAGAGATGGAGTAAATGAGAAGCTTGAGGACTGGAGAAATGAGTTGGAGAGTAAAGGATTTCGTATAAGTAGGGCTAAGACAAAATATATGTAGTGCACCTTTGATGGAAGCAATGGTGAAGGAATTGAGGTGAAGATTGGTGATGATAACATTCAGAAGAGAGATTCTTTTAAATATCTGGGATCTATTTTGCAACATGGTGGGGAAATTGATGGAGATGTTACTAATAGAATAAATGCAGGTTGGCTAAAGTGGAGAGGAGCCTCTGCTGTTCTCTGTGATAAGAAAATTCCTTTAATAATTAAAAGAAAGTTTTACAAAGCAGCCGTGAGACCTTCTATGCTTTATGGATCTGAATGTTGGCCTGTGAACCATAGACATGTGCAGAGAATGGCTGTAGCAGAAATAAAAATGCTAAGGTGGATGTGTGGACACACACATAAAGATCGGATTCGGAATGATGCAATCGGAAAGAAGATGGTTTGGTCATTTGCAAAGGAGATCAGTTGATGCACCAGTTAGGAGATGTAAGTGTTGGGATGTTGAGCCAGCTAAGAGAGGGCAGGGACGACCCAAGAAGTGTTGGAAAGAGACCATACGAAGGGATCTTTGTTTTGTGGATATAATCCCGTGATTGACCCAAGATAGATCTGAATGGATGCGAAGAATCCATGTAGCCGACCCTACTTAATTGTGGGAAAAGGCTTTGTTGTTGTTGTGTTTTCTTTTAGCAAAACCACCCGTAAATACCTGTAAATACAATAACTTAACACTTTGCATGTCATTGTTAATATTACATAATTAGCATATATTTTTCAAAAATAAAATAATAAAGAGAAAAGAAAAAGAAGGATGTATTTAGAATAAATACAGAGTGACCCAAACCCCAAGAGAAGGTCAAGTCTTGACCTGATCGCAAAGAAAATAAGTAGAGAGAGATAATGCTACACTATGTATTGTACATATCACCTATACTTGTACAACATATTTATTTATTTATTTTTGACAAAATAAAATTATTTTATTCTTTATACACTTGTATATAGACTTAAAAATAATATAAAAATAAAATAAAATCAAAAAAATAAAATTAGAATTTAAATCATCAAACCCTTGTACAAAACACATATGTATATAATATATTAACTATTTATTTTACAACATTAATTAATTAATAAAAATAAAATAAAAATCATTTGGTATTCCTTAAATTATTTTGTAAATAATAATTTTTACAAAAATAATAAAATAAAAATACTTGTACATAATACATAGGTATATTGTACCTATATATAATACTATATACTATATATACCTTATTTTATTTTTCATTAAAATGATTAGAAATAATAAAAAACAGTTTATCAAAATAATAAACATTTGTTATTTTATGCACTTCTAATTTTAAATTCATTTACTATTTTTAATTCAATTTCCATTTATTTTGTACATGTTGAATTCTCATTGGTCCATGAAAGATTGTTGACCCCGGTCAACGTCACCCCCTAGCCGGGTCTCCATTCCTCTCGCTGGAGCTCTTTATCCATTTTCTAGCGTCAGGACCCGACCACCTTTAGCATCGATTCTTGCACCCGATTACAACCCTGATATCCATGATCCTCGCGGATCCCTAGGCGCATTCGGATCGCCCAAGGGTTCCGCTCCACACTCCAATCTTTTTGGACCCTTGGGCATCATATATAACATCTTCTCTAGCCTCCAGCACCTCTCAGCTCGTCCCTCGCTCCACCACAAACCCCAAGCTCTCCCTTCCTTAGAGTGATAGCTACCGGAGGAGTAGGATAGGATCCGTCGGAGATGCTTGGAGGCTTGTAGCTCGTCGCATCATTGGAGAACTGCTGTAAGAAGCCTCTAAGCCTGCCACAGCTCGATTGAGGCCTAACCTAGCCTTCCACCTTCGCCAGGAGCTTCTGAGTCCATCTTAACCTTCAGGTATCACTTCTACCCCCTGCATTTCCCTGATTCGATTTAATTTTTCATTTCGCCACCACCACCGTTCGTTAGCTCCGACCAATTGGTCAGAACTCTGCTACCCACTTCCATCAGTTTACATATACTCCTTGACTCACCCCGCACCTTCCTTCGCAATCTGATCACCCTGAGGCTCGACCATCAAGTTGATATTAGGTTGGGACTTCTCCCCCGCCTTCGCCGGAGACCCATAACTCTGCCCCCATCGCTTCTTCTCTTTCCCAATGGAATATACCCGACCGGAGCTACGTCCCCGAGTCGCATTTCCCTTTGTAGGTACTAACGTGTGCGAGAGGCTCACTTTGGACCCCCATCTGCTTAGGCGGAGCAACTCCACGAGAGCCTTCATCACCACGCTCATCTGACTACCCTCCCAACCATAGGAGCTGACCATTCGACGCGGAGCATTCTCACAACACTACCAGACCCTTTAACGACTTCATCGGAGCAGCGAATCGTCTCCTTCGCTCGGGTGAAGTCCGCCTGGGCCGTGTTCATGCAGGCCTTCTCTCCACCGTCGGATGGGCACGTCTCTTCCAGATTTGATCAGAGCCACCCAACCGTAGTAGCCTTTGGACCGTTAGATATGAGCCGCTGACGCATCTAACACGCACTTTAGCGACATTCTCTTCAGGTCGTCAGATCCACATGGGCGTGATCAGAGCCGTACGTCACCGCCCCGCCCCTGCGCATGTGCTACGTGGCCCTGCTAAGGGTATATTCCTCTTTTGTTCTCATATAATTCTTTATTTAGTTTCAGTTCAATAAAAAATGTATGCAGTTAAAAACATTAACGGTTTGAACCTCATAGTTTTTAGTATTTGCATTTTAGTCCTTCTGAGTTGAAGTCATGTGTGTCCCTACGTGGTATGTCAGGTCATTTGCACTATTTGCTCCGAACTTTCTATCTGTTATGGAATGAATGCCAAGTTTTAATTATTTGCATTTATGCCCCTGTGAGCCTAGATCAAGTGTGACACATGCGTTGGTTGGGTTAATTGCATATTCGACCCTTGGGCTTTAATAAAGTGTTATCTATTTGGTCAACAAAGTTAAAATATTTGCTATTTGGTCCCTGTGTACTGTTTCTGGCTTGCTTGTTTGCATATGATGCAATAAATATCAAATTTACCATAAGAATTGTATAAAAATTACCATGGGATTCATCTAGTGTGTAGGATTTACTGTAATTTTCATTGGTTGATTTATTGGCATTTACTATTTTTAAAATTCGAAAACCCCCTAAAAAGTGTTCTGTCTAAATTTAAAAATTATAAAAATTTGAAAAATGGGTCAAAAATCCCACAAAATTTCTTATGTGTGTCTTTTATTGTGCTTTACCTTCAGCATTAATTTTGTTTGAAAATTCATTATAAAAACCCTAAAAATCATAAAACAACCAAAAACCTATAAAAATCATATAAAATCAAAGAAAAAAAACTAAAAATTGTGTTTTCAGTTCATGTTTGTATGTTTTATTTACATTTTATCATAAATTTATCATCCAAGACTTTGGGGTACTTTAAGTATTTTTAATTTGCAATTTGGTCTTGCCTGTGCACTGTTTTGTATTTTGAGCACTATTTGATTCTTATAAAAACATCTGAAAAATCTATCAAAAATTATCAAAAACACCTCAAAACCCATAAACACCAAAAAATATTTTTACTTTATTTTTATGAGTATATTTTATCATTTTGAAAAATCCAAAAGAGTGTTGTGTGTGTGTTTTCTACTTTGTGCTTATTTGCCTTTTATTCAAAAATTAAAAATTCGCCAAATCAAAAACCACAAAAAAATTATTTTTGAAATTTGACTACTTCATTCTTTTTCATGCTCCTTATGTTCGACTTTGGTAGCTATACCAGGTACATCAAAATAACAGACCGCTGACATTGATTTCCTTATTTTCATTAGTGGTTGATTTTCTCATTGAGTTAGCCGATTGATTGGGGTCACAACGACCATTGTTTTATTTTGATACTTACCCTAGTCATTAGATCGCTTATCATCAATCAATTCAGGAATATCATGTAGTGCATGCCTCTCCATTCGATATGTTTGGTCGGCCATGTTGTACCCTAAGCTCAAGTCAGAATGTGTATAAGTCAATTATTGTCCAATCCCAACTCGAGGTGAGAATGAGGTCAGTGGGGGTAACTGGTTCTACCAATCATTCATCTCAAAAGTGGCTTGCTCTTCTATTTGTTCCTTGATCCCAACAAGCAAACAAGAATGTGGTGAGTCAATCCAGGGTGGATGTGGGTCAGGGGTGTAAGAATGTGGGGTAGGTGAGAAGTACGAAGAAGTGGAGAAGTCAGTCGGAGGTCTGACTTCGCGGTCGAGGTGTGGGTATGAGGAGGAATAAGATGGTGGATATGAGAGGAATAAGATGGTGGATATGATCGGAATATGGTCGAAGAATAGTGACCTGGATATGATGACCAATATTATGACATCTTTAAAGGGAGATGGGAGAATGAAGCAGATCGAGGAAAAAAGTGCACAAGTGCACCGAATAAACAAACACAAGAGCAAACCCTGAGTCTAACTACTCAAAACAGTGATGGTCACAAGAGTCCGACCATTTATCTTTTCAATTTTAATTAGGTGATAAATCAAGATATATGTCCATTTACGTAAGGCTTAAAAGTAGGTTTTGGGCACTATCTTAGGGATGCGTCCTCACCTCTGAACGATCACAATAGCACAAGCATAATGAGGGTTTTTCTCTCCTAAAAACAAGTGTTATTTTAATCAATTTTTTGGTCAACTCTGATTAGCAGTCCCGATTTTAAGTTCGGTTATCACTTGATTAATGCACCAAACATGACATGCCTAATGATCAATCTTGATTTCCTTTTAACCCAAGTTTCAAAACAAAGGGAAAGGGAGTCGAGAAAAACCGATAAAAATAATGAAATCAATGATGCTTGCCCAGTTCAGAAGATTTGCAGTGATCCTTGTTCTCTACATACAGGATGCCACACAGAAGTGGAATTTTATACTATATGAGATGCAAATGAGAAAATCGTTCCTAGACAAGCAATTCTATTAGCGAGAGATGAACAATTTACTTTGAAGTAATAGCTCTATGATCTAAGTGCGTCTCGTTGAATATGATGTGTGGTCCTAAAGATTAAGAGCAGTAGAAATAAAAATATTCTAGTAAAAGTGCTCTAAGAGCCGCGAGTGCAAGTCCTATTCTACTTCAATCAACCACACAACCACGAATGGGTCAAATGTCCAGTCCTGATACAAGCGTGAACTCTCAAACAAGAGTCGCTGTAAAGAGCAAATTACCTAAATTATTACAACACAATAATTAAAAAATTTACAAAAATAAAAATGCTCTTGAAATAAATTAAAAATTCCTTGATCTTCAGCAATCGACACGCGACATGTCCGTCGACCTCTGATGCACTCCAAGTCCACCGAGCCCTTACAAGAAAAATAAAATTTATGTTAGAGAGATAAACAACAAAATATATACAAAAACGAGAAGAAACGTAATTGCGAGAAAAGAAGGAAAATGGATTAATTACAAGGTGGCTTAGGGGTCAGACTACCCAAATGAGAGAAAACCTAAATCTAATTTTCTAAATTAAACCCTAATCTGTTTGCCTCCCCGACAATGACACCATCTGACGAATCATCTTAAGTGGTTATATTAGGTACTCGTTGTAGCACACCACTAAGCCAGTTAATCAGAATCGAAAAAAGATCTCAGCGAAGAGTGGCTTAGCTTAAATTTATATCCCAGGTAAGTCTTGGGTCAAACACAGGGAGGCAAAGGAACAACATTGGGGCAAATCAAAACAATTAGGTCTTGGTTTCCAATGAGGATTTTTTTGTTTTTTTAATGCAAAGTGAATGTGAATGCAAAATAAGGTTGAATTAAGTTTAAGAAAATACATGGAGGCGACGATGGTGCACTCGTATCGAAGATCAGGTTCTCAATCTTTTTTCTTCTTTTCAAAATCTTCCATTTGAGCCATATATCTCTCAAATCCTGATCGTGGATCAATTCAAATCTATTTTTTTTTTGGAGATTTGGGCCGTAGAGTTCTGGATTTCACACATGGATTTGGGATTTTTCTTGGATTTCTCGACAACGTCGTGCGATTAGGAGGAGCATGGCCCCATCAATCTCCTCTTTTGTCTCTCGACAATGGCACACGACAACAAGGAGTTGGTGGACGAGGGCGGAGGAGGGAGACACAACGCGGTGAAGGTAGAGCACGTTGTGGTGGCACGTGGAGGTAACAGAGCAACATGGTTATTTACGAATCTCAGACTATGATTTACAAATCTTGAATTATCTTTTACAAATCTCAGATCGTTTTACAAATCTCCATTACTATTTATAATCTCGGATCTTTTTTTACATTTTACCAATTTCCAACAGTCTACTTTTTGTTGCAGATCTCCACTCAAATGTTACAAAGAGATCACATATTTTTATAAAGGGTCGTAGAAAAGTTATAAAGGAACTCAAAGTAGTTACAAAAATTCATACAATGTTACACACCCCAAAGAAAGTACAAATACCTATGACATATTACAAAGGACAATAGAAAATTTACAAATGAAAATAATAATTTATAAAAAAACTAATGAATGAGATTATAAAAAAATGTATGATTTGTTTTTTACAAAATTGAATTTAAATCTAAAAAAGTCGATTCGTATATTACAAAAATCTACTGTAAACTGCATTTCCTGCGAAAGTTTTCAAAAATCGATAAATAAAGAAATAAACGAAAATTCCAGATTAAAATGAGCCTAAAATTGCAATTGGCAGTATTAAGTGGCATTCAAATTTAAATCGAAATAAAATGATCCAAATACCCTTTTCGACAACACACCATTGGATCAAAGATCATATAGATCTTGTTGATGGCTCACTACAAAAGTAATGAACTCCAATCTCATTTAAAATGTTCGTGCATGCATGCGTGCACACACACACACACACACACACTCATAGGGGACCTTTCTAATGTGGTGGGTCTTTCCCGAGATTTTAAAAATCACTATTAATTTAGTAAAGGGTTCAATGGGGCTACCCCCACCCATTTTTGGTATTTTTATTAAAAAAATATCACCATAACTATTCATTTTTATATCCCTCATATATGTCATTCGAATTTCGTCAGAAATAGAGACTCATATGCCCTCCATCTAGAACAGGTCGATTACAACAATGTTTAGACCGTTAACATTACCTGTTCTAGATGGAGGGCATAAGAGTTTCTGTTTCTGATGAAATTCAAATCGTTTATGAAGGGATATATAGATGAGTACACATCGTGATATTTTTCAAAAAAATTAAAAACATTTATGAAAAAATAGAGGCTGGGGTAGCCCCATTTTTTCGTTTAGTAAAAACTCTATAATAATTTTATAAAATTATAAACTATATATTGTAAAAAAATGATTTTGTAAAAATAGCATCAATATTTCGATTAACATTTTCATCCAATATAATAATATTTTCATAATTATATTTCATTATGCACGTTATGTTAATATTATTATTAAATATATGAAGTAAGAAATTGTAGAATACATGCGAAAGGTGCATAAATTGACGGTGGCTCACTATAGATATAGTGAGACTCCACTTCATTTGAAGTTTCTCCTATATGTGTGTGCGTGTGTGTCTTAATAAATTCAAGAAAATAACACTTCTTGAACTTTTATTTTAACTTGAGATTTCCTTGTAAACTTTATAGGCACTTCATTTCTTGGTTACTTTACAATTACACTAGTTATTTTCAAGAGAGCTGGACTTCTCCTCGTGTCTTTGTGCTTCTAAGACATAAGGATTATGATCTTCTTTTCTCTTCATGTTGAGTGGTCTTGCAACAACATGAGTATGTCTTATTCCTTCTCAGTTTAAGGTTCAACTCTCTGGCTGAGATGTTAATTCTACTCAGAAACATAAACATTTCTTTCTTTCCATTATCGAAATCCAATTTATTAACAAATATTCCCAACCATATCATACAAATCCATGCACTGTCAGTGTTTAGTTTCTCAACCGAGAAGTCTCACATGGACTAGTTAGGGCAGTTGGTTGTATGTGCTTTCCAATTATTACATTAGCATCCACCTTCAACCCAAAATAAATGTGACACTACTTTTTGTAAATATCTATATCTTTCAAATTATGAGTGGAATCATTTTTCCAGACAAAAATGGGAACAAAGTTTCATTGTATTACTTTCCATTACTTTAGAAAAATAAAAACTCGTGGACAATATCGTTGATGTTTCCACATATTTAGCATACTTATACATGCAATTTTATGTAGTATCCAATAGACTATGTTGATGGGAGAAGTTCCTATAAATAGCACACACAATGAGGTTACATAGATAAGAAGTGATACTTTATTTTTAATGTTATTATCTGTTAAGTGTTTATCTCTACTCTATAGGTATTGTAAGCATCCTACACACATGACATAATTCAATGCTTACTACCACATTGTTAAGTTGCAGATGAGATCTACATGGATTAAGTATCTCTCATCCTCTTTTGTGAGCTGAGCATAATTTCTTCCAATGGCATGTGATACATCTGATAATTTCCATGTGGTTGTTCACATGAAGACCTCCAAATGATTGGATTCAGTTGCATACTTCTTCAGCTAAGGGTGATACTCATAAACTTTGTGTCATGGTAGTTTCGTGCTTGCCAATCTGTGTGTTTGATTTGCATTCTTCTTCAGCTACAGGCATGGGCGGAGGGAAAGGGGTTGGGTAGGGACCATGGCCCCACCTTCCAAATTAGGAATTACATGTATTGTGATCTCCAAATGCTCCTTCATTGTAAATTCTCCTTCAAATTCAAAAAATGTGGGATGCAAATCAAGCAATGACCCCTCAAATTCTCCCATTATCGGACGCTAGTCCTTTTTCAGGTTTCATTCTCCGTTAACATTGCAATATGCAACTGTTATCCACATAATGCTATGATAAAAAGTTGAAAACCATTATTATCTTGCAAACTTGCGTCAATGACATGCACATAAACCAGCTATTTTTGTGAATCAACTATTTTCACCGTTGCGAGGAATCCCCCAACAAACTTTCGAATCGGGTTGTCCTGACTGTGGGGTTCCTTCATCTGCACAACACTAGATGGTAATTTTAAAAAAATATGCTAAAATTTCTTAAATTTGCTCAATGCAAATTTGACTTTTGAATGTCATGGTATTAGGATTAATGATGATATTTAATTTGATTTATGTTGAATTCATCATGATAAGTCTGGTATCGAAATTTATAAATTCCCATGGTGTGTTATCTATGCATACCTTCACTACAATTTAGGATATTAATTGCAGTTGCACTAGCACATACGAGATTATATATATGAAAGAATATTTTATGTGATATGCAATAGTTTCAATAATAATATATGTATATTGACATTAATAATAAAATAAGTCATATAATAGTAATATTGTTCATATTGACTTGAAGCATATATATGCTCATATTGATAAATTTGTTAGTATTGTCAACTAATCATTATATATGCTTCTCTTCGACTCTATCCATCTTCTACTAATTATATAACTCAGTAACAATAGCTTTTTAATTATGTACATATGTATTTGATTAACCGAACAGTAGCCCCACATTAGAAATTCCTAGCTCTGCCCCTGGCTACAGGCAACGACGTCCCTTTTAAGAAGGCTTTATTTGTCAAGCAGAAACTGCCTATTTGAAGAAACAATTTACATATTTCATTCACTCAAAAAAGTATACCTTACATAAAGAGTATTGTTCCTCCAAACCATTCTCAGCTCCCGTCCATATTATCCTCGATAACAAACTACTCTCACTTGCATAGAACCCGCATTTCTTGCCATGTTGAGATCCAGTTAGTTTAGAATAGCAGAAGCAACCACACACATATACGATCAATCCAGCAAAACGCAAACACATGGATATACAAGGTTCACATGTAATTGGGCTATGTCCTTTAGGCAGTGAAGATCTATTTGCACTATGTGAAGAAGAAAGAATACAGTGGATACAAAGATCCATGACCCTTTATAGTTTATACACTACTCATGGTATAGATGGATCCCTGATACAAACGGATCCGAATACCCAAATAGAAAAGGAGCCGCTTATAAAATTTTCACCATCCAACACAGAATCTCTAGCCATCTATGTTGATTTTGGCTTCTCAAGCAAGCTCTCTCCCAATTTGTCACAACCAAAATGGAGTTATCTTGCACATCCTGATACAAGCAGATCTTTCAGCTAGATATCATCTACAGAATAGTTACGAACTATATTCATGATGGCAATTACATCTTGATATTTAGCTGCTGCAATATGCTTCCCACATTTGAGGGAAAGTTAAGGTTAAGATGCGTGTAGACACTTAACAAACTACCTTAAGAAATTCAATCTGCCTGCATAAACGATTTGACTTGAATGTACATATTGTGAGACATGCACAACAGATTAATAACAAACATACAATACCAGACGACCTATGATATTGTTTCTTATCCACTCTCCAAATGTATAAAAGCAGAAGAAAGTTCAATTTACAACTTCCGAGATTGTGGACTATGGGCTAAATCGATCAGAGGAGGCGATGATGGATCATTGCATTTGCTGGGCACTGGAGTGTTCCTTCTTGATTGACGCTTTGTAGGCACTAGCACATTTTCAAGTTCTTTGCACTCTCCATCAGAATCATTTTCCTCTTCTTCATCACTTTTGAAAAGTGGGTGGATATACGCTTTTGAAAGGAAGCCCTTCAGATCAAGGTTAGGCTCTTTGGCACGCTCAAGGGTGTCTTTCATCATAGCCTCCTGAAATGTCAAGCAAGAAATATGTGTAAAACAGAAAAGTGAGTCCTGATGAAAAATTTTAGATGCCAAAATTTCAAGTTGTCAGTAAAAGAATCGTGCAGGAACCTCCCAGCTAAAAAGTAAACGCAGAAGCAGCAAATGATCAAACTGACACTATATTTACCACTAAATGGGGAATTTTCTGTATTGCTGGTATGCATGTTTAAATGTTTTCAATCAGTTTCCAAGTTAATGACACTCATTTTTGTTCACATAAACCAAAGAATTCTTTTAGCTGGACAAATGAACTTTGATTTGATCGGTCAGACGCCATAAAGTCTGTTAGAATAATTATGTTATTTACTTTTATATTCATGTTTCTGTAAATTACCCATAGAGCTTTTCTCCTATATAAGAGAGCTCTAGGGTTTGATGGAATTGATAATGTTTTATTCCTTCAACATGGTATCAGAGCGATGGTCCTAGACCAGAGCATGTGCCCTAGTTCCTTGTCCCCACCAATAGCCCCTCGGTCGGCGCCGCCTCTGCTCGCCCGAGCGCCCCACGCGCCTCCGCTGCCTCCTGCAAGCCCCGCTCGTGCGTGAAGCCTTCCAGGCCAACAGGGCACGCGCGTGCGCGTGAGCCCTCTCCTGCGCGCGCACCCTCCTGCGCGTGAGCCTTCTGCGCGCGAGCCCTTGGTTTGCGCCCTGTACGCGCGATCTCTCCTGCGCGTGATCCCTGCTGCGCGCGCGAGGCCCTCCACGCGCTGCGTGCGTCTTGTGCCCTGTGCGCCCTACGCGCGTGATCGGGCTGTAGCCCTATCAGTTCTACCGTGATCGGGCTGTAGCCCTACCGTGATTGGGTTGTAGCCCTACCAGTTCTCCCTGCGTGGTCCAAGGTAGTCGAACTCGTCAGAGGAACCCTCAAGGTATGGAGGGCGTTGTGGTTTGAGTCTACGTCCACAACGGCCTTCATATATGTTCACGTAGACATTATTGTCTAGTCGTGTAACCCCAGTTGCAGAATATTGTTGTCATCATGTCAGACAACAAGGTGGATCTTCCGTCTCTGGGTGCCTTTAAAGGTCCAGCACCCGTTGTGAAAATGGAGGGCACGAACTATGAACTGTGGGCCATGCAGTTCATGAGTCTTATGCAATGCAATGGCACGAAGCATATCCTCACACAAGAGGAACCTGTTGAGAAGACTGGGGTTAACGCCTCATGGGAGGCCGACGATGCATATGCACGTGTATGGTTATCTTGTACAGTATCCATGGAGATAGCCAACGAGATTCTGAGTCAATCCACTGCGAAGGCTATGTGGGATATCCTTGCTGCCACATATTCTCCTGCAAAGAACGAGTCCAAGATCTTACAACTTCAGCATGACATTTTCACCTCGAAACAGAACAGGCGTCCTCTTCATACCCTGTATACCTCTCTAAGGGGTATGTTTGAGAAGCTACACGAGTATATTCCGTTGACAGCCACACCAGAACAGCTAAAGGCATATAGGGACTCAGTGATGACAGGAGTATTTCTAGCAGTCCTTGATCATGAGTATGATGCCGCCAGAGCACAGATTCTTACAGATGCTACCATACCTCCTATGGAAGAGGCCTATCGCAGGTTGAGTAGACTCTCCATATCTCATGGTAGATCTCAGCTATCTCAGACGTCCTCAGCCATGGCAGCATCTCGTGGCAGGGGAGGATCTCCACAGTTTCGAGGTAGAGGTGGTCGTAACAGAGGAGGAGGTAACAGACCTCCTCGACAGCCGTGCACTTACTGTCGCAGGACTGGTCACACTGAGGAAACATGCTATTCTAAGCATGGGTTTCCTACTACTGCAGCACGTGTGGCGGAGCAGACTCAGCAGGAAGGGGGTCCTTCCCATGTCCCGGATCAGAGGTTCGAGGAGTTATTGGCGCGACTTAGAGAGATCATGCCTGGTCAGGGGCCAGCAAGTACTTCAGGATCTTCGGAGATAGCTGCATCAGCATCAACATCCACGTCAGGTACAGCATATGCTCTTACTAGTTGTTACAGAGCAGATCTATCAGAATGGATCATGGATTCAGGAGCATCTCACCATTTATGTGGTGATAAAAAACAGTTGGATGGTTTTAGTGCAACTCAGATAGGACGATCTGTGGTGATAGCTGACGGGACACACTCTCCCATTACTGGTCAGGGGAGGTGCAGTTGACCTCTGCAATACGGCTTCAGAATGTTCTTTATGCTCCTGATTTTTCAATGAATTTATTGTCGATTAGTCAAATCACTAAAGATTTACATTGTCGTGCCATATTTGACCCATCTGCTCTTGTGTTTCAGGACATCCTAATGGGCAGAGTGATTGGAACTGGCCGTGAGCAAGGGGGTCTCTATAGACTGGTGCAGTCTCCTTATGTTGGTGTCTCTTCTGTTAGTGCTGGATCTGTCTCTCCTTACACATGGCATCTCCGCTTTGGTCATCTTCCGTTGCAAAAGATGGTTCATATCCTTCCACAGATTTCTCCCCGGTCTACTTTTCAATGCGAGGCATGCCAGCTTGGGAAACATCACCGGTCGTCGTTTCAAAGTCGTCTAGGTCCAAGTCGTCATGGTCTGTTTGAGTTACTTCATTTTGATATTTGGGGTCCCAGTCGTGTCCCTGATCTTCAAGGGCACAGGTTTTATCTTGTTGCTGTCGATGACTTTTCTAGGTTATCTTGGGTCTTTCTTCTTAAAAATAAATCTGATGTTGGGCATGTTATTCAGTCTTTTATTAATGAAATAAAAAATATTTTCTCTGCTAGAGTGAAGTACATACGGTCTGACAATGCTCTAGAATTGTGTAGTACTCAACTCTCTAAATTCCTTATGTCTCATGGGATTGTGCATCAGACGTCTTATGCATATACCTTCCAACAGAATGGGGTGGCTGAAAGGAAACATCGTCATTTGTTGGATATTACCAGAACCCTTTTGATTCAGAGCCGTGCCCCTCACTCCTATTGGGGGGATGCGGTTCTAACTGCATGCTATCTGGTTAACCGTATGCCTTCGTCAGTGTTAGGGGAGAAGATCTCGTTCTTGACTGTGTTTCCCGAGACAGATCTTTTCTCCCTAACACCACGCGTTTTTGGGTCCGTTGCGTTTGTTTATTGCTTCTCTCCTAGTCTTGACAAGCTCTCTCCCAGAGCTGTCAAATGCATGTTTGTGGGTTATTCCAAAACCCAAAAAGGATATCGGTGTTTTGATCCAGTTAGACGACGGTACTATGTTAGTGCAGATGTCACCTTCATTGAGTCCATTATGTATTTTTCTCCTACAGGTGACAGACTCACTCACTCAGAAAAAGGACACGATATCTATATGCCTCCTCCTCCTCCTCCATCTGTTCCATGCTCTACTCCGACACCACCACCACCACCACCACCAAAGCCAACTCCACCACCACCACCGCCACCACCAACTACTACATTTTATCCTCAGGTCTATCAGCGTCGGTCCTCTTCTCATGTGCCTCCTCCATCATCCAGCACGCCCGAGGTATGTACTGATCATTTGAGTTCTTCTGATGGCACGGGTGATTTGCATGCGCAGATGGATGTACAGGGTACTGATGGTACTTCCACTCCTCCAGTTGATGACCTAGATATCCCTATTGCACATCGAAGGCAGAAGCATGCGCGGACGATGAATCCCAAATATGGGATGGAGTTTGGATCTCAGGTTTCGTTGGAGCGTTTATCCACGGACTTTCGCCAGTTTGTTGTTGGGTTATCGGCAGTAGAGATCCCACGGTCATATCAAGAGGCACTACAGAGCAGTCCGTGGTGTTTAGCTATGGAGGAAGAGATGGCGGTGTTGCAGTCGCGTGGTACGTGGAGTATTGTGCATCCTCCACTAGGTGCGTCAATAGTGGGAAGCAAATGAGTATTTACTGTTAAGCATCGGGCTGATGGTACGGTTGATAGATACAAAGCCAAGTTGGTTGCTCGTGGGTTCACCCAAACATATGGGGTGGACTATCAGGAGACGTTTTCTCCAATAGCACGTCACTCTACCTTACGGATCCTTATTGCAGTTGTTGTTGTCCGTGATTGGCCCCTATTTCAGTTGGATGTCAAGAACGCTTTCTTGTATGGTGACTTGCAGGAAGAAGTTTATATGCAGCAGCCATCAGGGTTTGCTGCTGAGGGGAGTCCAGTATGGTGTGCCGTCTTCATAAGGCCATATATGGCCTGAAGTAGAGTCCACGGGCTTGGTTTCAGAAGCTCTCGGAGTTGATTGAACAAAAGGGCTTCGTCAGATCTACAGCAGATCATACTCTCTTTGTAAAGAGAGACCAACAAGGTATTGTGATCATCTTAGTGTATGTTGATGATATTGTTATCACTGGCAGTAATGAGCAGGGCATTCAAGCAGCCAAGGATTTTCTTAGCGAACAGTTCGTTACGAAGGATCTGGGTACACTTCGTTATTTTTTGGGATTGGAGTTTGCACGAAATGAGCAAGGCATGGTAATGACACAAAGGAAGTATGTTACTGACCTGTTATCTGAGACATGTATGGCAGGATGTAGACCAGCTACTACTCCTATAGATCCTAATGTTAAACTTTATGATGATGACTCTGAGGAGATGGACAAGTAACGATATAGGGAGCTAGTGGGGAGTTAGTAGGGTAAGTCAGTTCATGGAGCAACCCAGGCAGGCTCACATGAATGCTGTTTTTATGATCTTGAGATATCTGAAGTCGTTTCCAGGTGCTGGTCTTCTGTTTAGAAGAGATACCTCTATATCTGTCACAGGTTGTGCTGATGCAGACTATGTTGGGTGTGTCCTCATGATAGAAAGTCTACTTCAGGCTTTATTGTATTTATTGGCAGCTCACCAGTAGCTTGGAAGAGTAAGAAACAAACTGTCGTGGCTCGATCCAGTGCAGAGACAGAATATAGGGCAATGGCCCAAGGTAGTGCTGAGATGATGTGGATTAAATCTGTTTTGACTGATTTAACTATTGAAGTACCTCTTCCTATGCATCTTAAATGTGATAATCAGGCAGCCTTGTTTATAGCCAATAATCCAGCCTTCCATGAAAGGACAAAGCACATTGAAGTGGATTGTCATTATACACGGGACTTGATTCAAAAAGGGCTTATTTCTACATCTTATGTATCATCAGGAGATCAGATTGCAGACATGTTCACCAAGGGCCCTTGTAGGGGTCCATTCCATCACTGTTGTTCCAAGCTGAGCATGTTAGATATATATGCTCCAGCTTGAGGGGGAGTGTTAGAATAATTATGTTATTTACTTTTATTGTCCTGTTTCTGTAAATTACCCATAGAGCTTTTCTCCTATATAAGAGAGCTCTAGGGTTTGATGGAATTGATAATGTTTTATTCCCTCAACAAAGTCAAATGCCATCAATTCTCTATAATCACATTAATTTCATTTGTAGTATTTGGCCATTTGACTGTTCTACGTCAAACATTCAAGTAGTTGCACGATCATGGATTTCTGAACATAGACTCCAAACCTATCAGCTAAAACCCATTAATCGGGTGATTCTATACCAGATCAAAATACACGATTTAAAAAATTTGCTCATATAGTCTGCAGATGGTAATGATCAAGGATTCTCTGTAAGATCATATCTACACCATAAAAAAGGAGGGAATCAAGAGAAAACACAAAGACTATTATTTATATTTACCAAATTAGCAAGCAAATGCTACACAAAGAGGAGGGGCAAAAGCCCCTAAATGAGACTAGAAAATAGGGAATCAGACTCCTACTTCTAATAGAAATACAATTATATTCCATGTAAAGTAAGTAAAAAGGTATCACTCTATGTCTTGCAATTGGAACTATAAATAGAGAGTGAAGGGTTTGATTCTTCACATGAGAGAGAAGGTTGGAAGAGCAAGTGAATGGAGAAAGTTATAGTTAAGTTTTTTTCGTGATTTTTCTTCTCCGGTGGTTATGAGATGTGACCGACTACCATCATAATGTGTCTTCTTTTACATGCCTTCCCGGTGGTTGATTATGTGTTTGTTACCCCCAAACAACTATTGCTGAAGTGAGGTTCAACACCTGCAAGATGACACGAAGCAACATGTGCAAATTCTTCAAATATGTGAACAATATCTATAATGGTTGCATGGAGGTGACTAATGAGAATCGTAAGAGGATTACATTAAGGATGTCTAGTTGCAAGATCTTTCAAGAAGGGACAACATAGGACTGACAAAGAGATTGGTTGCATAAATGCAATATCAGATGGTTATGACGATCCGTTCAGATCGAGAACTCTTAAAGTCTAGCGAAAGAGATACAAGAGTCCCGATATGAGATTAGAGACTCCGGAAGATTGGATGGTACCGATCGAGCCCATTGGGTTACAAGTTTTTAGATCATGTAAGAAAATCTAAATTTCATTGTTATTAAGGTGATCAATAGAGATCTAATCAGATCAGAGTGATTGAATAATTTTTTTTGTAGACAAAGGCCACATTTAATGCAGATCCAATGGTGAAGTTTATATTGAAGGATGCATTCTCCATGGAGTCATCAACGAGAAGGATAACTTCTTATTGTGGTAGGAATGGATGAAAAATTGCAATTGCCTCAAATGTTGTCGAATTTCAACAAAAACTTTGCCAAGATTTTGAAGCCAGTCAACTAACATTAATAATGTTAAGAGAGATGAAGTTGGATTAAATGGATCTTTGTTAGGATCCAACTAGAGTTGGTTATGTGGATTCTTGTTTAGTCCCCCATCATCTAGTGACAGGACTTGGATGTAATGTTTAGGCTATATAAAGTCTCACACCTCTTGTATTTTTTAAGATGCTTAACATGAAGATCTGATCTAGAGGATCTCTACTATCATGGAGCAGGGTAATCCAATGAGATTGTCATGGACCATGTAAATCATGTTGTTCTTTCTTCATCTTTGATGATGAACATACTCTATTTTATATTTCAAGACAATGCAGTTTTAATTGTGACCGCGATCCTATTATGGAGGTTTGGATTTATTTACAATAAGCTAGCAGAAGAGAGCAGACACAACTTGCACTACTTTTGATAAGAATCCCTCATATGAGAGGGACTAACAACCAACGGTCCATAGGTGTAATATCATGACTTTGAACCGAGGATAACATGTTTTAGTAGTCCATCACTAAGGATCCCACCATTGTATCACCTACCTCTAACACCACGTGCATTCCATCAGAGAGGACATTTAAGAATTTTGTCTCTACGTCCATATTTGAATAAAGTTATTGTTTTAAAACGAGAATGTGGAAGCTAACATCAGATAAATAGATCAGAACATAAAAGAACATCGGGATTTTACGTTGAACCCAACTCCCTAAGGAGCGGGATGAAACCACAGGAGAACACCTCAAAGGACTGATGTGTCCATTGAACTTTCTCATCTGATACAATGGATATGGGGCTTCTTATATAGCCCACATTGACTCTCTAAGTCCCACATATGGATGTGGGACTAAACCACTGGATGTGGTAATTGGATCTTGGAGGGATCCAATTACCCATCTACACAAGTGACCATATACTCCAACACTCCCCCTCAAGCTAGAGCATACAATGCTCAGCTTGGATACATGGAAAGAGATCACTCAAACTCACAATATAATATGTAGAGATATTTCTATATTCTATGTGCCTTTTCTATTATTTTTATTTTCTTGTATTCATCTTTTGTAATTACCCATAGGCCTTCTCTATATAAGAGAGCCTAGGGTTCGCTGGAATAAACAACGGATTCTATTCTTCCAATATGGTATCAGAGCCAACCTAAACACTACCCCAAACCCTAGCCGCCCACTACCCCCTCTCCTCTCGATGTCGCCGCCGCCCCACCACCCCCTCTCTCTCGCCGTCCCCCCTACTTCCCTCTCGCCGCCGCCGCCCCACCACCCTCTCTCTCTCGCTCCCCCCTCTCCTCTCTCTCGTCGTCGCCTATGGGTTTGAGTGCATAGGTCTACATATGCACTCAAAATCCTCGGATGTTTATGTAGACATTCGTTCCTTGGTATACAAACCCTAATTCTATATCTCCGGGAAAATGTTAGAAAACAAGGTCGACATACCCTCCATAAGCGCTTTCAAAGGTCCAGCGCTTATTGTCAAGATGTATGGGACGAACTATGAGCTTTGGGCTATGTAGTTCATGAGTCTCATGAAGTCAAATGGTAAGGAGCACATTCTTATGGAAGACGAGCCCCCACATTCTTAAGGAAGACGAGGCGGCGACGATCATTTTCATTATGCAGAGAAAAAGAATACATAGTATACTGAGAGCCTTAACCCTAGGAGAGTTTATATGCTACTCCGCATATAGATGACTACCTAACACAACAAATTTGAATACTCAAATAGAAAAGAAACCGTTAATAAAAGCGGATCCCTTCTGGAGGGGTATTGTGTGGTAGGGGGTAGCATGCGACGGTTCTTTAACCTGTTGCAGGTGGTTAGGATTCAAGGCATATCAACAATAAAAGGGGACAATAATTGCACTAGACAAAAACCAAGGATGATCAATCACAATGTAGACATTGATCGATTAATAAGTTATCAAAAGCCTTAAGTGAGCAATCATGTTGGTATGAGTGATCAACCATATCCAAAGTTGTAGTTTCATGTAATGGATCACTTTCATTCGAATGATTGATCATAAGAACTAGTAGCAAAACATAAATCCATTGTTCGTACAACTCAAGCCAAAGAGAGGAAGATTAGTTTGAATTTAACCTATAAGATAGCTTCAACATATCTATGAATCTGTAGTTACATCAGTGGGCATCTGTATGTTATGATCGCTAACATTTCTTTCTTAAGTTTCCCAACACCTATTAGACATATCCTCTATTGGAATTTGCAATCGTGTGTACTCCATGCCATCTTCTAACATATCATGTAGATCTTATAAATTAAAACACGGTTATGATTGTCAATAACCGATCCCTAGAAACTCCGTCCTCCATTCTCTCTTTCTCTTTCTCACATGCCCTCCCCCCCTCACACAAACGACACTCTCCATTCCTCCCTCTCCGCACTCCTCCCCTCCCCCTCTCCCTCAGCATCTTATTTCTATATTTAGAACTATCAGTTCTCCCTTACACAAATATATTGTGATTTTAAGTGTTTTGGGTCATGTTATGTTGAATCTTAAATCTTCAGGGCTAAATCATTATTGTACAGTTTATATAGCAAAATTACATTAAATGAATAATGTGCCCTATTCACGATATTAAACTAGTACCTTACTATATATTAAGAGACGTGGCGTAGGTATTGTAGCAGCTACTGTAGCTACATTGCTTGTATATAATACTTATACATCCTTTCTTCCATTTAGGAAATGGCTGCTGTTGATGCAGTGGTACTTACACCACATGGGGACATTTGGGTAACATGAGTTCGAAACCAGCAGATATCATTTATTTACTATCGGTTATTGTTTTTTAAATTATTTTGATATATTCCAGAATAGTAAAAGAATTGGGTTCTATATAAGAATGCAATCAGTATATCCATTTTTGTATGTGATCCTACTATTTTTAAGCGGAAAATAGATAAATATTTTTTATTTCAACTGATGTGGATAGAGATAGAGATTTTAATTTTTAAGAGATATAGATATTATTTTCATTGTTATAAGATATGGATACATATATGATTATATATTATTAGACAACAAAAAAAATTCACCTGTATTTCTCTAATTATTTGACAACCAAAAAAATATCCATCTTTATGGTAATATAGATTACATTTATTTATGTATAGATACTCTAGGACCTTGAAAGCACAGATTTTCATGATATTTATTAATTAATAATATGATCGTGTTATTTGGAGAGTGTAGTACCTAGTTCAAAAAATAATGGCAGTTAAGTTAATAGTTTGTCAAATAAGCATCATGTAATTCATTGTTTGCGAGATTGTGATTGATTCCTCGTTGGCTTTTGTTTCTCTACACTATGTTTTCTATTAGCACATGCACATTACAATCCCTCCAATGCATTCATAAATCCCAATTGAGATGTTGAGATGGAGGAAACTATCAGGAAACAGTTAAAACTTTCAATGCCATTCTTATACTAGCTGAATTAAAATCCTAGATTTTTCAATAGTAGCCCCCAAATACCAGTAAAAAACATGGAACTGTCCTATCTTATTGATAAGTAATGTCTCCTTCGATGCTTTTGACTATAGCTATAGATAATGAAGGACATATACTAATTTTAATTCATGGATAAGGCATAACTGATGTTTTCCTTAAAGAAATCAGCATAGGTTGTGCTAAATTCTATATATGTTAAATGAAAATTTATTTCAATATTGTAGTGAATGCTACATCCAAGAATGGGTACACAAAGGGGTCTCTACTAAAGGTGCAAACACCATTGTTTTTTTTATTTTAAGAATTTACTTCAAATTATTAAGGGCACTAGCACCAATGATGCTTAAACAAATTATTGAGGGCACTAGCACCAATGATGCTGAAATGCCATTCAGAAAGAGATTAGTGAAATGTCACAAGAAGGGCACAGACAAGTGCAAATATTCAAGCACATCAAGTACAGGAAGAAGATGCATTATCTTACCTGTAACGGATACTTGACAAAAGCAGATTCATAACGACTTTTGCAGTACTTGTGGAAATAAATAGTTAAAATGGGAAGAAACAATAGGAGAGGCGCTGACTGGGCAGATTTTTTGGTACTCATTAACCCCAACAATAATATCTGAGATATGATCAGAGCTACAATAATTCTTTTGTGGACATCAGGCCAAAATGCAGCTCCACTCTCATACTCTTGGTTGTAAACATTGATGATCTGAAAAACAATTTCTTGTTAAAACATAAAAATGGTTCAAGTATGCAAACCAGAAAAAGAAGTTTGAATATAACTCTATTGATTTATTTAAGCTACTTCTTGTAAGTGTTATAAACAATGTTAGAAACTTAATTCCATGGTTGTGGTCATATAAGACTTAATTCTCTGAAGTATAGTAGTATTGCATTTAGAAAATGCATTATTCATATTGTATTTTCTAAATGTGATATTAATAGGGAAAACTTGTGAAGGCTATTTGCCTTCTAAAATGTGCATTTAATAACTGCAACACCAGACGGGCATACTTTTTTAAAAAACAGATTATTCGAAAAATGCGTCTACTCCACTTTGTAGTTCTTGTCTTCCTCCATCACAACCTTTTGATGCAACTCAAATTCCTCTAATTCACCAGAACTCATGTCGCTAGTATCTTTCATGTTTGTCAATCTTCTCCCGCATCAATATATATTTTTAACCTCGTCGCATGAACACTCCAAGTATATAAGCAACCTTCTCCAAAGCATCGCCAACTTTAAATCAAATCTCACAGTCGTTGATCTCCCACATCAGGAAGATAGTAGCTTTACTTTAAGGAGGTCGTTACAAATTTCTGTGAATTGAAGTAAGGAAGGTTGAGAATTGTTAAGCTTGCAATTACCCACTGTCATTAAATCTAGTAATCACAATGAAGTTAAACATGATTAGTGTATGTTAATTGCAATCAAAGATAACTAATTTTATTTAGTGCTAATTAATCATGATTAGTGCTAATTAAGCATCATTAACAAAACCATGGGCATGGAATACAACCACCTATATGAAATACCATGGTAAAAGGCAAAACCATGAGCTCTAGCACATGTTTTTCACAAGTTGGATGTATATGAATACCTCTACCCCTTCATTTCCTAAGCATCCATTCCACTCCATTGAGAGGTTTAGAGAGGTAAGTAAGAAACGCGAGCAAAGTGCTGTCAAAAGAAGAAGAGTATAAAGAGGGTGCAATTACAGTCTTAGTAGAATTCAAAGGAGGTAGGTAGACCTAACTTCAGCAATCTTTTCAAGTTTCATTCTTAAGTATGTAAGTACTAACAACAAGTGAAAAAATTTGAGTAAAGCCTTACTTTGGTAAGGGTGGCTCCATTGTTGGTGAGCATATGTAGATTCACATAATTAACTCACCCATGATTAACATTAAATTTCAAAAAGTATAAACACCGTACTTGCTCTCATATGAATCATGAGCTAGCCATCAAATATGGCAAGTCCGTAGATTGACCTTGAAATACATCATTAGATATGACAAAGCCATTAGATATAGCAACATTAGATATAAGTTTAGAGGACTTTGGGTCCACATTCAGCATACACGTTGTATGCTGTATGCAAGGTGTTTTTGGCCTTTAGTGTATGACTTGGTTTACTTCGGTGTTCAGGAACTTAGTAGAACTTAGTACAGTTCACTGTAATTCAATAGCTACAAAATTATGTTTCTTGCTGTATTTTTATTAGGCGACATTAAAGTAATTGCAGTTACTTTTCTCAAAAACTTGAATCTTTATATTGTTTTATTACTTCGAAAAGCCTCTTTTCAAGTTATTTCAAACATTTAGGTATACAAAGGCCTTTCTAAATTTTTTTTCTTCTTCTTATCTACCCTAATGGTTCTTCCAAAATGTTTGAGATCCATTCACATGGTCTAAGTTTGATTTAGGTCCTTGGAGGTGCGAGAAATTCATAAACTAGCTGGAGGTTTCCATCTTCAGCCATGCATTAGATCTTCTAGTAGATTTTATACTTCAGATAAAGTGGTATGATTAGTAAAAAAGCGGAACATGTGAAGAAAGATAATGGTTCACTTTTGTATATGACAACATAGGTTGTTTGTAATACAGAAAAACTTAACATGATGTTAATAGTGTTTTGGATATGGATCATCATTTTTATTACTTTGGTGTTTATCAGAAAAAATCGTGATTTCATGTAATGATTGATATATAATAGAGGTCTTGCAACTAAATTTTATGGAAACATGGGTATAAAGTTAAGACGATGAGATGTAGAGATCGTCCGCATTCATCTCAAGTAACAAGATGAGCTGCGACAAGGTGAGACATCGAAGATGAGTCTCTCCAAGTGTATATGAAATTCTTAGAATCCATAACCTTCAATTGAAGTTCACCAACAGAGGCTCAAAAATCATTCAACTCATGGTCTATATAGCACCCCAACACTACGACCAATCACCCAATCTATGATATTGAAGTCCCAACCCATAATGCACAATAATGCGAGAACTTTAAATGTGTCAATCGCAATTCATCCCAGCGCTCCCCCTTACTTAAGACCTCATAAAGAACTCGACAAAAGTGTAGAGACTTATGTTATTATGTTATGTACCGTTTCTTAATTTCTGTTTATTTCCTGGACTCTTATGTACTTTACCCATGAGGCCTCTCTCTATATAAGAGAGCCTAGGGTTCCTTGGAATAATAGATTACTCACTTTTTCCAACATGGTATCAGAGCACAGGGTCTAACCCTAACCCTAGGCTCTTTCCACCGCCGTCTCTCCCCTTCTCCACCACCCTTCTGTCGTTGTCGCCGTAGGGCCCCCCACCCCCCTCCTCCTCGTTGGGCCCTCTCCTCCTCGCCGGAGGGCCCCCTCCTCGCCGTAGGGCCCCCGCCTTGCCGCCGAGCCCACCCCTCCTCGTCGCCACAACCCCTCCTTACCGCCGGGCTCCTTGTCTCGCCGCCGAGCCCCCAAGACACAACTACTTGCACTCGCTTATCCTGAGATAAAATCAAAGGTAGAGAGGAAGTGATGAACACACAATTTCCTAGCAGCTCAACTTAGTTTTCTTTTTAGGTAGTTATTTTTAGAGCAAATTATACAATTTGAACGTCTAAAAGTAGTAATGTAGTATCTCTTATTCTAGCTTTATAACAATGTGGATTTCAGCAGACGGAAATGTACTTCCACCCTCTACTCCGCCGATTGAAGCCCAAGGTAGGGGACCCTCACCGTCGGGTTCCCTTTCCTTCCACGCCGACGCCCCCTCTTTCGTCGGTCATTCTATCTCCATGGATTTGAGTGCGTAACGTCTACATATGCACTCAAATCCGATCAAGTCTTTGTAGACACTTGTTTCTGGTCTACAATCCCTAGTTCTTCATCTACGGCGACATATCAGAGAACAAAGTCGATATGCCCTCCATAGGCGCCTTTAAAGTTCCTGCGCCAATAGTCAAGATGGACGGGACAAACTATGAGTTCTGGGCGATGCAGTTCATGAGTCTCATGAAGTCAAACGGTAAGAAGAATATACTTACCGAGGATGAGCCGAGAGAGAAGACTGGGATCTATGCCTCTTGGGAGGCTGATGATTCTTATGCCAAGGTTTGGCTGTCAGGCACACTGTCGATGGAGATTGCCAATGATGTCCTCCATCAGCCCACTGCCAAGGCAATGTGGGATATTCTGGCCGCTACGTATTCCCAAGTGCGGAATGAGACCAAGATGTTACAGCTCCAGCATGATATATTCACGACGAAGTAGAATGGTCGGCCACTTCACTCATTGTACACGTCCCTGAGAGGGATGTTCGAGAAATTATATAGTATCATACCACTCACGACGACTCCAGAGCAGCAGAAGATATTTCGGAATGCTACCATGGTGGGCATACTACTTGCAGCGCTCGATCCTGAGTATGAGGCAGACCGCTCTCAGATACTGGTTGATACAGTCATTCCTCCTATGGAGGACGTTTATCGGAGGCTCGGTCGCATATCAGTTTCTTCCTGCACGTCTACTCCACCCCCATCGGCGATGGCAGTATCGCGTGGGATAGGTGGTCAGTTTTATGGTCGTGGACGTGGATCCCATGGACAAGGAGGTCGCTTTCGCCAGCCATGTTCATTATGCCATCGCACAGGCCACTCGGAGGATACATTCTACTCTAAGCATGGGTTTCCAGCATCAGCGCGTGTAGCCGAGCATGTACTGCCCCAATCAGCATCCACTACAGATAACCGATTCGAAGAGCTTGTGGCACGTCTATGTAATATTATGCCACAATCATCTACTGATTCTCCAGGTGGACCTTCAGATGTTGCTGCTACAGCTTCTGTCAGTTCGTCTGCCGCTGCTAGTACCTCAGGTAGTGCTACTACCTTTACATCTTGTCATGGTCTATCTGATTAGATTATAGATTCTAGCGCTACCCATCATCTCTGCCGAGATAAGGAGAGACTTGAGTCCTACATGGACATCACACATGGCCGCTCAGTGCTGATAGCAGATGGTACTCATTCCCCCCTTGTTGGATAGGGGAGGTTTCTTTATCACCTTCTATGCATCTACAAAATGTTCTACATGCTCCTGAGTTCTCCATGAATTTGTTATCTATTAGTCAGATTACGAAGGATTTGCAATGTTGCTATATTTGACCCCTCATCTCTTATTTTTCATGACATACTAACGGGCAGGGTGATTGGTTGTGGCTCTGAGCAGAATAGTCTCTATCGACTGTTCCGGAACTCTTATGCTGACGTCTCTTCTCATTCCGTTGGACCAGTATCTCCGTACATCTGGCATCTTCGCTTTGGCCATCTCCCGCTCCAGAAAATGCGACATCTCTTGCCTCAAATCTCTCCCAGTTTTTCATTTCGCTGTGAAGCGTGTCAGTTGGGAAAGCATCATCGGTCTAGCTTTCCTAGTCGTCAGAGTCGGAGCAGTAGATCCCCGTTTGAGTTTTTTCACATTGATATTTGGGGTCCGAGTCGTGTACCTGATCATTAGGGACACATGTTTTATCTAGTTGTGGTGGATGACTTTTCCTGTGTATCTTGGGTCTTTCTTCTAAAGAATAAATCTGAAGCAAGGAATGTTATTAAAAATTTGATTAATGAAGTGCAGAATGTTTTTTCTTCTACTGTCAAATATGTTCGTACAGATAATGCATTGGAATTCTGCACCCGATCTCTCTCTCAGTTTCTCTCGTCTAAGGGTATTATTCACCAAACCACCTGTGCTTACACATCACAACAGAATGGCGTGGCAGAAAGAAAGCATCGTCACCTTCTTGATATCACTCGAACCCTCCTTATTCAGAGTTGTGCTCCTATCACTTTCTGGGGGGATGTTGTCCTTACAGCCTGCTACCTGGTCAATCGTATGCCATCATCTGTCCTTGATGAGAAAATTCCTCTTTCTATAATTTTCCCTGATAAGGAATTATTCTCACTTACTACTTGTGTCTTTGGTACTGTTGCATTTCTTCATCTCCTATCTCATGGACTCGACAAACTCTCTCCTAGAGCTGTCAAGTGTGTCTTTGTAGGTTACTCTTGGACTCAGAAGGGCTATCGTTGTTATGATCCCATAAACAAGAAATATTTTTAAGTGCTGATGTCACATTTTTTGAGTCTGTTATGTACTTTTCTCCTGCAGGTGATAGGCTGGTCTCGTCCACTACCAACGATGATGTCTATGTTCCTCCTCCTCCTAGCTTGAGTTCACCTGAGTCCACTCTAGCTCCAGTTGCTACGCCACCACCACCACCGCCACCTCCACCACCGCCACCTCCACAACCTCCTATTCTACCTTTACCAAAATTCTATATGCGTCGGTCAGGTCCTGCTCAGGCTACACGTCAGGCATCCATCACGCCTCAGGTATGTTTAGATGGCATCACTACTGACGGGTCAGATATGGTACATGTGCAGGATTCTTCATTGCAGGAAGAGACTACACCATCCAGTACAGTGGACGACGACCTTGATATTCCCATTGCTATTCGGAAGCAGAAATGGACTTGCGCGTCTTATCCTTTTGCTTCCCAGGTGTCCTTTCATCGCCTCACAGGCGACTTTCAGAGATTTGTCGCGTCTTTGTCTTTCGTGGACATACCACGGACCTATCAAGAAGCTATGACAATCGATTGTTGGCGATTGGCTATGGAAGAGATGTGTGCTTTACAATCTCATGGCACATGGAGCTTGGTTAATGCTCCCCCTGACGCGTCCATTGTTAGCTACAAGTGGGTATTCACAATTAAATACCATGCCGATGGCAGTCTAGATCGATACAAGGCATGACTGGTCGCGAGAGGTTTCACACAAACCTATGGCGTGAACTATATGGATACATTTTCTCCAGTGGCTTGTCACTCTACTCTTCGCATTCTTTTATCAGTTGTTGTGGTACGTGACTGGACTATATCTCAACTTGATGTCAAGAATGCCTTCTTGTATGGAGATTTGCAGGAGGAAGTCTACATGCAGCAGCCACCAGGGTTCGCTGTTGAGGGGGAGAAGCATATGGTGTGTAGACTTCACAAGGCGATTTATGGCCTTAAGCAGAGCCCAAGGGCGTGATTTCAGAAGCTTTCCCACCTGATTGAACGACAGGAGTTCAAAAGATCAAATGTAGATCACTCGTTGTTCATTCAGAAGTCTTATACAGGTACGATTGTCATCATGGTCTATGTTTATGATATTCTGGTTACAGGAGATGATGCACAGAGAATAGAGAGGGCAAAAGCATTCCTGGGCCGTCAGTTTGTCACGAAGGATCTTGGTACCCTAAGATACTTTCTGGGGTTGGAATTTGTCAGGAATGCACAGGGTCTGGCGATGACCCAAAGGAAGTACATTACAGATTTTTTGATTGAAACAGACATGGTTGGGTGTAGACCATCAAGTACTCCTATGGATCCAAGCATGAAGATGTATGACGATGACACTGCAGAAGTAGACAAGAGGAGATATAGAGAGATGGTGGGTAAGCTCCTTTATATCACCATAACTCGACCCGATATTGCTTTTGCAGTAAGCCGGGTGAGTCAATTTATGGAGCAGCCAAGACAAGCTCATACGGATGCCATATACATGATACTGAGGTATCTAAAGTCTTCTCCAGGCTCAGGGTTGTTATTTCGAAAGGGCACAGATTTATCTATTTCAGCATGTGCAGACGCAAATTATGCAGGGTGTCCTAAGGATCGAAAGTCTACTTCAGGATTCGTTGTTTTTGTTGGGAGCTCTCTGGTTTCTTGGAAAAGCAAGAAACAAACTGTTGTGGCAAGGTCCAATGCTGAATCTGAATATAGGGCCATGGCGCAAGCAAGCACAGAGATGATGTGGGTTCGAGCAGTGCAAGAAGATCTACATATAGTTGTACTTTTACCCATGCAGCTTCAGTGTGACAATCAGGTAGCATTGTTTATTACCAACAATCAAGCATTCCATGAAAGAACAAAGCATATCGAAGTGGACTGCCACTACACGAGAGACATGATCCAAAGTGGCTTGATATCTACATCTCGCGTTAGCTCAGGGGATCAGACTGTTGACATATTAACCAAGCCGTTGCTCAGAGGACCCTTCCAGAGATGTTCTTCCAAGCTGAGCATGATAGACATCTATGCTCCACCTTGAGGGGGAGTGTAGAGACTTATGTTATTATGTTATGTACCGTTTCTTAATTTCTGTTTATTTCCTGGACTCTTATGTACTTTACCCATGAGGCCTCTCTCTATATAAGAGAGCCTAGGGTTCCTTGGAATAATAGATTACTCACTTTTTCCAACAAAAAGCACATCATCCACAAACCTCCTTAGCACCACATAAAGTATCCAACAACTAACCACCTACTTGTCCAACAGAAAAAATCTATGCTCCACTCTCTAAGAATCCCTGCAGAGGTCCCCTAATGAGTCCACCACAATGCACTCAAATAACCTCATCTAGTGAATGAACCCCAACAGTCTGCCCTCCCAGTTTTCCAACTCTATTTCATGCAAAAGCACCATATCCAGTGTTAAGGAAAACGACCGAGTATACTGCATACTCAGTCGCATACTCGGAGTCGGATGCCTGGGCGCGCCGCGTATGAGCTAATCGGCTTTTAGGCGGTTAGGCTGCATAAGCGCCCGAGTATACGGTCTAGGCGACCGTTTAGGCGGCCGTTTTTTAAATAGAAATAAAAACCCTAGCCCTAGGTCTAACTTAACTTAACTTCACACATGACGCAACATACTGCCCATACCCCTTCCCAGTTCAGATCCCCGACACCCGACCTCGACTTGGAGCCCTAACTCCTAATCCCTGCCTCCGCGATCCATCGCCTTCAAGCTCCTCGACGCTCCCTCCTTCGTCTGTGGCTCCACTAAATCGCCAACACCTCCAACTCTCCGATCCTTTGCCAATGCCTCCACTACATCCGCCAACATCGCATGCGCCTCTTCCCATCGCACACGAGCCCCCTGCCTACATCGCCTTCGCACCTCTGTGCCTCTTTTCATCGCACACAAGCCCCCTCGCTCCTCGTGCGGCCGCCAGAATTGTGATCCTCTGCCACAGCAGCCTACACAGCCTCCGCCTTCACGACTGCACCAAGTTACCAACCTTTCGTGAGTCCTCCTTGCTCCCCTCTCCAGTTGCTCGTCAACGCTTGTTAGAAAATCTGATTTTTTACTCTGTCATTTTATAATATGACATATTTAGCTAGGTAAGATTATGTGGTTAGTTTATGGTTTTCTCGAAAGAAGAAATAATGAGTTGCATGAAGGTGATTGGATATAGCTACCAAAGAATCTATATATAGAACTTGAGTCTCCCAAATACACATCTTGTCCCAATTATTTACTTCTTTGAAACTCACAAACTCTTGTCCCAATTGTTGGATTATGCATGTGTTACTTTATTCTCAATAAAGGAACCAAATCGTAGTTATAATTTTGATGGACACCGCTACCAGATCTGCAAATTCATAAACAATTTTCAGTTGATTGATTTTGTACATTAACAAGTTACTAGATGTGTAATCTCTGATTCTTCTCATTTCTTACACTCACCAAACCTCCTCTCATTCTTTATGTCTCAAATAGTATCACATATGTTGTGTAACCTCTGGTTACCCATAATGTCTTAATCAGACCAAGGCAATTCTGTAAATAATGATAAGTGTGCATTGCTTGATACTTCTATTAGCAACCTTAATTATGCATGTCCTGAAGTTCAAAACAAATTAAATATCTATTTTTTAATGTCGTTTTAATGTGTCATTTTATAAAATTTGAAGTTCTGAACACATTAGTGGCTCACTTTGTAAGTTTGTCATTTAATTTATATAAAAAAGTTTGATTTGTTTATAATATTTGATCACTATGGCAGCAATGGCCTCTCAACCAAATTCTGAAGTTGTTGGAGATGCATCATCGGCCTGTCATGTCCCGTCGGGATTTATGTGCAGCTCATTGCATAGACCTTATGCTGGAAGAATTTGGTAAAGAACCCAAGGTAAAAAATACAATGACCAAGGCAAGATCTCTCACTACATTCATCTATAGTCATGCGAGGACCTTGAGCTTGATGAGGCAATTCACACAAAAGGGAGAGATTGTACGGCTAGGACAAACAAGGTTTGCTACCACATCTACAGGAGTGTGATGGACAAAAAAGAGAAGTTGAGATTGATGTTCTCATCTGATGAATGGAGGCAATGCAAGTGGTCAAGGACAAAAAAAGGAGAAATGTCTTCATCTATTGTTTTCAGTGCTGCATTTTGGAACCAAGTGTCTATGACCTTGAAGATCTTCTCTTCCTTGGTTTATGTGTTGCGCATTGTTGATGGGGATCAAAGACCATCCATGGGATTCATATATGGTTCATTACTGGATGCTAGAAAGGCAATAATGTCAGTGTTCAAAGACAATGAAGCACAATACAAATCTTTTATCGATGGCATTGGCTCAAAATCAAAGGGTAGGTTGGATAGCCATCTTCATCTTACTGCTTATTTTCTTAATCCATATTACTACTATAGATATAGTAGTGTCATTGAAAAGGAGGGCTAATTCATGGAGGGCTTCATGCAATGCATGGAAATCTTTTATCCTGATTTGAAAATTCAAGATGTAATCATATCAAAGGAGTTGATCTTGTACAAAAAATGCACAAGGATCTTTTGGCAAGCCGTTAGCTGTGAAACAAAGATCGACACCTGACGGCCACTTTAGACCGGGTATTGTAATTATTTCATATTAATTAGCATCATCAATTTAGTTTTTTTATAGGATAGTTTATTCCTAAAATTTCTCATATGTAGATAATTGGTGGATGCTATATGGTGGAGAAAGTCCTCATCTAACGGCTATGGAAATGAGGATTTTGAAGTTGACATCCTCCTCTTCAGGATGTGAAAGGAATTGGAGCATTTTCTCATCGGTAATTCAAAGTCTATTGCTAATACTTATCATTTATAAATAGTGAATGTAATGATATATTGTTTCAATTGTAGATTCATACAAAGAAGAGGAATAAACTTGAAATCAAGAGGTTGAATGATTTGGTGTTTGTTAAATTTAACTCAAGATTGAGAGAGCATCAGATGACAAAAGGAAAGGATCCATTAGTTTCCAAGGATCGTAATAATGTAAGTGAGTGGATTGCAGAAGGAGGAGAGGAAGAGGTATTTCCAGGATCAGGATTAATATGGAACCTTGTAGCTGAGGCAACTGGTGCAGAAGATCTTGTGCAACATAGACGAAGTCAAAGAATTGTTGATGCATCAAGACCTACTACATTGGAAGATGATGATGAAGCCGATGAGTTTGCAACCGATGAAGAGTGACGAGGACCTTATTCCTCAAGTTGAATTTGAAGATGAATGGCAATCAGAATGAAGCTTTTGGATGCTTTATGTTTTCGGATGCTTTATTTTTTGACATCATTTTGAATGCCCATATTTTGAGAGCATATTTGTATTTATTGAAAACACTTGGAGGAAGGCATGTTGCCATATGCTCTTTCAACTGATGCTTTTGCTCATTTGATCTAAATTACTTTTTATTCCAGTAATTTTATTTCTAGTACCTTCAATTCCTTATTATTATACTCAAGAGATATAATAGTTAGAGGATATTAACATAATTTAAAATATTTATTTATATTTTTAATAATAAAAAATACCAAACTGCATAAAACTGCATACTCCCCGCATACTCTCCCGCATACCGCATACTCTCTATGCAGTGGCCCCTCCGATTGAATACCGCATACCGCCTTTCTGAACATTGACCATATCTGTCATCCATCTTTAAATCCAATTATTATTGAGTATTTGGTTCCTTGGATATTCAAAGTAAATGCAGCCATGTATCGATTCGACATGACATCCCAAGATGAGACATTACAACTTCAAAGTTTTCTCTATCACAACGAATGTGTGTTCTTAATCTCCTTGTGAAGATAGGATGGTTGGAATGGATGTTTCTTTGATATATTAAAGAAAGTTTGCATCCTCTTTATATAGGGATAGTGTATACACATTAGAAATAGAAAATATATAAGTACCCAAAAGGGATATGACCCACACTAAAACACTCCCCCTCAAGATGGAGCATATGCATCCTTCAAGCTCAACTTTTCACGACAATGCTTGAATAGAGCTTTCGAGAGTGCTTAGGTGAACGATCAAGACCAAACTTTTTGAATATGAGTAGCTTCATGTATATTTGCAGTTCATAGCATACATAACCTTCAATTGGAGCTCACTGCAAGGACTCTAAAATCATCCGACCCAAGGTCCATAAAACCCTGGCAGGCAACTAATACACCCGACAAGAGGGTGACATTGAAGTGCCTATCCAATAATCCACGATATTGTTGGATGGGTTCCCCTCCTTGTGGGAACGTAATCCATATATAGGACATTGGTAGTTATATTTGAAAAGAGAAAAATCAATTTCTTATTGGAGAAGGAGATCAATTACCTTTTAGGATTAGGAGCAAGATTTTTCCAATCCTATTAGAAGTAGGAGTCAATGTTTCCATATTTTCTCATCTCATGGAGTATAAATAGAGGGTATGGGGTGCACACTAGGATCATCCCAACACAAGCTCTCCTAGTACAAGAAAGAAATAAGAAAGAGAGGGAGAAGAAAGAAAGTTTGTGGTTGCCGCGAAATTTGGAGGGAGTAATCCTTGTAGCAATTCTTCTCCAGCATTCTTCCCTACAGTTTGGCGACGGATTTGACGTTTCTGTGATATTTCTCCTCTCTACTATTCTCCATTGTTTAGTGATTTGTATCACCGTATAGAGAGCCGATATTTTGTAAGCCCCTCATGGGAGATTATTTTGGTTATAGTCCTTGGTTTTGGGTTGCGATCAACCCCGTAGTTTTTCACCTCACATTGAGGGGTTTCCACGTTAAAATTCCCCGTGTACTTGTGATTAAAATTCCCTGTGTACTTGTGATTGCTTTTGTACTTACATTTGTAGCTATTTGTTTTCTATTCGAATTGTTCGTGTTTCTTCTACAGTTTGATTTACAGTTAATCCATCAAGTGGTTGTTTCGATAACGCTTCCGCAATATCCGTGGGATTGATGTTCCCAACAAGTGGTATCAGGGCTTGTTTAATGGCGGATTATAAGATGGAGTTAGGTTCGAGCTGGATGATTAGTCTTAGTGGGACTAATTATAATTTGTGGAAGAACAAGATGAAGGATCTTTTATATGTGAAGGCTATGGACCTTTCGGTGTTCTCCACGCAGAAGCCCGAAGCCAAAACCGGTGACGAATGGAAATTTGAACATGAGCAGGTTTTTGGCTTCAGAAGACAGTTCATTGATGAGAATGTCTACAACCACATCCACGATAAAAGCTACACTAGAAGCTTGCGGTTGAAGTTGGAAAATCTTCAAGACAGGAAGTAACAAATTGTTTCTTCTTAAAAGACGGTGAACTTATGGTTCAAGGAGGGCAGTTCTGTGCTAGATTTTCTGAATGAATTCCAAGGAATTACAAGTCACTTGATGAGTATGGGAATAAAATTTGAAGATGAGATGTTGGAACTATTATTACTTGCTACTCTACTAGATTCTTAGGAGGCTTTCAGAGTCTCACTTACTAACTCTGCAGTTAATGAGGTTGTTTCTTTGGAGGTTGTCAAGTCTGGCATTCTCAATGAAGAGATGCGAAGAAAAACCCAAGGAAGCTCGTTACATTCATAGGTTCTTGTTACAGAGAACAGGGGGAGGAGCAGAATCAAGAATGATAAGGGCAAGGATAACAGCAGGAGCAAATCCAAGTTCAGATATCAGAACATGGAGTGTCATTATTGCAAGAAGAATGGGCACATCAAGAAGTATTGCTTCCCATTCAAGAGAGATAACAGGAATGGTGGCGACAAGCAAGAGAAGAAAAATTACAACATTGTTGCAGCTGTGCAACATGAGTTTCTCATTGTCTGTATGAGGAGGTGGTGAACGTCGCACAGAATGATGATTCTTGGGTAGTTGACAGTGGTTCTGCTTTACATGTTACATGTCAGAAAGAATTTTTCTCTTCATATACAGCTAGTGATTTTGGCACATTAAAGATGGTGAATGGTTCTTTGTCCCATGCTATTGGCATTAGCAATGTTGCATTAAAGAATGCTAATGGAGCGGTGTTGACGCTCAAAGATGTGAGGCATGCACCAGACATGCACTTAAATCTCATTTCTACCGACAAGCTTGGTGATGAAGGATATCTAAATATTTTTTATGGCAGGCAATATAAGCTTACCCGGGGATCCTTGATTGTTGCTCGTGGCAAGGAGTATAGCAATAATCTTTACATCATGAATGCATCAATTTCCCGTGATGTTTCACGTATGATTGGAAATGCAAAATCCATTGAGTTGTGGCATCGACGGTTGGGGTACATGAGCGAGAAGGGGCTGCAATGTTCGGTGAGGTAGAATATGCTGGCAGATGTTAAGAAAGAGAAGTTGGAGAGATGCACACACTGTTTGGCTGGGAAGCAGACGAGAGTCTCCTTCAAGAGTCATCCATCTTTTAGGAAGATACAACCATTGGAGCTTGTTCATACAAATGTTTGTGGTGTGTTGAAAGTAAGCTCTTAATGGTGCATTTTATTTTGTTACATTTATTGATGATTTTTCTAGGAAAGTTTGGGTTTATGCCTTGAAGAGAAAGGACCAAATCTTTAGTGCTTTCAAAAAATGCGCTAGTGGAGCGGTAATATAGAAAGAAGATGAAGTGCATCCGCAGTGAGAATGGTGATGAGTATTGCAGGTCTCATGGTATTAAGCACCGGAAGACTCCGCCCAAGACGCCTTAGCTGAATGGCATAGCAGAGAGAATGAACAGGACCCTAATGGATAGAGTCAGATGTCTGCTTCTTGTGGCTAAGTTGCGTAACTCCTTTTGATGTGAAGCACTTTTTACTACAGTTCATGTTATTAATCTCTCTCCACGTGTATCATTCGATGGTGATGTTCCTGACGGGGTTTGGTATGGAAAGAATGCCTCCTACAACCATTTGTGGGTCTTTGGATGTCACGCATTCATGCATGTTTCCAAGGATGAAAGGTCCAAGTTGGACGTAAAGACAAAGAAGTGCATCTTCTTAGAATATGGACAAGATGAGCTTCGCTACAGGTTGTATGATCCAGTTGATAAGAAGCTGGTGAGGAGGAGGGATGCGATCTTATCTGAAGATCAAACCATTGAGGACATCCAGAAGGTTGCTAAGGACTCTCCTTCGAGCAGTTATTAGCCAGATGATGTGGAGCCCGTCCCTTTGCAGAGGGCTCCATATGTAGTGCCAGATGATGTATATGAGCAGATGCCAGATGCAGGACATGAGGAGGATGTACCACAGATCTCCATTCCTGATGATGATGGTGGTGGTGATGATGATGGTGGGCAGGATGATGAGAGCTATTCTTCTTCTAAAGCTCTCTCATCACAAAGACCCGTGAGGGAGAGGCGACCCTCCACTAGATATTCTACACGTGAGTACATTTTGTTGACAGACAATGGCGAGCCTGAATGCTATGAAGAAGCCTTACAAGATGTAAACAAGGAGAAATGGGTAGAAGCTATGAAAGAAGAGATGGAGTCCCTTCATGAGAATCATACCTTTGAGCTTGTCAACTTGGCCAAAGGCAAGCGGGCATTGAGAAGAAACACGTGGGATTATAGAATGAAAATGATGAATACTCTACAAACCGAAGGTACAAAGTTAGGTTGGTAGTGAAAGGTTCTAACCAAAGGAAGGGAGTTGACTTTGAGGAGATCTTTTCTTCGATTATGAAGATGTCTTCTATTAAGGAGGTTCTCAGCTTGGCAGCTAGCATTGACCTAGAGGTTGAACAGATAGACGTGAAGATGGCTTTTCTCCATGGTGACCTTGAAGAGGAAATTTACATGTTGCAACCAGAGGTCTTCGCAATCAAAGGTAAGGAAGATTATATTTACAGACTGAAGAAGAGTCTATATGGATCGAAGAGTCAGATACTGGGCATGAAGATCACTTGAGACAGGGGAGCAAGGAAACTTCAGCTTTTGCAAGAGAAGTACATTGAGAAGGTACTTCAAAGGTTCTTCATGGATAAGGCCAAACCCGCTAGCACACTTTTGGGAGCACATTTCAAACTAAGCTCCAAGGAATGTCCAAAGACAAATGAAGAGAAGAAAGATATGGAGAAGATTCCCTATGCATCCGCCACAAGTAGTCTTATGTATTCCATGGTTTGTACGAGGTCTGACATTACTCACGCAGTTGGAGTTGCTAGTAGATTCATCTCAAATCCAAGGAAACAGTATTGGGAAGCAGTCAAGTGGATCTTGAGATATCTTCGAGCCCATTCTGGCACAGCGTCTCGACTACTTTTCTGACGAATGTGGCGCTATTCACCCCGGTGCTTGGGACGGGGGATTCATTTAAGTTTTGGTTGGATGACTGGTTGGGAGGGGCCCTCTTCGGGTGCGTTTCCCGAGATTGTCCGCGCTTGCTTCGAATCGGCATGCGTCTATTGCCGAGTGCTGGGTTGACGGTTGTTGGTGCCCTCGGTTCTCTGGGAACTTCTCTGAGCAACGGGTGGATGATTTCGTTTTGATGATGGAGGCTCTCAACTCTGCTGCTATGCCTACCATGCAGAGGGATCATTGGCGTTGGATCGATGGGGCCTTCTCCACTCGCAAGGCTTATCGGACACTGCTCCCTTCTCCGCCTGCTACTACATCTCCTCTGATGCGTGACTGTGCCTTCTTCTGGGGTTTGCGCTTGCCGGAGCGCATTGCCATCTTCCTTTGGTTACTTCGTCATCGGAGATTGCTGACTCGCGATCGATGCGCCAGGTTCTTCCCTCAGACCAGCGCTTCATGCTCTCTTTGCTGTGATGACGATGAGACTGCCGACCATCTCTTCTTTCGCTGCTCCCTGGTTGCGGGTGTTTGGGACGAGGTGGCCTGGGCTCGCGCGGACAATGTTGAAGACTTTTGCGAGATCCTTTGGTCGAACAGGGACAGGGCCAGGCCTGATTTGTTGGCTGCTATCGCGAGGCTGTGGTGCATTTGGCGTGCCAGGAACGGCGCTATCTTCTCAGGCCAGCGCTTCTATCGTGAGAACGTCAATATGGGTACTAGACTTATTTCCGATTGGTGTAATTCTTAGATTAACAGCCTTTTTGTCGCGGCTACTTTTCGTGTATTCGCATTCATCCTCTTCTCTCCTCTACCCCATCTCCCCTATGTAAGTATCTCTCCTCTTTTTCCGTTTAAGTTATATATATTTTTGGGGCGAGCACCAACGAGTGCATCCCCCTCTTTTGAGCCTAAAAAAAAAATCTTCGAGGCACTAGTAGCTACACTCTTTGGAGTAGAGAAGCCTATACTTTTTGTCTATACAGATGCAGACATGGCATGTGACATTGATGGGTGAAGATCCATATCTGGATACTTGATGTCCTTTGCAGGTGGCGCAGTTTCTTGGCAATCCAGGCTTCAGAAGTGTGTGGCACTATCAACTACAGAGGTTGAATTCATTGCAGCTACAGAGGCATGCAAGAAGTTGTTATGGATGAAGTTCACTTAGGAACTTGGTTTTCATCAGGACAAGTACATGCTATATTGTGATCGTCAGAGTACTATTCACCTAGGCAAGAACTCTACATTCCATGCAAGATCGAAGCACATCAATGTCATATATCATTGGATACGTGATGTGTAACATCCGGGAATTCGCGTAAACCCGAACTCGTCCGATTTTGGGTCTAATGAACCCAAAAACGTTGTCGGTCAATACTAAACAACCTAAAACGACCAATTGATCATGAATCAAAAGTCTTTCGGACGAAATCGACCAAAAATCGGTCACTTTGTATTGCGCGCCGCGAAAAAAGCCGCGACGAAAATTCGGAAACCGCAAAACAAACCGAGACCGTCATTAGATCCGATTCGACGACACGAGACCAACGAAATCGACCATTCGTCAATCGGAGGTCGTTTGATATTTTTAAATCATAAAATTTAACCTTAAACAAAAACCGTATCCGAAAATTTCGGATATTTAAAACTCGACCGAAAGTATATCAATATTATACTCATATTGATCGTCGTTCCGAGACGGTCAAAACAAGATATTGAGTGTCGAAATCCGAAGCCCGAGGCGCGTATACGGTCAACTTTAAGTTGATAGAGTTTTGGGTATAAAAAATAGAATAAAATAAAATATATGTATTTAATAAATTCTGAACTGTGCACTGTGCACAGACTGCCGTTGGATTTTTTTTCATTTCCAGCCACTTGACTCCTTGTTTCTCTCACACTTGGCTTAGCCTTTATTTCCATTTGGTAAGATTATAGGGCCCCTAACACCTTATTTATATCCCCCCAAAGACCCCAAGCCCTCCTCTCAAAGCCACAACCGATAGACTTCTTTTCTTCCCTCCAAGATCCTATTCTTGCTGCAAACACTTGCTGGGGTTTTCAGCAACAATTGGTGGATTATTCTGGAGGGTTGCTACTCTCAATCAAGGAAAGGTAGGAGCCTCTTGCTTCAGCTGCAGCTGCTCCTTCTCTTCAGTCTGTTGGAGCTTAATCTCCTTCAAGGAGCTGCTGTCCAGCCACTGGTTTTCATCCCCTGGAGGTTGCTGCAACATTCCTTATTGCATGCAAACCTTGATCTTCAATTTGAGACCCAAAAGAGGTACCTCCCTATACCTCCTATTTGCTGCCATGCATGCCTATTAAACTTTTTTTTTCTTTCCATCCTTCCCCATCCCTTGCTGCCATATATGAAGTTTTATATTTCTCATTTAAATGAAAATCAAGCAGATTGATCCCCAAATATGGAGTTGTTAATGCACAAACTAAATATTTTTTCTGTCCTCCAGGGAATATTTATATATATATATTGGTACTTCATTTTGGGGGATTTCGGATGAATTTTAGGTTACCTATGACAATATGAAAAGGGGTATATTTTTTTTCTATGTTGCTCTATATTATAGTTCCGTAAATCATTTGATACAAAAGAAACGAGTATTTAGATAAATAAGAATAGTTTCATGTTATGTATATTTACAGGAGCTTCTATCTAAGAGCTGCAATACTAGACTTGCATTGACATGCATTCGATAAATATGCATTGCATTTAAATAAGTTTCAGATGTCAAATTACTCTATGTTGGGAAAGTATTATTTGGCATATTTAGGCATGCACATTAAATAATAGCATGCATGCTTAAGTTAGCACTTGAAATCACGAGAAGTGTATGGGTGCCTTTTCATTTTAAATAGCTTTATTATGTTAACAGTACCTTCCATTCCATTCCAAAATTTAATACTTCATAAGTAATAATAATGGGGGAAGTCTAGTGACAAGGTTAAGGGAGTATGACTTCAATGCAAGCAATATTAATAGAATGATAGATTATTAGTTTGACAATTAGTGAAAATAAAAGGGTGGAATGCTAACTAGTCAAAGGAGTTGTTTTGTGAGAATACCATGATGAGGGGCAACCAAGAACAATAAGTTACAACTTTTGTAGTTTTAAACAGATCACTCTCGGTTAGACTCTTCTATAGGAGATCTAAATACATCATAAGGTCTGGATATAAAATTTGTTTCCATGACCAAACATATTGGTACTTTCAGGAAATTGTTAAACTGGCAGGTAATCTATTAGTAGTACGCATTCCTTATCTAGGAAGGCATTCCATGAAAACTCATATATATATATTAATAAAAATAAAAAGAAACCGTAGTCCATATTATACATTGCCAATGATCTTTTCAATTATGGCTGCCAATGATCTACGATGAAGCAAGCCTTTTATCATATATATAGTAGTTACTTTTAGTGACAATTTGTTCTTCCTTTACTTTGATATTCATCACATTCTTCCTCGTTGGATAGACCTTGATTCGACTTCATCTTCATCAGTTTGAACTACTTGCAGATGCTTGGACCCAATTACATTATAAAGATTCCTCTGTTTTTTTTTATGGACTAGTCTCACCAACCTGGGATATCATGACAGTGATCATCGGAATAACATGAGCATCGGTTCCTAAAGATTCTTGCCACTCAAAAGAATAGGCTACCATTATATAAGTAGTTCATAGATTAGTAAAGAAATATCCCAAACATATCTATGGAATTATGTGACCATTAGATATAATTAAATCAGTTTATGATTATTTTGAATAAAAAAATTTAATCACTGTAATCTACCAACTAGAATTCATTAATATGATAGGATGCCTAGATCTGTTAAATTAAATGAAGAAAAGAATGAGACAAAATCGAGTAGTAAAATAAGAGGATATCATATTGATCTTCAATAATATCAATAAGATCGTTGATCAAAGGAATTATATATGTATAATCAACCGTAGAAACAGTAAAAAAAGGGGGGGGGGATCTACAGTCAAGGAAGGACATGAGATTTGAATCTGTGATATTAATTGATATTGTGCCGGTCCTGGTGACCTCCACACCTGACCGTGCGAGGGCGCGGTGACCCTCACCTGGGCGGAGGAAAGGAAGCCCAGTTAGGGCAGCGGCCGCTTAATGCGCGGGTCTAGGATCCCAGTCTTTTACACGATTTTTACGCGAGCTCGCAGTGTTTTTACGCCTCGTTGGGATCCAGACTTTAGACCAGTTCCGCTGACCCTGTCTATTAGGATACCCAGGCAGGGGATCCTTGGTTTTTCAGTTTTACGTACGAGCTCGGTTGCCCGTTACCGGTCGGGCTGTTTTTCTAGAGTGACTTTTCCGGGAAGTCCCTCTCACCCGTCTCAGTGGCGTAGTTGGGGAGTAGACCTATCCCTCTATTGGACCGTCCTTCCAACTAGAGGGCGAGACGGAAGAGTCATTTGTAGGCTTCTTCACCGCTTGAGTTTACCTTCGCCAAACAGACTTGGCGATTCTATATCTAAATCATCCATATACATATCCACTTCATCTAAAATTACATCTGAGACAGTTGCACTTGAGGTTGAAGGGATTACAATTAAAACATCGAGAGTTACATCTAAGAGAGTTACAGTTAAGGTTTGGAGGAAATTATAATTAAGATTGAGTGATTGGGAGAGTCTATAATTTGATTAAAAATCTCATTAAGCTAGTGGACGTGTTGGGAACTTAGTTAGGATGCATTATACAACACCGCATGCCTACGGAGGCATCCCAACCCTAAGGTACTTTTTAATACCTTAGAGTCATAGTGTGAGGTTGCACACGAACGAAGACCACAGACTATCCACTAACTAAAAAGGAGTAAATAGCATTAAGGATCAAATCCATCATCATTATATCAGTCCTATATCGAAAACCACGATGTAATCTCAATGACAAGAAATTAGCAATTTCATCATTCATGTGCCATCAAGTTCCACGACATGATCTCCAAGACCCAGAATCATGATCTTTATCTACATCATCTGGAGTTATATCTGAAACAATTGAAATTAAGAATTGGATGCCTACCTATTGAACTTGGGAATCAAGTAATCTATAAATATTTCCTATTCCATCTTTCACATCGACAAATCCACAGATTTGATATCTGGTCAATATAATATAGAGATATATACATATATGCATACTCCTATAATTATCAACATTTGATTACAAAATAAATACGTTAAATATGAAAAGTGTTGAGATAATGTGAGTTTATGAGAAATGCTTACAAGCCTGACTACCTTTTTACTTACGCAAGTAGATGTAAATAGTGCTCATTCCACATTTCTACTTGCTCTCTTTTGCACATTAAATTACTTGTTAATTATTTAAACTACGGGTTTGTATTCACAATTGTGACTCCTTTTCTTCCTTGCACGCATGGCAGGAAAGGAGTCTGTTGTTCAGTAGCTATACAGGGTTCCAGGAGACAAGGTCTATACCAGACGGTATGTGATTTTTGTTACAGTTTTTAGTTCAATTGATATTGTAAATTGCTTCTTCTCTTCAGTCAATTTTTTGGGATGTTATATGTACTGTCAGACATTGTACATGTTGTAAAATCATATGGAAATTAATGAAATGAATTCCTGGTGACATAGTCTCTTTTAGCTCGTGGTTATGATTATGAATATGAATGTCAATTGTTGTAGAAAAAAAAATTCCCCATAAAATTATGTTGTTAGTGCGATGTTATAAATGGAATATTGCAAATTGTGTCGTAAACGGGTACCCGGATCCTGAGGGGTTGACATGATGTGTTAGAATCGAAGCAGCTTTTACTTGACAAGATCCACACAGATGACAATGGTGCCCATATGATGACGAAGACTTTATCGCTTGAAAAGTTTGAGAGATGTTGTTCCCTTGCAGGTGTGGAGCAATTCCCACATCGTCGATGAGGGAGATTTGTTGGATGGATTCCCCTCCTTGTGGGAACCTAATCTATATATAGGACATTGGTAGTTCTATTTGAAAAAGGAAAATTTAATTTCTAATTGGAGAAGGAGATCGGTTACCTTTTAGGATTAGCAGCGATATTTTCTTAATCATATTGGAAGTAGGAGTCAATGTTTCCTTATTTTCTCATCTCCATGGAGTATAAAGAGAGAGTATGGGGTTGCACACCAAGATCAACCCAACACAAGATCTCCTAGTACAAAAAAGAAATAAGAAAGAGAGGGAGAAGAAAGAAGGTCTATGGTTGCGCGAAGTTTGCAGAGAGTAATCCTTAGAGCAATTCTTCTCCAGCATTTTTCCCTACAGTTTGGTGATGTATTCATCATTTTAGTGATATTTCTCCTTTCTACTATTCTCCTTGTTTGGTGATTTGTATCACCGTATAGAGGGCTAACATTTCGTATGCCCCTCGCGAGAGATTATTTCGGTTATAGTGCTTGGTTTAGGGTTGTGATCAACCTCATGTTTTTCCCCTCAAATTGAGGGTTTTCCACGTTAAAATTTCCCGTCCATTTGTGATTGCTTTTGTTCTTGCATTTGTAGTTATTTGCTTGCTATCCGATTGCTCGTGGTTCTTCTATCATTTGATTTACAGTTATCCGTCAAGTGCTTGTTTCGATAACGCTTCCGCAATATTCGTGGGATTGATTGTTCCCAATACATATATGCCAGAACCACAAACGTGCCAATCGCAATTTATCCCAATAGATATATCCGTGGAGCAATTCTTCTCCAGCATTCTTCCCTACAGTTGGTGATGGATTCATCATTTTAGTGATATTTCTTCTTTCTACTATTCTCCATTGTTTGGTGATTTGTATCACCGTATAGAGGGCTAACATTTCATAAGCCCCTCGTAGGAGATTATTTCGGTTATAGTGTTTTGTTTTGGGTTGTGATCAACCCCGTGGTTTTTCCCCTCAAATTGAGGGTTTTCCATGTTAAAATTTCTCGTGCAGTTATGATTGATTTTGTTCTTGCATTTGTAGTTATTTGTTGTTCGTGGTTCTTCTACCATTTGATTTACAGTTAATCCGTCAAGTGCTTGTTTCGATAACGCTTCCGCAATATCTGTGGGATTGATTATTCCCAATAGATATATGCGAGAACCACAAACATGTCAATCGCAATTTATCCCTGAGCCCCCCCCTACATAAGTCCTTTGTTGGGTAATCAACAGTAGAAATCAACATAAGCACATCATCTGCAAGCCCCTCAACACCTCAAAAACTGTCTAGCATCCAACCACCTTGTCCTCTAGACAAATCAAGTCTCCACTCTAACTTATCAGATTTCCCACAAAGCTCCCTAACGAGTCCACCACCATGAACTCTGATATGGGCTCCTATAATTTGTCGTCCTAGACTCTCAACTTTGTATCCTACAAAAGCACCACATCTATCATCCAACTACTCAACTGACCACCTATCAAATCCCTTTTTTACTCATACCATTTTTCTCAGGCATTTTACTCATTTAATTTTCATGTTCTTCATTCTGATTATTAACCATATTATAGCTATTGATGTGCATCTAGATCATTGGAAAGCCGAAGTAGATAGAATGAAGTATCGAGAGGAGGAAACACACCTACAGACTTGTTGTATAACAACGAATATCTATACTTGATCTCCTTGTTGAGCGTGTAATGCTAAGTATGGATGTAAATCTTTAATATAAAAATGAAAGCTGGGGCCCTCTTTGTTCAGGGGGAAGCTACATATATGATTTACACATTAAAAATTGAAAATGCATAAGTAACCAAGAAGGAGTATAAAATACCAACACTCTCCCTCAAAATGGAGTATAAATATCCTTCATGCTTAGCTCATCAATAAACAGATTCAATGCCCAAGTAGAACTCTTAGAAGCGCCTTGGTGAACATGCATGTCATATGATCAAAATTATGTCTCGTCATTGATAATTCTGTGCCCAATGGGTCATGTTTGGCATCTTCGTGCGATTCACACATTCGCTCACTCATCGTTGGATGGTGTTTTAGTAGTAAACAGTACGAGGTTGGAAGGAGGGTTCTATGCAATTACATCAATGCTCAGACATGGTTCTATTTTTGAGGCTATGGAAGTAGAAATGAAGTATTTGACTACTAATTTTGGGGATTCAATCTTCTTAAATCTAGGTGACGATATCTCTTTACTGCATGTCAGAGGTGTTTTAGTGGGTCGGATCCTAGAATGGGGATATGAGGACATGAGTTGTAGTTGGGTTCCAATAACATGTTGGGTTTAAAATCTGGGTGGTTCGGGTTCTTTTTCTCAAACTCAGGTAAGACATGTCTTGAAGGCTCAAGTATGCCAAATTCCACATCGGTGGAGACTTTCTTCGATTCGCTAGCCAAGGCTATTGAGGGGCTTGACCTACAAGTGAGCACAATAGTTGTGGAAGCTGGTTTCAACTGGTAAACGGTACAAGGTTGGAAGAAGGGTTCTATGCAACTACATCAATGCTTTATTCAGGGAGAAGCTACATATATGATTTACACATTAAAAATAGAAAATACATAAGTAACCAAGAAGGAGTATAAGTATACTCTTACACTCTCCCTCAAAATGGAGCATAGATATCCTTCATGCTTAGCTCATAAATCAACAGATTCAATGCCCAAGTAGAACTCTTAGAAGTGCCTTGGTGAACATGCATGTCATATGATCAAGATTACGTCTAGTCATTGATGATTATGTGCCCAATGGGTCATGTTTGGCATCTTTATGTGATTCACACGCTCGCTCACTCATCGTTGGATGGTGTTTTAGTGGTAAACAGTACGAGGTTGGAAGGAGGGTTCTATGCAACTACATCAATGCTCAGTTAGGGTTTTTATCAGTGACATGGTTCTATGGGATGGCCGATTTGTCTATGCTTATAGGCTCTCGACAAAGGACCTCGAAAGCTTATTTAAGGAGGTGTTTCTTCGGCACCTCATTCGATTGTTTGAAAAAAGCATTTTTATGAGGAATAGGCCTTGATCAACATCTTTGTACCACCAGTTAATGGTAGAGGGGGTACATTCTCAATTGTCGAGACATTAAGACAATAAAGATGGCATTGTCAAGTGTTAGAAAATAGAAATGCGGAAGCAGAATGATAAACAAAGCATGAAATCAAGAAATATGAAACATGAACACCAAGATTTAACGCGAAACCCTACTCCATAAGGAGCGAGATGAAACCATGGGAGAACGCCTCAAAGGGCTGATAGTCTATTGCTTTTCTCATCTGTATATAATGGGTGTGGGGGTTTATATATAGCCCCCACTGAGTCTCCACATCTCCAAACTGGTAAATGTGGGACTAAACTCTGGATGAGGTAAATGGATCCTAGAGAGATCCATTTACCTATTTACAACTCAAGTGGCGCACAACCAAATACTCCAACACTCCCCCTCAAGCTGGAGCATGCAATGCTCAGCTTGAACAAACAGAAAGAAAAACTCAACTCACGCTACAAGACACTACAGACAATATCAACTCAACGCACACAACCGTCGGTTGTTGTCGAGGATGTTGCTTCTCATGTCGTGCACGTGAGGAGGATGAATGGGCTGGAGTGTGAATCAACTGAATCTCCTCGTCGGAGAGCATGTGCTCTGTACTACGTCTGTCAGAGTCACTGCAACTGAAAATGAGTCTCCACCTGGAGAACTCTGACCTGCCACAACATGTGGACAACTGCTCCATCTCTGAAAGGGCCGAACTGAAAAGCCATGGAGTGCAATCCTCGTCGAAGTCCACGGTCACTGGAGAATGGAGTCTGAAGAAGTCTCCTCGTCAGAGAACTAGGTCTCTCCCATCTGGCAGAGAATGGTACTCTACTCTGGAGTCCCTATGAAACCACATGAAAACCCATGCCCACATGGCATAGGGAATGGTCCTCTACTCTGGAGTCCATATGGCTTACATGAAAACTCTGGCCGAAACACAAGAATGATGGGGACCACGACAAATGATGGCATACATGTGCACACCTGAAAAGACCGCATACATGTGTGTGTCTGAAACTGAAGACTCAGAAGCTGAACGTCGAGTCTGATCAACTGACAACTGTAGAGTATGAACAATCCAGCTGGTCTCTGATTAATCTGAACCTGGAATATACCTATGACTCTACACAATACTCCCCCTTTCTCCAATACTGGTCAGAATGACAAACATCGACCAAGTTAGGAGAAGACAACAAAGATGGGGAGAAAATGCAACCAAATAAGCCATCACATTTTCTTTGGCTTTTCTCAATCAAAATTTTTTCTCGTTATTTTTTCCTTCGGCTATTTCATTTTTTAAATAATCGTCACTAAATCGTTCACAATTTTTTTCTTTTACGGCTTTCCCAATTTTTTTTCAATTTTTTTAATCTTTTACGTACTCCTTTTTAATTTTACGCGTCTTTTTCAAAGTTTTTTTAAACTTGCGGCCTCTCTACTTTTTTCCAGCCCATCACTTCCTCTCTCTCTCTCTTAAACATTTTGTAAGACTCATGGCCCAACACTGGGCCCAAAAAAAATAATCGTAGCTCCTTTTTTTTCAAACGTAGCAGCCCAAAACTGGGCTTTCTCACTTTTTTCTTATTAAAGAAAGGCTGCTCTAGGGTTCCCATCGTGGGAACCCTCCTCGTCAATCACAAATAATGTCGCCACAAGGAAATGCATCAGGGCATCCGCAGGATCCGTTGCACGGAGAGAGCTGTCACCGCAGCCATCAAGCCACAATGGGGATATGCCTCTACCATCGCCGCACTCTGATGCAGGTAGGAGCTTAGATGTGTAGGTGTTGGGGAGTCGCGACCGCCTAAGGAGGCTGAAGATGGGAGAGGTGCGATGTTGGAGGGTGAGGCGGCCTGAAGGGAACCGTTGTAGGGTGAGGAGGCTAGAACTGGGGCTTCCGGAGGGAATCTCCGCCTGGGGAGCTCGCGCGGGCTGGAGATTAGCCGCCCAAAGGTTGAGAGGAGGTTGTCTGAGGGCGTCGCCTGGATGCGAAAAGGTCGAGGGCGCCGCTTGTAGCTAGAGATGCTAGAGGATGGAGGCATCTCCGCCCCCCTTTTTGGATGCCTCACCACCTGCACGAGAAGGGATGGGTTCCACGAAGGGAACCCTGGAATCTGAAGAAGTACGGCCATCGCCGCTTGGGCTGCCCGGAGCAGGTACGACCATTGGTGAAGATCGGAACCGGCGACGGGATCTCTAATGGCGACTGCAGCGATTTCTCATGGGTCTCTCATGAGTAGGGCTACCTTCCACTACCGACAAGATCCCTCACGCAAACGTCGAACGAGGTTTGCGCCTAGGCGCGGCTGCCGTATGCGCAACAGAGGTGCGGCTGCCTGGGCTCGTGGATCTAGGGCTCGGAAAACCCTAGAGTTTATGAACCAAAAAACTTGAACCATATATGAATACATAATCTGTAGAGTCTGATCCCGTTGTTCTTCTTATTATTATTTATCTTTATCCATGCTTTCGCTTCCGCTTTTCTAACATAATCATCTAGAATGAACAACAATATAATCGAATCTCAAATAAAAAAATGAACATAAACTCCTCGAGAATCGACCCTCTCTGATACCATGTTAGAAAAATAGGAATACGGGAACGGAATGATAAACAAAGCATCAAGAAATATGAAACATGAATACCAAGATTTAATGTGGAACCGTGCTCCCTAAGGAGCAGGATGAAACCACGGGAGAACGCCTCAAAGGGCTAATAGTCTATTGCTTTTCTCCTTTGAATACAATGGGTGTGGGGGTCTATATATAGCCTCCACTGAGTCTCCACATCTCCAAACTGGTAGATGTGGGACTAAACTCTGGATGAGGTAAATGGATCCTGGAGAGATCCATTTATATCTATAACTCAAGTGGCAAACAACCAAATACTCCAACATCAAGATTGGGTGATGTTTGAAGAATAATTTGATGGTGTTTCGATAAGCGATCCTTCGGATGTCATAATCGAGATGCTTGGTCCAAGATGTTTATGTCAACAGAAGTGCGGGTTTCGATCGGGTGATCTTTTTTCATTGGTTGTCATAATGGAAGTTCCTCTGAAGCAACGAATCCTAGTTGAAGCTCCTTCATCATTACAGATGAAAGTCGAGTCACACTGGTGATGCATTGAGAAAAGACATGAGCAATGATTTTCCTTCGAATGAAGCGACTGTAATTTTGGGCATCTATGGAAGTGAGAAAAGAGTTGAAGTATTTTTCTTTTGAGGAAATGGAAGTAGAAATGGAGGATTTGACTACTAATTTTGGGGATTCAATCTTCTTAATTCTAGGTGACGATATCCCTTTACTGCATGTCAGAGGTGTTTTAATGGGTCGGATCCTAGAATGGGGATATGAGGGCATGAGTTGTAGTTGGGTTCTAACAACACATTGGGATTAAAATCTGGGTGGGATGGGTTCTTCTTCTCAACCTCGGGTAAGAAGTGTCTTGAAGGCTCAAGTATGCCAAATTCCACATCGATGGAGCCTCTCTTTGATTCGCATTCCAAGGCTATTGAGGGGCTTGACCTACAGGTGAGCACAATGGTTGTGGAAGCTGGTTTCAACTGGTTATTCTCCATCAACGTGCATTTTTGCTCCCCGATACGGTGACATACAAGTTTATTGGGGGAATTGCATCGTATAAGGTCACAAACTTCTAACAACGAGAAGCACGGATTTATGTGCTTACAAAGGATGGGACCTACTCTTCTAAAAATGTGAACCCCTCAGGATCCGGGTGCCCGTTTACGACACAATTCGCAATATGACATCGCATTAAAACATAATTTTATGGGGAAATTCACAATCATAACCACAAGTTATTAGAACAATTGTCACCAAAATCTTATTTCATTAACTTCCATATATTTCACATGTACAATGTCTGAAAGTGTAATACAGTATATCCCAAAATCTGACTGAAGAGAAAAGAAGCATATAACATTAACATCCGAACAAAAACTGAGACAAAAAGAATAACATACCGTCTAATATGGACCTTGTCTTCTGGAACCCTGTATAGCTACTGAACAATAGACTCCTTTCCTGCCATGCGTGCAAGGAAGAAAAGGAGTCACAAACGTGAATACAAACCCGTAGTTTAAAATAAATAACAAGTAATTTAATGTGCAAAAGAGAGCAAGTAGAAAGGTGGAATAACTACAATTTACATCTACTTGCGTAAGTAAAAGGGTTTTCAACTGTTTGATATTAAGTTCATTTGTTCACCCCTTTTTCCCATTCTTCCCATATATATATATATATATATATGTATATTTATAAAGTTTAGATGGTAATCCCTGTGATCAAGATCTTATAAATATAATTGATAGTACATGAAGATGCTATTGGGATGATGTCATGATTTTTGATCATGGACTGCTATGGTGATGATTGATATGATCCTTAATTCTATTTACTCCTTCTAAGTTAGTGGATAGTCCGTGGTCTTGGTCTGTGTGTAGCCTCACACTATGACTCTAAGGTATTAAACTACCTTAGGGTTGGGGGGCCTCCGTAGGCATGCGGTGTTGTGTAATGCATCCTAACTAAGTTCCCAACACGTCCACTAACTTATAGGGATTTGGAATCAGATTAAAGTCACTTCTAATCAACTCAATTTTTATTGTGATTTCCTCCAAACCTTCACTGTAACTCTCTCAGATGTACTCTCAATGATGTAGATATAGATGTAGATACGAATGATCTGGATGTAGAATCGCCGTCTGTTGGCGAAAGAAAACTCAAGCGGTGAAGAAGCCTGCAAATGGCTCTTCCGTCTCGCCCTCTAATTGGAAGGGCGGTCCAATAGAGGGATAGGTCTACTCCCCAACTACGCCACTGAGACGGGTGAGAGGGACTTCCCGGGAAGTCGCTCTAGAAAAACAGCCCGACCGGTAACGGGCAACCGAGCTCGTACGTAAAACTGAAAACCAAGGATCCCCCGCCTGGGTATCCTAAAACAGGGTCAGCGGAATGGTCTAAAATCAGGATCCCAACGAGGCGTAAAAACACTGCGAGCTCGCGTAAAAACCGTGTAAAAGACTGGGATCCTAGACCCGCGCACTTGGCGGCCGCTGCCCAAACTGGGCTTCCTTTCTTCCGCCCAGGTGAGGGTCACCGCCCCCTCGCACGATCATGGTAAAGATCGCCATGATCGGCATTATAATTTATTAATCTCTCTCTCTCTCTTTTGTGGATGTTCTGTAAGATCTAGGTCTTTTGATCAATGATCTTACTAATTTACGATCCTAGGGATGTATTTGATTATAGATTTCATTTATATCTCAATGGGAACACTAGTATCTATTATGATAGGGACTGACTGCTTATAAACAACGTGATTATAATTTCAAATATTTAAACTTTTCTTCTACTTTATTTTGTATCGGTGAGATTGACATCCTATTCTAAAGTGCATTGTTCTTAATGATTATAGGAGATTATGGTTCCACTATTATATCCATCCTTCGCGTGGAACAACTATTATATTATATTATCCACATATTATAGCTAATTATTTGTTTGTTCCAATGAAACATAGAAATGATCACAACCTCCTAATTGGCATCTAATTTGAATAGAGAAATTCAAATCATGATATTGATAAGGTAAATATTAGTCTGGAGTTTTCTAACTTATGGCTTGTCTATCTGTCAACTTGATCACACAAAGTCTATTTTTTTATACACATAAACAATCATGCCTTGTAAGTCTTAAACTTGTAATATAATTTATAAAGTGGAATTAAACATGTTATGTATTCTATGACAATTCCTAATTCATCAATGTAATGACTTGAACCGTGTTTCGAGACTCGGTGTTCAACGGAGGAAAAAGGAAAGAGAATCTCATAGTGTTGTACTTGTCCCATTTATTCAGATCAAATCATACACAAAACTTCACCTCTTTTACAATGCATAGTCTAAAACCTCATTTCAGTTAGACATTGCTAAACTTGAGGTATTTCTACTGGTACTATAGTTTGATCCTTAGTTGGACTTCATGTAGAATTATGACCTCATTTATTATTATTATTTTTTATTGGAGAAGAAGGATTTATCAGTTCCTGTCAACCGACATTCAAGAAGGAAACCCCCTAAGTTCAATGTTCATGTTTGACTTATTGGTATTGTGGCTTCTAGTTCTACTTATGCTCAATAGGTTTACCATATGGATTTAGAATGAAATTATTGGTTCTGCCTTCTCTTATTAATGATGATATATTAAATTCGAGTTTTGTTATACTTAATACTAGAATTGAACATTTCTCCTAGAGGAATACATCATTTAAATCTCACGCAGATAGGGTACTAAAATTAGTTAAACCATGCAAAGGTTCCAAATTCCCATGTGAAACCCTCATTGCCAACTTCAATATTACACCACTCGTATCATAGATGCAAACACAAAAATCTATTGAACCCTTAAAATTCCTATCCAGGCAACAAGGCATGCCATAATTAACTCATAGCCAAGTTCTTCTTAGGATAAATCAAGGGATAGTTGTTAAACATTAATATTCAACATACTTTTATTAATTATAAACAGAAAGGCAGTTCATATGATTATAATTTCTCTTTTTTTTTTTTTTGAAATTTTTAATCAAAATGGTGTAAATATAACATGCATGGCAGCAAAGGAGGGGATAGGGATTGTACCTTCTAAATTTCAAAAAAAATTGGAGGGTTTTGATCTGAAAATTGTAGCAGCAATAGGGGGATTGAACTGTGATTTCCAGCACGAGGAAAGGGGGTCTTCGGTAGCTGGAAATGGCGGTAATTTGGCTTGGATAGCAGCAGCTCGACTGCCGATGTTGCTGTTGTTAGCAACAGAACCCTTTGGCTGGAGCTTCAATTGAAAAAAATGGTTTCATCAGAGATAGATTGCTCCCTTCGACTGAGAATAGAAGGGAAAATAGGGGGAGATTTGGGAAAGAAAAGGGGAAAGGGAATGGGCTCTCACGTTGGGGTTTTAAATAGGAAAGAAAGGAAACCCCAACGTTGGATTTTATGGGAGAAAAGAGGGAATGGGTTCACACGTTGCAAGCACTTGAAAGCCAAATGTCCTTTTATTGAATGACATCATTTGTGACATCAGCATGCTGATGTCAGCATGCTGATGCCATAATCATAACTAAAAATATTTATTATATTCTTTTTTTTTTTCAGAACTTGTACAGTAACACTAGCGGACTGTTGTCTGTTACTGTTTCAAAATAATTAATACTTTTTTTTTCTCTTATATATTTAAAATGTTAAAATGGTTCGTATGCGCATCTCGAGCCTCCGATTTCCATGCACAATATCTCGTTTTGACCGTATCAAAATAACGGTCAATATGAGTATAATATTGATATACTTCCGGTCGGGTTCTGAAAACCCGAAATTTCCGGATACGATTTTTGTTTAAGATTACATTTTGTGATTTAAAAATATCAAACGACCTCCGATTGACGAACGGTCGATTCCGTTGGTCTCGTGTCGTCGAATCGAATCTAATAACGGTCTCGGTTTGTTTTAAGGTTCCCGAATCTGCGTCGCGGCTTTTCGCGGCGCGCGCTACGATGAGACCGATTTTTGGTCGATTTCGCCCGAACGACTTTTGATTTATGATCAATTGGTCGTTTTAGATTGTTTAGTATTGACCGACAACATTATTAGGTTCATTGGACCCAAAATCGGACGACTTCGGGTTTGATTGGAAACCGGATGCTACAAAAAATATGCCTCCTTCATTGAAAGAAGAGAGGAGGGGCTCATAATATTATTGACGAAGAGAAGGCGGACTAGGAGCTTATGAAGGGGAACCCAAAGGAAGAAGAGCAAATGGTGAAGAGTGGAGATCTAGGTAGGTCTCTTTTGTGAAAGAGAAGGTCATCTTATATGGTTGAGGAGGCAAAGAGGGTTGAAAAATCTTCAAACTTATGGTTCGATTTTCTCAATGTTGTGCTCTCTGAAAGGGGAAATTTGAATACTAAATGAAGCTCGCCTCATGGAGTCTTTGGGTATTAGAGAGGCTACAAAAAGTATGGATCATTACTTCATAGGAAACAAAGATGATGGTCGGGAGGGCTGCCTATGAAGGTCCATCTGAGGATCCCGTTTGACAAAGTTTAAAGTTGTGGACTAAATAATGAGCTCTTAGGGTCTTTTTATCAGATGGAATGGCGACCTCTTCCATTTAGACTCTAAGATGCCTTGGAGGCATATTTTTTATGGCTCTTAGAAGAAACTCCGATGGGAGCGTAATGGTGGTTGCTAATGTTTATGGTCCTACATATGGTGCAGCGAGGGTTGGCATCTGGGAAGATTTGCACCATATTTGTTTGAGATACATGGATGCTCATTGGCTGGAGGATGGTGACTTTAATGTTAGACTATATCTTAAAATTAGGCATGGGCTGAGAGGGGCCAAGTTTTGGTCTCTATATATGCTTACCTCGATTCGGCACGACTGGAGGTTGTGGATTCTTCGTAATCATTTCCTTCTTTATGTGAATGTGCTACAAAACTTGTAATTGGCTTGGAGAGGTCTCTTCATCGCACGCACACTCTAGTCAGATGTGAGGAGTATCTCCTACTGACAATCTTAAGATTCGAGCGCTCTTGGATGCTGCTGGAAGGGTTTAGATCCTTGGTGACGGACTTCTTAATAGATTGTCAAGTGGAGGGGATTGCTACCTATAGGATGTTCTTAAAGCTTTTAGTATAGAGAATGATGATGACCATATATGGGAGAGATACTCGAGCTCGTCAAATTCAGGTGAGAACTTGCACCTGACAATTATTAAGTTGGATAAGATTGAAAACCATATAGCAGTTAACAATGACAAGATGGAGGAATTATGCTCATCTGAATATAGTGGTGGAGGACGAGAGAAGTGAGCTTAGAGTCGGAGATCAAGGCAATTTGAGATTAATGAGGGAGATGCAAATACAAAAAAATAATGCTATGGTTAGCGATCTTCATCTTATAGATTACATTCATGTAATTACTTTCGATGAAGAGCGAGTCTATGGAGATCGATAGGTTGGTATGAATATGGTGAACCACTTTGGACTTTAAGTAGGAGGATGAAAGATGGAAGTGGGTGGGCTGATGAAGGGTGAGGTGTATCTCTCAGTCTAGGAATAGTGAGGATGAAAGATGGAAGTGGGTGGGCTGATGAAGGGTGAGGTGTATCTCTCAATCTAGGAATAGTGTTTCATAATGCAGATTTTGACCTAAATGCTAATGGATCTCCTAGCCAGGAAGACTTTCCAAGTTTATTCTTCAAGTAGTTTTCAAATGTTGTTAAGAAGGATGCCATGACACTCTTTGAGGAGTTTCATGAGAAAACTTTGATTTTAGGAGGTCGAACAGGGCTCCCATCTTACTTTTACCTACAAGGGAGCCTACCATGCAAGTGGCTAATTTTAGGCATATTACATTCCAAATGATATGTATCTCATCTTGGCTAAGGAGCTTATGAATCACCTTTTGTGTTGTCCTTAGTGACATCATTTCTCTGCAGTGGACAACTTATCTAGGAGCAATTTATGACGGATATTTTGTTGATAACTACAAAGATGGTGGCTGATTGGAATGATTGGAAGAGAAAGGAAGTCAAGGACTGTTGTAGAAGGTTGACTTCTCCAAATCTTATGATTATGTGGATCAACATTTCATTTAAGCCTATTTCCTCAAGCACAGTTTCCTGGATGCGTGGATTATTGGATGAAGAGATACTCTTTTTTTAATGGGCAATCGGATGGTAGTTACTTTTATCCTTAGTATGGCGTCTGACAGGGATGTCGGATATGACCCTTTTTGTTTGTAATTGTAGCTAATATGTTAGGTGTGATGGTCGGGTGGGTTATTTATGGTGAGTTATGCTCAAGTTACAGAAGGAAGTTTTGCAGAAGTAGGTATTCGGTATTCAGTCGGAGGAGTCATTGAATAAAGAATATTTGGTATTTGAGATAATATTTCAAAGTATTTAGTGATAAATTTTTTAATTATTTTAAATATAAAAAATATGTCTAATATGTATATATATATACTTATATATTTATGCATATATGGTAATTAATCAATAAGAATTCAAGATAAAAGTACAAATTAATGAGTTACATACATGGAGCTTTAACATTTGTTGTAATACCAGGATAAATGGGAACTTTTAAAAATAAAAAAATTGGTAGTCTATTGCAATAGTCGACATGCCGCATATTCAGGTTGGACCTAATATTGACCGAATAGCAATATTCTATTTGATCACCCCCAAAAAAGAATATTTAGTCCATTCAACAGAATATTGCAATAGTGACAAAAGGGATGATCCCTCCATCCCGATTATTTAGTATGTTGACGATATTATCTTCTATATTGAGAGGAAAGAAAATTGAGGCTTAAGGACTCTCGATGGTGTTGGATACTGTTAGTGTCATTTCGGGCCTTATATGGAACAGAGGTAAGTTATGCTTTGTTCTTTTTTATTACTCTCAAAAGGAAGTGGCGCTATGCGGGAAGGCCCAGAACATCACACATGCGTGTTTACCTCTATTTGGGTCTTCTAGTATCTAGTGGGAGACTTTGAAAGGCCGATTGGCTCTTGCTTTAGAGATGTTTGAGGAAGATGTGTGGGTTGAAGGCTTCATGTCTCTTAAAAGGTGGTTAACTAGTGTTGTACAAATCTATGTTGGGGTAATACCTATTTTCTTCCACTCCGCATATTTGCTACTTCTTGGAGTTCGTGTTCGTTTGGATTCACTAATGCAACATTTTTTCTGGTCTGGCTCTAGGAGAAACAATAAAAGGATTCAGTTTGTTCAATAGGAGACTACAGTGCAATCTTTAATAGACACAGGCATAAGTGTATTGAGGATCAAGGAGATGAATAAGGCTCTTTTGGTGAAGTGGATTCTAAGAATCTTGGGAAGAGCAATGATCTTTTATATCATTTGTTTCAAACTGTTTACGATGCTAAGAGGGCGTATATGGCCTTCTCCTAGACTCGGACCAAGTACATGAGGATCTCCAACGTGATTGCATGATTATTTGGAAGAGTCGGATCCTGCAACACATCAAGGTCATCTTTGGCTCACGGGACATGGATGATTGCTAATGAAGGCACGAAGAGACAAGCTAATCGGAACAGGAGACTTGATCTACCCCAAATGTAGGGACGGGGTCAAGATATTGACCACCTTTTCTTTGGATGCAGGCTCTCGGTGAAGGTTTAGGAAGGCACTACCATGCATTGGCTCTGGACAATGAATTGCACTGCTTCCTAGAACTCCATCCAAGCTTTCTACAACTCACACAAGGATTACACATTCACATTCGCTCAAATTTGGGCCATTGGATGGCTAGGAATGAACTTATTTTCTGTGATCAGTGCTTTTACTCTGAAATGTACTGGAACACTACAAGGCCCTTCATATGGCTTGGACTTCTGTAAAATAACTTTATAATTTTGATATTACCTTTGGGTGGATCAAAACTCGGGATTTTAAAAAAAACTATTTACGATGTTAGAGCAAGCTTGGATATTGATCCGGTGAATATGTATTCTCCTTCCATCATCTGGCATTGTATCTATTCTACTGTGCATGAGGTCACTCCTTTCTTGAGACTAGTGTTGAGTAGCGTCTCTTCAGATTTTAAGTGGAATAACCAAAGGGGAAGCTTTCTGTCACCATTTTTGGAGGTTGTTTGTCCTAACATCTGATTATGATATGCGTGATAGAAGCCAAGCCAACGAAGACCCTCCTCAATTTACCGATGCTTTTCAAAGCAAAGGTTGTAGGAATTTATAGAAATGACCAGCATTCTTTAATGTACAGAGAGGTCTTCTCGCTGGGAGAACTACTGGACTTAGTAAAATGGTTATTTGTTGGTCAAGAAAGCATAGAGGGCTCTCACTGTGCCGGTCATGTTTAACCATGAAGATTTGGCAGGTGACTACAGGTTGTTTTGGAGCTTGAAGATGCCATTACACATGACCTTTCTCTGGTTATTAATAAAAGGATGTGTAAATAATAACAAAATGTGCATGGCAATGATATGGATCGTCAAAAGTTTATAAATCCTCCCGAAGACATTAATCATCTTTTATTCACTTACATACAATCCATGGAAATCAGGCTCGGCTCCACTTACGACTAGTTGGAATTTTCAGGTATTGAGGGCTTTTAGGATTACTTGTGGTTGGTGCACTCGAGTTCTCTGTTATGGATTTTGCAGTCGCTTGCTATGTTGTCGGTGATCAGAGTGGCTAGCAAAGGTGTCGTTTAAGGTCAGGAGAGATATTTAGTGGAGATATTGTTCAAGGCTCTCTTTGACTCTTGGTGGTTGTAATTTTATGCATTTTGAACTATGTTTATACCCATTTTACCTTTAAAAAATTTTTTCCAAACCCGAATTGGTAGGCATTTGAAAAGACTAGAAAGAGATGTCATCAATCATATCACTTTCCAAATGTGGCCTAACTCAATGGGTTCATTTTATCACTCAATCGACCTCTATCATGCCCAATGATGTCAACGGCGCTAGCATAAACGCCCAGATAAGGCAAGGTGAAGCCTCGGGCATTTTAATATATTCCAAGCGAGGCATTTTACCTCCAATACCAGCCAAGTGAGCACGTAGCTTGAGGTTTTAGGTTCCCAAGGCAAGCATCTGAGGCAAACTAGGGCTTTTTGCCCACGTCTCATGACTTTTATATCTTTTTAGGTTTTTATGTTAGATATATATTAGTTCTAAGTATAGTTATCATATATACGCATAGATATGAACGCGTGTACATATATATACTGCGCGCACTTTCATTACATATATATATATATATTCACATATTAGCCATAAGCATTACATATGCTTCTATGTTTGTACAAACATATTAGTTCAAAGTACTATAAGTACATAGTTACATACATATACAAATAAATAAATATATTAAACATATGTATATATGAAAATGCACACACATGTATACATAGGCATATATGCATATATATGTAGATATTTACATATGTATACAAAGAGGCAAAAAGGAGTATGCTACATGGGTGTAGCTAACTTACATGCTCCCACCCCTTTTCCCCTGTATTTTTTTATTTTTCTGAAATGAAACCTATTGGAATTTAGATCACAATATGTCACCATGGTGTCATTAAAAATTCGACTTAATTCGAGACTTTTATCCCCACCATCAAGACTGTCAAATTTTAACAGTCTCAAAATTGCTGAAATTGACCCCCTTCATATGGAGGGCATAGGAGTCTCTGTCAAGGTTTAAATATCGATTTTGGATATCATATCGATACCCTGTCGATACGAAATTTCGTTGAAACTTCGACGACATTTCGCCCATATCGACCACCATTTGTGAAGAAATGACCGAAAACTGCCCTCATATCGCCATTTCGCTCGAGATTTCGGTTTCTTGTCGAAACCGAAATTTCGCCGAAACTTCGACGAAGTTTCACAAAATCTGAAACCATGGTCTCTGTTTCTGACGAAATTGGAATGGCGAGTTAGGACTATATAGTGATGAATATTCATATTTTCATTTTCCAAAAAAATAAAAAATAGGGGGAAAATGGGTGTGGGAGTAGCCAATTGGCTACACCCACGGTGTAGCCTTATTTAACCCATACAAAAATCTAAGCATATATATATATACATACATATATTTACATACGCGTACACATATATACGCATACACATATGAATACACACTCATATAAACACATATAAGCTATAAGCTTGTTCCGATTGGTAAGCCCACTAGTTAGATAACTTAAGACGTCAAAAGACTACCTGATGCAAAGGCATGCCCATGAGAAAGAACCTAAGAGAAAGAGCATCAAACTAATGTGAGGAATGTCCTCGCGGTCTGTCTCGGACGACCGAAGGGCATGCAATTGAGTGCAGCTCCTTTCTTCCATGTCATAATGTTCTAGTGGGACTTTTTAGCCAATTATCGAATCACGAGGTTGAGCTCCATTTAAAGAAAGTGTCGGGAGGGACAAGATGTCGAGGTTATTATCGAAAGTATAGTTCAAAAACCTAAGAAAGACTTCTGCGAAATAACACACAAATACATAAATACGTAGATACATAATATGTATATTAGATTGATCTAAGATTGTAATCAAGTGATATATATCTCCATACACATATATACATACATGTACATGTGTACACATACACATTTATGTATGTGTATATGCACACACATATGCATACCTATATGTTGGATTGATATTAGATTGTAATTAAGTGACCCCCTCCCACGCATACTGTTAGAATACTCAGATGTTTATTCCATAGAGCCCTTGGGTCTCTTATATAGGGAGAGAGCCCTTGGGTAAATTACATGAGAGGTACATAAAGAAACTAAAATAATAAATAACATCGCAGACTAATAACTATCTCTACACTCCCCCTCAAGATGGAGCATAGATATCTATCATGCTCAGCTTGGAAGAACATCTCTGGAAAGGTCCTCTGAGCAATGGCTTCGTGAATATGTCTGCTGTCTGGTCCTCTGAACTGACGTGGGACGTGGAGATGAAGCCCTTCTGAATCATGTCCCTAGTGAAATGACAATCCACCTCTATATGTTTTGTTCTCTCATGGAAGGCTGGATTGTTGGCAATGAATAACGCTGCCTGATTGTCACATTGCAGGTTCATAGGCAAGGGAACTTCAACATTCAGATCTTCTAGAACTGCTTTAACCCACATCATTTCTGTGCTTGCCTGTGCCATGGCCCTGTACTCGGATTCGGCACTGGATCTTGCCACAACAGTCTGCTTCTTGCTTTTCCAGGAGACTAAAGAGCTTCCTACAAAGACAGCAAATCCAGAAGTAGACTTACAATCTCGTGGACATCCTGCATAATCCGCATCTGCGCAGGCTGAAATAGACAAATCTGTGGCTTTCTTGAACAGCAACCCTGTGCCTGGAGAAGACTTCAGATATCTCAATATCATGTACAATGCGTCCATATGTACTTGCCTCGGCTGCTCCATAAATTGACTCACCCGGTTTACTGCAAGTGCAATATCCGGTCGAGTTATAGTGATGTATAAGAGCTTGCCCACCATTTCTCTGTACCTTCTCTTGTCCACCTCCTCAGTGTCCTCATCGTACAGCTTCATGCTTGGGTCCATGGGTGTACTTGAAGGTCTGCATCCAGTCATTCCTGTTTCTACCAGCAAATCTGTGACATATTTCCTCTGATTCATCACCATTCCTTGTGCATTTCTTGCAAATTCTATCCCCAGAAAATACCGTATTGTGCCTAGATCCTTTGTAGTGAACTGGCTGCCCAACATAGACTTGGTCATCTCAACCCCTTGTGCATCATCTCCAGTAACCAGTATGTCATCAACATATACCATAACAACGATGGTACCTCTAGGGGTCTTCCGGACAAACAGTGAGTGATCCGCATTTGATCTTCTGAAACCCTGTCGTTCAATAAGCTGGGAGAGCTTCTGGAACCACGCACGAGGACTCTGCTTAAGGCCATAGATAGCCTTATGAAGTCTACACACCTTCTGTGACTCCCCCTCAGCAGCAAACCCGGGTGGCTGCTGCATGTAGACTTCCTCCTGTAGATCACCATACAAGAAAGCATTCTTAACATCAAGCTGGAATATGGGCCAGTCACGTACCACTGCAACCGATAGAAGAATGCGAAGGGTAGAATGTCTCGCCACCGGTGAAAAAGTGTCCAAGTAGTCTACCCCATATGTTTGTGTAAACCCTCGTGCGACAAGCCTGGCCTTGTATCTGTCAAGACGACCATCTGCATGATATTTGATTGTAAAGACCCACTTGCAGCTCACAACAGACGCACCTGGAGGAATAGGGACCAGAGACCAAGTCCCTCTGGATTGCAATGCACGCATCTCCTCTTCCATTGCTAAACGCCAGCATTCAGTCTTCATGGCATCCTGATATGTCCGTGGAATCTCAACGGATGATACAGCTGCGGCAAACTTCTGGAAATCCCCAGTGAGTCGATGAAAGGATACATGAGAGGCTAGGGGATATGAGGCACACTGTCTTCGCTGTTTCCTATGAGCAATGGGTCGGTCCAAGTCATCCAAAACAGTGCTGACCGGTTGGTCATCCTCCTGTGGTAAAAGCTCCTGCACATGTGCATTATTTAACCCATCATTAATATCAGAACATACCTGAGGCGTGCTGGATGGTTGAGATGTAGCTTGAGCAGGGCCTGTGCGTCTCGTATAGAACTTAGTGAGAGGAACAACTGGCGGTGGTGGTGGTGGTGGCGGAGATGGTGGTGGTGGTGTTGATATTGATGATGGTGGAGTAGAGGACGGACCAAGGCTTGGAGGTGGTGGAACATAGATCTGGGAGTCTGATGATGTGGAGGAGACCAACCTGTCACCTGCAGGGGAGAAGTACATGACTGGTTCGAAAAAAGTAACATCTGCACTCACATAGTACTTGTCATTGACAGGATCATAGCAACGGTACCCCTTCTGTGTCCTGGAGTAACCCACGAAAACGCACTTGATAGCCCTAGGGGATAGCTTATCAAGCCCCGGAGATAAGCGGTGAACAAAAGCGACAGTGCCAAATACCCGAGGTGTCAGTGTAAATAAATCTCTGTCAGGAAAGAGAACAGAGATTGGAGACTTTTCCCCCAGAACAGTTGTAGGCATTCGATTGACCAGATAACATGTTGTAAGTATAGCATCACCCCAAAAGGATAATGGGGCACAACTCTGAATAAGTAAAGTGCGTGCAATGTCAAGAAAGTGTCGATGTTTTCGTTCGGCAACCCCATTTTGTTGAGAGGTGTAGGCACATGTGGTTTGGTGAACAATGCCTTTAGATGAAAGGAAGCTAGCAAGAGAGCGAGTGCAGAACTCCAAGGCATTGTCTGTACGCACATACTTAACAGTAGATGAAAAAACATTCTGAACTTCATTTATTAGATTTTGGAGAACATTTCCTGCTTCAGATTTATTTTTGAGAAGAAAGGTCCACGACACTCTGGAAAAGTCATCAACTACAACTAGATAGAACCTGTGCCCCTGGTGATCCGGGACACGACTTGGACCCCAAATATCTATATGAAATAACTCAAACGGGGAGCTACTGCTCCGACTCTGACGACTGGGGAAGCTAGACCGATGGTGCTTCCCTAACTGACACGCTTCACACCGAAAAGAGGAACTCGGAGATATCTGAGGCAGGAGGTGACGCATCTTCTGCAGTGGTAGATGACCGAACCGAAGATGCCAGGTGTACGGAGAAACAGAGGCCTGGTTATGCAAGGAGACGCCAGCGTAGGAGCTACGAACGAGACGATAAAGGCCATTGTGCTCAGAACCACAGCCAATCACCCTGCCCGTCAGTATGTCCTGAAAAATAACAGACGATGGATCAAAAATAGCACGACAGTGCAAATCACGTGTAATCTGACAAATAGATAAGAGGTTCATAGAGAATTCTGGAGCATGTAGCACATTCTGTAAGTGCATAGAAGGTAGCAGAGCTGTCTCCCCCTGACCAATGATAGGAGAGTGAGTACCGTCAGCAATAAGTACAGAGCGACCTGGCTGAACAGCTCTGTAGGACTGCAGAATATCTTTCTCACGGCATAGGTGATGGGTAGCTCCAGAGTCAACAATCCATCCTGTTAGGTCATGATTATGAAGTGAGACTGAAGGACTACCTGAAGCACTGGCTGAGACCGATGTACTGGCTGACGCCGAAGCCGCAACATCAGAAACGTCTGCACCCTCTGATGAAGAAGATTGTGGCATAATATCCCGAAGTCGTGCCACCAATTCTTCGAACCTGTGATCTGGAGTAGATGCGGGTGGACCCTGAACATGATCAGCTACTCGTGCAGAAGGAGGGAAACCATGCTTGGAATAGCATGTATCCTCTGAATGACCAGTGCGGCGGCAGTACGAGCACGTAGAGCGTATGCGGCCTCCACGTCCACGTCCACCACTTCCTCTGCCACGAAACGGGAACGAACCACCACGTCCCCTGGAAACTGCCATTGCTGACGGAGTCGCAGTCGCTGTACTGGATGGAACGGGTACACGACTGAGCCTTCTGTATACCTCTTCCATCGGTGGGATGGTAGCATCTGCCAGTATCTGGGCGCGTGCTGCCTCGTACTCCGGATCTAGGGCAGCGAGTAATACGCCAACCATAGTGGCGTTGCGGAACGTCTTCTGCTGTTCCGGTGTGGCTGTAAGCGGAATAGTGCTGTAGAGCATCTCGAACATGCCACGAAGCGACGTGTACAGGGAATGAAGAGGCTTCCCATTCTGCTTCGTGGTAAATATATCATGCTGCAACTGGAGCATCTTCGTCTCATTGCGGACCTGAGAGTACGTCATAGCCAAAATATCCCACATCGCCTTAGCGGTGGGTTGGTGAAGGACATCGTCCGCTATCTCCGTCGTGAGCGTACCTGAGAGCCACACTTTGGCGTACGCATCATCCGCCTCCCATGAGGCATAGATCCCTGTCTTCTCCGGCGGTTCATCCTCGGTAAGAATATGCTTCTTACCACACGACTTCATGAGACTGAGGAACTGCATCGCCCACAGTTCGTAATTCGTCCCGTCCATCTTGACGATTGGTGCCGAACCTTTGAAGGCACCTATGGCGGGCATATCAAGCTTCTGATCTGACATGACGCCGGAGAAGAGCAACTACTGATAGATCAAGAGAAAAATGTCTACCAAGACCTTGTAGGATCCAAGTGCATAGGTAGACGATTATGCACTTGAATCAAACATAACGCCGAGTCCTAGGAAGAACGCGGCACACCGGCACCGAGTAGAGGCCTTGGAAGCCTCTACTTGGCAAAAATAACGGCTGTCAAGGAACGATCAGCGGCTGGACAGCAGGTGGAGGGGCCCGGCGTCGGCTGATGAGGGCCTGGCGGCGATGGGGAGGCCCGGCAGGGGCTGGCGGCTGGTCGAGGAGGGCCCCGGCGGCGGTGGGAGCCCGCTGGCAGGGGCTGGCGGCGATTGGGAAGCCCGCTGGGGGGCTTGGAAGCCCGCTGGGAGGGAGGGCTGGGTGCTGGAGGGGCCCGCTGGGGGCTGCGGAGGGCAGCGAGGAGGCAGCGAGCCCTAGGCGGCGGCGGGAGGTAGGGTTCGAAACCCTAGGCGGCGGGGGGGGGGGGGGGGGGGGGACGGCGGTGGAGAACCCTAGGGTTAGGGTTATGGCTCTGATACCATGTTAGAATACTCAGATGTTTATTCCATAGAGCCCTTGGGTCTCTTATATAGGGAGAGAGCCCTTGGGTAAATTACATGAGAGGTACATAAAGAAACTAAAATAATAAATAACATCGCAGACTAATAACTATCTCTACACATACAATATATTAAGGCAAAAAGAAGGGGAAAATACATATACATAAACATGTATATTTAAAGACATATATTATTGATTGATTGATTGATGTATATGGTGTGCATCGCTTTTCTTTGGTGGGTGTTTAGGTGAGCACCTAGCACCTCAGGCATTTTGGACCCCTTAATGCCTTGAATGCCTCGTTCATATAACAACACTGTCCATACAAGGTAAAATAAATCTTTTCATATTCAAGGTTTTTATTGAATATGGAAATTCATTGGCATAGCAAGACCCTTGTTTGCCAGGATTTGAACAGATTTTGCACCTTGTTGAAAAAACATAATCCAAATAGAATCTAATTTATCCACCATTTAGAGATGAGATCATAGGACAGCTATTTTATGCGTTAATTCTAGCTCCAAATGATAGTTGGCAGAATAAGAATCTAACATTTCAGAATGCCTGTTTTCAATTAATGCACATGGGAAAAAAACTTAGTAGTAGAACAGTTCTATTACTAATTAGAGTTACTTCTGTTTTTTTCCCAATAAAAGAAAACTATTTTACTCAACCCACCAGGTTTGTGATTAACTAAAATTTGTGGGCATGTATGAACATTATCTAGGTGCATTAATTTACTGCCCAACCCAGCTAGAAGGTCAAACTTTACTACCTAAAGCCCCAATGGGACTACACAAGACAACACATGACCATTTGGTAAAAAACAACAATTACAAGGTAATAAGAGAAAAGTTGGAGAAATTCTGGAATCCTGACCTGATGACGGTAGACGAGATATGCAAAACCAAAGAAGACAACTATGAATGGAAGAAGAAAGGGTGTCACGACTGCGTAGACAAGACCAAGCAAAAAATACAGCTGTATTTGTGGCTCAGATGTATCAAACCCAATGCTCCCAGGATCCATGGCTTTCTCTCTGTCTTCTTCAGTCTTAACCAAGAAGAAGTTCTTTAGGTGGTAGAAAACCAGTGGTTTCAATCTAAGAATTTCTCCAGCCACTCCAGCCCAGCCATCAACCATCACATATGTTATGAAAAAGGTTGCTTTCAGAGGAATAGCATTGCCAATTGTTATAGGGATCCTACAGAAAACCCCAAATAACGGTTTCAAAAAAAGTAGAAGATAATGTGAATGATACACTAATTTTAAATTAAAATGCATTCTGCATGATGAACTTTCGCGTGTATAGGTATGAACAATTTTCTTTGACAAATATGAATGAAAGACTGTAAAATCATGATGTGTTTGACCAATAATCTAGGTAAATTACAAAATGTGTTCAAGAAACTGATCCAAGAGCCATATTTTTTGCATGGAAGATTTTCGGAGATAACTCTGATTCATGGAAAAAATAGTACAGAAAGTAAGGGGAAGGCCATGTAATATTTCGGTTATCATTCAAAGCTACGGCTTTAGCATAGTATTGTTTCAGATTTCCAGTCCTACCATCAGCATGCACATATTCGGTACCAATTTCTAAATGTGAACAATATCAAACACAATGGAAGTAAAATTCAATGATTTGATGCAATGGTTATATAACATAAATCATACAACAACAACAAAACCTTTCCCCACATTTAAAAAAATCTCACCAACAATTTTCACTCATTGATTTGATGAATGCTTTCTCAAATTTTGTCAGCACATGAATTCATTTTGTTCATATCAAAATCCATTTTGATGGAAATTGTCATGCATTAATGCTTCTCTAAGAATAACCATCAGATCTCTTATGCTCATTCAAAAATTCATTCTAATCAATAAGAGTGGTTCAATCTCGTCAAGAATTAGTACACTTAAGTCTTCACCTCTGTTGTACGTAACGGAAGTAGGGTGTAGATAAAACATGCTAGATAAAGCAAGGAAGTAGGGTGCAGATAAAACATGCTAGATAAAGCAAGAAAAAGAAAGGCACAACACAAGTTTTACAAGGTTCACATTCACCGATACCTAAACTATGTCCTTAGCAGCAGTTGTGGATCTCTCTAAACATGGTGGAAGAACTATACTGTTAGAAAATCGGAAGCGGAATCGTAACATGGAAAAAGATAAACAAAATATGGAACAGCGGGATTTTACGTGGAACCCTACTCCGTGAGGAGCGGGATGAAACCACGGGAGAAGCCCTCAAAGGGGCGGATACTTCATTCCTTTTTCTCAATGGATACAGGAGGTCTGGGGCTCCTTATATAGCCTCTCCAGAGCCTCCAAGTCCCACAACTGGACGATGTGGGACTAAGCACTGGATGGGGTAAATGGATCTCCTCCAGGATCCATTTACCCTGCTACAACACAATAGGCGCATACACCTTATACTCCAACACTCCCCCTCAAGCTGGAGCATGCAATGCTCAGCTTGGACAAACATAAAGAGACTCAACTCAACGCTACAGAACACTACGGACAATATCAACCCAACGCGCACACTGCTGCAGTCGAGGACATTGCTTCTCATGTCATGCATGTGAGGAGGACGAACGGGCTGGAGTGTGAGTCTTTTGAATCTCCTCGTTGGAGAGCATGCGCTCTGAATTGTGCCTGTCAGAGTCGCTGCAACTGGAAATGAGTCTCCTCGTCGGAGTACTCTGGCCCGCCACAATAATGTGGACAACTTCTCCATCTCTGAAAAGGGCCGAACTAAAAATGGTTGTGGTTGTGCAATCCTCGTCGGAGTCCACGATCGCTAGAGAATGGAGTCTGAAAATAGTCTCCTCGTCGGAGAACTGGGTCTCCCCCATCTGGCTCAGAGAATGGTGCACTGCTCTGGTGTACCTATGATACCACATGAAAACCCTTGCCCTCAAGGGAATGGTCCTCTGCTATGGAGTCCCTATGGCTCACATGAAAACTCTGGCCGAACAACAACAAGAATGATGGGGACCTCGAACTGGTGATGGCAACATATGCTCATCTGAAAAATGACCGCACACATGCGTGTCTGAAACTGGAGACTCGGAAACAATGATCGTCGAGTCTGTAACCGAACGGTAGAGTCTGATCAACTGGCTGGTCTGGAGACTGGCATCTGAATCTGGCTCCGGAATACAAGACCTGTGACTCTACATATATACTCCCCCTTTCTCCCATACTTGTCGGAAAACAGACAAATCGATAAAGTTGGGAGAAGACAACATAATGGGGAAAACAAACATCACTTGCGGCTTTTCATTTTTTTTAATAAGTCGTTACCCTTTTTTTGTAAGCCGTTCTTTTTTTCCCGGCTTTTGCATCACACATTTTTTTTGAAATCATTTTTTTTAACATAAGCCGTTCAATTTTTTTTATACGGCTTTTCAACTTTTTTTGATAAACTTTGCGTACGACTTATTTTGTGTGTGTACGCGCCTTCTCAAATTCTTTTTTTTTCAAACTTAATCATCATTTTTTTTGGAATAACCGAAACTCTTCCCCCTTTTTTTCTGCATGCGGCTAGTTCCCCCATCCCCTTTTTTTTAAAAAAAATAAACGAAAGCCCACGAGCTTTACAAACAGGCCCCCCTACAGATTTTTTTTCCTTTTAAATAATAAACTCGGGCCTTTAGGGTTCTCCCACGAAGGGACCCCTCTCATTGAACGTGCGCCGCCAAAAAGGTCGATGAGGCGGGCTGCGCGCCGCCTGGACTCGGAGGAGATGGTGTCGCCTGCGCCTGGATGGTCGAGGCGCAGCCACCTGGCGAATCGGGGAGACGCTGATGGTGTCGCCTGGGCTGCGGGAGTGGGATATGCGGACTGGGAGCAGGTTGTCGCGCAGGGGCGCGCGAGTGCGCCGCACTTGGGAACTACGCAACATCAGGAGTAGGCACCGCCAGCGGGCTGGGCAGTCGGAGGAGGAAGCCGCACTGTGGGGATGCGCGCCTTCGCTGGAAGGAGGCGTCGCTAGGAGGTGCCGCGCCTGTGCGTATGACTAGGCTCCGCCATGGAAGCGTCGGCGTCGTCTGGAGTTGCTGCTCCTTCGAAGTCGGCGCATCTAAGAAGATGCGGCGATCTGGAGGGTTTGAAGTTGATGGCGCGATGAGGACAGAGGGTTCTGGAGAACCTCACGGAGATGCGACTTCGGCCAAACAGATGAGCGGGGCTGATTGCAGCGAAAAACAGGGTCTCTGAAGCCCTAACCTGGAATCTAGTTGTGCTTTTGGAGATGAAGATGAAATCGCGGGTTGCACGAGATCTGCGCCGCAAGAAGGATGTGCGACTTCGTGCCTGGAGCGGGTTCTGGGCCTGTGCGATCGCCTGGATGTGCAGGCTAGGGCTCCACATCGCCTGGACAAGGGCTTAGCCGCCATATGCAGCCTGGATGGTCATTACGCGTGGATCTTTAGCGCAAGAACGATCAAGAACAGATCTGGAAGATCTGCTTCGTGGGAACTTTCTTGGAGCGGCAGATCTTCCAGATCTGCTTCACAGCCCAGCAACCAAGAATACATCTAATAACTTTGCTTCAATGAAAGCGGGATGATCAGAGATGTAAATGATCTTCCAGAAAATCTTCACGAACAAATATTCTTCACGATCAAACTAAAGAACAAACTTCTCTTGACGATCTTCAAGAATAAATCCACGAATAGAAAATATTGCAGAACGAACGATAATCGAAACTCGACTAAATGAAAGATCATAACATGGTTCCTCGAGAATCGAACCCGCTCTGATACCATGTTAGAAAATCGGAAGCGGAAGCGTAACATGGAAAAAGATAAACAAAATATGGAACAGCAGGATTTTACGTGGAACCCTACTCCGTGAGGAGCGGGATGAAACCATGGGAGAAGCCCTCAAAGGGGCGGATATACTTCATTCCTTTTTCTCAATGGATACAGGAGGTCTGGGGCTCCTTATATAGCCTCTCCAGAGCCTCCAAGTCCCACCACTAGACGATGTGGGACTAAGCACTGGATGAGGTAAATGGATCTCCTCCAGGATCCATTTACCCTGCTACAACACAATAGGTGCATACACTGATTCAAAATACTAATCATATGGGAGTACCAACCCTGTACAGAGGGATTCCCTAATCCATCACAAATAAAGGGATCTCTAATCACTTAAGATCTCAACATATTTTCAAATAACAACCAATAAGAATCATGATGGATTTCTTGATCAATCAAAATCCGAATGGATCCATAATCAATTAGGATTCAAGGCATATGAACATCTCCACCTTAAATTGAATCCTCGAATAGTGAAACAACAATCGACAAACTCCATTGTCACTTTCTCCTTAATGAGGCTACTGCCAACAATCAATATTAAACAAGTCCAGTTAATGTTCGAACTTGCTCCAGGTGCTACTTTTGTGAGCACGTCAATTGGATTGTCAATTGTGGCAACTTTTCCCCCTGATCTTCTTCTAAGAACGGATGAAGTGGAACCTGACATCAATATGATTGGCCTTATTGTAGACTAAAATCTATAATCAAGCCTTTTAATCAGATGCATTTCTTTACAACTTCTATCGACGTTTTTATATTCTACCTTTGCGATAAACAAACTAAAGGTTTTAAGGTAGTCTTCCATCTAATGATAGATTCTCGCTAGTAGTCATTGATCTCCTCCAATTAACATTTGCAACATAGTTGAAATCTGAATATCCAACAACCGAATAGTGAATCACTTTCATAAATGAGGTTGATATCAAATGTTCCTATCATTTGTCAAAAAAATCTCTCGATTGCTTGCTCACGAGATTCCCCATGAATCTGTTAGCAATGCTCACAGCATGAGTGATATATGATCAAATGCATACATGGTATACGTAAGACTCCCAACTACACTAGCATACAGAATGTGTAGCATGGGCTTCTTATTTGTATCTGATTGAGGTTTAAAAGAAACTGAAAGATGAATATTTGCAACAGATGGCGTAACTCAAGAGCCTTGGCGGCCCAAATCATGTAATAAGAAGGGGTTTCCTTTTGCAAATCCCTGACGATTACATCCCCAAAATCTTCTACCCAGCACCAAGGTCATGCACGTCAAATTCTAAGCTAAGAAGCTTCTTCAAATCGTCAATGGTATTTCTTGGTAGTGTTAGAATTATTATATTTACATTTATGTTTGTAACCCCTCGGGTTCCATAATCCCTCGAGGGTATTTATGTATTTTTTCTTTTGTACTCTCTATATAAGAGACCCTAGCCCTATGGAATAGAGATCTCATTCATCTCTCTTCTCAACATGGTATCAGAGCCACGGTCCTAGATCGGAGCCTTATACCCTAAACCTGCTACAACTACCATCCCTCTCTCCTTGCGCAGGACCCCTTGATGAGAGAAGGGGTCCTGCACAAGGCAGTCAGAGTCCCCAGCAGCACCAGCTACCACCTCCAGCGGCACCTAAGGCTCCAGCAGCTCTAGTCGCGCCTCCTGAATCGTCCTGCATAAACACTCTAGCTTGAGGGGGAGTGTTAGAGTTATTATAGTTACATTTATGTTCGTAACCCTCCAGGTTCCGTAACTCTTAACCCTTCAGGTTCCATAACCTTTAACCCTCCAGGTTCCATAACCCCTCAAGGGTATTTATGTATTTTTCCTTTTGTACACTCTAGGGGCTCGTTTGGTAACCGGGTTACCCCCAGGTTACCCCAGGGTAACCGGATTTACTCCCCTCTTTTCATGGAATGGATTTCTATCACAAATCATAGTGACATCACATCACATTCTTTATTCAAACCCCCTCTAACCCTCATAACCATCCCAAACAGCTACTATTCCAATCAGGTTACCCCAACCTTCCCCAACCCAGCAACCAACAGACCCTAGGTTTTCTCTCTATATAAGAGACCCTAGCCCTATGGAATAAATATCTCATTCGTCTCTCTTCTCAACAGGTAGCAATCAACCTATCATCAAAGAAAATAACAAATAGATGGACACGTCCTCAACCTTGCTAGTCTGAACACAACATATGGGCTCTTGTTGTGTCTAAAACCAACCATAAAGCTGTTAAACCTTATGTACTATTTGCCAGAGATATTGTTTGAGTCCATACAAGGATTTCTTAAATATTCTCACATGTTCTGTCTTGCCTCAAAAATGAATCCCTCATGTTCGCTCATCATAATGTTTGACTTCACCATACAGACTAGTTATCATTTTATCTAACAGTTTCAGCTCCAAGCCTCGATGTGCTACAAAAGCTAGTAGCACTTGATGGATGTGTCTCACAATGGGAGAGAATATCTCGTAATCCAAGGATGTCTTCTAACTGTAGCCTTGTACAACTAGGCTTATCTTGTATCTAATGCCCTTACTATCTAAGACTCATGCCTTTTTCTTGAAGATTCATTTGCATTCAACAATTTTCCTCCCCTTTAGCAAGCTGACAAGCTCATGTATTTAATTTTTATAAAGAGAATCCATCTCTCTACTCACAACAACAACCCACTATCAAGATTTTGCTCCTGTAATAGCCTCATTTTACTCTAGAGACTTTATCTCTTTGTCAACTTGCAGTGCAAATGCAACATGTCCTCAAAGCAAAATCTGAGTCGGATGTAACTCTATGTGAGGCCGGTCAGTAGCAATGCTATGAAACCTCTCCTCTGGTTGCTCAACTTTATATTGTTATTATCAACCTGATCAGAAGTGGTGTAATCAAGTACTTGATCACTACTTGGTGCTGATTAAAACTCCACCTAATCGTAGAAACCGTCATATCATTACATTAACACTTGACCCTCGAAGTAAGCATAGAATTGTCATTAAAGATTCCCATTAACAACTATTATATGCTTAAAGTAAGGGACCATATTCTATATACCTTTACTCATGCACCATAACATGTAAACACTCATTTACTTACCCTTGGTTCTAATTTTCCTTTAGTGACATAATTATAAACAACACAACTAAAGACACATAACAAAATCATCAGCATGATTACCATATTATACCTCAAGGGGCATCTTAGCGGATGCATGACTTCAATTTATCAAGTAATAAGTCGTATTTACAGCTTTAGCCCCTTATAAAGGCCTGCATTTGAGAACATGTACCTCGCATTCTCCATAAATGTCATGTTCATTCGTTTGTCAACTCAGTTCTACTGCAGTGTATCCATGATAGTGTGGTGTCTTCTAACACCCTCCTAGTCGAACCTTCGAACTTTGACGAATAGAACTCTAAACCATTATCATGCACAAATGATAGGCCTTCTTTGAAATTTGATACTTCACAAAGATCTTCCATAGTCTAAAAGACTTCAATACCTTACTCTTTTGTTTCACCAGGAAGATCAAAACCGATATGGGGTAATTATCGATAATAGAAAAGAAATACATAACACCTTCCAAAGATGGAACATGAGAGGGGTCTCAGCAATCAACGTAGACGTAATTAAGCGTATCCTTCATCCTGCAAACTCCATCATCAAGTCCACCACCCTATGATACATTCTTTATCTAGTTTAGGGATCCCTAGGGATCTCATCGACATTAGAGCATTGATCACCTACGTATGACGACATCATTACATCACCTTATTGACGCCAATCTCCTGGAGCCGCCTCCAGCAGTACAGGTTCAAACCATGTTGCTGATGCTAGCCGTACATCGGCACCATCAGTGTTTTCCTTTCTTCATCACCCCCGTGAGCTTCCTCAACATGCATCTTGTAATTTATCACTGCTATGTGGTTACAAGTGATGCCTCACCAATGTTTAGCACCAGTACGTCACTGCTCTCAAGAACCAAGGCTCCCTATATGATGTTTGATATATGTTGTCACGACCTATTCGTGTAGGTTACTACTGCTGCCATTGTCGTTCAAAACAAGGATCGATCATTTGCTTTTAATTGAAAATAAAGTTTCCATCAGGGAACACATCTCCTTCACCTTGTCTTTATGGTGTCGGTCTTCAGATCTAAGGTTTCGCATGATGCATCTTATGTGGTATTACCTAGTGCTACTACTTCTATGTTCTCACTTCTTCGTGCAGTAGCCGCCTTGATTCCAACATTGCCACCTTGATATGAAAAACCCAGGATCAATGACTGAAATAAGCACATCCTTTCTACAAAAGCCTCCAATTGATGCCATGTCATTGCATCATTGCGTCGATATCGAGTGCAGATGTAAAAAACAATCTTTGAAGAATAATTGTGAATTTTAAGAAATGTGGAATAAAAATGTAATCTAGATAAAAACAAACCTCGAGATGATAAACACATCCAAGACCAATTTGCTTTGATACCATATTAAAATCTGATATAAAAAGAATAAACACAACTAACCTAGTATCAAAACATTAATTTTATAAGGATCGAGATGATTGTAAAGGACTGCTTGACTTTACATGCCGAGTCGGATTTATCTGTTATCTTTCTCAAATAATACATAAGGTATGGGACTCTTCATATAGCTCCATCAACACATCTAAGTCCCACCACTAGAAGAGGTGAGACTAACCAATAATCATCATAACTCACTCTAGTTGCATCCTGACAAGATCCAATTAACCTAACTCATAATCCATCTAAACAAATACAAATTGTTCTCTTGCTCTAAAGACACATTGCTTCATTTGTCATGGATCATCCTGACAAGATCCAATTAACCTAACTCATAATCCATCTAAACAAATACAAATTGTTCTCTTGCTCTAAAGACAAATTGCTTCATTTGTCATGGATGCTCCTTGTTGTTGATATGCCTTAAATCTTAACCATCCCCAGGTTGAAGAACCGTCGTATGCACCCACTTCAGCCATACCATACCCCCAATAAGACGGGGGGTTTCCTATCAAGGATCCGTTTGTATTTGTATTTGGGTATATGGATCCGTTTGTATCAGGGATATGTGTGTAGTTAACTCCCCTGGGGTTAGAGCTCTTAGTATCCTATGTATTTTTCTTCTTCTTCACATAGTGAAAATCTATTATCGTCATCCAAGGACGTAGCCCAGTTACAAGTGAATCATGTAAATCTGTTCATCTTCATGCTTACCTGTTTGATCGTGTTTGTGCATGCTTCCGCGATACGAAACAAACTGATATCAAAGCATCAGGTTCCGTCGAGATCATCAAGCAAGATGGCATCACACAATCTGAAAATCGAGAAGTTCACAGGGAGGAACAGATTCAGTCTATGGCCGATCAAAATGTATGCTCTTCTAGGGCCTGTTTGGTTGCAGGGTTGGGCTGGGCAGGGGTACCCCTGTGAATAGTAAACTGTGAGGAGGATTGTGCTGTTTGGTTGGAGGGGTAACCCGGTTGGGCCAACCCAACCCTGCCCAACCCTGCAACCAAACAGGCCCCTAAAGCAGCATGGCATCTAGGCGACGTTAGACCAGGAGCGGCCAAAGGCTATCGAACCCTCCAAGTTGATAGTGCACGAAGAGAAGGCGAGCTTGATGATCATGTTGTATTTGACGAATGAGATTACCAAGGAGGTTGCCGATGAAGTTTCTACGGTGGATCACTGGTGGAGACTCGAAAGTTTGTATATGATGAAGTTCCTGACCAACAAGTTGTTGAAGCAACGTTTGTTCTCTCTCTACATGTAGGAAAGTACATCTCCTAAACAACATCTGGATCACTTAAATACATTGTTGACGAATTTAAGAAACATAGAGGTTAAGATTGAAGATGAGGATGTTGCTTTGATTTGTTGGTTTCTCTTCCATTATCACATGAGAATTTTGTTCAAACAATTATTGTGGAAAGAGAAGTTTGCATGAGTCTGCATACGTGTGAACTCCGGCATATGGCTACCGAGAAGCAGGATTCTAACACTGCATGTTTGATTATGACTCATGAAAAGAGTCATGTCAATTCAGGCTACGTAAAGAAAAGGAAAGCAGAAGTCCAAGTCAAAGAATCAAAATTCTAAAGGCATCTGCAATTACTGCAAGGAACCAAGACATTGGAAGAAGGACTACCCGAAGAAGAAAGTGAAAACCACGGTTGTTGTAGTGGCTCAGTTAGGTGCAAGCTCAAAAGATGATCCGGTTCTCACCGTCACACATAAGAAGACGATTGATAACACGTGCATTCTTGATCCAGGTTGTTCTTACCACATGACTCCTAATGAAAATTGATTCTTTACCTATGAGAAGATAGATGGTGGAAACGTCGCCATGGGGAATGATATAGCATGCAAAATTGTAGGGATCATCTCTATCATGATCAAGAGCATGATGAAGTTGTTAAGACGGTGATAAAAGTATGCCATGTTCCTGATCTGAGAAAGAACATGATATCCCTTGGAGACTTGGACTCTAAAGGATATTGGTACAACGTTGAAGGCGGAGTTATGCAGGTTGTCAAAGCCGAGGTGGTTGTCATCAAGGGTAATAAGCAGAAGACCCTAGACGTCATGCAAGGGTCTATAGTTATGGGTTTTGTTGCAGTGGCATCACAATTGGAGAAATCAGATTCAAAATCGTGGCATATGCAGCTCGGCAAATGGGTCAGATGGGGATAAATATCCTTAGTCAGAAGGGTCTCATCAGAAATCTCAAGGGATCCAAGTCGGAGTTCTGTGAGCATGGAGTGTTCGGGAAACAATATAGGAAGCAATTCGACAATATGCAGATTGTTGAAGCCCTTCACGAGTCCCATTTTTGGGAGGGGCCAAACATTTCCTGTCTATTATTGACGATTACTCTACGATGGTTCGGGTGGTACATGATGAAGCACAACATCGAGGCATTTCAGACCTTCAGGTGGTGGAAGATCTTGGTGGAGAATCAAACTTCTAAGAAGGTGAATCATCTGCGTACAGATAATGGCTGGAGTTCTGTTCGTCAGAGTTCAACGAGTTTTGCAAGAAGGAGGGTGTTGCGAGACGCCTTAATGTCAGAGATATGCCAAACATAACGGAGTTGCAGAACGAATGAATAGGATCCTTCTGGAGAGAGCATGGTGCATGTTCTCTAATGCTAGACTTAGTAAAGCATTCTGGTTGTTACTTGGTGAATCAAAGTCCAACATCCGCTATTGACTGCAAGACACCCATGCAAGTATGGTCTGGTAATCATGCTGATTATTTTATTTTACGAGTCTTTGGTTGTGCTTCATATTATCACTTTAGTGAAGAAAAATTAGAATCAAGGGTGAAGAAAGGTTTTTTTACAGGATATGATGCAGGCATAAAGGGGTACAGAATATGATCCCCTTCTGAGCATAGAGTTATTGTTAGCATGAATTTGACACTTGATGAGAATTCCATGCTTCACCCGAGAAGTGAGTCTTTTGATGGAGGGACAGGTGATGATGTGCATGAACATGTGGAGTTCGAACTGACGCCAAGTAATGATCATGTGGTCGATCACACCATTCCTGATCAAGCTGATGATGAACAACCTTAAGATGAGAAACCAGAGGAGAAGCAACCAAATGATGTTATTGATCGACCCTGCAGAGAGATACATCCACCGTAGAGATTCAGATTTGAAGGCATGGTTGTATTTGCACTACAAGTTGCGGAGGGGACAGAGTCTCCAGAGCCATCCACTTTCAGAGAGGCTATAATAGGGGCAGAATCTGGGTAGTGGATTGCTATTATGGATGAGGAGATGGAGTCTCTTCACAAGAATCAGACGTAGTAGCTTCTCAAACTGCCAAAGGGGAGGAAAGTCATTAGATGCAAATGGCTTTTCAAGAAAAAGACAAGAATCTCAGACAGTGAAGGCATCAGATACAAGGCACGCCTAGTTGCAAGGGGTTACAATCAGAAGGACTATAATGACATATAATCTCCTATTGTAAGACATGCATCAATCAGGGTGCTACTAGATCTTGTAGCACATCGAGACTTGGAGATGGAGCGGTTAGATATGACAATATCTTTCTTGCATGATGAACTCGAAGAATACATTCTCATGAGCCAACCAGATGGATTCGCATTTCAGGGCAAAGAATGTCACGTGTGCATATTGAAGAAGTCCTTATATGGACTTAAGCTGTCTCCTTGGAAGTGGTACAAGAAGTTTGGCAACTTCATGACTGATCATGGGTTCAACAGGAGCCCAAACGATTGTTGTGTTTATCATAAGGTAGAGGATGGCTCCTTCATCTATATGTTACTATATGTCTATATGTTGACGACATGCAGATTTTTTTTTACTAGAAAAAGCCTGAGGTGGGAGTCACCACACCAAAATATTCATTAAGTAACCAAAACGTACATCAGTTAGAAATCCAGAAATTGTACACAGCATTACAGTGAGAAACTACATTTTCCCAGTAGAAACGTTGCCCCTTGAAAGTACGGTCATTCCTGCCAAGCCAGATAGCCCACAGAACGGCGAAGGGCCTGGACACATCCCCAGAAGTCCCAAGCCCCACTGAACGGATAGACCTCCAGAAAGGACCCAGGCCAGATGCCTGTACCCACGAAATCCCCACAGCATCCCAAACCTGTGACGATGTCCTGCACCCGAAGAAGATGTGATCTGCGTCCACCACCTCCCCGCATCTGTCACACTGCAGGTCCGCCGTACCCATTATCCTCCCCCTCCTCATCTTATCACACAGACAATTTCTCCTAAGGCACCAAAGGAAGACCTTGACACGAGTAGGAATCTTGGCCGCCCAAATCACTTTCATGTCCGCGCAAAGGTCTTCATCAATTATCGTTGCCCCAGCTCTCAACTTCCGGAACGTCATCTTCACCGAGAACTTACCATCTTCCCAAACGAAGTGGTCTGGGTCACCAGACATCTCCTCAACTACGGGAATCTCATATAATAGCCGCAAAAAATTTTCCACCCTCTGATCCGAGAGATCGGAGTGGAACCTCGGAGCCCACGATCCCGAATCAGCCACCACAGCTACACGCACCCTTCTGTCAGCCGCTAAAGCCACCAGCCTAGAAAACCAGGTGGTCAGCACCCCATCCCCAGTCCCATCATTCTGCCGGAAACGGAACCAGAGACCACTCCCCAGCCTCAGGCGGAGGAAGGGCACGAGAGCCCAGGAAGCATAGCACGGATACCCTTCCATAAGGGAGACTCATGGCGGACCCTCTGAGCCACCAAACCCCCAGCGACACCATATATCGACCTCAGCAGACGCAAGACCAAAGAGTCGGATGTGCCCCAAATCCGCACCGCCCACTTCGCAAACAAAGCTTTGTTCATCAGCTCCATATCTCGAATACCAAGCCCCCCCTCCGAGACTGGCACCACTACGTCCTTCCAAGCGACCAGGTGGAACCCTTTTCCCGACTGCTTCCCATCCGACCAGAAAAAAGCTTTCAACAGGGCCTCCACCTTCCTTCTCACCCCAACAGGCATCAGTCTCATGGAGTAGAAAAACACTGGAATGGCAGACAGAACATGCTTCAGCAGGGTAAGCTTCCCACCCTTGGAAAGGGTGGTGGCCTTCCAGCCCTCCAGCCGCTCCTCCAACCTCCGCAGAACAGAATCACAATCCGACCTCCTCAATCTGCATGCAACGAGAGGTAGCCCCGGATAGGTAATCGGCAAATGTCCCCGTCGTAGAGATAGTTTCTAGTATTAATAATTGTTTTCTTATCTTTTTGCTATTTCTCTCTTCTATGTAGACGTCCATGTAATTTACCCTCAAGGCCTCTCCCTATATAAGAGAGCCTAGGGTTATTCTATGAGATATAATGATGACTCCTTTCTTCTAACATGTTATCAGAGCCGCCCTAGGGCTCCCTACCCGTCGCCTCTCCCTTCCCCACCCGCCGCCCCTTCCTCCTTCTCTCGTCGAGCCACCTTAGGGCTCCCACCGGCCGCCAGCCGCCCCCGCCAAGCCCCTCCCCCCCCAGGGGCCTCCCACGGCCTCTGCCGCCCCCAGCGGCCTCTGCTGCTCCTCCCGAGCGGCCCCTTGCCGCCGCCAATCCCCCTCCCAGCAGCCCCTTGCCGCCAGCGGCTCCCTGCCGCCCCCTGCGAGCGGTCACCAGCCCCCGCCGGCGGCCCCCGGCCGCTTTCCAGCGGGCCCCAGCCCCTCCTAGCGGCCCTCCAACGCCGCCACCAGTTCCAGCCGCACCAGCGGCGCTCCAACAGCCGCCGTAGGCCCTCCCCTGGCCTACAACAGTCCGTAGCTGGTGTTCTCGAGGCGATTCAGGGCTGTAGGCCTCATTCGAGGCGTGCCCTAGACCCTTTTTTCATCGGATTTATGGATTTGAGTGCGTAAAGGTCCACACACGTACTCAAATCCAATGCAGTTGGTGTAGACATTCATCAACGTGTCTGTTTTTCCCTCGTCTTCTTCCAGCAGCACTATGTCAGAATCGAAAGTCGATTTGCCCTCCACCGGCGCATTCAAAGGTCCAGCGCCAATAGTGAAGATGGACGGGTCTAACTATGAGCTATGGGCTATGCAGTTCATGAGTCTCATGAAATCAAATGGTAAGAAACACATTCTTACCGAAGATGAGCCTGCGGAGAAGACAGGGATCTATGCCTCATGGGAGGCGGATGACGCTTATGCGAAAGTCTGGATGTCCGGTACGTTGACGATGGAGATAGCTAACGATGTCCTCCATCAGCCCACTGCTAAGGCGATGTGGAACATCCTTGCTGCTACGTATTCGCAGGTGCGAAACGAGACAAAGATGTTGCAGCTTCAACATGACATTTTTACGATGAAGCAGGCCGGCAGACCTCTCCATTCTCTATATACATCCCTGAGAGGGATGTTAGAGAAGCTATACAGTACCATTCCTCTGACAGCTACTCCGGAGCAGCAGAAGACGTTTCGAAACGCCACCATGGTGGGTGTTCTACTCGCAGCTCTCGATCCTGAGTATGATGCTGCAAGGTCACAGATTCTAGCAGATGCAGTAATTCCTCCAGTGGAGGATGTCTACAGAAGGCTCAGTCGCATTCCAGTTTCCTCCAACTCCTCTATTCCACCTCCATCTGCGATGGCAGCTTCGCGTGGGAGAGGTGGACCGCCTTCTGGACGTGGTCGTGGACGTGGCTGTGGACCTCAAGGTAGAGGTCGCTTCAGTCAGATGTGCTCATATTGTCACAGAACCGGACACTCAGAGGAGACATGCTATTCAAAGCATGGGTTCCCAGCATCGGCACGGGTTGCAGAGCATTCACAGTCTCCATTACCGTCTACTGCAGATCATAGATTTGACGAGCTTGTGGCCCGTCTCCGCGATATTATGCCACATTCTTCTGGTGATTCTTCTGGTAGCTCTTCAGACATTGTTGCCACAGCCTCTGCCAGTTCTTCCACTGCAGCCAGTAGCTCAGGTAGTTCATCAGCACACATACATTCTCATGATATATCTGACTGGGTTATAGATTCCGGAGCTACACATCATCTTTGTCGAGATAGGGGACGATTACAGGCCTACAGGGATATTCCACCTGGCCGCTCAGTACAGATAGCAGATGGTACCCACTCACCACTTGTTGGACAGGGGGAGGTTTTCTTATCCCCCACTATGCAGCTACAGAATGTGTTACATGCTCCTGCGTTCTCACTGAATTTGCTATCTATCAGTCAAATTACAAAGGATTTGAATTGTCGTGCTATTTTTGACCCGTCTTCTCTCATTTTTCAGGACATACTCACGGGCAAGGTGATTGGCTGTGGCTCTGAGCAGAATGGTTTATATCGGCTGGTTCGGGAATCCTATGCTGGCATCTCTTCTCACTCCGCTGGACCAGTCTCTCCTTACATTTGGCATCTTCGATTTGGTCACCTTCCGATCCAGAAAATGCGCCATCTTCTGCCCCAGATCTCTCCAAGATCGTCGTTTCGTTGTGAAACATGTCAGTTGGGAAAGCATCATAGGTCAAGCTTCCCAGGTCGTCAGAGTCGAAGCAGTAGCTCCTCTTTTGAGTTATTACATATAGATATTTGGGGTCCGAGTCCTGTTCCCGATCACCAGGGGCACAGGTTTTATCTAGTTGTCGTGGATGATTTTTCTCGTGTCTCTTGGGTATTTCTTTTGAAGAATAAATCTGAAGCAGGAGATGTTATCAAAAATTTGGTTAATGAAGTGCAGAATGTTTTTTCTTCCTCAGTCAAATATGTTCGAACTGACAATGCTCTGGAATTATGTACACGCTCTCTTTCTCTTTTTCTTTCATCAAAGGGTATTATTCACCAAACCACCTGCGCATATACATCCCAACAAAATGGTGTGGCGGAAAGAAAGCATCGTCACCTATTGGACATTACTCGTACCCTGTTGATTCAAAGTTGTGCTCCTATTTCCTATTGGGGGGATGCTGTCCTTACTGCATGCTATCTAGTCAACAGAATGCCATCCTCTGTCCTTGGAGAGAAGATACCTATCTCTCTTATTTTTCCAGACAAGGAGCTCTTCTCTCTGCCGCCACGTGTCTTTGGTGCTGTAGCATTTGTCCATCGTCTTTCTCCTGGCCTTGACAAACTCTCTCCCAGAGCAGTCAAGTGCGTCTTTGTTGGTTACTCCAGAACCCAGAAGGGATAACGGTGTTATGATCCTACAACCAACAGGTACTTTGTTAGTGCGGATGTCACCTTCTTCGAGTCAGTCATGTATTTCTCTCCAGCTGGGGACAGAATGGTACCATCCACCATCACTGATGATATTTTGGTTCCACCACCACCTACTCCGAGGTCACCTGTGTCGCCTCCTGTGTCAGCTCCTATGCCAGCACCACCGCCACCACCATCACCACCTCCACCCATTCCACAGCAAATCATATCACCATTTCCTAACCATTACACGCGTCGGCCAGGACCTGCTCAGATGACAGATCAGCCAATCACTACGCCTCAGGTATGTTCAGATGATGTTACTGCTGACGAGTCAGGTCCGATACATATGCAGGATGACTCATTACAGGTGGACCCAGATGATGATCTTGATGTTCCGATTGCTATTCGGAAACAGAGACGGCAGTGCGCTTCCTATCCATTTGCTTCACAGGTGTCCTTCCACCGACTTACAGGAGATTTCCAGAAGTTTGCCACAGCTTTGTCTTCCGTGGCCATACCACGGACATACCAGGAAGCCTTGAAGAGTGAATGCTGGAGATTAGCTATGGAAGAAGAAATGAGGGCCTTGCAGTCCCGTGGCACATGGTCTTTGGTCCCTGCACCTCCTGATGCATCCGTTGTGAGCTGTAAATGGGTCTTCACAGTCAAATATCATGCAGATGGCACGTTGGATAGGTACAAAGCACGCTTGGTCGCCCGTGGATTTACACAAACATATGGTGTTGACTACATGGATACTTTCTCTCCAGTGGCGAGACACTCGACTCTCCGTATTCTCCTGTCTGTTGCAGTGGTTCGTGATTGGAGCATTTCACAGCTAGATGTCAAGAATGTCTTTCTGTACGGGGATTTACAGGAGGAAGTCTACATGCAGCAGCCACCTGGGTTTACTGCTGAGGGGGAGAAGCATATGGTATGTAGACTTCACAAGGCGATATATGGCCTCAAACAGAGTCCACGAGCGTGGTTCCAGAAGCTGTCCAATCTAATTGAGCACCAGGGATTCAAGAGGTCCAATGCTGATCACTCATTGTTTATGCAGAAGTCCTCGGCAGGTACGGTTGTCATAATGGTCTATGTGGATGATATTCTTGTTACAGGAGATGATGTCCAGGGCATAGCAAGGGCGAAGGCATTCCTAGGCCGTCAGTTTGTTACAAAGGATCTTGGAACCCTAAGATACTTTCTGGGGTTGGAATTTGCAAGGAATGCACATGGTCTGGTCATGACACAACGGAAGTACATTACAGACTTTCTGGTTGAGACTGGTATGGATGGGTGCAAACCATCTAGCATCCCCATGGATCCCAACATGAAGTTATATGATAATGATACTGATGAAGTGGATGAGAGGAGATACAGAGAGATGGTGGGAAAACTCCTCTACATTACTATAACCCGTCCAGACATTGCATTTGCAGTTAGCCGGGTGAGTCAGTTTATGGAGCAGCCAAGACAGGTTCACATGGATGCTATACACATGATACTGAGGTATCTGAAGTCTTCTCCAGGCTTAGGGCTACTATTCAAAAAGGGCGCAGACTTATCCATCTCAGCGTGTGCAGACGCAGATTATGCGGGATGCACTAAGGATAGAAAATCAACCTCAAGGTTTGCAGTTTTTGTTGGAGGCTCTCTGGTGTCTTGGAAAAGCAAGAAACAAACGGTGGTAGCAAGATCCAGTGCGGAATCCGAATACAGGGCAATGGCCCAAGCCAGCACGGAAATGATGTGGGTCCGCTCCGTATTAGAAGATTTACATGTAGTTGTACCTCTACCTATGAAGCTTCAGTGTGACAATCAGGCAGCATTGTTTATTGCCAACAATCCAGCTTTTCATGAGAGGACCAAGCATATTGAAGTTGACTGCCATTACACCAGGGACCTGATCCAGAGAGGACTGATATCCACGGCCCATGTTAGCTCAGGAGATCAAACTGTTGATGTATTCACCAAGCCATTGCTCAGAGGACCTTTTCAGAGATGTTCATCCAAGCTGAGCATGATCGACATCTATGCTCCACCTTGAGGGGGAGTGTAGAGATAGTTTCTAGTATTAATAATTGTTTTCTTATCTTTTTGCTATTTCTCTCTTCTATGTAGACGTCCATGTAATTTACCCTCAAGACCTCTCCCTATATAAGAGAGCCTAGGGTTATTCTATGAGATATAACGATGACTCCTTTCTTCTAACACCCGTGGACACCTTGCCCACTCCGCGAGCCTGCTACTCTCCTCATCATCTATCGCAGAACCAGCACCGACTTCTGCCTGTTGATCTTTAAACCGGACCAGCACCCGAATAAGTCAACCAAAGTAATCGCATTGTGATTCTGCTCTTCCGTCCCCCCCCCCAGAAAGATCAGTGTGTCATCAGCATACTATAGAACCGGAATGGATATGTCCCCAAACATGAAACCCTCACACCACCTCGCCTCAATCGCCCGCTGAAACAAGACGTCCAGACAGTCCGCCACCAGCACAAACAACAAGGGAGCTAATGGGCAACCCTGGCGCATGCCCATCTACGGCTGGAATCACCCACCCTCCGGCCTTCCGTTAACCAGCACGGAACACGAACAGGTAGTGACGCATCTCTTAATCCACCCAATCCACTCCTCTGGAAAACCCCTTCTCTGCATCGAAGTCTAAAGAAACTTCCAGCTAACACAATCGTAGGCCTTGGCGTAAACAATCTTTCAAACGGCACCTCTCTTTGCAGACCTCTTGCACTCAAGATAAGCCTCGGACGCAGCAATGATCCCATCCACCATACAATGACCAGGGATAAATGCAGATTGGGCAGGTGAGACCACAGAAGCCAAGACTGCCCTGAGCATGCTCGCAAGCACCTTGGACACGATGAGATATATGCCATTGGAAATAGAGATAGGCCTAAAGTCCCCAACATCCACATGATTCTCCTTCTTGGGCAGCAGAAAGATCAAGGCTTTGTTAACTTTCTCAAAACCCTTGTTGGCACACCAGAACTCATCCAAGACCTCCAGAATGTCTCCCTTCAGTATCTCCCAGAACTCCCGGTAAAACGAAATAGAGAAGCCATCGGGACCAGGAGCCCCGTCCCCATTCAGGTCCCAAACTGCTCTGCAGACCTCCTCTTCAGAGAAAGCAGGCACCAGCGACTCACACTGAGCAGCAGATAAAGACCCAGCACCCCGGCCAGTCCAGCCCCAGGCGTCCTCCCCCTCACCCTCCTGGAAGCCCTCACGAAGTGCTCCCGTAAAGTGACCCCTATGTTCTTCTCGCCGACACCGACAAACCCCTCCTCCCCACCTCCAACTCGTGCAGGAAGCTCCTTCTCCCAGACGCTACTGAATGGAAGAAGCGCGTGTTCGCGTCAACTTTCCTTAGACACTTCTGCCTTGATCTTTACAGCCAGTGGACCTCCTCTTTCCTGTCCTCCAGGTACAAGGCCTCTAGCCACGCGGCCCTCTCCTCTACCTCTGCCAGTGACAACCCCAGCTCATCCTCCAGACCGTCTAACCTGCTAATCCCCGCCTAAGCCTTTGTCTTGACCGCTCTTCGTCGTCGCGTAGCATCCTTCCCAAACGATAACAGTAACCGTCTTAGGGATGCTAGCTTTGTCGCGAATCGCGACACCGCTGACCCTTCCCCCACGAAGCTCCGCCAGTGCTCAGTGACCAAATCCTGAAAGCCATCCTCCAGCAGCCACTTCCTCTCAAACCGGAAAAAGAAATGACCCAGGCGGTCCTCGCCAGAGCTCCAGAGAATGGGAGTGTGATCAGATAACGTCCTCGGAAGCGCCCACGCCCTCACCAGCGGGAATGCCTCCCCCGCCTCAACGGATATCAGAAATATGTCAAGTCTGGACCTGGATCTCGTATTCCTCCAAGTGAATTTGCACCCATCAGCATCCACTATAGATAGCCCCAGAGAATCGGCCACCTCCCTGAACTCCCCAGAGCCCTGATCAGAGCCCCCTGCCTCCCCTGGCCTGTCACCCGGAAGCAGGGTGACGTTCAATTCACCACTAATAATCCAGCCCGCGTCTCCCACCTCTAGTGCAACACTTGCCAAGTCCGCCGCCAAAGAACGATCCTCCCGCCTACACGGGCCATAAATATTTGTGACCCAAAAGCAACATCCATCCGCCCTCCACCGCAGTTAGATCGTCAGCGTGAACATGGACTCGCAGGACCTGAGCAAGTTGAAGGAATCGACACGCCACCCAGAGAGGATTCCCTCGGACGCGCCATCAACCCCTTTCGCCACCATCGCTAAAACACCTCCCCTACTAAGCTCACGACGCAAAGAATCATCCAGTACCTGCAACTTGGTCTCCTGAAGCAAGACAACGTCTGCCGTTGCCTCTCTTACTAGGTTTACCACCCCAAGCCTCTTGTCGGGGCGGTCCAAACCCCTTACATTCAGAGAGAGAATCTTCATAAAGACACTTGAACCGCCTTCTTCGGAGGAGGAATGACCCCCAACCTTCGAACCAAACCTCTATCCAGTGCGGTGAATCTGTTCCACACTAGCACAGAGGTAGAAACGCCCTGAGACATGCAAATTATTGCTAAGAAGAAGAGTACCATAGATGATCTGAAGAATTAGTTCAGATCTTGACATGAAGGATCTTAGTGCAGCAAAGAAGATTTCAGAGATGGACATCATTAGAGATCATGCAAAAGGGAAACTTTTCTTATCTCAGAAGAACTACATTGAGAAAGTTCTAATGAGATTTGAGATGTCTACATCCAAGCCTCTAGGTACTCCATCCGCTGTGAATATTCATCTTTTAGTTTCTTTCGCACCTCAGTCAAACGCAGAAATGGAACATATGTCATGTGTTCCCTATGCCAGCATAGTTTGGAGTCTTATATATGCCATGGTATGCATACGACCAGATATCATTCATGTTGTGAGCATTGCTAACAGATACATGAGCAATCCAGGGAAGGAGCATTGGTAGGAAGTCAAGCAGATTTTCTGTGATCTGAGAGGAAAATCAGATATTAACCTCATTTATCGAAGTGATTCCCAGTGTTTTGTTGTTGATTATTCAAATTTAGATTATGTTGCAGATGTTGATGGGAGGAGATCAATGACATGATACATTTTCACCAAGGTAGGAAATATCGATATCGATATCGTATCGATACGCCTGAAAAAGGAAATATCAGGGATATATCGATGATATCGGTGGAAATGTCGAAATGGCTCAAAATGCCTTTTTTTCAGAAATTAAGGCCATTCAAGATATTAAAACAATAAATAATATACAAATACACACTTATATCGCACATATCGGTCATTTATACCCCATATATCACACATATCAGTCATAACGATGTTAATGTTGATTAGATACTAGAAATGGAGTTCATCCAAGTTCTTATAACATTAAATCACTTACAAATATTCACTTAGATCACAAATATCGATCATATATGACCCTTATAGCATATGTATCATATCAAAAATATCGTTGTTAATGTTGATTGGTGATAATTAATAAACATTAGAATTGGAAATTTAGAATCAAAATAGCTAAGTTAGCCACACTTAAAACACATGTTTTAATCATGGAAGACAGTGAATGGCAATGAGATGAGTCATTTGATTCAAAAAATGTACATAATGATTAATGAGATAATGTTTCTTTGGTATAAAGATTTATTTATTCACAAAAATAAATGAGCAAAAATATAATTAATGCAATATTGTAAAAGAGATTACCTAATCATGAGAGGTTTAGAACCGAGAAATCTGTGGTGGATTTAATGTTTAATTCAAGAAATAAATTACTATTTTTTAGTTAATATAAGGCACCATAAAATATTGTTTTATATATCTAGAACATGAGATCCGAGTTTATTTTTTCATAACTAAACTTAATTTCACAACATAACTCAAAAACCCCAAATTAGGTCCCACATATCTCACTAAATACTTCAAATCTTACAAAAAAACAAGAATATGCATTACATGATAAATAGGAACAAGACCCCTAAGAAATTTCACTATTTCAACATAAAATATGGAGTAGATCTAGAGTTTACCTCAAAGAAGGAAGGAAGGAGCATTGGATAAGTGTTCTCAGCAGCTTCAGGTGAAATGGGACGAAATGGGACAAAATGGGGCGATTTCAATGGAAATAAGACCTGGAAGATTCCTTGTCTCGCTGATATATCGACGATATATCGCTGACACACAATATATCAGCGATATATCAGCTTCATATCAACGATATATCGACGATATGTACAGATATCCCCATCTCACGATACCAATATATCAGGGATATATCATTGATATATCGTGATATTTCCTACTTTGGTTTTCACTTTGGGGAATTCCTCATCAGTTGGAATGCTACTTTGCAACCATTAGTTAGTTTGTCTACCATAGAGGCAGAGTACATGGTCTTGACAGAAGTTGCAAAGGAAGGCATCTGGCAAAAAGGCATAGTTGAAGATCTCGATCTACAACAGGATCATTCTATAGTATATTGTGACAGTCTCAGTACAATATATCAGAGATATATCGCGATATTTCCTACTTCGATTTTCACTTTGCGGAATTCTGTCATCAGTTGGAATGCTACTTTGCAACCATCAGTTACTTTGTTTATCACAGAGGCAAAGTACATGGCCTTGACAGAAGCTGCAAAGGAAGACATCTGGCAGAAAGGCTTAGTTGAAGATCTCGATCTACAACAGGATCATGCTATAGTATATTGTGATAGTCTCAGTGCAATATGCTTAGCCAAGGATCATGCGCATCATGAGAGGACCAAGCCTCTATGATTTTCGTTCTGAGAAAAGGGTCAAGGTGAAGAAGGTTGGCACATCATATAATCTAGTTGATACGTTCACAAAGGCAATTCATGTAAGTTCACCATTGTTTGAACTTGCTCAATGTCAACAATTGGCAGTAGCTCCAAGGAGGGGTTGACAACGACACTATGAAGCTTGGCAAAGCTTCTCAGAGAATTCAATTCAAGGTAGATATTGTTGATATGATTCGAATCCTAACCATCTCCAAGTTGAAGAATCATCATATGCATGCCCTCCTGTCGTACCATACCCCAACAAAACAGGGATCTTGTTGCGAGTCTGGTTGGGAGCTGGTGCGTTCCCCTCCTGCAAAAGTGTGGGGGCAACACTCCGACAAAAATTTTTAGGAGTGGTTCTATTTGTATTCAGGTATATGGATCCATTTGTATCATGGGAATAGTACATAAACTTCCCTAGGGTTAGGACTCTAGATATCCTCTGTATTTTTCTTCTTCTCTACAGTGAAAATTAATCGTCGCCGCTCAAGGACGTAGCCCGGTTATGGATGAACCTTGTAAATCCATGTGTCTTCGTGTTTTCTTGCTTGATCGTGTTTGTGTGTGCTTCCATGATTCGCAACACTTGTAGCTATTGTTTTTCAAATAAAAGGGTGAGTGGATAGTTTACAGTGGAGTGGAAGCAATTGCACTTATCATGAATACCAGGTCAACAGCTTGCATTCATGGAAATTGCATAATAGGAGCTCTATTAAAATGTAAGAAATGCAGGCCCGCCATGTGATAAAAACTGGGTAGCATTTCTCTCTTCATGTATTGCAAAATTACTGTTAACTAATTTAGTAGAACTTGCTACCATAAAATTTATAAGGGTTCAACTTTAAATGCAAAATAAAGTAAATTAGACATACTGATTTGCTGATTGATGAATAAAAGTATGCAGCTGCTGCAAAGCAGACCCAGCAACTACGCTTCCAAGAAACACGTTTACAAGTAAAAACAAGTAATATCTAGATGCAGATCTTCTCTCCAGAGATGACAGTGATACAAGCCCCTCGAATTTAGACATCATCATCAGTATAGTTGGTAAAAGAATGAGGAATATTTTAAGAGCAATACCAGGCAAGAATCCCTGGATAAAAGACTTTATTGTCTTCCTGCATTGTGACCAAAATATGTCCAGAATATTATTTCATAAAACATTAAAATACAATTTAACTTGGAAACAATAGAAATGCAAAATAATACTCAGGCATGCCAAGGTAAAATATCACGACCAACAGTATCAGTAATTAAACAGCAACACCCAAGATTTTCCCTTTTAAGTGGGGTTGGCTAGATGAATTTGCAACTTTGGTGCTTCCTAATAGATCTTACTTCGATCAAATCCAAGCTTAGGTCTAGAAAAACCATATCCTTCTTGCAAGTTTTCCTTAACATTTCTTTGGTCTTCCTCATCCTATCTTGCAAGGCTTTTAGAATTCTAACTTCTTACACCCTAGAACCAGAACACCACATGTCCTTTGCATATGCTGTCGTCCCACACCAACCTATTGTCTCATATCATTGTTGCGAATCCGATCTTTTTGTGTGACCATACATCCATCAATACATCTTGTTCTAAGATATGGATGTTCTATGAAACATGTCTATGATTCAGTTACATCAAACATAACAACTTTAACTGCAACTCTAGGGTATTTGACTTTTTATTATCCAAGTTATCTTCTTATTATAGAGAGCACTTGAAACTCCTCACTTTAATTCCATGAATGACATCTTCATCAATTCATCTGGTTCTTTGAAAAATCAAAGCCAAGTATTTAAACGAGTCCATCTTTAAAATGCCATGTGTTCCGAGCTTTGCCTTCACATTTTTAGCTTCCTTTACGGTGAACTTGCATTCTATATGTTCTACCTTCTGCGAAGCCAGAAACCCTTATTTTTTATTTTGCTCACATCCCAATTGAGATCTGATACATATCTTAGCCCATTCTTGGATTTAATTATGGATACATTTACACGTACAACCTAGATATGCATGTGCTAGAATACGGCATGAAGTAGTACTTTGTATTCTTCCTGAAGAGTATCCCCTCCTAGGATTTTTTGTTTCTTGAACTACTTTTTCCTTCATAATCAATCTATTTTTGACGATTGTTTTTTAACCTTTCTTATGGAGGTTTTCCATGTAAACCTCTGTATCAAGAGGTGATTATATTATAGATAGCTATTTGCCCAACATTTACATTCTAAATCCTCCCTCCAATGCACAACTTTCCTATTGATTTTGTATGTAATTTATTCTGCGATGACAATGTAAACTTACATATACAAGAAAACACCATTCCCTGCACGTGCTTTGCTTACTCGTTCATGACCAACGAAAATTGAACGACCAAAGGTTGATCTGTGATGCAAACCAATACTGATACAAATCATTTGTCATCACAACTGGACTCCCAATACAAGCTACTTATTTGCCATGCATATCTTTTAACATGTCAACATATAATTTACATGTCTCCACAATAGGAAAATGTCAACTCAACTATTGAAGAAAGCCTAATTATTTTCAAGTGAAGAGGTTAGCGCTGCATATTATAGTTAGTTGACCCTCAATCATTACTATCGGTTATAGACCGTTGAGATATTTGTATTTGTTGATTTTTTATTTTATACTTCATATTCCTTTTGTCTACTTTATGTAATTTCCCCATAGAGCTTCAATCCTATATAAGAGAGTTCTAGGGCTACGATGAATATACAATTCTATTCTACATTTCTCTACATGGTATCAAAGCGACGGTTCTAGGACGGAGCCAGTGCCCTAGTGTAACATCCGAAATCTGCCAAACTCGAAACCGACCCGATTAGCGTCCGATTAACCCAATAAAGTTATCTGACAATATTAGATAACATAAAACGATCAATTGATCGTGAATCAAAAGTCGTTCGGGCGAAATCGACCGAAAATCGGTCGCATCATAATGCGCGCCGTGAAAAAGCCGCGACGAAAATTCGAAAACCGCAAAACGAACCGAGACCGTCATTAGATCCGATTCGACGATATAAGACCAACGGAATCGACCGTTCGTCAATCGGAGGTCGTTTGATATTTTTAAATCACAAAATTTAACCTTAAACAAAAACCATATCCGAAAATTTCGGGTATTCAAAACCCGATCGGAAGTATATCATTATTATACTCATATTGATCGTCATTTTGAGACGATCAAAACAAGCCGTTGTTCGTCAAAATCGGAGACTTGAGGTGTGAATGCGGAAGGTTTTAGTATAAAAAAAATAAAATAAAATAGAATTCAGATTTTAATTTTTTTTTATACAGCAGCAGATGTTGCTGTCAGCTTTCTAGGATGGCATCACGTGGTTTCCTTCTCTTCTCCCCTTGGTCCTTAAATTCATCTTCCACTTGTCATATAACAAAGGCATGACTCTTGTTATATAAGCCCACACCCTCTTATAGAAGTCTTCATTTATATCCAAAGGGTTCCACCATCGAGACCCAAACCCTCCCTTTTTGCTCTCCATTGCTGCTGCCCTCCAATTGAAAGCTCCTCATACGTGTTCTTCTTTGGAAGCAAATTCAAAAAGGTATAACCTCATCCTCCCTCTTTTCTCTCTATATCCCTCTTTTATATCTCAAATCCAACAAAAACCCTTCTTCCTCTTTAATTTTATCAACTCCCATTTCTTCATATTACTATTTTCCCCATTTCATCCCTAAATTCCAGCAATGAGGAACAACCTAGAACTGTTGTGCTTGATCCCAGATTTCAGCATGCATGCTTGAAGAATCCGTTCACAAATTTTGGGATTTCTTAGGTACCTCCTGTCCCCTTCTTTTGCTGCCTTGCATGTGCTATGCCATTTCTTTTTTTCTGTAATTTGTGTAAATTTCACAAATTAAATTCCAGATTTCCACTTCCAAAAATTTAGCCTCTGATTAAATGATTTAAAAAGTGAGATTTGGGGGGGGGGGGAAGGGGAGTTACGTACATTATCTTTCTGTTTTAGCTTAGTATATTAGGTGTATTTGGATCTAGATGTTGTGTTCAAAAAAAAAGATATGGTAATATTATATCTATTATGAATTTCTTTCTGCAATGCAAATAATCGATTCAAGTTAGTCTGGAAATCCAATTGATATATCTCCAGCAGTGTGAAAACTGTGACCAGTGCTTGGTTGTCTTCTTCACAAAGATCACTGAAATTGTATGTTCTTGTTCAGATAATCCCCGGAGTCATTAAATAAGGGTTATTGAGTGACTTGTATGTGGGAAATGCACTGGACAATGCATGTGCTCGAGCCGGATTGATCGATAATATCATATACATGTTATTGGATTTTTCTAACAGAGATGTGGCATCCATTAATGGACTGACCATGGATTTTGTGAAGCATAAGAGTGGTTAAAAAGCAGAAATTTTCAAGGAGATATGTACTAAAAAAATACGGGGAAATCCAAGGAAGTAGTAGGTTGAGTTTCTTTTTGCCTAATTATTAAATTGCATTGATCCTTGGAAGTGGGGATGGAATTTCAGTAGCACAAGAGATATTAGGTAGCATTGAAATGGATTATATTGTTGGAAGCACGATAAAGTATTTTTTTAAAATGTGATTCATAAATTGTACATATCAGCTCGGCTTAAATCTTTTCTTAACAATTCACAATAAACTCCACTGTGCCAAAATATTGATAACAGATGACCATACCTTCTCCATAACCATGAGATGATAATTTAAAGTATATATATAATAAATTAATTAAAAGTTTTTGTTACAGTCATAAATAATGGCATTGGGATTGGCCAAATAGATTTTAGGTTGGAGGTTCACGTAGAATAAATATGGAGCCTTGTGGATTTGATTATATCTTCTGGCTCATTCACCCTTCTTCAGCCTAAGACAATTAAATCCCTAGTGGTAGGGCTGCTATCCAGTTTCACAGTCAGTCTTGCTTATGTTGACAATCTAATGTTGAAATTATCTGATTTCGAGATTTTTATATCTAGTTTCATCAAGAGTTTGGATTTCAACACATATTCATCCATATTATTTTGATATGCCAATCACTATAACTTTGAGCTCATTTTATCCGAATTAGACATAGTACTTCTTCGGATCAGAGTTAGGATTTTGTCATTTCGCCTTCTTTTAAACTATGTAACTTGGATCAAGGATCTGATTAGAAGATCAATTTGGATGAGAATCATAATTAGCTTGTTAATAGATGATCACACAAATATATGAATGGTAGAAGTTAAAATGGTGTCGATCATGCTGACCTTTTACACTTGACCGTGCGAGGGCGCGGTGACCCTCAGCTGGGCGGGAGAATAGGAAGCCCAGTTAGGGCAGCGGCCACCAAGTGCGCGGGTCTAGGATCCCAGTCCCCCTTCGGTTTTTTAACGCGAGCTCGTTGTGTTTTTACGCATCGTTGGGATCACGACTTTAGATCATTCCGCTGACCCTGTCTTTTAGGATACCCAGGCGGGGGATCCTTGGTTTTCAGTTTTACGTATGAGCTCGTTTGCCCGTACTAGTCGGGCAGGTTTCTAGAGCGACTTTTCTAGAAAGTCTCTCTCACCCGTCTCAGTGGCGTAGTTTGGGAGTAGACCTATCCCTCTATTGGACCGCGCTTCCAATTAGAGGGCGAGACGGAAGAGCCATTTGTAGGCTTCTTCACCGCTTGAGTTTACTTCGCCAACAGACTTGGCGATTCTATATCTAGATCATTCATATCTACATCTACATCATCTGGAGTTATATCTGAAACAATTGAAGTTTTGAATTGGAGAAGTTACGATCAAAAGTCGTGTTGATAGGAAATGACAATTCACTAGAGCTAGGAATCTAATTAAATCAAGAAATCTTTCCAATCTCAACTTTTCCATCATCACTCAAAAATGTGATCTCTGATGATATATATATATGCTTACACTCATACACCCATGAATACTCAACTACAATATAAATAGGTCATATATGGGAAATGCTGGGTTAATGGGAAATCATTACAGACGCAATACCAAACAACTTGAAAAACCTTTTTACTTACGCAAGTAGATGTAAAATGTGCTTATTCCACCTTTCTACTTGCTCTCTTTTGTACATTAAATTACTTGTTATTTATTTTAAACTACGGGTTTGTATTCACTTTGTGACGTCTCTTCTTTCCTAACGTGTTTGGTAGGCAAACAGCCTGTAGTTTAGTAGCAGCTCAGTAGCTATACATGCTTCCCGGAGACAGTACTTTGTCTCAGTTTTTGTTCAGATAATGATGTAAATGCTATCTCTTTTGTATCACACTTTGGGATATATGTTGTAAAATGGAAGATCCTTGTACATGTTGTAAACTGATATGAATATTAATGAAAAGAATTTTGGTGCCATTTGTCCCTTTTACTTTGTGGTTATGTGATGGAAATGAATGTCATAATTGCGCGAAAAATTTTCCCTGCTTTTCTACAACTTCATGTGATCTCATGTGTATAAAATATTGCGAATTTTGTTGTAAACGGGTACCCGGATCCTGAGGGGTTCACACCTAGCTATCTCACCCCACCAAAACCCTAACGTGACCCCCTTACCAACGTTGCTATCTCCAGGTGCAGCAACAGCCCCGCTGCCACTAATGCAGCCTAGATTGCCGCCGCCACAATCGGCCCCAGCAGCCTTGTTGTTGCCGCCGCCAACACCAGCAGCCCTAGTCGGTCGCTGCCATCTCACTTGATGTGTGGGACTCTGTGGCGCACTAGGGGTCCCCGTTTGACGTGTTCCGAGACCTGAAAATCGCTCCAAAAGGGCGATTTGATTCATGTTTAGTCTGATTTTTGGGTTTCTGGGGTGTGATTTGATCATTTAAAATCACCCTCGTTACCTATAGAGGACTCCAATGGATGGAAGAGGTTGTGTTATGAGTCTACACCCACAACCGTCTTCCCGTACGCATGAGTAGGCGCAGTCATTCTTGTCTACAAGCCCAGTCTTAGTCATTGTTGTCATCATGTCAGACAACACAGTTGACTCCAAAGCCAATGTCCCATCCTTGGGTGCCTTCAACGGTCTAGTACCCATTGACAAGATGGATAGAACAAATTATGACTTATAAGCTATGCAATTCATGAGCCTAATGAAGTGTAACGGCAAGAAGCACATCCTCGCATAGGTTGAGCCAAGCGAGAAGACCGGGGTTAACGCCTCGTGGGAGGTAGACAACGCATATGCGTGTATATGGTTTTTTGGGACTATATCAATGGAGATAGCTAATGATATTCTGAGTCAGCCTACTGCAAAGGCAATGTGGGATATCCTCGCTGCTACATACTCCCTGGAGAAAATGAGTTGAAGATACTGCAACTTCAGCATGATATCTTCACATTGAAGTAGAACGGGCATCCTCTCCATACTCTTTTCACTTCTCTAAGAGGTATGTTTGAGAAGCTTCATGGTTTCATTCCTTTGACTGCTACGTCGGTACAGCTTAAGGCGTGCAGAGATTCGGTGATGACCAGAGTTTTTCTACCAGCTCTTGACCTTGAGTATGATGTTGCTCGATCGAATATTCTTACTGATGCCACTATACCTCCAATGGAGGAGGCATACCGCAGATTGAGCAAGCTCTCTATTGCTCCTAGTGATGTTACTCAATAGTCTCAGACCGCTTTGGTTATGGTTGCATCTCGTGGTAGAGGAGACTCTACACAGTACGTGGACATGTGCACCTACTGTCACAGGCCAGGGCACTCTGAGGATACATTTTATTCTAAGCATGGCTTTCCAGCTTCAACGTGTGTTGCGGAGTAGACTCAGCAAGTTGGTATTCCACCTCCTGCTCTGATCAGAGGTTTGATGAGTTTGTATTACGGGTGAGAGAGATTATGTCTGCACTTGGGTCGTCCAGCGCTCCTACAGGATCCTCAGAGGTAGTCGCCTTAGCATTTGCACCACATCAGGTACAACATATGATTTTACTGATTGTTACAGGGCAGATTTGTCAGAATGGATTATGGACTCAGGAGCTTCACACCATCTTTGTGGTGATAGAGGACAATTTAGTACATACATATCGACTCAACCAGGTAGATCTATAGTCATAACATATGGGACCCACTCTCCTATTATTGGTTAAGGGGAGGTGCAGATGACTTCAGAAATGTGCCTACAAAATGTTCTTCATGCTCCTAATTTTTCTATGAATTTACTGTCTATTAGTCGAATCATCAAAGACTTACATTGTCGTGCCATATTTGATCCTTCATCTCTCGTGTTTCAGGACATTCTTACAAGTAGGTGATTGGACCTGGTGGTGAGCAAAGAGGACTGTATACACTGGTTCAATCTCCATATCAACTCTTCACAGTGGATCAGACTTTTCATATGTGTGGCACCTCCAATTTGGTCATCTTCCTCTGCAGAAGTTGTGCCGCGTTCTTCCTCAAATTTAACATCGCTCTACTTTTCAGTGCGAGGCCTGCCGGCTTAGGAAGCACCATCGATCTACCTTTCAGATTTGCCAGGGTCGAAGTAGTCATAGTCTTTTTGAGTTGATTCATTTTGATATTTGGGGTCCAAGTCGTGCTGCAGACCATCAGGGACAGATTTTATCTTGTTGTTGTGGACGACTTTTCCAAATTATCTTGGGTTTTCCTTCTTAAAAATAAGTTGGATGTTGGTCCTGAATATTATTTAGTCCTTTAACAATGAAATAAAGAATGTTTTTTCTGCAAATGTCAAGTATATACGTTCTGATAATGCACTAGAATTTTGTAGTCTTCAACTTTCGCAGTTTCTCAGAACCCTTGGTATTGTCCATGAGACTTCTTGTGCATATAAATCCCAACAGAATGGGGTAGTTGAACGCAAATATCGTCGCTTATTGGATGTCACCAAAACCCTCTTGATTCATAGTTGTGCTCCTCATTCATATTAGGGGAATGTAGTTCTAACTGCTTATTACCTGGTAAATCACATGCCCTTGTTCGTGTTAGGGGAGAAGATTTTGTTCTTGATTTAGTTTCCCGAGAAGGATCTTTTCTCCCCCACTCTGCGTGTTTTTGGATCAAGTTGCATTTGTTCATCATACATCTCATGGCCATGACAAGCTCTCTCCTAGAGCTGTTAAGTGTATTTTGTTGGGTACTCCAGGACTCAAATGGGATATTGTTGCTTTGATCCTGTTTGTAGGAAGTATTATGTTAGTGCGTATGTCACTTTCTTTGAGTCCATTATGTTTTTCTCTCCTACAGGTGATAAGTTGATTTCTTCAGAGTCTGGGGAAGAAGTGTACATGCATTTATCTCTCTGTTTGTGTCTAACCCGGGACCCATCTCATCACCACCACCTCCAACACCACATTCCTCACCACCTCCTTCACCATCAGAAACATCCATCTTTTTGCCACAGGTTTACAACCGCAGACCTCGTGCTCATGCACCTCGACACACCCCAGGTATATCCTGAGCACTTGGTTTCTACTGATGGCACTGATGATTTGTGTTTACAACAAGATAAGCATGTGTTTTTAGATACTCCAGCCTCTGCCACTGAGGAGGCTAATGACCTTGACGTGCCCATTGCCTTACGAAAGTAGCGACATACATGTACTATGTACTCCTTGCTTCCCATGTTTCTCTTGCGCATCTCTCCGAGGAGTTTTAGAGTTTTGTTGTGGGACTGTCTGCAGTAGAGATACCAAGGTTATATCAGGAGGCGTTACAGACCAGTCAAGGGCGTCCGGTTATAGAAGAAGAAATGGTTGCATTACAAACTTGTGGCACATTGAGTATTGTACATGCTCTACATGGTGCATCTGTTGTTGGAAGCAAGTGGGTGTTAATGGCGAAACATCGTGTTGATGGTGCTGTAGACATATACAAGGCCAGACTTATTACTCGTGGGTTCACCCAAACATATGGGGTGGATTATCAGGATACATTTTCTCCTGTCGCTAGGCACTCTACACTGAGGATTCTTATTCCTGTCACTATAGTACGTGACTGGCCTCTATTTCAGTTAGATGTCAAGAATGACTTCTTGTATGGTGACTTGCAGGAAGAAGTCTACATGCAACAACCTCCATGGTTTGCTGCGGATGGGGAGTCTCATATGGTGTGTAGACTTCACAACGCTATTTATGGCATTAAGCAGAGTCCGATGGCTTGGTTTAAGAAGCTCTCAAAGTTAATTGAATAACAAGGGTTGGTCAAATCTACTGTAGATCACTCTCTTTTTGTTAAGAGATCCCAGAGAGGTATTGTTGCTATTCTGATCTAAGCAGATGACATCATTGTTACAAGGGATGATGAGTAGGGTATTTAGGCAGCTAAGGATTTCCTTTGGACAATAGTTTGTGACCAAGGACATTGGCAATCTCCGTTACTTCCTTGGTTGGCATGGTAATGACGCAAAGGAAGTATGTTACTGATCTTTTGGCTGAAAAAAGCATGACAAGATGTAGACCTGCCACTACTCCAATGAATCCTAATCTAAGCTATATGGTGATGACTCGGATGAGATTGACAAGAGATGTTATAGAGAGCTAGTGGGTAAGTTTTTATATGTCACTATCACTAGGCCTGATATATCATTGCAGTGAGTAGAGTCAATCAGTTTATGGAGCAACCCATGCATGCCCATATGGATGTTAACATGATTATGAGATATCTGAAGTCTTCTCCAGGAGCAGGACCTTTGTTTAGAAGAGACACATCTCTTACAATTATAGGATGTGTTGATGCAAATTATGCAAAATGCCCTAAGGACAGGAAGTCCACAACAGGATTCACTATGTTTGTAGGGAGTTCACTGGTTTCATGGAAGAGTAAGAAATAGACGGTTGTGGCTAGATCTAGTGTCGAATCAGAGTATAGGGCCATGGCACAAGGGAGCACAGAGACAATGTAGGTCAGATACGTCCTGACTGACCTAAACATTAAGGTGTCCCATCCCATGCACCTCCAATGCGATAATCAGGTCGCTCTGTTCATAGCAAATAATCCAACCTTCAATAAAAGAACTAAGCACATCGAGGTAGATTGCCATTATACTCGAGATCTAATTCAAAAGGGATTTATCACCACTTCTCATGTTGCTTCAAGCAACCAAACTGCAGATATGTTCACCAAAGCCCTTGTTAGATGTCCTTTTCATCGTTGTCGTTCCAAGCTGAGCATGATAGACATATATGCTCCAGCTTGAGGGGGAGTGTTGAGATATTTGTATTTCTCAATTCTTTATTTTATATTTATATTCCTTCTGTCTACTTTATGTAATTTTCCCATAGAGCTTTTCTCATGTATAAGAGAAAAGTCTAAAAGAAGGTGTAAGACAAGGACTGGATTCCATTCTACAATTCTATTCTCCATTTCTCTACATAGACAAGTCTAAAATAAGGTGTAAGACAAGGACTAGATTCCAGTCAGAGACCCGTTGTCAACCCACACCAAAGGTAACCCAAGATACAACATCTGAAGCGAACCATAAGCACGACGAAGAATCGATCCAGCATCTAGGATCTCTATCTGTGTAAGACTAAATGGGATGAAAATCAACTTTTCTCTACTTAGTTGTATACACGAGATGTACTGAAAATATCCAAAAAGCATGTTGTAGTTGTCCCACCCCACCTCTGTGAAAAATCATGTTGTCATCAGCATACTGAAGAATAGGTATAAAAATGACATCCCTACTGTACAGAGGGCACAAACCGCCCTCAGACCAGACGACATGCGCATCATAACAGTCAATGCATCTTCTGCAATCACAAATAGAAGAGGCACCAATGGGCAACCCTGCCTCATGCCCTATTTTGGTTGAAAGTATCATCTTTCCGGACCCCATTCACAAGCACAACATAAGAGATCGTTGTCACATCTTTTCATCCAAGCAATCCATCTATTCAGAAAATCACACCATTGCTGTGACGCACAGAAAAAATCTAGTCTATGCAATCATATGCCTTGGAGAAGTCAATCTTCAACATTAATCCTATCTCATGTGTTCACTTCCAATCCAGCATCATCTTTGAAGGACCCATCCATCCACCATATGTCTTCCAGGTCCAAATGTAATTCTCTTAGGGGAGACAACATTATTCAAAACACCCCTCGGACGATTGGAAAAAGACGTGGCAATAACCAGATAAATGACATAAATCAGTGCTATGAGTCCAAAATCATCAACCATGCTAAGTATCTCCCTCTTAGGTAGCAAGAAGAGGAGCACCTTATTCAGTTGATCAGAACCCAAACTCCCTTCCATGAACTCCTGAAGAACCGCCAATGCATCCACCTTAAGAACGTCCCAAAACTCTTTCTAGAAATATATTGAAAACCCATTTGGGATGGGTGCCCCCATCAGCATTCAACTGCTACACTACCTTTTTTGCCTCCCTCTTAAAGAGAGGAACAATGAGAGAGTCAATGTCAGATGGCAAAAAACTCCTTACTCCTCCAATCTAGCCCCAGCCAACGTGTCTACTCCTCCTACGCAACATCTGAAAATATGCACGAAGTACCCTTCCCAGCTCCAGATCCCCCTAAACATGCATCCCATCAACAATGATATTGTAAATGAAGTTCATGTGTCTTCTACCCTAGGCCACAGAGTGAAAGAAGCATGTATTGGCATCCCCTCCTGAAGCCATCGTTGTCGGGATCTCTGTAGCCACTCAACCTCCCTCTTCCTATCTTCCAAGTGTATTATATTCAGATGTCTGGATCTCTCCTTGATTTTCTCTATTGTCAATTCACGCGTATCCTCAGTGGAGTCCATCCTGCAAACCAGTTCTTGTGTCAAAGTTCATCCACTCTGATGTTGTCTTGTTCTTCTATTAAAGTCTAGAAGCTACCTACATAAAAACAATTAGGTCCCTAGTCAGGCAGCGATTGACTCAGACGAGTGGTTCCTCCTCGAGAAATTCGTTACCATAGCACGGAACCCATCTTCCAGCATCTAGGCTCACTCGAATTTAAAGAACGACCTTAGCCTCACATCCTTACTGGCGGACGATGGAATTGGAGTATGGTTCAAGTGGGCACGAGGAAGGGCCCATGCACGAGCCAAAGGGAAGAGATGCATCATCTCAGTTGACCCCAGAAAGAGGTCAACGCACAGTGTCGATCTTGCATTCCTCCTAGTATAACAACATCCCCCTATGTCGACAAATCACCAACCCAAGTTCAATAATTAGGGATGAGAGCACCGCCGAGCCAGTATTAGCCCCCCCCCCGCATTCCTGGTCGATCATCAAGCTGACGAGTCACATTGAAATCTCCACCCATAAGTCATGCCTCCGAAGGGTATTTTACATGCACAAGTTGGACCTCTTCAAGCAGATCAGATATGCCCACACCCTTAGACGACTCGTACATATTAGTAATCACAGTCCTTGATTCATCCCTCTCCTTTGTAACGGCTCCGAGACAGAGTGACTTCCCATGATTTCAAGGTCCAACAATACGAACATATCCACATTCCAGACGGAGATAAGCAAACCCGACACCACGATCGATTCAACCGCACAAAAATCAGTCCAAAATGAGTCACCAATGGTCCTCAACGTATCACCAATGCCCTGAGTCAACTTTGTTTCCTGTAGGAAAATAATGTTTGCTTTCTCTACCGCACATAACTCATGTACAACCACCCCTTTTTCCGGCCTACCAAGGCCCCTTAGGTTCCAGGATAAAAAAATTCATCTTATAACAGTCTTGACTCCATGGGACGGAACCAAACCCAGACACCACCAATCTCGTGTCAACAACATCCAAATTAGGTTCTACTCTACTCGTCTGACCAATCCCAGTCGCATACCCTTGATGATTCTCCACATAATCCGTCGAAGTCGTTGTACCCCCAAGATTTGTAGTCGGTCATTCAAACATTATGTAGAGCACCACCATCAAATACCTCTTCTTCTCCCACTTCAACAACCTCAAGTAGCTCTTTATGTATCTCCACACAGGTGAAAGTCAAACGGAGAGAGAGAAAGATCCTCAAAATCCATTTGTCTAAGTCGTAAACCCCTCAAGGGAGTTCCGACCTCCAGCATTCATCCTAAATTCTTGTGCAACTCTCGTAACCATGTCATCTCCTCCCGCATCAGGAAGGCCCATGTTCGATCGCATCTTGTCATCAAGAGGAATTTGGTTTCTTGAAATAATAGGGGTCAACAGCACAAGGAGTGTGTCACCCAGATACCCCCAATTCCATTGGACAATACCCCCTCGGGACGAAAGAAGTGCTCTTTTTAGGGTCCGAATGAAAGGACTCATTTGAGAGAAGAGTCGAGTTGGACCCCACAAAGCTCGAGTCGAGACGAGCTTCATTAATCAATTTACATTATAAATGTTTAATGTGAATCCAATTCATACTAACATTGATTGTGTAAATTATATATATATGCAAGTCCTTTCATCTTAATGTGAATCAAATTCACATAATTGATTATTACGAATCAACATTCATAATTGATTACATCTCATATAAAAATCTACACCACTTAGAGTCATTCGATTGGATCAGATAACAGGATCTCAATCTTCTGCTGATCTTAATACAATAAAATCAATTGTCCAACTCTTCTGACTAAAATTGTGATTCCAAGATTTAGGTCTCCAAGTGGAGCCACTAATATCCATTCATGTTTCATCAATCCCTCGGAATGGAAGTATCATAGTATACAACCTTTTATGATCACATCACTCTCAAGTATTAACAATTCCAGTGCATCCTACATACAGGAAGACCGTGATTAACCCCGAAGTCCAAATCCTCATTTGACTACCTTCTTCGAGGTTTATCAGTAAGTTTATAAATCGATCATTGGGTGACGGTATAAATCATATGCTTTCCAAAAGGATATATCATACTTTATAATTCTTGTCTTGTTACTTAAACAAAATGACCATTGATGGAATTTGATTTATTCCTAATATCTCATGAATGAGCTCATGTCTTCCGGTTTAGTGAACTTGTATGATTCCTTCGCGAGATCGTACATCTCGAACGTCCTCATATACACACCAACTCGCTGGTAGATATACTTTATTAGGTCATCAACCTATTGGTATGTCAAATATACATACTCAAACATATAGATATATACATGTTTCCGAGCAGAGGATGTGTGCATGTTTCGTGGCAGCATACGATATGTGTCTTAAGTTATCTCGATCTCATTTAATCAAAACTTTGATTTAAAGTCAAAATTTTGACTTTTGATCAATACTTTGGCTTTTAGTCAACACATTAACCTAACTAATCCGACACCTTCGAGCCTAAATTCTTTTTTTAAGAGAGAAAGGGTGCATCCCCAAGACTGGAACTCACCACAGATTTATTCTAATAGCACACTAATACAGAAATACAAGCCCAACTCACACCACACACGGATACAACAAACTTGCACCACACGGCCAACCGTGTGTAACTGCCCAACACCCCCTGACTTAAGTACGAACGCCCGCTTACAACTCCTTACAACAAAATTACATGTTACCGAATCTATATTCCTATGCATAGGTCATGCATCAAGAGGTCAGTCGAATATCAACCCTTGGAGAAAATTGTCATGTATTTCTCAGAATGGAGATCCTCTCAATAATCACTTGATGATGTGGGTTGTGTCATCAATCTAACTCTTTAAATTTACAACCATGCATCAACCTCTACGATATAACTTTTAGATCAACAGTTGTATGATATCAAGAGGCCGTGGTACATTACATTATTTGTACAAAGGAATCTACAAATGCAAGCTTGATTATACTTTGTTTCAGATAAAGGAGTGGTTCACAATAACTTTTATTGCATAATGGCTTACCATGAGATCACATATCCAATAGTTTCCAACTAGCCCAAAAATCCATTAATGGGATACTTTTAAAATCCACACTCATGTGCTAATTAATTAAGCCTAGTAGTTAAATAGCTTGCTTAGCTATCAGACACTATGTTCCCAGAGACAATGCCAAGTCATGTTACAAACTTTAGAATTGCATATCTCTGGTAGCAGTGATTGCATCCAATGTGAATATCGCATCTTATACAAGAAATACTCGCTCTTGTTGAAGCAGTGATAGTGTCTTGCATCTTGCTTCTCATAACCTATAGTACTATAGCTTAACAAAAAACATGACAAGGAAGGGATTGCTATTATCCTTATCAAAATACCCTTATATCCGGAGATCTCTATCTCCTTATACTAAGATATAGCCTCAAGTCCTTTAAAGCATCCGAAGATAAGACTTGGATATCACTATCTTCATAGTCTAATGTCCTTGAAGATGTTTAATTAACGCATTCAAGTGTTTATTCTCATAGTAAGATTGATAACAACTTACCACTCCCACTACATGGCAGATTTCTAGCCTTACACACATCATGTATACATTAGGCTTCCTATAGCTGATGTGTAAGGGCATACAACTGTTGGTGGAAATGAGAATGAGAACTTGTTTACTCTAGGGAAACCTAGGCTCTCTTATATAGAGAAAGCCTATGGGTAAATTACATAAGGTGGAACAAGGAAAATAAACATAACAGACAAGTGCATAAATTCTAGAAATAGCTCTACACTCCCCCTCAAGATGGAGCATAGATGTCAATCATGCTCAGCATGGAAGAGCATTTCTGAAACGGCCCTCTTAGCAACGACTTAGTAAAGATATCTGCAGTCTGCTCTCCTGAACTGACATGGGAAGTAGAAATCAAACCCTTCTAAATCATATCCCCGGTATAGTGGCTGTCTACCTCAATATGCTTCGTCCTTTCATGAAATGCAGGATTATTAGCAATAAATAATGCTGCTTGATTGTCACATTGTAATTGCATGGGTAGAGGTACATCTATATGCAGACCTTCTAATACGGCTCGAACCCACATCATCTCCGTACTCGCCTATGCCATGGCCCTGTACTCAGATTCAGCTGTCTATTTCTTGCTTTTCCAAGAAACTAAGGAACTATCAACAAACACTGCAAAACCTGAGGTAGATTTCCGGTCTCTAGGACATCCTGCATAATCCGCATCAGCACATGCACAGATAGAGAGATTTGTTTCTTTCCTGAACAACAATCCTGCACCTGGAGACGACTTTAGATATCTTAGTATCATATATACAGCATCCATGTGACCTGTTTGGGTTGTTCCATGAACTGACTCACCCGACTAACCGCAAAAGCAATGTCAGGTCTAGTGATAGTAATATAGAGAAGCTTTCCCACCATTTCTCTATATTTTCTTTTGTCAACTTCCTCTGTATCTTCTCCATATAACTTCATACTAGGATCCATGGGAGTAGTTGAGGGTCGACACCCGATCATAAATGTCTCAACAAGCATATCTGTAATATATTTCCTTTGGGTCATCACAAGACCGTGCGCATTCCTCGCAAATTCCAATCTCAGAAAGTATCGTAGAGTACCAAGATCCTTAGTCACAAACTGATGGCCTAAAAATACCTTTGTCATCTTTACCCCTACATGTCATCTCCCGTAACAAGTATATCATCAACATATATCATAATAAACAGTACATTTGGGAGCCTTCTGGAGAAACAAAGAGTGGTCAGCATTTGATCTTTTAAACCCTTGCTTCTGGATTAAATCTGAAAGCTTCTGAAACCATGCCAGCAGATTTTGTTTAAGACCATATATGGCCTTGTGAAATCTACACATTTGACACTCCCCCTCAGCAGCAAACCCCGGAGGCTGCTGCATGTAGACTTCTTCATGCATATCCCCATATAAAAAGGCATTTTTAACATCAAGCTGGAACAAAGGCCAATCACGTACCACAGCGACTGACAGAAGAACACGTAGAGTGGAATGACGTGCAACCGGAGAAAAGGTGTCCATTTAATCCACGCCATAGGTCTGAGTGAATCCACATGCCACTAGCCTTGCTTTGTAGCGATCAAGGCTGCCATCGGCATTATATTTGACAGTAAAGACCCATTTACAACTAACAATAGAAGCTCATGGGTAAGCAGCAACCAAGCTCCATGTACCATGAGACTGCACGGCATCCATTTCCCCCTCCATGCCTAACCGCCAGCTCCTGTCTTTCAAGGCATCCTGATAATTCCGTGGTATCTCCACTGTAGATAAGGCAACAACAAATCTCTGAAAATCACCAGTGAGGCGATGGAATGAAACCTACGAAGCAAGTGGATAGGACGCACACATCCGCTTAGACTTCCTCAAGGCAATAGGCACATCCAAATCATTAGCAGGGTCCACTTGTATGTCATTAACCTGCACTTGTGCATTGTCAGTCCCATCATTACTAATATCACTTGGACATACCTGGGGCATGGTAGATGAATGACGGCCTCCATGAGCAGGAATCAGACGACGGGTATAGAATTTCGGTAAAGGTGGGACTGGTGGTTGCGGAGGTGGTGGTGGTGATGGTGGTGACACAGCAGTAGTTGGTATGCTATCTGACTGACGCAGAGGATGAGGTGGTACATAAATTTCATCATCGGTAGTAGAAGAAGTCATCCTGTCACCTGTAGGCGAAAAATACATCACAGGCTCAAAGAAGGTGACATCGGCACTAATATAATATCTTTTGTTCACAGGATCATAGTATCGGTAACCCTTTTGAGTACGAGAGTACCCAAGAAACACACACTTGACAGCTCTAGGTGAGAGCTTGTCAATCCCCAGAGTGAGTTGATGGACAAAAGCAACTGAGCCAAAAACACAAGGAGTTAGGGAGAACAATTCCTTGTCAGGAAAGACAACAGAAAGAGGAACTTTCTCACCTAATATAGAGGATGGCATATGATTGACCAGATAACATGCCATAAGAACAGCATCACCCCAAAAAGACGGAGCACAACTATGAATGAGTAAAGTCCGAGTTATATCAAGAAGATGACGATGTTTTCTTTATGCAGCACCGTTTTGTTGAGACGTGTAGGCACAAGTTGTTTGATGAATAATGCCACAAGACAAGAAGAAATATGAAAGAGAACGAGTGCAAAATTCTAAAGCATTATATGTGCGCACAATCTTTACATTAGAAGTAAAAACATTCCGAACTTCATTGATAAGATTTTTTATTACATCCCCCGCTTCAGATTTATTTTTCAATAAAAAGACCCAAGACAATTTAGAGAAATCATCAATGACTACTAGGTAAAACATGTGTCCCTAGTGATCAGGAACACGACTCGGACCCCAAATGTCAACATGCAACAACTCAAAAGGGGAGTGACTGCTCTGAGACTCACGACTGGGGAAAGTAGATCTGTGATGCTTTCCCAACTGACACGCTTCACACTGAAAAGAATACTTCGGTGAAATCTGGGGCAAGATATGTCGCAGCTTCTGAAGAGGGAGATGACCAAAACGCAGATGCCAAGTAAATGGAGAAGCAGTTCCACTGGACTGAGATGAGACACCAGCATAGGGGGTGCGGACCAACTGATAGAGACCATCCTGCTCACAGCCACGACCAATCACCCTGCCCGTTAGAATGTGCTGAAAAATAAGATACGATGGGTTAAAAATAGCCCGACAATGCAAATCCTTTGTAATCTGACTAATAGAAAGTAAGTTATTGAAAAATCTAGAGCATGCAAAACATTCTGTAGTCATATGGAGGGTGTCAAACTGATCTCCCCCTGTCCAATGATGGGTGAATGAGTCACATCCGCTATTACTACCGGCCTCCCTGGTAGAACCTCCCTGTATAATGTAAACTTATCTCTGTCTCGACAGAGATGATGTGTCACACTGGAGTCCAATCCATTCTGAAACATCAGAACTATGACAGGACGTAAAGGCATAAACGCTACCTGATATGCTAGCTGGGGATGACGTGCTGGCAGAGGCTGAAACTGTTATGTCTGAGTGACCTCCTGGCGAGTCAGTAGTGGCAGGAGGCATGATATCACGTAGTCTGGCAACAAGATCCTCAAACGCTAGGGTAGGTAAGAGCTAAGCATCAGACGGGTAGACTATCTGCAAACCATGGGTACACAGTCCTCGGTTCAACATCCCCAACTGGTGATTCCCAGCCACGAAGGTCAAATCAGCTGTGAAGGGGCGTCGGGCTTGTGCGCGGCTCTTTCAGTTCTTTGGGCAACCAGCATAGTCTGCATCTGAGGGTATACGCGAAAGGGAACACAGTCAGAAGAAGCTGAAGCCAGTGTCGTTGATCTGAAGTAGATGTCGGTGTAGGCACAACGTGCTCGGCTACACGGGTTGATGCTGGAAAACCATGCTTTGAATAGCATGTATCCTCCGCATGACCTGGGCGATGATAGAAGGTGCATGGCTGACGGAATCGGCCATCTCGACCACGAGGTCCACAGCCACAAAAAGAAAAAGATGCACCTCTACCTCTGGAGGCTGACATCGCTGAAGGAGGTGGAGTAGTAGCGGTAGAAGGAACTGACATTCTGCTGAGTCGTCGATACACTTCCTCCACTGGAGGAATAGTAGCATCCGCCAGGATCTGCGAGCGAGCCGCATCATACTCCGGGTCAAGTGCTAATAAGACCCCCACCATTGTAGCATTCTGGAACGTCTTCTGCTGCTCAGGGGTCGTCGTCAGGGGAATGATACTGTACAGCTTCTCAAACATCTCTCGTAGGGATGTATACAACGAATGTAACGACCGGTCATTATGCTTGACCGTAAATATATCATGCTGAAGTTGGAGGATCTTGGCCTCGTTTCTCATCTGTGAGTACGTCACGGCAAGGATATCCCACATGGCCTTAGCCGTGGGCTGATGGAGGACATCATTAGCAATCTCTATCATCAGAGTGCCTGAAAGCCAGACCTTGGCATACGAATCATCAGCCTCCCATGAGGCATAAACCCCTGTCTTCGCTGTCGGCTCATCTTCGGTAAGAATGTGCTTCTTACCATTGGACTTCATGAGACTCATGAACTGCATCGTCCAGAGCTCGTAACTCGTCCCATCCATTTTGACTATTGGTGTTGGACCTTTGAAAGAATCGATGGAGGGCATGTCAACTTTGTTTTCTGACACTGTTACCGGAGACGAAGAACTAGGGTTTGTAGACCAATGATAAACTGTTTACATAAACATGTAAGGAGTTGAGTGCATATGTAGACTTATGCACTCAAATCCATGAAGAACGAGAAAGATAAGGGGATGGCGCCGAGTTAGAGGGAAGGGGGTCGGCGCCTAGTAGAGAGGGGAGGGGTGTCGGGGGCGACGTGCCGGGTAGATGATGGGGTGGCGCGGGCGGCGTGCCGGCGGGATGATGAGGGGGTGGTGGAGGAAGGGTGGGCGGGGAAGGAGGGGCGGTTGGCTGGGCGGCGGGGGTAGTGGGGAGGGAGGGTGGCGGTGGCATGATGAGAAGGGTAGAGGGGCGATGGCTAGGGTTAGGGTTAGGGTTAAGGTTTTAGGATGGAGTCTCTGATAACATGTTAGTGGAAATGAGAATGAGAACTTGTTTATTCCAAGGAACCTTAGGCTCTCTTATATAGAGAAAGCCTATGAGTAAATTACATAAGGTGGAACAAGGAAGATAAACATAACAGACAAGTACATAAATTCTAGAAATATCTCTACAACAACTATACACTTGCATACTCAACACTTTAACGTATCATCTTTTAGATAGGTCTACCATATCTTACATGATAGAAGCCATTCTTGGAATATCCCATGTGAAATCCTTCCAAGACATCCTATATTTAATGGTCTCAATGCCCTCTTTTCCTTGTTACTAAACAACTTCAGATCTAATATCTAAAATCCATAATTGAGATCTTTTATCTCAAGATTATGGAACAACCATATTATAAATACTTTCATCATTCCAAATGATAGGGATTCCATCTACATTTAGCATGATGAACACAATGGCACTCCTAGCTTCATGTATGCACACGGTTACAAAAGCTTCTCTGAGTCCATAAATGGATTTCTTCATCGAGCATACCATGCCTTCCTCAAGAATGAAACCTCGGAGTTGCTCCATTGAGATAACATATAGCTATCTATGTCAAAATCAGCAAGAGCTTGTTATCAAATGAAGTCGGATAATGTTCAGACTCTTCTAATACAAAGAATCTACACTTTTCAGGTGGTCTTACCACTCTCAAACTTTTCCGAAGAGGCATAAGTGTGTCATTTCCAATTATCACTTCAGATTGTGGTTCAGGGATATCACCATTCTCAGAAGACTCGATGAATGCATTTACTTTATTCTTATCTTAACTATTTAGAAGTCATCCTATATGAATCACATCCCTAGAAATGAAGTCCAACCAAGTCCCAGGGTCATAAAATAGGTATCCAATACCGTCCTTTATATATACCCAATGAAGTAGCACTCTCAGGTGCAAGATTTTAGCTTACTTGCATTGAATCATGTTTAGGGTATATGTCAGTCTCTACTGCATATCCCAATATAGTAAGAGGTATGCTTAAATTATCATTGATTTAACCATGTCAAACATTATCTTGTTGTATCTCTATACAACTCTACTGAGTTGAGGTGTCCTTGGAGGAGAGAGATTGGAAATTGTTCCTCTCTATTTAAGGTATTCCTTGAACTTATCTAAGAGGTATTCGTCACCTCGATCAGATCAAACTTTATTAACCTTCCTTTTAAATTTGGTTCTCAACCAAAAAACATGAACTCTTTGAATATTTCAAATGTTTTTTACAAGGTATAAAGACAAATGCATACCGTGAATGATCATCAATGAATATAATATATCATTAATGTTAAGTATGGTATGGAGGGTCCACATACATTAATATGTATGAGATTTAGAGTACCTCAACATCTTACACCTTTCTCGGAGAAAGGTGCATCAAACATTCTACTTCAAATACAATATTCATAAGTAGGTAATTTATGTACTTCTAGACAACTCTAAAGGTTCATCTCTTACCAGTCTTTTGATCTTATTAAAAAACTCATGTCCAAGTCTTGATGCTTGATCGTTGTCAAATGATCTTTATCCTCATTTGATCTTAAACGTTTCAAGTTTTAGTATTTGAAATGATAATAATGCATTTATTTCATAGAGTCTTGCAGATGTTAGAATACCTTCTGAAATATACCCATCATAACTCTTTATGATAGGTTTTTATCAGAACGTGTGTCCATGTCTAAAATGTTTAGAAATAAATTATGAACTCTTTCTAAAATCTAGGTCATAGAGATATTCTCTAAGACAAAGGGCTCTCCCACTAGAATGTGATAGTCTATCAATCTTATGGTGATTATTCCAACAATTGCATTGAATAACATGTGGATGACTATACTATCAAACTTTAGATCAAGTCTACTAGTTTTTTATATTAAGTACAACCAATAGCATGCGTTAGTAAAAACATCATATACTGTCATCCAACTTTCTTCTCGTCCAACGAGTAAGGTGGTATCAATGATAAATTGTAGATGTAGGATATCCTGACGAACTACTTATGTACTCTAAGGATCATGGGTAGTCTCGATAGGTGTATTTCCAGTATTTCCGCTTACTACAGTAGTGGCAATTCCAATGGTTAGTGGCAATCTTCCAATGGTTTAGACTCCATACATGGTAAGGCTTCGAAAGTATGGTCAACTTTTTGACATGTTCCTTATGGGTCAGGCCCATACTTCCATTGTGGTTCCTTGAATTCTTAAACAATTGCTTAAGATCGAACATGTCCTCAAAGGACTTCATTTAGGAGTATTTAACATTTATGTATATATTTGCTTTATCTTTTTCATACAATATGAAATTATGATGTTTATGAAGGACTTGGATAGGGATCGTAGAATGATGACCATCATCATATCCGCATCCATCTCTACTCAAAAAATGTTTGGTCTAAGTAGGTACTCAAAATATTGTGTACCTCATCTCCTTGAAGCCACCATTATGGATAATGCAATGAACCGGTCCTTTACGGTTTTAAAGAATGTTGACATGTCTTCCTATGAAACAACATTCCGAATTTTTAAACAACATTCCGAATTATCCAGTGAACCAAGTCATTTATGGTTCGAGTAGGTACTCAAATATTTTGAGTACCTCGTCTCTTATGGAGCCAACATTCTGGATAATGCAGTGAACCAAGTCCTTTATGATTTTAAAAAAATGCTGAGAGAGCATCTTATTGCTAAAACATCTCCTTCGGATCTAGAAGGATCTTGACAATTATGATTATATCGAGTATGTCGCTTCTAAAGCGCATTTAATAAACAATTTGGATTATAGCAAAACACGAACCCTTGGTCGTTGTTCTACTTCCTAATTAATTGTCCATCCTCATCACTATGAGGGATCTTGCATATTGTAAGCACATACATTATGTGTTTAATTGTGAGTACTACATCCAAATCATGGATCCTACTGAATCAAAACAATTGCATACTTGTTTACTTCGACTAAGATGATATTATTTTAAATCAAAGCTATCACGTATTTTTTTACTTTGAAAGTTCATTCCCTTTCCAACTTACAAAGCCTAAGTATGCTAACAAATACCTCAAGCAAGAGTTGCGATCTCTTTTCCACTTTCATCACACTCCAATTATATGAGAACATGCAACAACGGTGAAAGACGGGAACTCTTTCCGCATTGCAAATCCAACTTGCATACCCAATGTTCAATCTTTAACACCCATGCCCACCACCATTAAGGTGATGTTGGCATGTTGTTAATAAAACAAATCATCAATGAGCAAAATAAAATATGCTATGCGCAATCCAATACCTCCTTCAGTATATGAGGAACGAAATTGGTGTCACTACATATACGGCCCATCTATTTCAAGAAACGAAGCAACTTGATCCATGTGTGTTTGTACATTGCAGCGACTTCGCAAAGGCATTTCTGTCGTATAGTCCATGGTGACGATACCCTTCGCAATGACGGCAAACCATGGATGTCATCATATTATTGTCCATATGTTGTTTAAATTGAAGATCAATCATTTCGAATCATATTTTCATGATTAATTGATCAGGGAAATCCAGAGAGTTATGTCTTTAAGACTTGCAAAATTCATGCACAAATACACAAATTTCCTTTCCTATTTTTTTAGAGAACAATTTGACTTGCTCGTATTAGTCTTTCTCAAAATAAATTTAACTAGGTCATACAGACAGTTGAGTGGGAGCACTTCCTTACCAAGTAAGGCGCCAATTAAGTAATCACTATAAAAATCTAGCCTAGACACCAAATTCATCTCGATTGCACTAATACGATTGAATCAATGTGTATTGTTCTTTTATTGATTCACGTGGAATGGGAAAAAGAAAAGTTGTATTCCATCTAACCCTAGAGCTCTCTTATAAAAGAGAAAAACTCAAAGGGTAAATTACATAAATAGGACAAGAGAAATAAACAATATAAATAAAGACAATGAAACATAAGAGTCTTAACACTCCCCCTCAAGCTGGAGCATATATATCTATCATGCTCAGCTTGGAACAACAGTAATGAAATGGACCTCTTGCAAGAGCTTTGATAAACATGTCTGTAATCTGATTACCTGAATCAACATAAGATGTTGAAATAAGCCCCTTTTGTATCAAATCACGAGTGTAGTGACAGTCTACCTCAATGTGCTTTGTTCTCTCATGAAATGTTGGATTATTAGCTATGAACAAGGCTGCTTGATTATCACATTTGAGATGCATAGGAAGTTGCACCTCAATCGTTAGATCAGTCAGGACAGACTTGACCCGCATCATTTTTGTACTCCCTTAGGCCATGGCCCTATATTCTGATTCAGCGCTAGACCGAGCAACAACAGTTTGTTTCTTATTCTTCCATGAAACCAATGAGCTACCAACAAACACAATGAAGCCTGAAGTGGACTTCCTATCCTTGGGATACCCAACATAATCTGCATCTGCACACCTAGTAACTGTGAGAGACGTATCTCTTCTGAAAAGAAGACCTGCACCTGGAGAGGACTTCAGACATCTCAAGATCATGCACATTGCATCCATGTGTGTTTGCCTGGGTTGCTCCATAAACTGGCTCACTATGCTCACAGCGAAAGATATATAAGGCCCGGTAATAGTAACATATAATAGTTTCCCTACCAGTTCTTCGTATCGTCTCTTGTCCACCTCCTCAGAGTCATCATCATAGACCCTAGCATTAGGATCCATTGGGGTAGTAGTGGTCTACATCCTGTCATGCATGTCTCAAATAGAAGATCAGTAACATATTCCCTTTGCGTCATAACCATACCATGTTGATTTCATGCAAACTCCAAGCCAAGGAAGTAACGAAGCATGCCAAGGTCCTTGGTAATAAACTGTTGTCCAAGGAAATCCTTAGCTGCTTGAATGCCTTGTTCATCACTGCCAGTGACAACAATGTCATCAACATAAACCAAAACAACTACAATACATCTTTGATTTTCTTAACAAAAAGAGTATGATCTACAGTAGATCTGACAAACCCCTTCTGTTCAATCAACTCTGAGAGCTTCTGAAACCAAGCCCTCAAGATCTGCTTAAGGCCATATATAACCTTATGAAGACGGCACATCATACCGGACTCCCTCTCAGCAGCAAACCCATGTGGCTGCTGCATGTAAACCTCCTCCTGTAGATCTCCATACAAGAAAGCATTCTTGACATCTAATTAGAAAAGTGACCAATCACGAACCACAGCAACAGCAATAAGAATTCACAGGGTAGAATAACGTGCAACATGAGAAAAAAGTGTCCTGATAATCCACCCCATAGGTTTGGGTGAACCCACGAGCAACCAGTCTGGCCTTGTATATGTCCATTGTACTGTCAGTCGATGCTTCACAGAATCACAGTAAATACCCACTTGCTGCCAACAACAGACGCACCTGGTGGAGCAAGGACAACACTCCACGTACCTCGTGATTGTAAAGTTGTCATCTCCTCCTCCATGGCCAGACGCCATTGACTACTCTGTAGTGCCTCCTGATATGATCGTGGTATCTCCACGACAGATAATCCCACAACAAACCTCTGAAAATCCTTGGAAAGATGCGCCAAGAAAACATGAGAACCAATAGGATGCATAGTGCACGCCCGTTTCTGCCGATGTAGTGCAATAGGTACAACTAGATCCTCAATAGTCATAGGAGTATCCTCCAAAATAGCCTACCCCTCAAGCTGCATAAGCAAATCACTAGTGCCATTAGAAGAACTCAAATGCTCAGAACATACCTTGGGTGTGATGGATGGTGGAGGAGGCACATGAGCACGGGGTCGACGCTGGTAAACCTGAGGGTAGAACATAGGTGGTGGTGGGGGTGGGGGTGGGGGTGGATGTGATGGGGGAGGTGGAGTACGATACTGTGGTAATGATGGTGTAGTGGAGATCGGAGGTAGAGGCATATAGATCTCCTCTCCATCTTCTGTCGGAATAAGCTTGTCACTTGTAGGAGAGAAATACATAATAGACTCGAAGAAAGTAACATTTGCACTAACATAGTACCTTCGCCGAACAGGATCAAAGCAACAATATCCTTTTTGGGTCTTGGAATACCCAACAAACACACATTTGACAGCTCTTAGAGAGAGCTTGTCAAGACCAGAAGACATCTGATGAACAAAAGCCACATAACCGAACACACGAGGCGTAAGTGAGAAAAGATCCATCTCGGGAATCGTAATCAAGAATGGGATCTTCTCCCCCAAAACCGAAGATGGCATACGATTTATCAGATAACAAGCACTAAGAACCGCATCCCCCTAATACGAATGAGGAGCGCGACTCTGAATCAAAAGAGTCCTGGTAACATCCAAAAGATGACGGTGTTTTCGCTCAACTACCCCATTCTGTTGAGAAGTATGAACACAAGATGCCTAATGTATAATACCATGGGACTTAAGGGATTGAGAAAGAAGAGAACTGCAAAATTCTAGTGCATTATCGGAACGTATAAATTTGACTTTTGCAGAAAATATGTTCTTTATTTCAATAATAAATGACTGAATAACAGGACTAGCATCAGACTTATTTTTAAGAAGAAAGATCCAAGACAATCTCGAAAACTCATCAACAACAACCAGATAAAACCTATGTCCCTGATGATCTGGGACACGACTGGGACCCCAAATGTCAAAATGAATTAACTCAAATAAACCATGACTACTCCTATCCTGACAACTTTGAAAAGTAAACCGATGATGCTTCCCAAGCTGATAGGCCTCGCACTGAAAAGTAGAGCATGGAGAAATCTGTAGAAGGACGTGACACAGCTTTTGCAGAGGAAGGTGACCAAATCGAAGATGCCATATGTAGGGAGAAACAGAACAGCATGGAGAGAAGAGACACCAGCATAAGGAGATTGCACCAGTCTACAGAGACCCCCTTGCTCACGGCCAGTTCCAACCACCCTGCCCGTGAGAATATCCTGAAACACAAGAGCAGATGGATCAAATATGACACGACAGTATAAATCCTTAATGATTTGACCAATAGATAGTAAATTCATAGAAAACTCAGGAGCATAGAGAACATTCTGAAGTCGCAATGAGGGAGACACCTGCACCTCCCCCGACGGGTAATGGGGGAGTGTGTCCCATCTGCTATCACTACAGATTGTCCCGTATGAGACGAACAAAAATCACTCAATTGACTTCTGTCACCACAGAGATGATTAGATGCTCCTGAATCCATGATCCATTCTAACAAGTCTGCCCCGTAACAACTGTTGGGAAAAATAAGAGACTTGTTTATTATGTACGCCATAGGCTCTCTTATATAGGAGAGTAGCCTATGGGTAAATTACATCAAGAGTCTGAAAGAAAAAGAGAAAATATGAAAAGGTACAAAATAACATAACATAACATATATCTCTACACTCCCCCTCAAGGTGGAGCATAGATGTCGATCATGCTCAGCTTGGACGAGCACTTCTGGAGTGATCCTCTAAGTAACGCCTTGGTACAGTTTGGTCCCCTGAGCTGACATGGGATGTAGAAATAAAACCTTTCTGAATCATATCTCGTATGAAGTGACAATCAACCTCAATGTGCTTGGTCCGTTCATGAAATGCTGGATTATTTGCAATAAATATAGCAGCTTGATTATCAAATTCCAGAGCCATAAGAAGTGGGACTTCTATATATAGATCTGTAAGAACAGCTTTCACCCACATCATTTCTGCACTGACCTGGTCCATAGCCCTGTATTCAGACTTAGCGCTGGATCTGGCTACAACGGTTTGCTTCTTGCTTTTCCATGAGACCAGAGAGTTTTCGACATACACAGCAAATCCAGTGGTGGACTTCCTATCCTTGGGGCATCCTGCATAGTCTGCGTCTGCACATGCTGAAATAGTAATCTCCTTGTCTTTCTTGAATAGCAGACATGCACCTGGAGATGACTTAAGATACCTGAGTATCATATGTATTGCATCCATATGTACCTGACGTGGTTGCTCCATGAACTGGCTCACCCGACTAACAGCAAAGGAGATATCGGGTCTGGTAATAATAACATAGAGAAGTTTGCCCACCAGTTCTCTATATCTTCTCCTATCCACCTCATCACTGTCAGCCATCATATAATTTCATACTCGGATCAATGGGTGTAGTGGCAGGTCGGCAACCAAGCATTCTTGTTTCACTCAACAGGTCAGTGACATATTTCCTCTGGGTCATTACCAATCCATGAGGATTTCTGGCGAACTCCAGTGCCAGAAAATATCTAAGGACTCCAAGATCCTTGGTGACAAATTCGCAACCCAGCATTTCTTTCGCCCTCTGAATTCCTTGTCCATCATCACCTGTAATCAAGATATCATCTACATACACCATAATTACAATGATACCTCTGGATGTTTTCTGTATGAACAGGGAACGATATGTATTGGACCGTCTGTACCCTTGTTTTTCAAACAAGTCTGGCTGGAACCAAGCTCTGGGGCTCTGCTTAAGGCTATAGATTGCCTTATGAAGTCTACACACTTTAGAGCACTCCTCCCTCAATAGCAAAACCAGGTGGTTGTTGCATGTAGACTTCCTCCTGCAAGTCACCATATAAAAAGGCATTCTTCACATCTAATTGGAATAGTAGCCAATCACGAGCAATCGCAACAGAAAGAAGGATCCGTAGGGTGGAATGGCGAGCAACCAGCGAGAATGTATCAAGATAATCCACCCCATATGTCCGTGTAAATCCACGAGCAACGAGGCGTGCCTTGTATCTGTCAATACTGCCATCTGCATTCTGTTTAACTGTGAAGACCCACTACCAGCTCACTGTAGACACATCAGTAGGTGCAGGGACAAGGCTCCAGGTACCTCTCGACTGAAGAGCGGCCATCTCTTCTTCCATGGCTAGACGCCATCTATTGTCCTTTAATGCATCTTGGTAATTCCGTGGAATATCCACCGCCGATAGTGCAATAACAAAGCTCCTGAAGTCCCTAGATAAACGATCAAAAAAGACGGTGGATGCTATAGGATATGACGCGCAGCTGCGTTTCTGTTTCCGGAGTGCAATAGGTAGATCCAAATCACCTACATCCTCAGCTGACCTCTGTAACACATCCTGCTCAGGTAATTCGTCATATCCATCAATATTGATTGTATTCTCAGAATATACCTCAGATGAGCTAGATGATGAGCGGTGACCATGAGCAGAAGCAGGCCGACGGGTATAGTGGACTGGCAATGGGGAAACAGGAACTGTAACAGGAGGTGTAGGAGATGTAGGTAGTGGCGGAGGTGGTGATGGTGGTGGCATGTATATGGCTTCATCAGTGCCAGAGGATACCAACCGGTCACCTGTAGAAGAGAAGTACATTAAACTCGAAAAGGTAACATCAGCACTAACAAAATATTTCCTGTGTAATGGATCATAACACTTGTACCCCTTTTGCGTTCTGGAGTACCCGACAAAAACACACTTGACAGCCCTAGGAGAGAGCTTGTCAATATCTAGAGACAATTGGTGAACAAAGGCTACTGAGCCAAACACGCATGGAGTGAGGGAGAACAATTCTTTTTCAGGAAAAACTAGGGAGAAAGGAATCTTCTCACCCAAAATAGATGATGGCATACGATTAATGAGATAACACGCCGTGAGGACAACATCGCCTAAGAAAGAATGAGGAGCATGACTCTGTATAAGAAGCGACCTGGTGACATCAAGTAAATGGCGATGTTTCCTTTCTGCAACTCCATTTTGTTGGGAAGTATAGGTGCAGGATGTTTGGTGGATAACCCTTGTGTTGAAAAATAGTTGGATAGATTCTGGGTACAAAATTCCAAGGCATTATCACTTCTTACAATCTTAACAGATGCAGAAAAAACATTACGAACTTCATTGATGAAATTTATGATAATATTCCCAACTTCAGATTTATTCTTTAACAAAAAGACCCAAGACACAAGAGAAAAATCATCCACAATAACCATATAAAACATGTGTCCCTGATGATCAGGAACACGACTAGGACCCCAGATGTCGACATGAAACAACTCAAACTTGGAGATACTACTCCGACTCTGACGATTGGGAAAGGTAGACCGATGATGCTTTCCCAACTGACAAGCCTCACATTGGATTGGCGTGTGAGGTGAAACCTGGGGTAATACACGACACAATTTCTGAAGCGGTAGATGGCCAAAGCGCAAGTGCCACAGGAAGGGAGAGACAGATCCAGCAGGAAGAGAGGAGGCTCTGGCATATGGGGTTCGACTGAGACGATATAGGGCGCCCGGCTCATAACCACGCCCAATCACGTTGCCCGTATGGATGTCCTGAAAAATAAGAGAAGATGGATCAAAAATGCCTCAACAATGTAAATCCTTTGTAAGTTGGCTAGAGGACAACAAATTCATAGAAACGTCAGGTGCATGCAGCACATTCTTGAGGTGCATAGAGGATGTCAGGCTAATCTCCCCCTGATCAGTAATCGAGAAGTGTGTCCCATTAGCAATAACTACAGTACGGCCTGGAGGAAACTGTCGGTAGGCTGTAAGAGTCCTTGATCACCACACAGATGATGTGTGGCACCAGAGTCCATAATCCATTCTAAAGTACCAAATCAACTACTGGTAGTGAATGCATAAGTGCTACCAGAGGTACTGGTCGAGGCAGAAGCTGCAACGTCGGAATGACTCTCGGAAGCAGGCGCTGGTGCAACGGGGCCAGATGGATGAATAATGCCCCTCAGACGAGCTACAAGGTCATCAAAGCGTTGGTCCAAAGATGAAGCAGATGGAGGTTCAATCTGTTCAGCTACACATGCAGAAGCAGGAAATCCATGCTTGGAAAAGCATGTGTCTTCTGTATGTCCAGAACGGTGGCAGAAAGTTCATGATGGGCGAACACGTGCCCCTCACGACCTCGAGAAGCTGCCATAGCAGAAGTAGTCTGATTGGCAGTAGATGAAGGAACAGTAATACGACTCAGCCTGTAAAAGGCTTCCTCCATCGAAGGAATAGTGGAATCTACCAAGATCTGAGAACGTGTTGCCTCATACTCTGGATCAAGGGCTTCCAGGAATACACCAACCATAGTTGCATTTCGGTACGTCTTCTGCTGCTCAGGAGTGGTTGTGAGAGGCATGAAGCTATAGAGCTTCTCGAACATTCCATGTAAAGATGTGTATAATGAGTGTAAAGGATGGCCATTTTGTTTGATTATGAAGATGTCATGCTGGAGTTGCAGAATCTTCGTCTCATTCCTTGCCTGTGAATATGTAGCAGCCAGAATATCCCATACTACTTTTATAGTGGGCTGATGAAGAATATCATTGGCAATCTCAATTGTCAGAGTTCCTGATAGCCAAACCTTGGCATATGCATCATCTGCCTCCAATGACGTTGACCCCAGTCTTCTCAGCAAGCTCTTCCTCAGTAAGAATGTGCTTCTTGCCGGTCGACTTCATCATTCTCATGAACTGCATTGCCCACAGTTCGTAATTTGATCCATCCATCTTCACAATAGGCATTGGACCTCTGAAAGCGCCTGTGTATGGGATATCCGCCTTGCTTTCTGACATGATGATAATAAAAGACTAGGGTAGAAGACTAAAGATATGATCGTCTACACGGACATTCACGAGTTTAGTTGCATGTGTAGACTCAAGCAACCAAACCCATTATCTCGGAAACGCGAGCGAGAGTCTCCTCTGTTACGAAGGTACCCTAGGATGTGGGACTGCTCGCACTTCCTAGGATGGTCGATATACACTGCAGGTAGCGTACAACACCCGGTATAGGTGCACGCACGCACGTAACTATGGCTGGAGCCGCACGCGTGCTAGGGCCGCACGGGAACCGAGGGGCTGCACGTGCACAGGAATGCGCACAGGAGCTGGTGGACCAAGGTTGGGAGCCTAGCGCGCCGAGAGCCCAGCACAGGGCGACACGGGGCCTAGCGCAGGGCTGCACAGGGCGGCATGGGGCCTAGCGCGCCGCTGGGAGCAGCACAGGGCTGAGCGGGGCCGAGGTCGAGGGCGGCGCGAGGTGGTGAGACACGCGGTGCAGATGGCTCGAAGATGGAAGCACGGGGCCGAGCGGGGCCGAGGCCGGAGGCGGCGCGAGGTGGTGAGGCGCGCAGCAAGGGCTTGAAGGTGGAGGCTAGGGTTAGGGTTTGGTTCGAGAACTCCGGTCTGGGACCGTCGCTCTGATACCATGTTGGGAAAAACATAAGAGACTTGTTTATTCCGTACACCCTAGGCTCTCTTATATAGGAGAGTAGCCTATGGGTAAATTACATCAAGAGTCCGAAAGAAAAGAGAAAATATGAAAAGATACAAAATAACATACCATAACATATATCTATACAACTAGTGAGAGCGTATGTTGTACCTGACGTGGATGCCGATGCTGAGGCAGCTACCTCTGAAGATCCTGAAGGAGAGCTTGTAGATCCAGAAGTAGACATAATCTCTCTGAGCCGCACCACAAGTTCATCAAACCTTTGATCAGATACATGTGAAGGGCCCCCTGCCTGCTGAGTCTGAGTCTGCTCTGCAGCACGAGTTGAAGCTGGGAACCCATGCTTGGGATAGCATGTTTCTTCTGAGTGACTTGGTCTGTGACAGTAAGTACACTACTACCGAGGGGGGTGACTACCCCCTCCCCTGCCATGACCACCTCGTCCTCCGTATGGAGTAGCCCCCCTCCACCACTAGATGCTGCCATGGCTGAGGATGTTTTAGACAGTTGGGTACCACCAGGAGATATAGAGAGCCTACTCAGCCTGCGATATGCTTCCTCCATAGGAGGTATGGTGGCATCAGTACGAATCTGTGCTCTTGCTGCATCATACTCCTGATCAAGTAACGCTAGAAAAATCCCCACCTCCACCCTCTTTTTGTATTTACCGCTTTCGTTTTATTATTTATATACTTTTCTAGGGTAAACACCAAAGAGTGTCTCCCCCTCTTTTGAGCCTCAAAAAAAAGTAACGCTAGAAAAACTCCTGTCATCACTGAATCCCTATAGGCCTTGAGTTGCCCCGGTGTGGCAGTCAAGGGAATGTAACCATGTAGCTTCTCAAACATACCCTTAGAGACGTGTAAAAGGTATGAAGAGGACGACCATTCTACTTTGAATTGAAGATGTTGTGCTAAAGTTGCAGAATCTTTGACTCATTCTTTGTCGGAGAATATGTAGCGGCGAGAATGTCCCACATAGCCTTTGTCGTGGGCTGGCTCAGAATGTCATTGGCAATCTCCAAGGATATTGTGCCAGATAGCCATACGCGTCCATATGCATAGTCGCCTCCCATGAGGCATTACTCCAGTCTTGTCAATAGGTTCCTCCTGTGTGAGGATATGCTTCTTGCCATTACATTGCATCAGGCTCATGAACTGCATGGCCTACAGTTCATAGTTCGTTCCATCCATCTTCACAGTGGGTTTTGGACCTTTAAAGGCACCCAGAGATGGAACATCTACTTTGTTGTCTGACATGATGACAACAATCTCTAAAGACTAGGGTTACAAACTAGAAGAATAATGTCTACACGGATATATAGGAAGATGGTTGTGGGTGTAGACTCATACCACAACCCCTTCCATTCTTCAAAAGCTACTTGTAGTCCGTCGCACTGCAAGCGTCACACAGAGACGTGTTGGGAAAGACGTGCGAGATAAGGGTTGTACACATGAAAAGGAGACATGGACTGCGCACGTGATGTACGCGTGAGAACGGAGAGGGGTCGTGCGCGTGATGCGCAAGCGCTGGCTGCGCAGGGCTAGAGACTGTGTACCGCGCGCGTGAGGCGCGAGTGCGGGCTGCACAGGGCTGGAGGCTACACACCGTGCGGGAGGCGCAGGCAGAGCACCGCTAGGGGTGGCGCACGATAGGAGGCGGCGTCCGGCCAAGGTCGGTACCGACGGGCACAGGCTCCGGTCTAGGACCGTCGCTCTGATATCATGTGGAATGGGAAAAAGAAAAGTTGTATTCCATCTAACTTTAGAGCTCTCTTATATAGCAGAAAAAGCTCAAAGGGTACATTACATAAAAAGGACAAGAGAAATAAACAATATAAATAAAGACAACGATACATAAGAATCTTAACAATTCATAATGGAGCATGCACATAATAAAGTGGGAAATATGAAATAAAAATATTTAAATTATCATAAATATCAATTGATTTAGAATCCAAATTCGCAAGCTACAATAATCATACTTCAAATTTGAAAGCCAACCAATGATATATAATCAAAAAATGGTAGAGAGCAAAAATAATGACTTGTTTATTCATCTGGCTCTAGAATTTTATATAGAGAGGAGAAACCATGTTGGTTGGGTTTTAAGTTTCGCAAAATTTCGTGAATCTTCACCGAAATTTCGGTTTCAACACTATGGGGATATCGAAACTCCCCTCTCTATCGATTTCTTGGATTTCAATCGAGATGAGACAAAATATCTATGATATTTTGACATATCGAGCCATATCGGTCGAAAATAATAGTTTTCAGTACAAATTCTCTTGGATTACGACCAATGTTGATATTTCACAGACATCAATGTACATCAATGGCATTATCCATGTGAGCATAATTTCACTACTTATTTAAGCAAAATATCCAACTTTTCAACTGTGCTGGTAGGGTATGGTACGACAGGGGGAGCATAAAACGGTTCTTCAATTGGATTTAGCGAATCAGATGGTTATGATTCAAAGCATACCGATATATTTGTTTTTTTTTTGAAGCCACATATCGATATATTTGTTACAATTCAAAGCATATCAATATATATGATTATGAATAAAAGATGTATTCTAAGTATGGTTAACTTAGTTATTTTGTTTCTAATTCCAATATCTATCAATCATCAATCAACATTAACAACGATATATTCGATATTACCGATATATGTAATATCAAGAGTCATAGATGATCGTATGGGTGATATAAGTATATATTTGTAATATACTTACTATTTTGATAACTTTGATGAGCTCCATTTCCAATATCTATCAGCCACCAATCAACATTAACAACGACATGACCGACATGACTAATATGTACAATCCAATGGGTATAGATGAGCGATATGTGTGATATAAGAGTGTATTTGTAAGTTATTTATTGTTTAAATAATGTGGATGATCTTAATTTACGAAAAATGGCAAAAAAATGGATTTTTGAACCATTTCTGAGATTTCCACCGAAATTGTCAAAAATTTCCCAAAATTTCATCGAAATTTCACCGAAATTTGCATTTCTCGGGTGGACCGAAATTGAAATCGAGAATTCGAACATAACATGTTGGCCAGTTATATAATAGAGACAAAAAGAAATCAAAATACATAAACAAGACATTATAAGATAACTCTCAATATTCCCCCTCAAAATGGAGTATAGATGTCAGTCATGCTCAACTTTGAACAACATCTATGAAATGTCTCTCTGGCTAGGGTCTTGGTGAGAACATCTACTATATGTTCCACGAGCTGACATGGAAAGTAGAAATAAACCAGTTCTAACTCATGACACATGTATAGAGACAATCTACCTCAATGTACTTGGTTCTCTCAAGAAAGGCATGATTATTGGCAATGAAAAAAGCTGCATGGTTGGAGCATTGTAGATGCATGGGAAGAGGTGTGTCAATAGCATGGTTAGTCAGAACACATCTAACCAACATCATCTCAGTGCCCCTATGTATCATGGCTCTGTATCTGACTCTGCACTAGATCTAGCAACTACAGTATGCTTCTTGCTCTTCTATGATACCAAAGATCTCTCTATGAACACTATGAAGTCAGAGGTAGAATTCATGTCCTTGGGGCATCTTGCATAGTCTGCATCTACACATGTCATGATGACAAGGGATGTCCTTCTGGTAAAGAAAAATCCAATACCTAGAGAGGACTTCAGATACCTCAGAATCATGTGAACTGCACCTATATGTGCATGTCTCGGCTATTTCATAAACAGACTAACTCTGCTCACTGCAAAAGAGAAGTTTGGCCTAGTGATGGTCACAAAGAGGAGCTTTCCAACTAGCTTTGTGTATCACCTCTTGTCTACCTCCTTTGTATCCTCATCATATAGCTTCATGTCGGGGTCCATGGGAGTAGTGGCAAGTCTGCAATCTGTCATGCCAGTATCCGAGAGGAGATTAGTAACATACTTCCTCTGTGTTATCACAAGGCCCCACTGGTTCCTCAAAAACTCAAGCTGTAGGAAGTAATGTAACTCGCCAAGGTCCTTTGTGACAAACCGTCGTCCAAGGAACTCCTTGGTCGTACTAATACATTGCACATCATCTCATTTAACAATAATATCATCAACATAGATCAATATAACAACTATAGACTAGTATAACAACTATACCTCTTTGAGTCCTCAAAACAAATAGTGAATGGCTTGCATCAATCTTGTGAAGCTAAGTTGTTTTATCAAGTCTAAAAGCTTCTAGAACCATGCTTTAGGACTCTTTTTAAGGCCATAGATAGCCTTATAATGTTTGCAAACTATTTGGCACTCCCCCTCAGCAGTGAATCCAAGTGGTTGGTACAAGTAGACTTCCTCCTGCAAGTCACCATATAGGAATGCATTGTACACATCAAGCTAGGATAAGGGCTGGTTCTATACCACTACAATAGAGAGAAGGATTAGGGGAGAGAATGCATCATGATAGTCCACCTCATAAGTCTGGAGGAACACATGAGCCACAAGCCTAGCATTGTAGCGATCAACATTGCCATCTGGTGCTTCATTGTAAACACTCATTTGCATCTAACCAAAGAAGCCATTCTAGGGTTAGTGACCAGGCTCCATGTGCCACGCGACTGTAGTGTGGCCATCTCCTCCATAACTAGATGACAATGTCTATCGCACATAGCATCCTACTATGTCTGTGGGATTTCTACAGCTGATAGACCCACGACAAACCTCCGGAAACCATCTAATAAGCATTCCAAGGAAACATGAACAACGAGATGAAAGGTGGCACACGTACGCCTCCACTTTCAGAGAGCGATGGTACATCAAGATCATTTGTATCCTCTGTGTCCTGTAAAGTAGCCTCCTATGAAGGCATATGCTCATCATTTAAAGTAACCCGTTGCATAGACAAATCACCAGTGTCATCAATAGAAACAAAGTGCTCAAAACATATCTGAGGCATGATGGATGATGGGAAGGCACATGAGCAGAGGGTACAGAGGGAGGCATGCAAACGCACAAATGTGGTAAAAACTGAGCTAACATACTCAGTGGTAGGCGGAGGAGCAATCACAGTAGGAGGTGGATGTAGAGGTGGCATAGGTGGGACTACAAGAGAAGGTGGTGAAAGTAGGAGGAGAGGGTAAGTAAACCCTCTCACCATTCTCTGAGGTTGTCATCGTGTCACCTGTAGGAGTAAAGTACATAACCGACTCAATGAAGGTGACATCAGCACAAACGTAGCACTTTCATGTAACAGGATAAAAGCAATGCTACCCTTTCTAGGTCTGGGAGTGTCCTACAAAGACACACTTGAGAGCTTTGGGAGAGAACTTGTCACGACCAGGGGACAGGTGGTGCACAAAAATCATTGAACCAAAGACATGATTAGGGAGAAAGATCCTTATCGGGAAAAACAATCTAAAAAAGGACATTTTAACCTAACACAGAGGATGGCATCTAGTCGACCAAATAGCAATCACTGAGAACAGCATCCCCCTAGAAAGAGTGGGGAGCATGACTCTAAATGAAGAGTTATGGTCACATCAAGAAGATTGCCTAAGGGCAAGACATGAGATGTATAATACCATGAAACCTGAAAATTCAGGATAGTAGCACAAAGCTCCAAGGCATTATACAAGCGAACATACTTAATTGTAGGAGAAAAATACTCTTTATTTCGTAACATATAAAATTAAATGACATACGTAGCCTCGGACTTGTTTTTAAAAGAAAAGCCCGCGACAATCTGGAATAATCATCAACAGCTACAAGATAAAACTTGTGCCCCTAATCGTCAGTGACATGATTGGGACCCTGTATATCAAAATGTACCAACTCAAATAAAGAACTACAACTACGACTCTGACGACCAGGATAACTAGAACCGTGATACTTCCTAAGCTGGAAAGCCTCGCATTGAAAGGTAGAACCAGATGAAATCTGAGGGAAGGCTTTACACAACTTCTGAAGAGGAAGATGACCAAACCGAAGATGCCACATGTCAATGGAGACTGACCAAGATGGTATGGAAGAGGCACCAGCACATGGTGGAGATTAAACCATTCAGTAGAAACTCCCTTGCTCACGGCTACATCCAATCCCCCTACCCATGAGTATATCCTGAAACACAAGAGAAGAGGAGTCAAAGACGACACAATAATGTAAATCCTTGGTGATTTAACTAATAGATAATAAATTCATCGAGAAATCAAGGGCATGAAGAATATTCTACATGTGCATGGACTGTGTCAATCTATCTCTGCATCTCTTGTAACGGGGAAATGTGTCCCATCACAATAACATTGGTCTGCCATGTTGAACAGTTCTGAAGGAAGTGAACTAAGCCATGTCTCCACATAGGTGATGAGTAGGACCTGAATCAACGATCCACACCGAGAGGCATGCCCTGTGACAAATAGTAGGGAATATGCTATACAAGAAGTACTGGCAATTGTGGAGGCAACCAAGTGGGACGAGCCTAATGGAGCACTCAAATATCCGGAAGTAGGAGGTATGATCTCTCTCAGACAGGAGATAAACTCAATAAATCTCCTATCAAAAACAGTAGCAGGAGGAACATGAGTCTCTACCTACTCAACAGCACGAGCAGATGCGGGAAAGCCATGCTTAGAGTAGCATGTATCCTCAGTATGACCGTATCAAAGATAGTAAGTGCATGATTGTCGTGAACGAATGATGGTTGTCGTGAACAAACGATCCTCTACCGCAGCTACCACGTCCTCTGAACTGTAAAAATCCTCCTCTAATGGAAGATGTGAACATTGTCGAGGAGGTCTGAGAGGATGTTAACGAAGGAACTGTGATCCTGCTAAGTTTGTGGTATGCTTCCTCCATGAGAAGTATGGTAGCATTTGCAAGAAAATGTGACCGTAAGGCATCGTACTCAGGATCAAAAGCCACTAAAAAGACACCAGCCATGGTGGCGTTTCTCTGTGCCTTCTACAGCTCCGGTGATGTTGCAAGAGGCATGAAGCTATAGAGCTTCTCAATCATGCCCTTGAGAGAAGTGTATAATGTGTGAAGCAGGCAGCCATTCTGCTTGACCATAAAGATGTCATGTTGAAGCTGCAGTATTTTCATCTCATTCCTCGTCTGAGAATATGTAGTTGTAAGGATGCCCATATTGCCTTAGTTGTGGGTTGATGTACGATGTCGTTGGCTATCTCTACGACCAAGGAACCAGATAACCACACACGTGTGTATGCATCATCTGCCTCCCAAGAGGGATTAGGCCATGTCTTGTCAGTCAGCTCCTCTTATGTTAGAATGTGCTTCTTCTTGTTGCATTGCATAAGGCTCATGAAATGCATGGCCGACAACGTATAGTTGGTCCCATCCATCTTGACTACGAGTGTCAAACCTTTGAAGGCGCGCAAGGATGGAAGCTCGACCTTGTTCTCTGACAAGATGCTAGAAATAAACGAAGACTAGGGTTGTAGATTGAAATAAAAGCGTCAACATGAACATATAGGGAATCAGTTGTGTATGCAGACTCATGCCACAACCGTTCCCTTCAACCGAGATCTCATTCTAGGGCATGTGGATGACGCTAGAGGTCTGAATTTACTGGAAACTCCCCAAAATCTAACGAGCCAAAATCAGTCCACCAGGGACCATGTAGGGCCTCTAGAATGTAGGCAAGCAACCCACAAAGGAGAGGCGGTGAAGCGAGATGCTTGTGCAACTGTTAGATAGACTGCAGTGTGGCTGGGGGGCCTCGTGACATGGCAGGAAATGTGAGGGCCCGCTGCATGGCCAAGGGTCATGTATAACCGCTAGGCAACCTCATGATAGGTTGTGACAGTGCTAGCTAGTGGGAGGGATGTTGACGCCTCACACAAGGGGACGTTGGAGCAACGTAGTTGTTGGAGACAACGCGCGGGTGCTGTCGGCAACGAAGGTGCTACTGGCGGTGGCATGCACGAGCTGGAAAGAGGGTCGACGGGTGGAGGGAGGGGGTCTAGGGCACAAGCGTCGATCTAGGATCGTCGCTCTAATACAATGTAGAGAGCAAACAATGACTTGTTTATTCATCTGGCCCTAGAGTTCTCTTATATAGAGAGGAGAAACCATGCTTGATTACATAATAATGACAGAAAGAAAACAAAATACATAAACAAGACAAGATAAAATAACTCTCAGCAAAGACGTTTATGACAATGACTATTGTAAATATTGAGACAACTATAGATCCGGATATATCACATATAATCATATATAATTTTTATCCGAAAATATGAATAGACATGTCATCTTGATGATCGAATTGTCTTCCAACCATTTTTTTGAAGAGAATTGTCTTCCAACCATTATCATTGAGAAATCCAATTTCTCACACTACTTGGGCCAGAATAGTGTGAAATAAATTAGTGTGGTTTGATAATTATATTTATGGCATATATTTTTTGCTTCTAACATATATACAACTCAAAACGATAGTAGAAAACTCTTTAATATTTTACCATGGATATGAACGAAATAAAATGTTACGGATAACTTTTTGTATTTGAATCGCCGCCGGATAATAGCAACTATTGGTGTGACATTTGGGGTTGTGTCTAGACCATCTGGACATCATTTATATCCCAAAATAATGTTCTAAATAGCAAAGGAAGAAGCGAAATAAATTTCTCAAAAAATATTTGGAAACACAAAAAACAAGAAAAACCATGTACCAGCAATCGTTAATCTTTAGGCCTTTCATTCTTGGACTTTTGGATCCAATCCAAATCCTACGACCTAGACTCTGATACCAATCTGAAGGGAGGTTATTAGTTTCGCGCATCATGGAGGCAGAAAAAATATCCATATCCAATCCTAATAATCAGACTCATCGTATGTGCATAGAAAGCATATAACAAAAAAATCAAAGGTAAAACCACATAGTACCAAAAATATTTTCAAATAGTTTCACCAGCCATACAAAAGGGAAAATACCTCTAAAGTGTGGATCACCTCCAAGATAGGAGATCTCAAATTAAGTTTGATCCAACGGACCAACGCACAAGGGCACGAAGATGACCCATGTACACCGCGTGAACTTGAGGGATTGTTCTCTTTTCTTGATGTCCGCATCCAAGTTAATCCTTAGAGAGGATCAATGCTTTGGATTTCATCTCATGAAATCCATGCAAACCCAAGGCATCGAAATAGACAATCCTCCACACGAGATCGGGAGACCCAACGGGGAGGAAAGGAAAAGAGGGTGGATGGCCATCTAAAAGAAGGGGAGGGGTGGATGACCAAGATGGTAATCCTCATCCTTGAATTGAATGGTTAGGATTCAATACTATTTCAATTCGAATAGAAGGATAATTAAGACAACATTAGCATCAATAAATAGAGAGAGAGAGACAACATCGTGGACATACACCATGGGAGTTGTTGGAAAAACAACTTCCACACTCTTTCTCTCTTCTTTATTCAATCATGATTGAAATAAATTTGTTATCAACAAATTTATCAATAAATAATGGGTTTTTATCAGTTGTGTCCCTCTGAGATGTCGCAATATCAGTTATGCCCCTATCTTTTTGGTAATATCAGTTCTACCCCTAACTTCTTCTCGTTCTATCAATTGTACCCCTTGGATTAGTTGTCGTCCACCCACAGTGCAAACGGGCATTAACTTTGAGGACAAAAGCGGGATTAACTTTAAAAAAAGGGTCCGAATGTCATTTGTCACCCTCTTCCTCATCCTCTTCTTCCTCCTCTCCCCCCATCCTCTTCCTCCTCCTCCAACCTCCTTCTCCTCCCTCTCCGCCCGTAGCTCCTCCCCCGACGGCCTCCTTCCTCCGTCGCAGCCTGCTCCCTCCTCCGCCCTAGCATGAACCCTCCTCCGCGGCAGCCTGCTCCCTCCTCCGCCCCATCCTTCCTCAGCCCCAGCCTCCCCCCGCCCCTTGCCCCGACCTCCCCACCCCCCCCCCACCCCCTGTCGCCCCCGTGCCAACCCCCACCTCCAGCTCCTCCCTCCGCCCCGACCTCCCCCCGCCCCCTGCTCGAGCTCCCCCCCACCCCCTGTCGCCCATGCGCCAACCCCCACCTCCAGCTCCTCCCTCCGCCACGACCTCCCCTCGCCCCCTGCTTCGAGCTCCCCCCCCCTGCTGCCCCTGCGCCAACCCCCACCTCCAGCTCCTCCTTCCGTCCCAACCTCCCCATGCCTCCTGCCCCGACCTCCCCCCCCACCCCCTGTCGCCCCCGTGCCAACCCCCACCTCCAGCTCCTCCCTCCACCCCAACCTCCCCCTGCCCCCTGCTTCCAGCTCCCCACACCCCCTACCACCCCTGCGCCAACCCCCACCTCCAGCTCCTCCCTCCGCCCCGACCCCCTGCCTCCTGTCTCGACCTCCCCCCCACCCCCTGCCGCCCCCGTGCCAACCCCCACCTCCAGCTCCTCCCTCCGTCCCGACCTCCCCCCACACCCTGCCGCCCCCGCGCCAACCCCCATCTCCAGCTCCTCCCTCCGCCCCGACCTCCCCCTGCCCCGACCACCCCCCTTGCTGCTCGCGCCTCCCCTACCCCCGCCTCCTCCCCCGCGCCGCCAGGCTCTGCCCCGAGCTTCACCCGCCGCCCCATGCCCCGAGCTCGTCTACCTTCCCAGAACTCCTCCCCCACGTCTCGTCGTCGACATGGTGGTGTTGATGGTGAACGGCTGAAGAGAAGGAGATGGAGGAGCAGGTGGTAGGAGACGGAGGAAGGAGTGGACGGTGAGGAGGGCGATGGAGGTTTTTTTTCCGGAGTTGCCCCTCTTAACTATATGAAGGTTTGGGTAAACCATGGTTAAGTTTAACTTATTGACGGTCAAAGTAACGGAGGGGTACAACTGATAGAACGGCAAGAAGTTGGTGGCACAAGTAATATTCCCAAAAAGATAGGGGCATAACTGATATTGCGATATCTCGGAGGGACACAACTGATAAAAACCCATAAATAATTCATGTGACAATTAGTAAACAATCCTTCAAGGAATTTAATCAAATCCATTAGCTCCCAATTAAATGTAAATCTAATTTACATTTCACAACGGCTATTGTGAATCAAATCCACATTAACATGGATTTTATGAATCTAATTCATACATAAGTCATGTAATTAAATGTGAATTAAATTCACATTATGGATGATCAGTATCCACACAATAAATGCAAATTTAATTTACATTAATCAATGTTTAACGTAAATCCAGTTCACAATAACATTGATTGTGTGAGTCACATTTATATGCAAGTCCTTTCAATTTAATCTGAATCAATTTACATAATTGATTATTACAAATCAGTATTTATATTGATCAATGTGTCCACAAGTGTGAATTATATTCATATATTATTATTGATTAGCACTAATATTGATCGATTTCCCAATGAATGAATCCTAATCCAATTAGGATTTGTGTGCAGCACTGCAGCATCAACGGATATTTGGAGATCAAGTCAGGGAAATTGTATAGACCATACATATCGACTTGATATTGAGATCACAGCTCATATCAGGATCCAAACCACTAAAAGCTATCTAATTGGATCAGATAACTAAATCTCAATCTTTAAATGATCTTGATCCAATCAAATTAATTGTCTAATCGTTGGACTAAGATTGTGATTTCGAGATTTAGGTTTTCAAGTGGAGCCACTAAAATGCATTCATGTTTCATCACTCCCTAGGAATGGAAGTGTCATTATATACAATATTCTAAGATCGCATCACCCTCGAGTATTATGAACACTCATGCATCCTACATATTGAAAGATCATGATTAAACCCGAACTCCAAGTCCTTATTTGACTGGCTTCTTTGAGGTTTATCAGTAAGTTTCTCAATCGATCATTGGGTGACTGTATAAACATTTGCTTTTCAACAGCATATATCATACTTTCAAATTCTTGTCTTACCCCCTAAATAAGACGACAACCAATAAAATTTGGTTTATTCTCAATATCTCAGAGTCAGCTCATGTCTTTCGGTTCAGTGAACCGGTATGATTCCTTCGAGAGATCATAAATCATATATGTCCTCATATGCATACCAACTCATAGTATATAGACTTTATTAGATCATCAACCTATTGGTCTGTCAAATGTACATACTTAAACATATAGATATATATGTCTCTAGTCAGAGGATATGTGCTTACGTGACAACATACAGAACATATCTTAAGTTATCTCGATCTCGCCAAGTCAACACTTTGTCTTAAAGTCAACATTTTGACTTTTGGTCAACAATTTGATCTTCTCGAACAATATTGACTTTTAATCATCACTTTCACTTTTAGTCAACACCTTGACCTGACTTATCCGATGCACCCAAATCTTTATTCCTATGCAAAGGACATGCATCAAGAGGTCATACGGATGTCAGCCTTTGACGAAAGATTGACATATCTTTCTCGGCTCGGAAATCCGCTCTTGATAATTACTTGATGATGTTGGTTACTTCCTCAATATAACTCTTTAGATTTACAACCCTACATCAGCATCTATAATCTAACATTTAAATAAACAGTTGTATGATATCAAGACGATCATGGTACATCACCATGTTTATACAAAAGGATCTATGAATGCAAACTTGATTATACTTTGCTTCAGATAAAGGAGTGGTTCGCAATAACTTTTATTGCATACTAGCTCGTCAAGAGCTTACATGTCCAAAAAGATAATTCAGTCGATATATTTATGTTGGAGTATATGCATTACTCATGTATAGATGGGTAATTGGATATCTCCAGGGTCCAATTACCACATCCAGTAGTTTAATCCCACATCTACTATCTGTGAGACTTGGAGGGTCAGTGGGGGCTATATAAGAAGCTCCAGAGCCATTGTATCAGATGAGAAAGTGCAAAGAACACATCAGCCCTTTGAGGCGTTCTCCCGTGGTTTCATCCTGCTCCTCATGGAGTAGGGTTCCACGTAAAAAATCCTGGTGTTCCATGATGTTTATTCTTTATCTCTAATTATGTTTCAGCATTCTTCACTTTCTAACATGGTATCAGAGCGGGTTCAATTCTCGAGGAATTTTTATATTCTTTATTTTTGTTCGAGAATCAATTATCAAAGCAGATTTGTTCATACTATTCAAGTTCTAGGGTTTCTTTTGAAACCCTGATGGAACCCTAATTTTGCGTAGACGATGTTGTTGATGATCAAAGTGGTTCGTTTATACAAGTTCTGATCATGACGCATGATCTGAAGATTTGATCCAAGTTGGAGGCACTCCATATTCTTGTGCAGAGCAGTTTTGAAGATCATCAAACTCAAAAGGAGGTAGGTTTTCTGGAACCCCAATTCTAGGGCATCCTCCTGTGATATCTCCAAGCGGCGTTGCAACCCTCCTCCACTGTGTGTCGACTTCACAACAGTCGACATCCACAATAGTCCTCGAAGAAGAAATCAGGGGGGTCAGTGCCCTATCTAGGGACCTATTCCAGTTCACCGACGGCACGTGACTCCATCAATCGAGCTCTAGGGCTCCTCTAACGTTGTTCTTTCATGGCCTTGGGGCCTCTATAGCGCTCCAGCACCACCCTATCAAGCTTTAGGGCTTCCAGCGCTGCCCTAAAGCTCCACCAACGCCGCCCTCTCCAGGCGACGCTCCTCCCCTCTCAAGTCAACAACAGCGCAAGACATTGACAAAGATAAAGCGATACCCTCGTTACGTGAGGAACCCCTTGGCGTCTCCTCCAGGCAGCAGATGATAGCCACCTCTCTTCAAATCTCCCAAGCGGTGCTGAAGGCAGTGGCTACTCTTCTCCAACAGCAATTGGCATCACCGATGAAAACCCCATCGTGGGGGCACTCTTGTGAGGGGTTCCCTATCGAAGAATAAGGGCCCTAAGTGGGCCGAAAGTTAAAAAATGAAGAAAGAAGGGCCAAGGGAAAAAAGGGGCGAGAGTTTTTTTTTCAAAAAAAGAAAAAAAAGCTACGTACAAAAAAAAGAAGAAAAAAAGTCGTACGTAAAAGAAAAAATGTTTAAAAAATTGAAGAATAGTCGAGAAAAAAAGGGAGAGGAGAAACGACTAAAAATGATTTTAAAAAAATACGAGAAGAAGAGCTGAAAAAAACAAAATCATCTTATGTTGGTTTTTTGTTTCTTCACATTTTCTTGTCTTCTCCCAACTTTATCGATGTGATTGTGTTCCGACAAGTATGATAGAAAGGGGGGGTATTGTGTAGAGTTACATGGTCGGATTATTCGGTTTAAATTCTCCAGCCAGATTTCAGACTCTACAGTTCAAATTCAGACTTGATGTTCAGATCTGTTACGAGTCTTCAGTTTGATGCGTACATGGATGCGATCATCGGTTTTGTAGTCTCCATTGTTTCTTAGTCTCGGAATTTTAATGTGATCCATAGAGACTCCAGAATAGAGATCCATTCTCTGAGCCAGTAAGGGAGATACCCAGTTCTCTAACAAGGAGACTTTCAAACTCCATTCTCTACTGATTGTGGACTCCGACGAGGATGTCCCCATGCCTTTTTTAGTTCGGCCCTTCAGAGATGAAGCAGTTGTCCACATGATGCAGTCGTCTACATGTGGCGCGCCAGAGTACTCCAACGAGGAGACTCTTTTCAGTTTCAGTGACTTTGACAGGCTCGGTATAGAGCACTTGTTCTCTGACGAAGAGACCCAGATCGACTCCCACTCCAGCCTGTTTGTTCCTTCTCACATGCACGGCATGAGAAGCAACGTCCTCGACAGCAACCGGCAATTGTGTATGCTTTGAGTTGATATTGTCCATAGTGTCTTATAATGTGAGTTGAGTGATTTCTTTCTATTTGTCTAAGTTGGGCTTTGCATGCTCCATCTTGAGGGGGAATGTCGGAGTATATGCATCACTCATGTGTAGATGGGTAATTGGATCACTACAGGGTCCAATTACCCCATTTAGTGGTTTAGTCCCATATCTACTATCTGTGGGACTTGGAGGGTCAGTAAGGGATAGATAAGAAGCCCCAAACCCATTGCATCAAATGAGAAAGTGGAATGAACACACCAGCCCTTTGAGGCGTTCTCTCGTGGTTTCATCCCGCTCATCACGGAGTAGGGTTCCACGTAAAAAATTCCGGTGTTCCGTGATGTTTATTCTTTATCTCTGATTACATTTCTGCATTCTTTGTTTTCTAACAATTTAAAATAGGTAGTTCATGGGAGCAAGTTTATACATTAATTAGACTTGTTCACTGTTGATTGTCCGTAGTAGTCATTAAGAAGGGAATGCGGAGATGGAATCTAGCAGTTATTTTCTGTTTTCCAAGGATTCAATTTAAGGTGGAGATTGCTAAGTTGCATTGAATATAATCCATTTGTTCAATATGATACATTGCAAATCCCGTTATGCGATCTCCCCTACATTACTGGTGGGCGAAGCATGTGGTCCCAAAATGAAAATCTCATTATCCAGTCAACAAGCTAGCAGTTATTTTCTATTTTCCAAGGATTCAATTTAAGGTGGATATTGCTAAGATGCATTGAATATAACCCATTTGATCAATATAATACATTGCAAAGCCCGTTATACGATCTCCCCTACATTACTAGCGGGCGAAGCATGTCGTCCCAAAATGAAAATCTCACTATCCAGTCAACAAGCTTGAGGGTTATAAGGGACAGCATGTAGGCACCCCTATTGGTGCTAATGTGAAACACTCCCAAAATAATATTCAGTTTTGGATCCTATTTATATTTTGATTTGTAAATCCATCCATGTTGGGGAATCTGTCTACATAAGATATATATATAAACCTCCTTAAGGTCAGTGTTAGGGCTATTCTTCATCCTATGTCAACTATTCTACCACCAAATTACAAAAAGACATCCGCCATCATTTGGGAGTTGTAGCCCAATTAGAGATGAATCTTGTAAATCATGTTTGAGTTGTTTCATGTTTGCTTTCTTGTGTGTGATTCGGACTGAAATTTCTTCTATGCACAACATAAGAAAAAGACCAGGAAGAAAATAATTATAGTCATTGATAAAGTGGTATTAGGAAGATTTTCACTACAAAGCCATCCACGGCCTCTAAGCTTGCCTCGGGATAATAAACACCCATTAGGCCGCAATGAAAAGGAGTATATGTTTATGCAACAAATTTTCATATATAACGCTCTCCATGTTTTAAATATTCCTTTAAACAATCTTTCTATTGATAAGATTATGCAGCTAACTCCGAGCTTATATTTTTTGTTGATTGCCATATCATGATCCTGATGACATGAGGAGGATTTTGATTGATTTGGTTCTCAATGGGCTTCATTGTCATTTATGAGAATACTATCACCTTGGTTTTGCAATATGATATAGGCACAATAAGATAGCATCTGATTATTATGAAGTGGCATGAGCACCTGAAACGCATAGACTTCCCCATTCTTAGAAGTATACTTCACTATTTAGAAAAATAAATCTGACTTTTAAAATAGTAATGTATACATTTAGAGAGGTTTCCTGGCCTCTTTGATGTATTATCGACAACTTAAAATAACGATTGAACTTATGACAACTATCCCTTCTGAATCTCCCTTGCTTGTATTGTCTAATACCTCTTTTTGGTCAGGAAAATATCGATGAATCCCTCCTGATCTGGTCTTGTTTCCTTGGGAAGAGGGTTCATTAGGCATGTAATAGGAATGCACATTGCAAAGAGGAACATTCAAATATTAAAAAACTCGTCTAGCACGTGGCTTCCATTCAGTAATCATTTTCCGAAAAGTGTAGGCAAAGCATTAGCATTCATTACTTGCCAATTTAAGATAACAATGTGCATTGACAACTAAAGCAATCTGCTTAATCTCTCCCCAAAGCTGAAATAAAAAAATTTGCAAAAACAAACAATTAAATTGGATGGAATGAATAGTACTCACTGTTCAATCAACGGTCTCAAGAATGGAGCAACCTTTTCAATGCCTTCAAGGTTTGCAAGAGACTGGACAAATGATATCGGTATTATAAAAAAGAAGGTCAGGAAAAAAAAGGCAACAGCTACAATAAGCCTTCGAATAGTAAGAGAGACAACTGGGATTGCGAGATTTGGCCAATAAATATCACGAGGTTCAGGAGCCCAATCCGTTAACCATATTGTTGGATTTCGAGATTGCTGTGTTTGTGCACAGACAGCGGCCCCCCAGCGTGTTCTAAAAGAAACAAAAGCGGCTGGCACGATGGACTTGGGGTCTTTTCTTATTCTCTCACGTTCTGCTTCTTCCTGAATAAATGACCACAAGTCGAGTTTCATTTTAGTTTATCCTTCTTAAACAGAAAAGTTCACTTAGCAAAAACTAGCATTTCATCAGACATGCAAAGCTGATATTTTTCCACAAATATTGGGAAGCGATATGATGGATTAAAAAGCAACTTACATCTTTGGATATATTCTCAATCTCGGATGTGTAGTAGTCAATGGAATCCACTCTAGTGCCACATAATCCACAACAACCAGTCTGATTCACGAAAGAAAGTGTACGAAGACATAAACTTAAGATACATGTTAACATCAATAGTATCAATCATTGTCTAATAAGAAAACAGAAATAAGATCACTATTTGGCACCTTATTAGTGGGCCTTTTGGATGGGGTCCTTTCATGTTTTCCTTGATAGTATACGAGCCAATTCTTCTTTGCCTTCTTCTTCTCAACAAGTTTAGCAAGTTCATTTGCATTATAAACAACCTGTAAAAAAGACTTGGTATGTTAACGAATGAACAAACCCAAACCATCAGTAAGATCCATATATGGAGAAAGACAACAAATTGTAATGGAAGTGAAAAAGGCCAACAAATTTTAAAGGAAGCGGTTCTGTAAACTTAAAAAGATTTTACATTTTTATGTACTATTAGGGATGAAAACGGATCGGATACGGATCAGATATGCCTATTTTCATATCCATATTCGCTTCATCTCTATCAAATACGAATACGGATACGTACATGATTCGGATATGCATTATGGAAATCATATCCTTAAAAATACGGATACGAATCCGAATAGGATATTTATCGAATCCGAATACGGATCGAATAAAGAGCGGACCCGAATACAGATCGAATAAAGGTCTAATCCAAATATGAATCGAATAAAGAGTGAAATCCAAATATGGATCCAATAAACATGGAATCCGAATACATATGGAATAAAGACCACATACAAATATAAAATGATTTTTTATTAAAGTTAATAATGATTTTAAAAATAGCAATGCAATATAAATAAGTTGCATCATGACAAAAGGGAGTGTCGAGGTGACCTACATTCTTGACCGGAAGCCAAAAAAGGGATAAGATTTCATAAGTTTTGTTTGTGCTCATCTCCAAAGAAATAATAATTTATTAATATCATTAATATATTTTATTATATAATGTATAATATCAATATAATATCATAGGATTGTGGATCATATTATATTAACTAATATATAAAATAATATTAAATATTGTATTCGGATATCCGGATCCGAATCCGGATATTCAAGCCTTTACCATATCCATATCCGTATCCGGAAAAGTTTTACAAGCCATATCCGTATCCGATCCGTATTTGATTAATATTCGGATACGAATATCCATATCCGGTAATTTTTCGAATACGGTAAGCGGATATTCGGATATATCCGTATCCGTTTTCATCCCTATGTACTACGATAAATGAAGCAGGCGGAAGAAATCGGATAAGAAAGAACCTGTTAAAAGACAAATATGTTCACAAATTCTTGAGAATACATTAATTAGTATTAGCATTTACTTGCAACAGGGAAGGTTAAATAAGGTAAAAACAATATATAAATGGTTGAGTTGTAATTTATTCCTTACGGATTAATCAATCTAATTCAATACTCATAGACAAGGTTCTACTTAATCTTTTATATCTACCTCATCACTCCCTTCTTTTTTTAGAGATAGTGAAGATAAAAATCATAACAATCGCAGCAATCTAGAGATTCATGTGGCCCTATGGTTTTTCCTCCATTGATTTCCACATTAAATCCATGTGCCCATATGCTAGCTTGTTTTCTATACGTTTGTCAGATCCCAGCACTCTATATTGGTTTTATGTTATTCCCATCCCCATCATTGCCATTGCACTAGGTAGTCAGTCCCAGATTCTCAGGCACAAAGGAACCTTCAGGCACCACTGTTGCATCCAAGCCCTTCAAGCGCCACCCCGTTTCTACCTCCTGGTCCGACCGACAAAACTTCTAGGAAACCAAAGAGATCATAGCTATAAGCACCACAATCGAGCTTAAGGTTTGTGTTTGCTCCTTTTTCTTGGAGTATCTTGGTGATGCACATGGCTCCGCTTCATTGTCACTACTTAGTCGTGTTTAAAGGGCAGTGTCTACTTGAGTGATGGTCTGACTTTGTCCTCGTGGTTAGTTATCCACCTTTATAAACACAATATATTCAGGTTGTTCCAAATTGCATATGTTGTCTCATTGTGGATCACCTCGTCTACAATCCAAGGAATGATCCCACTCAATAACTAAGAACAGGCCATGTCAATTTCCTCATCCCTCGTAGTATATGAGGTTAGTTATCCACCTTTAAAAACACATCTTATTCAGGTCGTTCCAAATCACAAATGTTGTCTCATTGTGGATAACCTCGTCTACAATCCGAGGAACGATCCCACTCAATAACTAGGGACAGATCATGTCAATGTCCTCAGAACCAAATTCCTAAGTAGAACCTTAGATTTACTTGAATCTCCAGGCACTACAAAAAGTATTTTTTTTACCCGAAAGCTACATTGGTGTCGCATGTTGAACATGCGACACCTGAAAAGTTTTTTTTACCTCGGAACAGCAGCAATAGCGCATCTTAAAGATGCGACATATAAAACGCATATTGAATATGCGATTTGAGGGCTAAATAAGAAATGCGAATATCGCATTTCCCCCACGCGATCCTCATAGCCCAGATGACCGTCCCTGCCGCCCACACTCCTCCCACTGCACCACCCGCCGACCCTCACCTCCTCCTCTCTCACAAACCTCCATTTTGATCACTCCTAGCCTCGCAAAAAACTCCTTTTCCTTTGCTTCCTTGGTCGGCACCGTCCTAGCCGCCTTTGCCTCCCACTAGGGCTTAGCCGTTGTTGCATACATTGAGACTTGGTAAATTTTTTTTCTTGAGATTATTGTTTATATAATATGCATATTATTCTTCATTTCATGAATGAATTTAGTTTACTTGTACGTTGTATCACGTATTATGTCGGAATGGAGCCGTTGTATTGTATGTATCATTTGAAGGGTACACTTATTGGCGGTTCGACGACCAATGTACAGGGGCTTGTATTAATGCCTAGCATGACGTTCGATGAGATGTTGAACTTGGTTTACCGTAAGTTTAACCTGGATGCCAATAGTCAAAAAATCCGATTACTACATCGCATCCCTCGAGGCCCAGGGGAAGAACCATCCTTTTCATCTATTGTCGATGATGATGATGTGCAGGCAGTTCTTATGTATGCTCGGACCATTGGAAAATCGATACCTACTGACATTATTGTTGAAGATGTTTCTGTGAGCGAAGTCCCCAATGTTGTGACTAACACGGGACCGTATGTTGTCCCGAGCACACAATCAACAGTTGTCCGTAGCACACAACCAACAATCTTCCCTAGCATACAATCAACAGTTGTCCCTAGCATGGAACCCTCCTTTGACACTGATGCGCCTATAGCGCAGCCATATACGGATCAGGAATGGCGCATGAGTGACTCGTTGCTGCGAGAGGTTAATCATGCTTTGGATGATTTCATCCCTTGGGGAACCGATGATGACCTTGAAAAAGGTAGTGAAGATGTCGACGATAATGTGGTAGACAAGGAGATCCGAGTTGATGAACAAAGCACGCAGCAGATTGTACCCCGTTTACCCTTTTTTGGGGTTAGAGGATCCAATACTCGTTCAACCTATGAAGACCACATTCGAAACAAGTCTCGACTTGATGGCGTCGTTGACGAAATACGCAAGGGTAGAACCTTCAAATGTAGGAAAGATTTGATTTATGCTGTAAAGAAGTATCACATTCCGGCACACTATGACTTCGTTGTGAAGGAATCCACCAGCTTGATATGGTCGGTTTTTTGCACACACAGATCGAATGGATGTGTTTGGTATTTACGAGGACATTTTAGAAAATTTGATGGACTGTGGGTGATTTCGAAGGTTGTTGGAGCACACACTTGCATAAACCCTACAGTTAATCAGGATCACCCTCAGTTGGACTACAAATCATGGCCTCAAATTTCAACGAAATTCGGTCGAATTTTTGTCGAATATTGATATCCTGTCGAAATCGAAATTCGACTGAAATGGCCGAAATGACCGAAATATGGGCGCCCTAGTACAAAAAATGACCGAAATGACCGAAATTCCGGTCGAATTTCGACCAAAATTCCACCGAAATTCCGTTTCGGTCGGTCACCGAAATGATGACCGAAACTGATATTTAAGGCCTTGCTACAAATTCATGTCCAGATCGTTGCTAACGCTTGTGAGGGATGACCCTAATGTTCGTGTCTCGAGTTGTAGAGCTCACATCCACGAGATGTACAACTATTGGGTACGAAGAAAAGGGCTTGAAATGCTCGGAGGAAGGCAACCGGAATTGTATTTGGTGATTGGAAGAAGTCATACGTTGAAATGCCTTATCTATTGCATGCAATGAAGGATGCCATTCCGGGGACTGAAATTGATATTGAGTACAGCGACCATACTGATCCTCGGAAACCGCATTGTCGTAGATTTCAACGATGTTTTTGGGCATTTGGGCCTTCCATCGAGGCATTCAAATACTGCCGCCCTTTGATTAGTATTGATGGGACCCATTTGTATGGGAGTACAAACAGAAATTGATCATTGCTTGCGGGATTGATGCACCATCAAGGGGAACAATATGTTTATCCCCATCAATCCCGCAAGCAATGAGCAATTTCTGTTTGTACTTCCCATACAAATGGGTCCCATCAATAGTAATCAAAGGACGGCAATATTTGAATGCCTTAATGGAAGGCCCAAATACCCAAAAGCATCGTTGAAATCTACGGCAATGCGGTTTCCGAGGATCAGGATGGTCGCTGTATCCAATATCAATTTCAGTCCCGGAATGGCAACCTTCATTGCATGCAATAAATAAGGCATTTCAGCGTATGACTTCTTACAATCACCAAATACAATTCCGATAGCCTTCCTCCGAGCATCCCAAGCCCTTTTCTTCGTAACCCAATAGTTGTACATCTCGTGGATGTGAGCTCTACAACTCGAGACACGAACATTAGGGTCATCCCTCACAAGAGTTAGCAACGATCTCGACATGAATTTGTAGTCCAACTGAGGGTGATCCTGATTAACTGTAGGGTTTATGCAAGTGTGTGCTCTAACAACCTTCAAAATCACCCACAGTCCATCAAATTTTCTAAAATATCCTCGTAAATACCAAACACATCCATTCGTTTTGTGTGTGCAAAAAACCGACCATATCAAGCTGGTGGATTCCTTCACAACGAAGTCATAATATGCCAGAATGTGATACTTCTTTACAGCATAAATCAAATCTTCCCTGCATTTGAAAGTTCTACCCTTGCGTATTTCGTCAACGATGCCATCAAGTCGAGACTTGTTTCGAATGTGGTCTTCATAGGTTGAACGAGTATTGGATCCTCTAACTCCAAAAAAGGGTAAACGGGGTACAATCTGCTGCGTGCTTTGTTCATCAACTCGGATCTCCTCGTCTACCACATTATCGTCGACATCTTCACTACCTTCTTTAAGGTCATCATCGGTTCCCCAAGGATGAAATCATCCAAAGCATGATTAACCTCTTGCAGCAATGAGTCACTCATGCGCCATTCCTGATCCGTACATGGTTGCGTTATAGGTGCATCAGTGTCAAAGGAGGGTTCCATGCTAGGGACAATTGTTGATTGTATGCTAGGGAAGATTGTTGGTTGTGTGCTACGGACAACTGCTGGTTGTGTTCTCGGGACAACATACGGTCACTTATTAGTCACAACATTGGGGACTTCGCTCACAGATACATCTTCAACAATAATGTCAGTAGGCATCGAGGGATGCGATGTAGTAATCGGATTTTTTGACTATTGGCATCTAGGTTGAACTTATCGTAAACCAAGTTCAACATCTCATCAAACGTCATATTAGGCATTAATATAAACCCCCGTACATTGGTCGTCGAACCACCAATAAATGTACCCTTCAAATGAAACATACAATACAGCGGCTCCATTCCGACCTAATACGTGACACAACGTACAAGTAAACTAAATGCATTCATGAAATAAAAAATAATATGCATATTATATAAACAATAATCTCAAGAAAAAAAATTTACCAAGTCTCAATGTATGCAACAACGGCTAAGCCCTAGTGGGAGGCAGAGGCGGCTCGGACGGTGCCGACCAAGGAAGCAAAGGAAAAGGAGTTTTTCGCGAGGCTAGGAGTGATCAAAATGGAGGTTTGTGAGAGAGGAGAAGGTGTGGGTCGGTGGATGGCGTAGTGGACGGATTACAGGCGGCAGGGATGGTCGCCTGGGCTATGAGGATCGCATGGGGGGAAATGTGATATTCGCGTTTCTTATTTAGCCCTCAAATCGCATATTCAATATGTGTTTTATATGTCGCATCTTTAAGATGCGCTATCGTTGTTGTTCCGAGGTATAAAAAACTTTTCAGGTGTCGTGTGTTAACATGCGACACCAATGTAGCTTTCGGGTAAAAAAGATACTTTTTGTAGTACCTGAGGATTTAAGTAAATCTAAGGTACTACATAGGAATTTGGCTCAATGTCCACATCCCTCATTGTATACTTGCATTCATGATCTGTTGTTCTAGCTTCAGAAGATTTTTTTTGAATAGGAAAAAGGGGGAGTCCTCCCAAGGTGGGAGTCACCACACCAAGGTATTCATTAATTAACAAGAAGGTACATCAGTTGGATATCCAGAAATTGTACAAAGCATTACAGTGCGCAAGTACATTTTCAAAGTAAAACCGCTGCCCCTTGAAAATGATATCATTCATGCCAAGCCAAATAGCCCAGAGTGCGGCAAAAGGCCTGGAGACATCACCGAAGGACCCAAGTCCCACTGCACGAATAGATCTCAAAAAATGTTCCGCGCCGGATGCCTGGACCCACGGCAGCCCCAAAGAGCCACACACATTTTCCGAAGACCTGCATCCGAAGAAAATGTGGTCAGCATCCTCCATGTCATCCTCGCATCTGTCACACTTCAAATCCGTCACACCCAGCAATCTGCCCCTTCTCACTTTGTCACATAGACGGTCTCTCCTTAGACACCAAAGGAACACCTTAACCCGAGTAGGAATCTTAGCCGCCCAAATCACCTTCGAGTCAGCACATAGATCCTCGTCGTGCTCCGCCACACCACCACTCAACTTCCGATACGCAATCTTTACCGAGAACTTACCATCTGCCCACTCAAAATGATCTGGCTCGCCCGACATCACCCCGACAGGGAGAATCTTCGATAGTAATCGCAAAAATTCCTCCAGCCTCTGATCCGAGAGAACCGCAAGGAACCTCGGCCCCCACGACCAAGAATCGACCACCTCTGCCACCCACGCCCCCTGTCAACGGCTAACGCCATCAACCTAGGGAAGCGGTAGGCCAACGCCCCCTCCTCCGTCCAGTCATCCTGCCAAAATTGGAAACGAAGCCCATTCACCAACCTCGGCCGAAGGAAGGGCCTGAGCCTCGGAATCATGGCACGGATCCCACTCCACAGCGAAGACTCATGACGCTTCCTTGCAGCCACCAACTCCCCTGTGACACCATAAATCTCCCTCAGCATCCGTAAAACCAGTGAGTCGGATGAACCCCAAATGTGCACCACCCATTTGGCTAACAAGGCTTTGTTCATTGATTCCGCATCCCTGACACCTAGACCCCCCTCCAAAACAGGAACAGCAAGATCCTTCCAAGCCACATGGTGTAGCCCCCTCGTTGCTTGCCTTCCATCTGACCAGAAAAAAGATCTCATCAAAGCCTCCACCTTCCTTCCAACCCCAACTGGCATTAATCTTGTCGAGAAGAAAAAAGTCGAAATGGCCGAAAGAACGTGCTTCAGTAAGGTAACCTTCCCATCCTTGGACAGAGTAGTATCCTTCCACCCCTCCAATCGCTCCTCCATTCTCCGAATTTTAGAACACAGTCCCAATCGGACTTCCTCAGCCTGTCATCAACCAGAGGTAAGCCCAGATAGGTTATCGGTAAGCAACCCAGAGGGCATCCTGCCCACACCACTAACCTGTTACTCTCCTTATCATCCATCCCCAGTGGAACCAGGACTGACTCCTACCTGTTAATCTGCAAACCAGAGAGGCAGCCAAACATATCCACCAAAATGGCCGCATTGTGGTTCTGCTCCTCCGTCCCCCCCAAGAAGATCAGCGTGTCGTCCGCATACTGCAACACCGGGACGGAGATGTCCCCCAACCTGAATCCCTCGCACCAACTTTCTTCAACCGCCCGCTGAAATAAGACCGCAAGACAATCCGCCACCAACACAAAGAGCAGGGGAGCTAGGGGGTAGCCTTGATGCACCCCCTCTGCAGTTGGAACCATCCTCCCTCTAGTCTTCCATTGACCAACACAGAGCAGGAGCTAGTAGTGACATCTCTTAACCCAAACAATCCATTCTCCCGGAAATCCCCTTTTCTGCAGCGCTGTCCACAGGAATTTCCAACTGACACAATCGTAGGGCGTGGCGTAGTCAATATTCCAAACAGCACCTTTCTTTCTAGACCTCTTCCACTCACGACAGACTTCTGAAGCGGTCACGATTCCATCCGCCATATAACGTTCAGGAATGAACGCAGATTGTGCCGGTAAGACCATGGAGGAAAAAACTGCTCTAAGTCTGCTCGCCAGCACCTTGGCGACAATGAGATAAATGCCATTAGAAATAAAAATAGGCCTGTAATCCCCAACCCCTACTGGGGTCTCTTTCTTCGGCAGTAAAAAATCAAGGTCCTGTTAACTTTCTCAAAACCCTTGTTGCCGCCCCTGAATTCATTCAGAACCTCCAAAATGTCATCCTTCAGCAGGTCCCAGAATTCCCGGTAAAAGGATATAGAGAAGCCATCCGGTCCAGGAGCCTCGTCCACATTCAGACCCCAAACCGCCCTGCGCACCTCTTCCTCCGTAAATTCGGCCACTAACGAATCAGCCTGGGGTCCACTCAAAGCCCCTGCCCCTGACCCGTCCACCCCCAACCATTCTCCTCCCTCACTCTCCTCGAAGCCCTCATAAAGTGCTCCCGCAAGGCGACTCCAATGTTCCTCTCGCCCGATATCCTTTGGCCCCCCACCTCTACCTTATGTAAAAAACTCCTTCTCCTCCTTCTAGACGCCACAGAATGGAAGATACGCATGTTCGCATCGCCTTCCCTTAGCCACTTCTGCCTCGATCTCTATCGCCAATGTACCTCTTCTTTCATGTCCTCCCGAAACACCGCCTCTAACCACGCTGCCCTCTCCTCCACTTCCTCCGAAGTCAGCCCCCGATCATCATCAAGCCCATCTAGCATGCTTATCCCAGCCTCTGCCTCGGTCTTGACGGCCCTCCGCCTACTGGCGACATCCTTCCCAAACGTTAACAGCAACTGCCTTAGGGAATCTAGTTTGGACGCAAAACGCGACACTGTCGAACCTGTCACCACAAACTTCCGCCAATGATCAATCACCAAGTCCCGAAAACCCTCCTCCAACAGCCACTTCTTCTCAAAGCGGAAGGAGAACCGAGCCAAGCGTTCCTCCCCAGAGTACCAAAGAACAGGAGTGTGATCAGAGAGCGTCCTCAGAAGAGCCCAAGCCCTCGCCAGCGGGAAAGCCTCCCCCGCCTCAACGGACATCAGGAACCTGTCAAGTCTGAACTTCGATCTCGTATTCCTCCAAGTGTACTTGCAGCCGGCCGCGTCCACAACAGACAAACCCAGAGAACGAATTACCTGTCTAATATCAGCAGAACACATATCAGAACCACCCCCCCCCGGCCTATCGTCCGGGAACAAAATGACATTCAAGTCATCCCCGACGATCCAAATACCATCGCCAACCTCAGGCACAACACTCGCCAAGTCCGCAGCCAAGCTATCATCCTCTCGCCGACACGGGCCATAGACATTAGTGACGCACAGACAAATTTCATGCGCTCTCCGTAGCAGCCTTACCGAAAAGGTGAACAAGGAGACGAAAGTCCCCAGCAGATCGAACAAATTGGACCGCCAGCCAGATAGCAGCCCTCCCGAAGCACCTGCAGCCTCTTTCTCTGCCACAGCGAAAACCTCCCCCCTATTCATCTCCCGCCGCACCTGATCGTCCAGTGACTGCAGCTTTGTCTCCTGAAGTAAAAAGATATCCGCCCCAGTCTCTCTCACTGGATCAGCACCCCGAGTCTTTTTTCGGGCCGACCCAGGCCCCTCACGTTCATAGATAGCAGCTTCATTTAAGAAACTAAACGTTCATCTTCCTCTGGGGAATAACCCCCAAGCGTCGCGCAATATCCCTATCGAGAGCAACAAATCGATTCCGCACCACTAACGGGCTAGTCGCCCCCAGATTCACAACCTTTGCTGCAGCCCGCGACGCCAAAGAGACCCTTAACCAAGCCCTCGCCACCTTCCCTGTCCCTCTCCGCTCCCCTCCCCCCCCTCTCATACGCCAAACCAAAATGCAGCTACCGCGGCCCCACCCCTTCCAGAAGTGGTAGCCCAGAGCCCACCCCCTCATCCAAACCGGTGGCTCCCAAGACCAGAGGAGAAGACCCCACCGCCACCCCCAATCCAGCTAGATCGGCCCCACCTCCAGCCGAGCACCTCCGCCACACTCCCGACACAAACGCGGCCGCCTCCCCTCCCAGCAAATCAACCCTCCCCCCGGTTCCACAAGCAACTCCCCCGCAGATACCTCCAGCCGCGAACCGATCGCAGCCCCCCCCCTCTCACAACAACCCGACTAACCAAGGTCCGTCACGCCTCGGGCCAAACCCCCAACCTCCTCCTCCATATCCGGAATTGCAGGCACCACCCGAGCAGCGGCCTGACCCTTCGATCCGCGATCGATCCGGATCCGACCCGACAGGACGCATCACCTCCCGAGAGATATCGGGGAGGGCCCCACCGCCTCTCGCAGCACCTCCTGCGCCAACCGCAAGACACCAAGGCAAAGGAACTGCCATCAACCTCGGAAGTCCCACCGCAGATATGGTGCCGAACCGAATCGCCTCCTCCGGGGAATGCGCCACGCTCAAACGCCCCCCCCCCCCCGCACAAGGCTGCTCCTTCTCCGGGAACTGAGCCCCCTCCACCAAAGGCTGCACATCGGATCGCAGCTCCGCCCATCCACCTCCACCTCCCGACGACTTCTCGGCCACCTGGAGCTCCCCCTTGCGGCACCCAGCCGCCTGAATTGCCACCCAAACATCCGCAACCACCAGCTCAAGTAGAAGTCGCTTACCATCTAGCCGCACCTCCCACCAACCCATCTTCTCGGCACATCCCGACCTCACCTGAAGCACGACATCCAATGGTTGGTCGGGTTGACAACCCGAGCACTACACGGAGTCGACCACGACAACATTCCGCAGCAACCCCGAAATGCACTCCTTCGACCTCGCCGTCATCGAAAGTCCCATGACAACTCTCCACCCTACCAGGCACCACAGCGATATCCCACTCCTTCGGCCTCCGCCACTTCAGCTGCAACGACCCAGCCTCCAACCCGCGCAACAACCTCCGCACCTCTAACTCACAAAGCCCCCTCGCCAACGCCCTCCACAGTGAAAGCTGAGCCGCATCTCCCTTAAAGGAAGCCTTGGACATGAGCCCCACGTCAGATGTCGCCAAGAAAAACGTCCCCGCTCCACCACCATCTCCGATCAACACGTTTGCATGGAGAGTAGCCAACGGGCAGCACCTCCGCGAATGTCCAAAGCAGTGGCACGAGAAGCAACGCAAGGGTTCTCGACACGCCCACGCCCAATGGTCCAATCCACCACAACGGAAGTAACCTCGTCCGAAAGGGGAGAGTGGCGGCGGCCCGCGCCCTCGCCGGGAAGCGCTAGCGAGCCGCCTCCTCCGATGCCCTTCCACCAGACGCCACCCGCCGCTCGCATCTGCGCCCTCGCTGGCGACCTTGCACGGAGTCTCGCTCGCTCGCCCTTGGTCGCACCGCGCCTGCTCGCCGTTATTCGCGCCGTGCCCACTTGCCCTCGCTTGCTGGCGACCCCGCATGTAGTCGCACGGAGCCGCGCCCGCTCGCCCTTGTTCGCAACGCGCCCTCTCGCCTCCCGCGTCACGCCTACTCAACCTCGCTCGCTCGCGACCTCGCACGGAGTCGCCCCCAAGCGCCCTAGCTCGCATCGCTCTCCTCAAATAGCTAGCTTCAGAAGATGTAACTTCTTTTGTCATCTTGCATTCATTCTTTGGTTGATCGATATTCAATTGCTCAAGTCACTGACTAAGGATTCATCAACAGTCGAGCAGATTTATTTTGACATTAGTCTGTTTTGTATTTTTTTATTTCAAATATATAAATAAATTTTATACATATATTCTTGGGATTTTTACCCGACAGACCCTATAAACTGTTTAAATTACCTCTACGACCTTTTACACAACGTAACTACCCCATCGACCATGTAAATTACCCCAAGAACCCCCACAGGCTTCAAACAGATTACCCGAAGGGTTCTTGGGGTAAGAGTTGGCAAGTTTACGGGGTCGAGGGAGGAATTAAGTTGTTTCAAAGGTCGTAGAGGTAATTGGCAAAGTTTATAGGGTATGTCGGGTAAAAATCCCTACATTTTTATATTTTTACATAGAATTGTAAATTTTCTATACTACCATAATAAAATAAAAAAATTAAATTCAAATCAAACATTAAGCATCTTAGATTAAGTAGCTTTAAAAAAGCAAAATAAATAAAATAAAAATCTGTCCATGTAAAAATTGGCCGACTAATCGGCCCTGTCGGTTGATTAATTGGGTGGACTAGTTGGTTGACCGACTATTGACCAAGTAGTTAGTAGTCAATCCATCAAACCATTGGCTTGACTTGTCTGTTTGACTAGTCGAGATGGTCAATTGTTGTTTACAACTATGATAACCATCGAGCATAGATGCTCTTGTCTATGGCCTTAAATATCGACATATCGGACAATATTTCCCTCAAAGTTTTGTTTTCATGTAGCGACGATAATTAAAAATCAATTGCTTTCTATTTCTAAGATTTCCCTTGATATATCATCAATATTAATGTCATATCAATAACACGTGAGAAATCTAAATATTCCTTAGTAAATTTCCCAAGTTTTTTCATGTATCGATGAAATATCTCTATTTTTCTAAATCAATTTGTGTTTTTTTTATAAAGAGTTGTTTAAACAAAATTGTTGTCAAGTTGTATGATAAGAAGCTCAATATATAAGTTTGATGTGTAACCTCATATATCATTATTTTGTAGGCGATTATTTGTGATAATCATATGGATTATACACTCCTAATATAAATATTCAAATATATCTTTTAACAAATCCCAACTCAAATAATCTATGCATCTGTTGATTAGGTGTTGAAGGCTCCTCCGGTAAGCTTGTGCAAAGGATTGTTGTTGCTCCCCTTTAATACCCATGTCTTAGGCTCATTGATAGATTAACAATACCCTAGCTTTAGATGAGGGGCTTCATCTTTCCTTATATGAAGGAGGTTGTGAATATGAAAATCAAATTATAAATTAAACGACACGATATTTTTATTGTTCTCAATACATGGATACAACTCAGCCATGGTCGGCCCCAAGCCTGGATAAATTGAGGAGGGTTGTGTGCTAGGTAGCCGACAGCAGTGCAAGAGAGACAAATTCCTAAAGAGTGTTCTTTTTTAGGTCGAGACATAACTGGCTCAAGGAGGGGGATGCGAATACGGCTTTCTTCCACAGAATGGCTAGCGGGCGGCGGTGTTACAACATTATCCGTTCTGTTATCGTTGATGACTTCAGAGTCGAGGGTGACAGAGAGATGGGACATGCGATTGCGGACCATTTCTAGGAGTTTTCTAGGAGAACATCGGTAAGGCCCTGGAGATTGGTAGGTACCAGTGCCTCTCAGCTGTCAAATGATCACGCTGGTAGCCTTATCCATAATGTCACTATGTAAGAGCTAAAGGACGCGGTTTGGAGCCTCAATGCGGATGGCGCACCAGGTCACGACGGTTTCCCTGTCAGTTTCTATAGGGAGTTCTGGGATCTTGTTGGTGGTGCGGTGCTGCAGGTTGTGGAGGAGTGCCGTCAATGCAACGCTGGTTTTGATAGGCTTAATAAGGCTCTTATTTTCCTCCTTCTGAAACATAAGGCGGTAAAGCATATTGAAGACTTCATGTTGATTGCCCTTTCAAATGTTATCTATCTGATTGTGGCGAAGGTGTTTGTTGTTAGGCTGAGCAGGGTTCTTGAGCGTATTATCTCTCCTTTTCAGTCGACTTTTATTCTGGGGAGACACATTTCGGACAGCTTGGTCTTGGCCACTAAGATCATTGCAGATTGGAAGAGAAGAGAGAGGAAGGCTCTAATGTGGAAGGTGGACTTTGCCAAAGCATATAACACGTTGGACTGGTGGTTTCTTTGGTCAGCTTTGTACAGAAGAGATTTTCCAGAGATCTGGGTGTCTTGGATGAATCGGTGTGTCACCACTGCACTGTTAGCGGTTCTTGTGAATGGTTGTACAGAGGGAGGTTTCTTTCAACCTCAGAGGGGTGTCAGGAAGGGCTGCCCTCTTGCCCCTACGCTTTTTGTCATCGCCTCTGATGTTCTTGCATGCATGATTGACCGGGTCCAGAGCTCAGGGATCACGAAGGGTTTCTCTTCTAGTGATTTAGTCATCTCTTTTTTTCAATAGGGATTTTTACCCAGCAGACCCTATAAACTTTTTAAGATGCTTCTACAACCTTTTGCACAACGTAATTACCCCATCGACCCTGTAAATTACCTCAAAAACCCCCATTGGCTTAAAACATATTGCCCGGAGGGTTCATGGGGTAAGAGTTGGCAAGTTTACGAGGTCGAGGGGGGTATTAGGCTGTTTCAAAGATCGTGGAGGTCATTGGCAAAGTTTATAGGGTCTGCCTGTAAAAATCCCTTTTCAATATGCTGACGACACGATCTTCTTCATTGGGGGGGAAGGAAGAGGCCAATGGTATGACGGTCACTTTGGAGATTTTTGGGGACATGTTTGCTCTGGCTTTGAATCTTGGCAAGTCCACTGTTACTTTTGCGCTCTCGGGTAATGAGATGCGGCTATGTAGCTTTGAACTGAGCACGGAGTGTGACTCCCTCCCAATTCATTATCTGGGACTTCCTTTGAATTCCAGCAAAATCAAGATGGAAGATTGGTTACCGATGGTGGAGAAGTTACAGAGAAAACTTTCGGGATGGAAGGCTTCCATCCTTTCCAAGGGTGGTCACATGTATTGGTAAAGGCGATGTTGTCGGCAATTCCAGCTTTTTTCATATCTTCTCAATAGTTACCTGTTGGGATTAGGAAGCACCTTGAGAAGCTTATGTGGAGATTCTTATGGAGCAGATCTGTCATGGAGGGTAATGGGATGCACCTTGTGGACTGGGAGTCGGTCACTCTTACGAAGGCAGATGGTGGTCTTGGGTGAAGCACATGGATGCGATAAATGAGGCTTTGTTGTTGAAGTGGGTGGGCAGAGTTTGTGGGAGGGATGAGAATATCTGTTGTACTCTCCTCAGGCGCATCTATAATATCTCGCATTCGATGGTGCTTGCCAACTCTCCAGGCCTGCAGCCCTTTGCATTTTGGAGAGGGATTCAGAAGGTCATGCCGCGTTTTCGTGAGCACTTTTGCCCCATCCTGGGAAATGGGGAGTCCTTTGCATTCTAGGTCAATGATTGGACGGGTGATGGTCCGGTCTGCAGCCATTTTCCGCATTTTTTGCTTTGGCAACTGATCGTGAAGTACGAGTTGCTAATTGCTGGAAGGACGGTAATTGGATGCCCTTGTTTTCGGCAAAATTTTCTGACCAGCACCTGGAGGAGTTCATGCTTCTATTAGATTCTCTATGGCATTTTAGGGGCCGTCTCTGGGAGGCGACCACTAGGTTTGGAGAGGAAGTTGCCTCTCAGTCAAGAAGGCTTACGGGGCAATTTGTAGACCACCTCCATCAAGGACAGATGACCTGGTTAGATATTGCAGCTTTATATGGTCCTTTGGGCAACTGGAGAGGGTCGGTTTTTTACTATGGCTTCTCAGTCGTAAGAGAATAATGATGAGAGACCGTTGCGCAAGATTCTCTGGGGTGGTTTCAGAGAGATGCATTCTTTGTGGAAGTGGCATTGAATCTGTAGAGCATCTTTTCTTCCTATGTTCCTGTTCGGCACCAATTTGGGGAGATTCCGAAATGAGTTTGTGTTCAGACCCTGGAGTCCTTTTGGGCTTCTTTGTTGTCTGTCCGACAGCGCACGAGGAAGGATTTGCTTAGGCCTCTAACGATCGTCCGATCTATCTGGCTTGCTAGAAACGCTATTCTTTTTTCGGAACAAAGGTTATATCGTGAAAATGTTTGTTTCCATGCTAGGGGTGTACTTGAGTCTTGGCTTATGTAGTTGTTTGAGGTTGTAATTCCTTTTAGTTAACTAATTAATTTATTGGTGTGTACACCATCTCGTGTTTCCCCCTTTTTATTTCAAAAAAAAATAAAACAGTTCGGATCTTTTCAACATGAATTTAAGCAAATATTTAGATTTCGTTGGGGCAATCCCTACTAGCTACACGTTGCATCGCCCGAATGCAATGAGAAGTTGGCAAGGGCTGCTACGTCGTTGCCCAGATGTAGTTCGAAATTTGAAAGGGTTCTCGCATGAGGAATGCATGCAAGTAAATATGCTAGTTCTGTTGCATCGTCTTTTGAATGCAATCCAATATTTACGAGAGTTCTCGCATGATGGATGCATGTGAGTAAAAAGTAAATCCAAAAAAGGTTGCAAAGGAAGTTGCGGATAGGTAGTTGGAATATTGGAATTTTGACTGGCAAATCGATGGAGATAGTAGATACGATGGAAAGAAGGAAGATTCAGATACTATGTCTCCAAGAGACAAAATGGGATGGAGAGAAAGCAGGGGAGATAGAGAAGACATGCTTTAAACCTTGGTATTCAGGTAAAGATAAGGGCAGAAATGTTGTTGGAGTGGTTGTTCATAAGGATTTGAAGGATTGTGTGGTTGAAGTGCAAAGATTCGAGGATTGGATTATTTTGCTAAAAGTGGTGCTCGAAGAAGAATTTCTGAATATCATCTCAATTTATGCACCGTAAATTGGTTTAGATAAAAGGATTAAACAAGCTTTTTAGGAAAATTTGGATAATATTATGCTAGGAATCCCACAAAGAGATGATTTGCCAAGGTGGAGATCTTAATGGACATTTAAGAAAAGATGCTTCAAGGTATGCTAGAGTTAATGAAGGACGTGGCCTCAAGGATAGAAATGAAGGGGGAAAAGTCATTCTGGATTTCGTAATGACTTATGATCTTTTCATAGCAAACACTCTTGAAGAAGAGGGAGGAGCATTTAATTACATATGAGAGTGGCTTGACTAGAATACGGATAGATTACTTTGTGTTGAGGAGAAGAGAACGGTTGTATTGCAAAGAATGCAAAGTAATCTCAGGAGAGAGAGTCTTCAAGGCATGTCTCAATAATAGGAATAAAGAAAAACACAAGCTAGGGCTAACAGCCGAATCATAAACCAATGATCTTAACTTACCTTAGAAAATACGATCAAGGTCTCAAGAAATAAGAAGAAATTAGTTTGTTGCTGAAGGTCAAACAACGAATTAAACAATCATGTAAGATATCAATATCCATCCAACTTATGCAGTTATACTGTTCAACTTGCATGTGATCAAAAATGATGCAGTCAATTACTTGATGAGTCCATTCCTACCAGGCCAGACTGCTTGTTACTGGAACAATAAGATGTATTCATCTAGACTTAATTAGTATGCTAACACACAGAAGTCTACTAACTAGTCTTGAGAAGTGCTTTCTCACTAAATCTTTGAGCATGTCTTCATCCGGGACAAACTATCTCCTAAATTTATAAATTGTTCTCATGAGGTTTTGTGCAATGAAATGCTTCAGTCCAGTTTAGTCATCAAGATTCAAGAGTACTTTCTAGGACCCAAGACTAACGTGAGAGACTACTCTTGCACATGGTTTGTATCATAATGACCATGTAACATGTTTTTGTCACTAAAACAATCAGTAGTGAATGAAAGTATCGGCTGCTTGTGATAGAGTACGCTGGATAAAAACCAAAATAAATAAGAATAGTTCGTTCCCGTAATCCTAGACTCTAGAGGTGTAAAAAAGAAAATATTAGCGATAAATAGTAAATTTCTGCATGCTCTGATATTAGCCAATGTAGTGAACAGCTCTTCAGATGCAATGTATATTACCTGGTTAGTGAGATAGTGATCTGGATGGTTGACAAGAAAAAAATGTTCAACAAGCTCACTGACAGACTCATCAGGGTCTGGAGGCACATTGCGAACAAGGACCTGCAAAATATCAAAAGCATTTCATACTTACTGTTGGTGGAAAAAATAATCTATATAATTCAAGAGACTCATGGGGTTCTCTTATATAGAGGAGAGTCCCAATGGGTATTGTGGACAGAATAAATAGAGAATAAATAAGAAATACAAAGTATAGAAATATCTCTACACTCCCCCTCAAGATGGAGCATAGATGTCAATCATGCTTATTTTGGACCCGCATTTCTGAAATGGGTCTCTGGTCAAGGCTTTGGTGAAGATGTGTTGTTTGCTCCCTCGAACTGATGTGAGAGATGGAGAAGCCTTTCTGAATCATGTCACATGTATAATGACAATCCACCTCAATATGCTTTGTCCTTTCATGAAAATCAAGATTATTGACAATAAAAAGTGCAGCTTGGTAAGTGCACGGGAAATGGTACATCAACACCAAGGTCGATCAAGATTGATCTAACCCACATCATCTCGGTGGTCCCCCGTGCCATGGCTCTGTATTCTAATTCTGCGTTGAATCTAGCTACCAATGTCTGTTTCTTGCTCTTCTAGGATACTTTTAGAAAGGGATAATAGAATTGATAATTTCATTGTTTCCTTGGGGCTCAGATTTGTTATATAGAAAACACCGTGGAACATAGCAAGGCGTTGTGTAATATGTGGAGTTTGTAATATCCTTTTTGCATTTCATGTAAATATTATTCTATCTCTTTAATACAATTTTGTGGTGGCTCCCATATCATGGGAGGCCACCCGTCTCTTTTTCAAAAAAAATGTTTCCTTAGGGCTCTCTTATATAAGAGAAAACCCTATGAGAAAATTACATAAAGTAGATAGAGGAATAAGAAATATGAATAAGAGCAATTATCTCAACACTCCCCCGCAAGTTGGAGCGTATATGTCTATCATGCTCAACTTGGGACAGCAATGATGGAATGGGCCTCTAGAAAGTGCTTTGGTGAACGTATCTGCAGTCTAATCTCCTGAAGTAACACGAGAAGTGGAGATAAATCCTTTCTCAATCATATCTCGAGTATAGTGACAATCTACCTCGATGTTCTTGGTTCTTTCATGGAAGGTTGGATTATTTGCTATGAACAGGGTGGTATGGTTGTCTCATTGGAGGTGCAAAGGAAGTGGCACATCAATATTCAGGTCAGTCAAGACGGATCTGACCCACATCATCTCTGTGCTACCTTGTGTCATGGTTCTATATCCTAATTCAGCACTAGATCTAGCAACAACCATTCGTTTCTTATTCTTCCATGAGACAAGAGAAGCTTGAGGTAGACTTCCCGTCTTTGGGGCATCGTGCGTAATCTGCATCAGCACATGGTGTAACTGAAAGGGATGTATCTCTACTAAACAAGAGTCGTGCACTTGGAGAAGTCTTCAGATATATCAAAATCATGTACACAACATCCATATGTACATGCCTGGGATGCTCCATAAACTGACTAACTCTGCCCACTGCGAAGGATATATCAGTCTAGACAATGGTGATATATAAAAGCTTTCCTACAAGTTCTATATTGTCTCTTATCAATCTCCTTAAAGTCATCATCATAAGGTTTAACATAGGATCCATTGAAGTAGTAGCATGCCTACATCCTGTCATGTCCATCTTAGCTAGGAGATCGACAACAAACGTCCTTTGCATCATGATTATGACACATTGGTTTCTCGTAAATTCGAGGCCAAGAAAATAATGAAGATTGCCAAGGTCCTTGGTCACAAACTGATGTCCAAAGAAATCCTTAGCTGCCTGAATACCCTGCTTGTAGTCCCCTATAACAATGATATCATCCACATAAATCAAAGTAGCAACAACACCTCTCTGGGATCTCTGAACGAAAAGAGAGTGATTTGTGGTTGGTCTGACAAATCTTTACTGCATAATCAACTCAGAGAGCTTCTGGAACCAAGCCCTCGAACTCTGCTTAAGGCCATATGTCGATATATTTTCTATATTTATGTACTCTCTTTACATATTTTTTTTGCTCTTCTGTCTACTCTATGTAATTTGCCCATAGGCCTCTCCCTATATAAGAGAGCCTGGGGATCAAGGAAGAAACAAGTTTTGTTTTTTTCCCAACATGGTATCAGAGCGGCGTCCTAGACCGAAGCTCCGAAACCCTAGCCGTTCCCCCTCCTCTCATCCTCTTCATGCCGCAGCTGCCTCCCTGGGCATCCAGCCGGCCCCGCTTGGGCCCCTCGTAGCCCCGCCTGGGCACCTGTAAGCCCCGCCCCATGTTGCTTGACGCTGCCACTGGTCCTGCCTGGGCCCCGCGTGCTCCCTCACGTAGTCGCCGGCCTCGCATGGGCCCCAACCGGCCCCGCCTAGGCCCCACGTGCTCCCTCATGCCTCTCGTGTGGCCCTAGCAACCGCATAAGTACCCCGCAGCCACACGCCTGAGTCCTCGGGAACCCTCTTTTCACGCGGGTTGAACCTCGCAGTCGCCTAAGCATCTCGCAGCCGCACGCCTAAGCACCTCGCCGTCGCCGGAGTCTTTTTTCTGCCTCTAATGAGATTGGTTGCAAGAGTCTACACATGCAATCATATCTCTTTATGTCAGTATAGACAAGCCCGTGTCTAGTCTCCATCTCTACTCTTCTCAAGCCGTCATGTCAGAAAACAAGGTCGAGGTTTTATCCATAAGAGGCTTCAAAGGTCCTGCGCCTATCGTAAAGATGGACGGGCCAAACTATGAATTGTGGGTTATGCAGTTCATGAGCATGATGAAGTCTACAGGTAAGAAACACATTCTTACCGAGGAAGAACCAGCCAAGAAGACTGAAGTTAACGTCTCGTGGGAGTCGGATGATGCTTATGCCAAGGTTTGGCTTTCAGGTACATTGGCATCAGAAATCGCCAATGATATACTTCATCAACCCTCAACCAAGGCTATGTGGGATATTCTTGTTACCGCTTATTCACACGTGAAGAATGAGATAAAGATTCTACAGCTCCAACACGATATCTTTATTATCAAACAGAATGGATACCCCCTCCACTCGCTATATACATCCTTGCGAGGAATGTTTGAGAAGCTCTATAGCTTCATACCTCTGACATCTACCCCTGAGCAGCAGAAGACTTATCGGAATGCCACCATGGTTGGTGTGTTCCTCGCAGCCCTTGATCCAAAGTATGAGGCGGCTCGTTCTCAGATTTTGACAGACTACTATCCCTCCAATGGAGGAAGCCTTTCGTAGGCTCAGTTGGATCACGGTTCCATCTTCCACTACCAGTCATACTTCCTCAGCGATGGCTGCTTCTCAAGGTCGTCTCAATTTCGTGGAAGAGGACCCCGCGGCAGAGGAGGTCGTGTTCGTCAGGCCTGCAGCTTCTGTCATCGTTCTGGACATACCGAAGATACATGCTACTCCAAGCATGGATTTCCAGCCTCTGCTCGTGTGGCTGAGTAGATTGAGCCTCCAGTTGTTTTTTTATGGATCAGCGGTTTGATGATCTTGTAGCACGATTGAGAGGCATTATACCTCCAGCCATTCGTGCCATGTCCTCCTCAGCTCCTGGGAGTCACTCTGATGTGGATGCATTAGCCTCATCCAGCACCTCAGGTAGTACTTATGCGCTCACTAACAGTTGTAAATCCGATGTAGTTTAATGGATTATGGATTCCGGTGTCACGCATCACTTGTGTGGAGACAAGGATCAACTTATAGCATACAGACTTGTCCCTCCATGACGCACGGTGGTTATTGCAGATGGGACGCATTCCCCAATTACATGATAGAGGGAGATTAGTTTGACACCCTCTATGCATTTACAAAATGTGTTGCATGCACCTGATTTTTCTATGAACTTATTATCTATCAGTCATATTACAACAGATTTACATTGTCGAGCTAATTTTGACCCATCTTCTCTTGTATTTCAGGACATCCTTACGGACAAGATGATTGGGTGTGGCCGTGAGCAAGGTGGCCTCTATCGCTTAACCCGGACCCCATATGCCGGCATCTCTTCTCATTTTGCTGGACCTGTCTCCCCTTTCATGTGGCATATGCCTTTGGTCATCTCCCGCTCCAGAAAATATGTCGTGTCCTGCCCCAGATCTCTCCTCACTCAAACTTTCAATGTGAGGCTTGTCAGTTGGGAAAACATCATAGGTCGTCGTTTCCCAACCGTCGGGGTCGGAGCAGTAGCTCCACTTTTTAGTTGTTTAATATAGATATTTGGGGTCTCAGTCGTGTTCCGGATCATCAGGGACACAGTTTCTATCTTGCTGTAGTGGATGATTTTTCTCGTCTGTCTTGGGTCTTTTTATTACAGAATAAATCTGAAGCTGGAGATGTTATAAAAACTTTTCTGACTGAAGTACAAAATGTGTTTTCATCTTCTGTGAAATTTGTGAGAACTGATAATGTCTTGGAATTATGTATTCATTCTCTTTCCAATTACCTTTCAACCCAAGGTATTATTCATCAGACATCGTATACCTATACTTCCTAACAAAATAGTGTTGCAGAAAGGAAACATCATCATTTACTTGGCATTACACGAACCCTTCTCATTCAGAGTCGCGCTCCAAATTCTTTTTGGGGTGATGTTGTCCTTACAGCATGTTATCTTATTAATTGTATGCCCTCGTCGGTTTTAGGAGAGAAAATTCCTTTCTCTCATGTTTTCCTGAAAAGGAATTATTTTCACTCACTCCTCGTGTGTTTGGCTCGGTTGCATTTGTTCACCAGTTGTCTCCAGGTATTGACAAGCTCTCTCCTAAGGATGTCAAGTGTGTCTTTGTGGGGTACTCCATAACATAAAAAGAGTACAGATGTTATGATCCACTACGCATATAGTATTATGTGAGTGTTGATGTCACATTCTTTGAGTCGGTGATGTACTTATCTCCTACAGGTGATCGATCGGCCTCATCAGACTCTGACGATGAAACATACATGCCACCGCCTCCATTATCTCCACCACTACCATCACCACTGTCACCACTGTCATTACCTCCACCACCTCCACATCCACCTTCACCGACCCCACCTCCACCTTCACTGACCTCACCTCCACCTACTATGGTCCCGGTTCCACCCTTATCACGTCACTATACTCGCCGGCATACATCTGCTCATGGTCACCCCTCATTGTTTGTAGACAGGACATCATGATGTATTGTCATAATTCCGTTGTATGTTGACAATATTGTTATCGAAGGAGATGATTTACAGGGGATCATCGTGATTTACAGGGATCACGATGACAATATTGTCAATATATATGTAGTGTGTTATAGTTGATCTTCTTAGTTGTGAGTTACTTTATAAGATATTTGTGTTATGTGATGTCGTACGAGTTAAAACTCTGAACTATACATCTATTTGAGCAAACAAATGTGTAGTTCTGCTTTATTTATTGATTGATGAACAGTGGGAACCAAGGTTTTAAAAAACATGAGGTGGATCGAGGCAATTTTCCGTTATTGAGGCGAGGCGTAAGCCTCGAGGCGGTCGAGGTGTAAGCCTCGATTTATAGAGAAAATACATGCCAAAATTATTATTAAACATAATTATGTTATCATAAAACCGTAAAGTTCAAATATTATCATAATATATGATCATAAATCCTAAATTTGAATATTTTAAATTTAATAGATATACAAAATATACCATAATAACCATACAGGCTAATTTAATTTGTGATTAATATTGTAAATATGTGAATTCCTAATATTCTTACAAAATATACATTCTCTTAAACATATATTATATTCGTTGTAGAGATACAAGCAATTGAATATCATTTGTTTATATAAAATTTGTTCATACTAATTAGAAACTGTTAGAAAATCGGAAGCAGAAGCAATAACATGTATAAAAGATAAAGAACGAAAATAACAGCGGGATTTTACGTGGAACCCTACTCCGTGAGGAGCGGGATGAAACCACGAGAGAAGCCCTCAAAGGGGCATGTTTAGCATTGCTTTTTCTCAATGGATACAGGAGGTCTGGGGCTCCTTATATAGCCTCTCCAGAGCCTCCAAGTCCCACCACTGGACGATGTGGGACTAAACACTGGATGGGGTAAATGGATCTCCTCCAAGATCCATTTACCCTGTTACAACTCAATGGGCGCACAACCAAATACTCTAACACTCCCCCTCAAGCTGGAGCATGCAATGCTCAGCTTGGACAAACAGAAAGATACTCAACTCAACGCTACAGGACACTACGGACAATATCAACCCAACGCGCACGTTGCTGCAGTCGAGGACGTTGCTTCTCATGCCGTGCAGGTGAGGAGGACGAACGGGCTGGAGTGTGAGTCTTCTGAATCTCCTCTTCGGAGAGCATGTGCTCTAAACTGCGCCTGTCAGAGTCACTGCAACTGAAATAAGTCTCCTCATCGGAGTATTCTGGCCCGCCACAATAATGTGGACAACTGCTCCATCTCTGAAAAGGGCCGAACTGAAAAAGGCCATGGCTGTGCAATCCTCATCGGAGTCTACGGTCGCTGGAGAATGGAGTCTGAAAATAGTCTCCTCGTCGGAGAACTGGGTCTCTCCCATCTGGCTCAGAGAATGGTGCACTGCTCTGGTGTACCTATGATAACACATGAAAAACCTTGCCAACATGGCATAGGGAATGGTCCTCTACTAAGGAGTCCCTATGGCTCACATGAAAATTCTGGCCGAACAACAACAAGAATGATGGGGACCTCGAACTGATGATGGCAACATATGCTCATCTAAAAATGACCGCACACTTATACGTGTCTGAAACCGAGGACTCGGAAGACAATCGTCGAGTCTGAACAACTGATCATCTGTAGAGTCTGATCAACTGGCTGGTCTGGAGACTGGCATCTGAATCTGGATTCTGGAACAATGTAACAGACCTGTGACTCTACATATACTCCCCCTTTCTCCCATACTTGTCGGAAAATGAACATCGACAAAGTTGGGAGAAGACAAGATAGATGGGGGAAAAACATCACTTGCGACTTTTCTTTTTTTTTCTTCTTTTTCTTAAAGCCGTCCATTTTTTTCGTAAGCCGTTTTCATTTTTTCGGCTTTTGCATTTTTTATTAAATCATTTTTTTAACATAAGCCGTTCAATCTTTTTTTTATATACGGCTTTTCAACTCTTTTTTTGGATAAACTTTACGTACGGCTTTTTTTGTGTGTACGCGCCTTTTCAAATACCTTTTTTTCAAACTTCGTCATCATTTTTTTTACAAACAGACTTGGCCCAAAGACTGAGCCCAAACCCCTCTCTCTCTCCTTTTTTTTAAACAGCCCACACAAGCATTTTTTTTACAAGCCAACCTGGAGAATTTTTTTGTTTAACAAGCCTGCTAGGCTGCCGCCCCTACAGGGTATTCCAAGGATTGGCTCCTAGGGTTCCCACGATGGGAACCCCCTTAACCACGCCGCTGCATGCCTGGGATTAGACAGAGAAAGTGCAGCGTCGTCTGCTGCCAGAAGGGCTGGATTGCACCGCCGCCAAAGAGGAGCTGGATGACAAGAGCACCACCTAGAGGAGATATACGCCGCTCGGGATTCGCTGGGAGTTGGTGATCTCCTCTGAGAGGGAGGTGGCTCCGCCGCCAAGCATCTGGACTCCACCGGGGATCCCGCAGCGCCGAGATGCAGAGGAGATGGCGAGAGGGGCACCATCGCGCGGCCGCCTGGATCGCCGCCTGGTAGAGGCGGCATCGATGGGGGGAGCAAATGCGACCTGGGAGCGGCACGCAAGGGCTATTGTGACCTGGGGCTTGCGCGATCATCAGAAGTCGGGGACTGCACAGCTTCCGCCTGGGATCGTCTTCGATGGAGCCTGGGGATCGTCTCGCGATCATCAGAACCGGTGGAGCCTGGGACCCGCACCGCCTGCGCATAGATCGTGGGAACGACTTCGAAGAGAGGGCTCCTCCTGGTCCTCGTGAGTCACCTATGCGATGGGGATCCGCCTGGGACTCGCCTGGAGGTGTGCGTGAGGGACTCGCCTTGGGTTTTGCGCCATGGGAGGGCGTGTCGCTCGGGCCTGAATGTCGACACTGGATATCATGTTTGAACCAGGCACGGCTAGGGTTTCAAACAAAAACCGTGAACCATGAAGATAAACAAATCTCCGCCTGAAGATAGATGTGAATGACATTGGAGATTTTCTAAACAGATCTCGAATACGAACAACAAATTTTAACAATAATCTTCAAGAACAAAATTAGGGTTTCAATAGAAACCCTAAGCCTCGAATCTCAGAAAAAAAAATCATAAACTACTCGAGAATCGAACCCGCTCTGATACCATGTTAGAAAATTGGAAGCGGAAGCAATAACATGGATAAAAGATAAAGAACGAAAATAACAGCGGGATTTTACGTGGAACCCTACTCCGTGAGGAGCGGGATGAAACCACGGGAGAAGCCCTCAAAGGGGCATGTTTAGCATTACTTTTTCTCAATGGATATAGGAGGTTTGGGGCTCCTTATATAGCCTCTCCAGAACCTCCAAGTCCCACCACTGGACGATGTGGGACTAAACACTGGATGGGGTAAATGGATCTCCTCCAAGATCCATTTACCCTGTTACAACTCAATGGGCGCACAACCAAATACTCTAACAGAAACAATCATTGTACACTTGCATGATTTCTTTGATGCAATGACGATTGTAATATAAATATATAATTATATATTTATGTATAATTTATGAAAAGGTATGTTTAGGGAGTAACATATAATGATACTATAATACAATATTATGATTGTGACTTGTATGTTTGTAACTAAAATATGCTTTATAACTTTAATATTATTATAAAAGTATAGAATTATATAATTTTTTATTTATTTACCCAAAAAATGCACAACAGACCGAGGCGGCGCCTTGATACCGCCTCACCGCCTCAACCGCCTCGGTACCGCCTCGGGTGTCTGAGGCTTACGCCTCAGATATCTAGAGGCGGTTTTCATGGAAAAACGCCTTGACGCTTACGCCTCGACGCCTCGAGGCGCATTTTTTAAAACCATGGTGGGAACCTTAATTTCTTTAAAAAAATGCCTCTCAGAACATTTCCCATAATTTCTGACAATATCAACAAGATATTGATGAAATTCTCCTACATTTCTCTTCCCAAGTTTTTAGCGAAACGCAAGATATTAATGAAATTCTCCTAAATTTCTCTTCCCAAGATTTTAGTGAAACGGCACCAAAATCAACATATCAGCCACGTCCACACCCAAGATCTGTTTAAACACCTACATCTATCAACAAGACCCTTAACCCTCTTTCATAGCTTTCAAATATATGCTTTCATGCTTTTGCCATTCTATGTAAACGTCCTTCTATGCATATGATGATTTTGCCAGCATCTTAGAAAGAAATGGAGCCATAGAAATATAGTCTGCTGATCTTGACCTTCAGCTCCCTAGTTTTCCCTAAATAGATATACATATAATACAGTACAAACACATGTCGATACATTAACAATTTAAACTTCGTATGTAAATGGTTAAAAAACTCCAATACCATGTTAAATTACAAACAAACTCACCGTGAACTGATCAGGACGCCGCTTTTCTGAAGCAAGAAAATGCAACCGCATGGATGCAACCGTCTCATATTCCTTGCGTAGAGTATAGCAAGTCCAAAATGTAAAAACATATGCCATCATGAGATGAGCCCAAAATCTGCGCCAATGAATGTTAATGGTGATATGTAACTTATATTTGACCAGTCAATCCAGCAACTGCAGTTAACTTGATTAACTTTCTAAATGTGTAGCAGTCAATCCAACCAAAAACATCTCATACAACAAAACAAAAGCAAATTTTAGCAAGTCATGGCCCCAAGTTTTACTTTGCGAACCTCCTCGGCGTTCTACTCTGTGAACTACTACATTAACATTCTAGTCACTATTTCTATTTATATTTTCTTAGTCAAAAAAATCAAGAAAGAAAATATATTTTGATTTGGTGTAGTTCAATAGCCATTTTGCAAGCTATTTAACATTTTAATAGTACCTTAAGTTTCTCAACTAAAAAAGTGATGAGATAGATATTTTTGTGTTATCTTTATTTATATTTCTTATTCATCCGCTTCTTATTCATCCGCTTACTTAGTGTAATTTTCCCATAGGGATTTTCTCCTATATAAGAGAGCCATATGATCACAATGGATGTATCGATTTTGTTTTCCCTTTCCGCATGGTATCAGAGCGATGTTCCTAAGCCGTAGCAAGTGCCCTAGCCAACCCCACCCCACTTAAACTCGATTATTACCGCCGCACACTGTGAGAAGCAGCGGCAGCAGTCTACAGCCGCCGCCGAGTAGCGGTTGCCCTCGCCACCACTGATGTGCGAAGGATATTCTAGCCGCTCAAAGGGGGCCTTAATCACTCGAGAGTTGTCATAGACTCTCGTGGTGCCCTAGAGGTCACCATCTTTGTCCGTTGAGGCTTCGAAATCGCTACCAAGAACGATTTTGTTCACTGATCAATCTGATTTTGAGGTCTTTAGGGTGGTTGTTTGAATATCTAGACCACCCTAATTACCCGGATATGCCTCTAAAGGATGGAAGAGGTTGCGGTATGAGTCTACACCAACAATCATCTTCTCGTATTTCTGTGTAGACATGCTCATCATTGTCTACAGCCCCAGTCTTCGTAGCAGTTGTCATCATGCCAGACAATAGGTTCGACTCTAAGGTTGACGTTCCATCCTCGGGTGGCTTCAAAGGTCCAGCACCCATTATCAAGATAGATGGGACTAATTATGAGTTATGGGCTATGCCATTCATGAGTCAAATGCAGTGTAATGTAAGAAGTACATTCTAACGCAGGACGAACCAATCGACAAGACTATGGTTAATACCTTGTGGGAGGCAAATTATGCATATGCATGTGTCTGGTTATCTGGGACGGTGTCCGTGAAGATAGCCAATGATATTCTTAGTCAGCCCATCGCCAAGGCGGTGTGGGACATCCTCGTCGCTACTTACTCACAGGCGAAGAATGAGTCAAAGATACTGCAACTTCAGCATGATATCTTCACATCTAAGTAGAACGGGCGTCTCTTTATACCATTTGCACTTCTCTCAGGGGTACGTTCGAGAAGTTTCATGGTTTCATTCCCTTGACTTCTTTGCCATAATTGCTCAAGGCTTACAGAGATTTGGTGATGACCAAAGTCTTTCTAGCAACTTTTGACCTAAATATGATGCAGCTCGATCACGAATCCTTACTGCTGCCACTATACATCCAATAGAGGAAGCATACCGCAGATTGAGTAGGCTCCCTAGAGGTTGGTGGTGCTACTCAACAGTCACAGACTTCCTCGGTTATGGCCACATCTAGTGGTACAAGGCGTCCCAGAGAGCCAAATCCGTGCATAGGCATCATCTTGCTTCCAAGAAGCATTATCCCCAATCTTGTCCATCGGCTCAGAATCAGTCGAAATGTGCTCCGTCTTATGGCATTGCATAAGGGTGCGAAACTGCATGAACCACAACTCAGAGTTGGTCACATCCATCTTTACGATGAGAGTAGGGCCCTTGAAGGCACCGGACGACGAAAAAACGTCACCTTTGTTCTCTGACACGATAAAAAATACTGAAAATCTAGAACAAAAATGGAGAGTAGACTACTCTGAGCGATTCTACACAATCATATGGAGAAGTGGTTGTACGTGTAGACTCATATAACCATCCTCTTCAGTCCTTGTTGTAGTCTAAGATCGGAAAACATGATTTATGTGTCCGAAATCACAGTTCCCGATCGAAATCAGATAGTATCCGGCTACAATAGTGGTCGGATTGCAACCCGATGGAGGTGGGGCAGCCTACAGGAGATGGGGCGACAACCGATCGGAGGTGGGAATGCAGCCTGCAACCCAGAAGGGCGGTAGCAGGCGGCAGCTTGCGACGGTGATGGAGGGGGGTGCAAGGAGGCGGCGACGGGCGGGCGGGGGGGAGCGGCGGCTGGCGACGATCGACGGGGGTGGGGGGTAGGGTTTTGGTGAGATACAGGAACTCCAGTCTAGGATCGTTGCTTCGATACCATGTTGGAAAAATAGAATGGTTTTTCATTATAGAGACCCTAGGGCTCTTTTATATAGGAGGAAACCCCTGAGTAAATTGCAAAAAAGATACAAGAAAGAAATAGAAATAAGAAATAAATATAATGAGATACAAATATCTCAACACTTACCGTTGGTGGAAAAACTTGAGAAGCTCACCAAGATGAGGCAAATTCTAGGGGGAGGGTTAGTTCGGGTTGTTAAATGTAGTCTTATCTACTATAACAATTTGTTTCCCTCTTGTGTCGTTTTCTCCTGACGAGGATATGACACCATCTTGAGTCTTTGATAAGGCAATTCTTCCGATTTTTATCCAGGGAAACATTGGTATCACTTTGATATAGTAGAAGGTGATGATGCAACATATGAAAAAGGTGATTCAAGGATTTTGAGTCTAAAAGATATGAACAAAAGGGTCCTTGCTAAGTGGGTCTTGCATATTTAGGGAGATGGGTTTGGCTTGCTTTATATATTGGTGAGGAAGATCTATAGAGTCACTTCTTGTTTGTCCTTTCATCATGGTGTTGTCAGCTTTCCTTTTTCCTTTTGAAGGGCATTTTCTTTGTTTTGTCGGAGATCTCACCCTCTTTGCATTCATATATGGAGGAATATAGGCAGCTTTCGGTTACGATTTGATCGAGGAAGGGGCTCTTTGTTGTTGATCCTATGAGGTTGCTAAACATGGAATGTGTGTTGTGGATGCTTGTATGAACGATGTTTGAATCCCTTTGTCCTATTCTGGTCTTTCGGATTAAGGGGTGAAGGAGTTCATAATGATATCTGAATTTCTAGCTTATGTTGAGGGGGCGTGATTTTTGGACTTGACATGTGTTAGAAATCGAGAATGCAGAAGCGTAATATCAGATATACAGAATAAACAATAAGAACACCAAGATTTTTACGTGGAACCCTACTCCCTGAGGAACGGGATGAAATCACGGGAGAAAGCCTCAAATGGATAATGTGTTCATTGAACTTTCTCATCTGTTACAGGCGATGTGGGGCTTCTTATATAGCCCCCATTGAGTCTTCAAGTCCTACAACTGGTAGATGTGGGACTAAACCACTAGATGTGGTAATTGAACCCTGGAGGGATCCAATTACCCATCTACACAAGTAACGCATATACTCCAACAATATGATTGGGACATCTAGATTAAGAAGGCATACAAGGTCCTTCTCTAGCTTAACTTAAATTCTCAGACCTAATCATTTAACCGATCCAATTTCCCATAACAAGATTCTCTTTTAGCCAACTGATAGCTTTGATTTGAATCGACTGTGACCAACATTAATCTCAACCATCATCTATCCAATAGTTATTTTTGTGAACAATTGACCAGTTGTTGACGGATCATCCTGACTAATATTGAGTCCCAACCAACTTGTGAATATTCCAGTTGACTATTTTACTAAAATTGTTTATTAATACTATCTAATTCAACCGATCTACCTTTACTTTTACTCGACTAATAAGTTTTTCAATCGACTAGTTTCCCTTCCAACTAGCTAATTTTATGGAAGTTAGTAATCACTTTTGTGAATGGTTGCGTCTTTTCATGAAAAGACATAGTGACCTATAAGGCTTATAAAAGGAACCTTAAGCCTTACTTTTATTCTGGTATTCATTTATTTACTCCTTTCTTTATAGTGCTCAAAGAGAATTTTTCAATAATGGTTTACACTTTTATTAGTGAGAGGAAGTTCTGTACAGCCGTGCATCAATCTTTCGACATTTGTACAGTTGATCTGTCGGATCATTTTGATTTTAACCTCATATCGTGTTGCACAATAATTTGAGGTAGTGAGGATTTAGTTCTTGTACTTATATTGTACATGGTGCTCGAGTTCAGGGAGCCCATCTTTTAGATGGAAGAGAAGCTTTGATTTTAGATATCTAAAAGTACAAGTTCTAAATGAGGAGGAGTTGCCCTTGTTGAAAGCAACTTGATAATCGATATGATAGAGTTATTCAACTAGTTGAAATACCGAGTCGAGAAGGCTCTGGTTGAGTTTTCTACTAGGTTGGATTTCTACGAAAATACATGTGATTTGACAATCTTATAGTTATAGTTGATTATGTTGTGATATACATGCTCGATTGATCGATATTACCCATTTGCATACAGTGTGAAAACAACAACAACAAAGCCTTTTCCCGCATTAAGTAGGGTCCAAGGTTGCAAAAGTCGGTAGTCGGTACTCGGTCGGCTGGGTCGCTGACTAAGGATTAGTCGGCAGTCGGACGACTAATCGGATTTAGTCGGACTTTAATCAGCTTTGAATTTTACGATTATTTTAAATATATAACTCATTTTTGTATATATATTTACATAGATTTTGTACATTTTTGTACTACATAATAAAATAAAAGAGGTAATTGAATTTAAATAAAACATTAAGCATATTATAGTAAGTTTGCTTACAAAAAAAGGCAAAACATTAAAAAAAATATGGTATCTCCAAGTAAAAATTGGTCGATTAGTATACCTAGTCGGAATTAGTCGATACTCGGTCGGCCACCCCACTGACTAGACTAGTCGGTCTAGTCGGGTGACTTTTACAACACTGGTAGGGTCGGCTACATGGATTCTTTACCTCCTTTCAAATCTATCTCGGATCATTCTCGGGTTTAGATCCAAAAAACTAAGATCTCTTCTGATAGTTTCATTCTAATACTTCTCGGGCCTTCCTCACCCTCTCTTAGCCGGCTTAGCATCTCAAAACTCACATCTCGTAACTGGTGCATCAGTTGACCTCCTTTACAAATGGCCAAACAACCTTAAGCGGTTTTCTCACATCTTATCCTCGATCGGAACTACACCAACTTTCCTTCTGATTGCATCATTCTGAATCTGAAATTTACTTCTATGTCTTATTTATTCAACGAATTATTGGGTTTTTAATTTTATTTACTGAAAACGATGATGAACAAGTGAAATGTGGATATATCACAAGCGATGTGTCGTCGTGACCTAAAACCGTCTCAAACCAAAAATATTAATTACTCTACCAAAAAGAACAATCAAGGGATATTTATTTAACCCGTATAGCAAATCAGGATCGAGCTCATGGAAGCTACAATACATGGGGCTTATTTTATTTTTCTTTTTGTTATTTTTATGCTTTTATATACTTTTTATATTTTAAAGATTTTTATATTTTTCTTATTTTTGATTTTTTTAATAGTTTTAAATTTTGCAAATTTTTATCTTTTTAATTTTTAAAAGAAAACAAATAAAAGAAATAGAAACAAAAGAAATAATTTTTGGAATTTCAAAAATAGTAAAAGTAGTCAAAAATATGAATAAAAATCTCCGCGTTTTATGAAATTTTATACTGTTTATATTATTTTTATCCAATTTTTAGTTTTTTAAGGATTTTAAAATGAATAAAAGCTGAAACAGAACACAAAATGAATTTAAGCTACTATTTTTGGATTTTTTTTAAATATAAAATAAAATCAAATAAACTAAAAATAAAGTCCAAACAAAAGCAAAATTTTCAACTTTAAAACATGCCCAATTATGTGTTTTCCTGGTTTTTTTAATTGATTTTTATAGTTTTTTTTGTATTTTTCACTTTTTGAGGTTTTCTAAAAATATTTTCGAATGATTTTTTTACAGGTGCTAAAATATACTAAAAGGCAACCACGGTAATTTTTTTAGAATTTTTAAAACAATTTTTAAATTATTTATGATTTGTTAAAATCGAATAGAGAAAATACAGTGAGTTTTTGAATTTTAAAAAATAACAAAAAAGGAAAATTTCAAAACTAAAATTATGAGTTATTAAACTAATTAAAAGACACTTAACCTATTTTATGGATTTTTAGATTTAATTTGCTATTTATTAAAAACAATTAAAGAAAAAAAATATGCACAATAAAGGACTAAAATGCAATTATTTTTTATTTCAAGACTAAACAACATATATAAGATCTGCAGGGTCAAATGTACAAAAACACTAGAGATTCACGTGTTTCAACATGTGAATCCGGGTTTGAGGGACCTTGATGCAATTATTTCTACTTTCAGGAGCAAACAATAACAACAAACATAAAGGACTTTTATTACAAATAACCCAAAACCACGTGTTGATGCACTGAGTTCCAATGAACAGGACTGAAATGCGAATCTAATAACTAACAAGGGTAAATATGCAAGTATTCAATCAATCTCAAACAAACACATGTTCATTAAGGACTTATTTACAAAATGAGGAAATTGCAAGAGAAGTGAAAAATCACCAAGGGAGCGTGATCGACACATGAGGATCGACTGGTTGAAATGAGGCATGGAGGATCTGATCGAGCGGTTCAATTTTGGGGTTGAATCGACAGGTTGGATGCAATATGGAGCGGAGTGTTCTAGAACCGACAAAAATCAAGCTCTTCTGGAAGAACACGCTTGGATGTCTGAGCTGATGAGGTTTAATCACTAAAAACTCCTCCATTTTACGTTCGATCTGACATCTGAAGGCTGATCCGGGTCCTGTTAATCGGGGTCTTAGAACTAGAGGCCTTGCATGTCTGAAATTCGACTTCCAGATGCTCTGATCGCCTCTAGATAACTCCTACAAACCTGCAATATGTTCCTCACACGGATGCGGAGCTCTGACCACGTTTATTATACAAAAATAAAGGTAAATGGTGGGGAATGGGTTGATCTCCGACAAGGTGATCGGAGTGAGATCAAAAACTCAGATGAGTGATGGATCTGGTGATCAAGATGTGTAAGAAGGTACGAAGAACGCTCTTGATGGAACGACGATGATCGAAATGGGCCAAAAGCAAGTGGATGACCTCTGATTGGGCAGATAGGGGGTTGATCTAAGATCTACTGAATTAAACCAAAATCGAACAAAAAACGATGAATTAAAAGCTAAATTGAAAAGCAGGTTGCTCTATGATGACCTATGATGGAGAAACGGTGGACGTGGCCTCGGTCTGACGGCAATCTAGATCTCAATATTTCCCCCAAATCTCGCGCACCCGATCATGGGATGTCGTAGTTGTCACCTTCAGACATCTCATAGGATTGATCTCGGGCGAAATTGAGGCGAAAAATGGATCAGGGGTGAAAATCAGATCTGGAGCTTTATTTATAGAGGCGGCTGATGGATGGATTTCAAATTGGGCAACGTAAGAACCGAGGCATGAATTAGCATGAAAATAATCGAGTGAGAGGATTACTCAGGCGAAGAATTCACGAGAAGAGGATAGCTGAATCGGGTTCAGAAAATTCACGAAGAAGGGAGGTCGGGTTATTTAATCGGGTAAAATGGGAGAAATGGGAAGTTGACCCGGGTCAACGGACCCAGGTCTAGCCAATCACAGCTTGTGTCCGAATAGGACAAGGCACTACATAACAAAAGAGTAAAATTAAGTAAAAGATAAATAAGAAAATAAATAATACATGCATGGCAAAAGAGTAGAATTAAGTAAAAGATGATTAAGAAATAATTAATACATGACTTTAATTTAAAAAATTTTGAAAATAAATAATGTTAACAAATAAATAAACAAACTTATTTTTAGTTATTTTTAATAAATTAAATAATTAAATTGATAAGGGTAAAATAAATAGAACCCTTTATTCATAGGTATAAAATACCTATATATACAATATGTGTATTTTTAATTATTTATTTTTACAAAAAATACATAATTTTATATTTTATTTATTTACATACTAATTTAAGGATTTTAAATATATTTTTATAAATTAATTTAATATATTAAATAAATACGGTTATATACAATACAGTACATGATACATATAGTAGAAATATAATTATTTTATTTTTATTTATTTTAAATTTTGTTATTTTTATTTGTATTTTATAAAAATAATATAAAATATGTACAAAAATATAAAAATACAATATTTGTAATAATACAAAGAACTAAATAAATGAAATAATTAACATGTGTATAATATAGACATTATGTATAACAACACTCCAAAAGCCGACTTCCACATCTTAACTCCGATTTTTTGAAACCAGTTCCATTTTAAAGCTTTTTAATTTTGAACACGATAAAAGTGAGTTGGTTTATTTTAAGTTTTGAAAGAGTAGATAATGATCTAGCAATAATAGCTTTACGACTTTTTCAGAGTGTTGTTTCTCTTATTATGTACATGGATTCTTCTTGCAATTATTTTTACTATTTACAACTTATTTTTATGTACAAGTTTCAAGAAGAAAATATTTTTATTTGAAATTGCTTTGGTAATAAATAAAATAGTAGAAGATATATACATTATGCACATCGATGAATGTATACGAGTGAGATTTGTTTTCTGAATTTTTATGGAATAATGACCCTATCTCCTCCAACTTTATTCCTTGTCGATTAGGTCAAGTCTTGATCTACTATCGGGGTTAGGATCAACTTGCATTTATTACATATATACAGTATTCTTATTTTTTTATTTCTTTATTTATTTATTTTCGGTTAAAATAATGATAAATATACATATTTACAGGTGATATGAGATTATTAATAAGTGAGAATTAATGATATTTACATGTATTTTGTAAGGGATTTTAAGCCAAAATGAATGAATAAAGACGATGAATTGGAGATTCATCATCCCCCCTATACCTTACCTTTGCTAGTCCCTTAGCAAGCACTTATTTGAAGAATAAGTGATTAAAAGAAAAAGAATAAAGGAAAAGAAAGAACTTACAACAATTTTGATTTTTAAACTATTCTTCATAAGATCAAAGTATAGAGCTTGATTAGACCTTTGGATTATTAGTTTGACAGAACCTTATTGGAATAAGATATAAGACTCAACAACCTTTACGTTCCACAAGTCTCTATTCAGTTTGCCTCGAAAGTCAGGTCAGAACAAGTCCTTGTACGTAAATTCTAATGACTATGAATCTTACTTGTACCATGTATGTGATATATAGCTCCCCACATCTGAAATAACAAGGAACAACCTTCTCTTAGTAAGGTGACCCTAATTCCCCAGTCTAGCTACTCTTTCCTCGTGGAGTGGGGTATTTCTTTCTAAGTTCAGGTACGTGATGTGTCCACAATCGACAAGGTTCAGAAATGTGGTCCATGCGGTCGCATATGTGTATGTGGGCACCCTTCCGAACTGCATATGTCATATGCGGCCCAAGCGCATAATCGGCCCGCATAAACCGCATATGCGACCGCATACAAGGTGGATATGCAGTCTGGCACGTGATCATTTGGGGATCTGGTAAGGGTATGATCCAAAATTTTTGAGATTGTCAACCAGAAACAATTATCCTCGAAGAAAAGGAAGAAGAGCGTGCAAAACATTCAAATTGATTCCAACGTATTTTACAGGGACTTGGACTAATACTCACAGTAGTGCTTATCCTGATCTTCCCAGTAGCTCCCGTCAGAATTGCACAAACAATGCATGCTAACAATCACTTATCATCAAGAAAAGGCCATGATGAATTGATAGAAGCCATAGAACTCGACATCTGTAAGGGAGATAAAAAAACTTCAGGGGTGTTTAGTGTGTTGATATCGCTCTCAGAGGCATCACTAGCTGAATATGTGCTAGGAGTGGAGACTGCTGAGTTCCCTGAGGGTTGTTGTTCCAGTACCAAAGAATCCCCATGAGAAGCATGACTTCCAGATGGAGAAATCTCATCCCAATACTGCAGTATAAAGTATTTAAAAAGAAAATCCCGGATTTTAAGCCTCACAAATAAAGTGGCATAAGTATTTTCTTCTATGATGTCACACAATATTGGTAAACTCAACGATAAATTTCTCCCACAGTAGGCAGGCGAATAGCGAATATTTCAACACCAGTTGTGGTTTATCATGTTAAACATGAATTGAAAGATGGGAATTTTTCAGCACAAACATTTTTTGGAAGAAAAATAGCATGCATGTCTCCCTAACATATATACCATCGAAACCTTCAATATTTCCATTAATTTAAGTTCCATAAAAACATCATTTTGTTTAGACAAAATAATCAAAATCAAAGATCGGTATATATATCAAGAGATATAGCTCGTTGTAGCCAGCATAAGGTTTGGAAACCAGCTAAAGGTCAATTTTGGGCAGTCCGACAATACTCAATTTTAGACACCGACATCTATATTTTTTTTGAAACATAAATCTTCAATATTTGAATTTATTATTTTATTTTTTAGTTATTTTTAACTAAAATAATGCAAAACGCATAATCCGCATATACTTCCACATATACTTTCGCATATCCGCTTACTCGATCGGGGATGCCTGACCGAACGAATACCGTATACCGACTTTCTAAACCTTGACAAACGAAATGGGAAGAAGATAGAAGAATAAGAAAAGAATTGGAGTGTGGCCAGTGTAGCCACATCTCCATGTGAAGCCGACCAGTGTAGCCTAGTCTCCACTAAGATATGCAAGTTCTCTGAAGCTTGGACTATTGTGGTCATGTATGTATATTTTGTGTATTGACTTCTTTTTGGTAGAAAGAATTGTTTTATTGCATTGATCTTTTGTGCCTTGACGGATATATAATCTTTTTTTCGCCCATGTTTTCGGGTCTTAGAAAAAATTATACCAGCAGAGCATCCCTCATCCGAAGCCTTATTCAACCCACAACATCATGTCTTTTGATGTTCATGCTACTAGACTAGGCTGGGGTGCATTGACCACTCGAAGTGACTGCGTATGTTTCCATTCGTGTGCATCTCTTGCCAGAGGATTCTGCCCCTCGCCACCTCATATATGTTGAGTTACTGTAGAGGCTTATATATGTTGGGATGTACTGTTTCATATTTTCTATTTCTATATTGTACGTCTCTGTAATTTACCCAAGGGTTTTCTCTCTATATAAGAGACCCGAGGGCTCTATGGAATATCACATCAGAGTATTGATTACTCTAACATGGTATCAAAGCCAAAACCCTAACCCTAGGGTTTTCTCTCCACCCGTCCCCCCCCCCCTCTCCAGTCGCCGCCGCCGCCGGTCCTCCAGGCCCCCAGCCCTCATCGGACCCCTCCCTCCGCCGCAGTCAGGCCCCCAGGCCCCCAGCCCTCCGCCGCCAGGCCCCCAGGCCCCCAGCCCTCCGCCGCCAGGTCCCCAGGCCCCCAGCCCGACTCCCAGCCCTCCTGCGGCGCCGCCAGCCCTCCTCCGGCGCCACCAGCTCTCCGTCAGGCACCTCCCAGCCGCCAGCGGTGCCCAGCCCAGCCGCCGTGTAACCCTAGTTGCCGCCGCTCTCTTCCTCCAAGGCTTCCACAGTTTTTTATTCCTTCCCGTGCGGCGCACCTTCGGTCGGTTCCGAATAGATGATGGATTCAAGTGCATAACGTCTACATGTGCACTTGAATCCTCACATGTCGTGGTAGACACCAGTTACTTGGTCTATCATTCCTAGTTCTTCTCCGGCAGTATGTCAGATCAAAAGGTCGATATGCCCGCCATCGGTGCCTTCAAAGGTTCGGCACCTATCGTCAAAATGGACGGGACGAACTACGAACTGTGGGCAATGCAGTTCCTCAGTCTCATGAAGTCGTGTGGTAAGAAGCATATTCTTACCGAGGATGAACCGCCGGAGAAGACAGGAATATATGCCTCATGGGAGGCTGATGATGCGTATGCCAAAGTTTGGCTCTCAGGAAGCTCACGACGGAGATAGCGAATGATGTCCTCCATCAGCCCACCGCTAAGGCGATGTGGGATATTTTAGCCACGACGTACTCTCAGGTACGCAACGAGACGAAGATGCTACAGTTGCAGCATGATATCTTTACCACGAAGCAAAATGGGAGGCCTCTTCATTCCCTGTACATGTCTCTTCGTGGAATGTTCGAGAAGCTCTATAGCACCATTCCGCTCACAGCCACGCCGAAACAGCAGAAGACGTTCCGCAACGCCACTATGGTTGGCATATTACTTGCAGCCCTTGACCCTGAGTACGAGGCAGCATGCTCTCAGATCCTTGCAGATGCCACCATCCCACCGATGGAAGAAGTATAGAGGAGGCTCAGTCGTGTACCTGTTCCATCGAGTACAGCGACTGCACCTCCCTCGGCAATGGCTGTCTCCAGAGGACGAGGTAGTTCCTCCTCATTTCGTGGCAGAGGAAGTGGTGGACGCGGTCGTGGAGGTCGCATACGCTCTACGTGCTCATTCTGTCGTCGTACTGGTCATTCGGAGGATACATGCTATTCCAAGCATGACTTCCCTCCTTCTGCACGTGTTGTTGATCATGTTCAGGGTCCACCAGCATCTACTCCAGATCACAGGTTCGAGGAGCTAGTGGCACGGCTTCGTGATATCATGCCACAGTCACCGTCAGAGGGTGCTGAAGCTCCTGATGTTGCGGCCTCGGCGTCAGCTAGTACATCTGTTTCAGCCAGTGCCTCAGGTAGTCCTTCAGTCTCATTTCATAGTCATGATCTCACAGGATGGATTGTCGACTCTGGAGCTACCCATCATCTCTGCCGTGAGAAAGATATTCTGCAGTCCTACAGAGCTGTTCAGCCTGGTCGCTCTGTACTCATTGCTGATGGCACTCATTCCCCTATCATCGGTCAGGGGGAGACGGTTTTGCTACCCTCTATGCACTTACAGAATGTTCTACATGCTCCAGAATTCTCTATGAACCTCTTATCCATTAGTCAGATTACACGTGATTTGCACTGTCGTGCTATTTTTGACCCATCGTCTGTTATTTTTCAGGACATACTAACGGGCAGGGTGATTGGCTGTGGCTCTGAGCACAATGGCCTCTATCGTCTCGTCCGAAACTCTTACGCTGGCGTCTCACTGCATTCCCAGGGCTCCGTATCTCCGTATACATGGCATCTTCGGTTTGGTCACCTGCCGCTACAGAAAATGTGTCACCTCCTGCCTCAGATCTCTCCGAGTTCTTCTTTTCGTTGTGAAGCATGTCAGTTAGGGAAGCACCATCGGTCTAGCTTCCCCAGTCGTCAGAGTCGGAGCAGTCGCTCCCCATTTGAGTTATTTCACATAGATATTTGGGGTCCAAGTCGTGTCCCAGATCATCAGGGGCACGTGTTCTATTTAGTTGTGGTTGATGATTTTTCTAGAGTGTCCTGGACTTTCCTTCTTAAAAATAAATCTGAAGCAGGAAGTGTTATTCAAAATCTTATCAATGAAGTTCAAAATGTTTTTTCATCTACTGTTAAGTATGTGCCTACTGACAATGCATTGGAGTTCTGCACTCGTTCACTTGCTTGCTTCCTTTCTTCTAAAGGCATTATCCACCAAACCACATGTGCTTACATATCTCAACAAAATGGGGTTGCAAAACGAAAGCATCGACATTTCCTTGATATTGCTCGCACATTACTTATTCAGAGTTGTGCTGCATTATCCTTTTGGGGGGATGCTATACTTACAGCATGTTATCTGGTCAACCGAATGCCTACAACTGTTCTTGGGGAAAAGTCTCCAATCTCTGTTCTTTTTCCCGACAAAGATTTGTTTACACTTACACCTCGGGTCTTTGGCACTGTTGCGTTTGTCCACCGCTTATCTCCAGGGCTTGATAAGCTATCTCCTAGGGCTATCAAGTGTGTTTTTGTGGGCTACTCCAGGACACAGAAAGGATACCGTTGCTATGACCATGTTCATGACAAGTACTATGTGAGTGCAGATGTTACATTTTTCGAACATGTCATGTACTTCTTCCCTGTAGGTGACAGATTGGTCTCCTCCACATCCACAGATTCCAATGTCTATGTGCCTCCACCTCCAAGCCTGGGTCAATCCTCTACTCCACCAACACATCCACCACCACCACCACCACCACCACCCCCGCCACCACCTCCAGTTGTACCTTTTACTAAGTTCTATACAAGGCGGCCAGGCCCTGCTCAAGCTACATGTCAACCATCCAACACGCCTCAGGTATGTTCTGATGTTAACACTAACGATGGGTTAGACAATGCACCTGTGCAGGAGCTTTTACTACAGGAGGAGGATCAACCGGTCAACACGGTCATGGATGATTTGGATCGGCCCATTGCTCACAGGAAGCAGCGAAGACAGTGTGCTTCATATCCTCTTGCCTCGCAAGTCTCATTTCATCGCCTCAGTGGGGATTTCCAGAAGTTTGCAGCTGCTGTCTCGTCAGTTGAGATTCCACGGACATATCAGGATGCCATGAAGATTGATTGCTGGCGTCTAGCCATGGAAGAGGAGATGCGTGCCTTGCAATCTAGAGGGACTTGGTCTCTTGTCCCCATTCCTCCAGGAGCCTCCGTGGTGAGTTGCAAGTGGGTGTTTACGGTGAAATATCATGCGGATGGACGTCTAGACAGATACAAGGTCAGACTTGTAGCACGGGGCTTTACCCAGACATATGGGGTAGATTATTTGGATACTTTTTCACCAGTGGCGAGACACTCCACTCTTCGCATCCTCCTATCTGTTGTTGTGGTACGTAACTGGACCATTTTCCAGCTTGATGTCAAGAATGCTTTCTTGTACGGTGACCTACAGGAGGAAGTCTACATGCAGCAGCCACCAGGGTTTGCTGCTAAGGGGGAGACTCAGATGGTGTGCAGACTTCATAAGGCTATCTATGGCCTCAAACAGAGTCCCCGAGCATGGTTCCAGAAGCTTTCCCATCTAATTGAACAACAGGGGTTCAGGAGATCAAATGCGGACCATTCGCTGTTCGTCCAGAAGACCCCTAGAGGTACAGTTGTTGTTATGATATATGTTGATGACATCTTGGTTACAGGAGATGATGCTCAGGGGATTGAGATAACCAAGTCCCTGTTGGGAAGCCAGTTCATTACGAAGGATCTGGGCACGATACGATATTTTCTGGGGATAGAGTTTGCAAGAAATGCACAAGGAATGGTGATGACTCAAAGAAAATATGTCACAGACTTGCTAGTTGAAACAGGAATGACTGGATGCAGACCTTCAAGTACGCCTATGGACCCAAGCATGAAGCTGTACGATGATGATACCGAGGAGGTGGACAAAAGAAGGTACAGAGAGATGGTGGGTAAGCTCTTATACATTACTATAACTCGACCGGATATTGCCTTTGCAGTAAACCGGGTGAGTCAATTTATGGAGCAGCCGAGGCAAGTTCATATGGATGCCTTGTATATAATATTGAGATATCTGAAGTCTTCTCCAGGCACAGGGTTGCTATTCAAGAAAGATACAGATCTGTCTATTTCAGCTTGTGCAGATGCAGATTATGCAGGATGTCCAAGGGATCGTAAGTCTACTTCTGGATTTGCTATCTTCATAGGAAGCTCTTTAGTCTCTTGGAAAAGCAAGAAACAAACTGTTGTGGCGAGATCCAGTGCTGAATCCGAGTACAGAGCCATGGCACAAGCAAGCACAGAAATGATGTGGGTTAAAGCAGTCTTAGAAGATTTGAATGTAGATGTCCCCTTGCCTATGAATCTTCAATGTGACAATCAGGCAGCATTGTTTATTGCCAACAATCCAGCTTTTCATGAGAGAACAAAGCACATCGAGGTGGATTGTCATTATACTAGGGACATGATTCAGAAGGGCTTCATTTCCACTTCTCATGTCAGTTCAGAGGACCAGACTGCTGACATATTCACCAAACCATTGCTCAGAGGACCTTTCCAGAGATGTTCTTCCAAGCTGAGCATGATAGATATCTATGCTCCATCTTGAGGGGGAGTGTAGAGGCTTATATATGTTGGGATGTACTGTTTCATATTTTCTATTTCTATATTGTACGTCTTTGTAATTTACCCAAGGGTTTTCTCTCTATATAAGAGACCTGAGGGCTCTATGGAATATCACATCAGAGTATTGATTACTCTAACAGTTACGTGCAAGATGCTTGTCCAAGTTAGGTCATTGTCTAAAAGAATCATGCATGTGTATGAAATATTCTACTTAGACCAATCAAGATGGCATGTGAACATAGTCTTATGGACCCAAAGAATTAAGTCGCTATGACCTGAAAAGTCTCAACTCCAGTCCTATAAGGTTCCTCTGAAATTAAGTTGATTAAAGTCTTAACCAAGCTCCATTCTTCATACTTTATTCCAGACTAGTTTAAGCATCAAGATCATTCTGAAAATTGTGAACGCAAATGCAATTTTTTTATTGAAAAGAATTTTCTACTTTAAACTTTTTATGTGGTTTTTGGAGAACTTTTACAATTTTTTATGAATTTTAGACTTTTTCAATTTTTATGAGTTTTTAATAAAGTGAAAGAGTTAAAGAATTAAAAGTATTTACAAGAATTAACAAGAATTTTATACACATTATACACATTTATAAAGAATTTTATACAAAGATATATACAAGAATTATACAAGTTTTATATAAAGAATTATATTTACAAATGAATTTTATTTACAAGTTTTATGTACAAAATTTATAAAAGAGTTTATCTACACAAGAATTTTATATACAGTTTTATTAAAGAATTTATATACAACTTTTAATTACAAGTTTTATACAATAATTTTATCAAAAGAATTTTATTCACACATTTTTCAAGCTATTACACAGTTTATTTACAAGAATTTTACAACAAAAGTTTTTTTATATACAAGGTGAGAAAATAATTTTACAAAACTAGTTTACAAAAGATTTTGCAAACAATTTTACAAAACCTTTACAAATTTTTTTACAAAATTTTTTATAAAACATTTTATAAAAAATGTTACAAACCAGTTTTTCAAACATTTTTTTCAAACATTTTTTTCAAACATTTTACAAATATTTTACATACTAATAATTTTGTACAATAAATAATTTTATAAATATTTTACAAACAAAATGATTTTCACAAACATTTTACAAAAATTTGTATAAAAATAATTTTATAAAAATTTTGTCCAATCTCAGGATCCCACACATCCTGTTATTAAAGAAATAGATACCAAGTATCTAAGGGTGCAACATCCTGTTATTAAAGAAATAGATACCAAGTATCTAAGGGTGCAACTGAATAGCACGCTACCCATGGATGGGGTAATCCGTTTTTGTGTTTTAGTGTTTGGATAGAGGGTTTGGGGTTGAGAGGGTTTGTTGTGATGTGATTGCATTGAAGTTTCAAAAAGTGAGTAGTTGTTGTGATTTGATTGTATTGGAATTTGTAAAAGTGAGTAGAAGTTGAATATTTTATAATTTTTAGATGATAAGATGTATATTATATATTTTTAATTGAAATGGATGAAAGAGAAATGTGTTGTTTGAAAGAGAGTGAGTTGACTTTGGGGGGCCCCACAAAGGGTTAAGGATTAAGGTTTTGGCAGGTAACCCCCCAAAGAGGGGGTAACCCCCCAACCAAACATGCCCTAAGAGAATCTTTCTTCTGAATGTTATCGTCGCTTATCTTCACCTCGATTCCTTCACCATTGCTTCCATCAAAAGTGCACTCCATGTACCAAGCATCGATGCATCGAAGCTGGTCAACGGGATCTTGGTGCCTACGTTAGTTGCTGCATTGTCGGACCAGAGGTGCAATGAGCTCGTGGCCCTCTGGGGGATTTGGTGGAGTTTGATGGTCCCAGCGAGGGCATGGACCATTTTGCTTGGAAGGAGGGGAGTTTTTCTGTAAGGAAGGCATATCAGGCTTTCAGCAGGTCGCGTGGGACGCAGAAAGAGGAGGCCACTTGGGACTACAGAATTATTTTGGCTAGCAAGGTTTCTATACGGATAAAGGTCTTCATGTGGTTGGTGAGGCGTGGGAGACTACTTTCTAAGGTACGAAGGGTGAGGCTGCTGGGTTACAGAGAGGTCCTTTGCGATAGATGCAGATTTGAGGAGGATGTTGAACACCTATTTTTTTGTTGTTGTACACTCCAACACCATTTCTGTCGTTATCTTTACCTGAATACCAAAGTTTAAAGTATGTCTTCTCGATCTCTCCTACTGTTTCTCAAACCCAGTCTCTTGGAGACATGGTATCTGAATATTCCTTCTTTCCATCGTACCTTCGCATATAGTGTGAATAATAAAATTAATTTTATTACACCAATGTATAGATGGATTTACCTTAGAGTTGAGCTTTGGGATGGGTCGGGCCCATTTTGACCCAACTCGAGTCGATTTATGTTAATGTACCCACTGATCGGGCTTGTGACCACCCATTTTTAGGGGTTTGGACTCAAGCTCGAGCTCGACCCACGAGGTGTTAAGTCGGACTGGCCGACTTATGCTTATAATAGCATAATATACTCACAACAACAACATCAACAAAGCATTTTCCCACAATTAAGTAAGGTCATCTACATGAATTTTTTACCTACATTCAGAACTATTTTGCTCAGAACATATATGGGGTGTGCTAGATGATGGAGGAGGCTCATGAGCATGAAGTCGGTGCATGTAAACCTGTGGCAAAAAGATGGAGGATGTTGATGGAGGTAGTAGAGGAGGTGGTGGTAATGATGATGGTGAAGGTGATGGCGATGGCGATGGAGTGAGAGGTGTAGTAGTCATAGGCGTGGTAGATGAAACTGGAGATAGACACATTTATACCTCTTCTCCAGAATCCGAAGGAATCAACCTATTACATGTAGGAGAGAAAAATATAATAGACTTAAAGAAAGTGACATCCGTACCTAACATAATACTTTTGTTGAACATGATCAAAACAATGATATCCTTTTTGAGTCCTGGAATACCCCACAAAAACACACTTGACGGCTCTAGGAGAGCTTGTCAAGGCCAAGAGATGTATGATGAACAAAAGAACTGACCTAAACATTCGAGACATGGAAACACAATTAAGAACATAATCTTCTCTGCTAACTCGGACAAGGGCATACGATTCACCAGGTAGCAAGCAGTTAGAACCGCATCTCCCCAATAGGAATGAGGAGCGCGACTCTGAATTAAGAGAATTATGGTGATATGCAAAAGGTGATGATGTTTCTATTCAACCACCCCGTTTTGTTGGGATGTATATGCACATGAAGTCTAATGTACAATATAAAGAGTTCTGAAGAACTGCGAGAGTTGTAAGCTACAAGATTCTAATGCATTGTTAAAACGAATATACTTGACTTTCGCAGAAAAACATTCTTTATTTACTTAGTAAAGGACTAAATAACATGACCAACATCAGAGACTTATTTTTTAGTAGAAATGCCCAAACAATCTGGAAAGTCATCACCAACAAAAAGATAAAATCTATATCCCTGATGGTCTGGAACACGACTCGGACCCCAAATATCAAGATGGATCAACTCAAAAATACTATGACTACTACGACCCTGACAACTATGAAAAGTAGACCGGCAGTGCTTCCCAAGCTAGCAAGCCTCATACTGGAGGATAGAGCGAGGAGAAATCTGATGAAGGACGTGACACAACTTCTGCAGAGGAATGTGACCAAACCAGAGGTATCATACATAAGGGGAGATTAATCATGTGTGAATGGTCGAAGCGTCAACATATTGGGACTGTACCACTCTATAGAGACCTCCTTGCTCATGGCTAGATACAATCACCATGCCCATAAGAATGTCTTGAAACAAAAGAGACGACGAGTCAACTATGACACGACAATGCTAGTCTTTGGTGATTTGATTGATAGACAGTAAATTCGTAAAAAAATCAGGAGCATAAAGAATATTTTATAGACGCCTTGCTGAAGTCAACTGCACATCCCCTTGTCCAGTAATGGGAGAGTGGGTCCCATCTTCAATAACTACAGATCTGCCTGGCTGAATCTATTTATATGCACTGAACTGGCCTCTCTTACCCCAGAGATGGTGTGAAGCTCTAGAATCCATAATCCATGCTGACAAATCGGCTTTGTAACAGCTAATAAAGGCATATGCAACACCTGATGGGGTGTTAGATGCTAACGCAAATACCTCTGAAGATCCTAAAGGAGCAATAGACGTCCCAGGTGCAAGCATAATCTCTCTCAGTCGTGCCACGAGCTCATCGAACCTCTAATCAGATGTCGGAGGAGCACCAACTGGTTGAGTCTGCTCTGCAACACGAGTTGAAGCAGGAAAGCCATGATTGGAGTAACATCTATCCTCAGAATGACCTGGTTTGTTGTAGTAAGTGCATGGTTGACGGGGTCGACTACACCCTCCCATGCCACGGGTACCACACCCTCGGTAAATGCATGTATGCTATATGAATACGATAATGCTATATAAATGAGTACCATATGCTCCCTGTTATTGGATCTTCTGCTATAAGAGATTCTGTATACTGAGTCTTTTTATTATTTACATATTAAAATTTTGCTTATACATTTATGCTATGTGTACTTGAATAAATGCATACAAGTTTCTGCTATTTGAATGTGTATCTACTGTAAGAGTGGGTGCTGTTTGATTTTTAAAAAAAAATTATTTATTACTAAGACAACTGCTATGCGCATCTGGTTCTGTTAGAATGATAAAATAGGAATGTTGTCACTCAAAAGTTCTATCCTTGCTTCTACAAATACGTTGTAAATATATATATATATATATATCATAATATAATAACAAAAAAAAGTATATAGTTGAATTAAAGGCAAATCAAATAATTTGATTTTTACATAAATCAAAACATTGCTCTAGAAATATTTTATAGATTATACAACATGTATACCATATTTTATAAAAAGGATATAGTGTTATTGTACATCCATAATAATGTGAATTGCAATAATAACAATAATCAGACTAGGATATAAGGTAACTTGTGAAGACACATAACCATCCTACTCTATCTTATAGGGAGCAACCTTCTCCTATTCCTATAAAAATGTATTGTGGTATTCACAATCATATATTGTTTAGTGGAGAGGGGTTGACACATGGTAGTTTGATTTTATAAAGATCTAGTGTCAAGTGGATTTCTCAGAAAATACACAGTCTCAATTTGGATAACTTATGGACCTTGCTATTTGATGTGATGATAAATATTCGAGAGATTTTGTTATCATTTCAAAGCTCCTAAAGTGACTTTTAGATGTTGGAATGAGCAACTTCATTTCGTACAATTTTGAAAGGGATATCAAAAGATCTGAAGGAAAGCCGATGGTGACTTGGCGATGAATTAGAATGCCGGTCATGGTGACTTCTACACTGGATCGTGCAAGAGCATGGTGACTCTCAACTGGGCAGAAGATGGGAAGTCCAGTTAGGGCAGTGGCCGCTTAGTGCACAGATATAAGATCCCAGTTCTTTTCATGTTTTTACGCGAGCTTGCATTGTTTTTATGCCTCGTTGGGATCCCGACTTTGACCATCTCCGTTGACCCTCTGTTTTAGGATACCCATGCAGAGGATCTTCGGTTTTTAGTTTTTCGTACGAGCTCGTTTGCCCGTTACCGATCGTGCTCATGTAGAGTGACTTTTCCGGAGAGTCTCTCTCACCCGTCTCTGAGGCGTAGTTTTGGAGTAGACATTTCCCTCTATTGGACCACACTTCCAAATTTCCAATAAGAGGGCGAGACAGAAGAGCCTTCTTAGGAGACTACCTCACCGCTTGAGTTTCGGTTACTTTCCGCCAACAGGCTTGGCGATGCTACATCTGAATCATCCATGTCCACGTCTAAATCATCTAGGGTTACATCTGGGCCAGTTACAATTGAGGAATGGTGGAGTTACAATCAAGTTGATTGGGTTATAATGTATATGGGTTAAGAGATGAAATCAATGATAAGTTGAGTTGGTTGGAAGTGACTATAATTAAATTAAATCCGAAATCACTATAAGCTAGTGGGCGTGTTGGGAACTTAGTTAGGATGCATTATACCACACTGCATGCCTACAGAAGCAACCCAACCCTAAGGTATTATTCACGCCTTAGAGTCGTAGTGTGAGGTTATACAAAGACCAAGACCACAGACTATCCACTAAACTTGAAAAGATAGATAGAATTGCAAACCCGGTTAATATATTATCCTTTCCATCATCAATAAATTAAGAGTAAAATAAAGTATCACATCACCAACTCCTTATTAAGATCCATAACCTGATCTCAGTGATAAGAAAAATAATATATACTTATTGGTCTCAATTACTATAGGAAAATGTTATAAATGGGAAATATTGGGATATTGAGTAATCAAGGGGGAATCTCATGCAGAATAATTTGAAAATCTTTTTCTACGCAGGTAGTGGTAGATTTTAAATTCTTAAATACCTATCTACTTGCTTTCTTTTGAACATATTAAATAACTGCTTATTTTAATAATATGACATATAGAAGTACCAACGTTTGCTGACGCCTCTTCTACCTTTCATGTTTTGGCAGGCAAGCAGCCTAAAGCACAGTAGCGGGTTGATGATTCTTGTCGACCAGGTATATTTTAGACGGTATAGTTTCTTTTGTTGCGGTTTTTGATCAGTATATATTTTGGGATATATGTATATATTGTTAGCCTTTTTGTACATATTGTATATAATTATGGAAGTTAATGAGATGGAATGTCGGTGATACTTGTTGGTGTTAGTTATGTGGTGATTTTATTGAATGTGAATGTATTGACAACATGCAAAAAATTTACCTTGATTTTCAATAACTTAATGTGATCACTTATGTATGTAATAGTAGGAATGCGACGTAAACGGGTGCCCGGATCCGAGGGCATCACAGTCTAAGTACAGAGCCATGGCTCAGGGGAGTACATAGATGATGTGGGTTAGATCGGTCTTGATTGGTCTTGCAGTTGAGGTACCTCTTCCCATGCAGCTTCTATGCGACAATCAAGCAGCTCTTTTATTGTCAATAATCCTGCATTCCATGAACAGATTAAGCATATAGAGATGGATTGCCGCTATATCAGAGACATGATCCAGAGGACCAGAAGGGTCTCCTATCCACCTAACATGTTTCTACTGGAGATCAGACGGCTAATATATTCACCAAAGCCCTTGCTAGAGGTCCATTTCAGAGATGTTCCAAACTGAGCATGATAGACATATATGCTCCAGCTTGAGGGAGTGTTGAGATATTTATATCGCATTATATTTATTTCTTATTTCTATTTCTTTCATGTGTCTCTTATGTAATTTATCCAGGGTTTTTCTCCTATATAAGAGATCCCTAGAGTCTCCATAATGATAAGTCATTCTATTTTTCCAACCGTAAGTAGTCAACATAACGCAGCCTACCACACACCAAAAATAATGCCCAGATACATTAGTAAACTCGCCCTCGGGATCCTCATAATAGCCTCGGAAACAACCATTCCCTCAGTAGGTGTGCCTCAACGTAAAGAAGCTCTATGTGGATATCTCAATGCCGAAATGGAAACCTTCAACCACGCAAGAAAGCTTTGTGTTCATATCCTCACCATATACCCCATACATCGAGAGATGAAAATTCCAGCAACAAGAAAAATGATTAATGTTAGAAAATCGGAAGCAGAAGCGTAACATGGAAAAAGATAAATAACATAAGAAGAACAACGGGATTTTACGTGGAACCCTACTCCGTGAGGAGCGGGATGAAACCACGGGAGAAGCCCTCAACGGGGCGTGTTTGTCTATTGACTTTCTCATCTGTTACAGGGGGCCTGGGGCTCCTTATATAGCTTCCACAGGACCTCCAAGTCCCACCACTAGGCGGTATGGGACTAAACTCAGTGGTGGGGTAAATGGACCCTGGAGGGATCCATTTACCCACCTATTACATAAGTGACGCATGCTCCAAATACTCTAACACTCCCCCTCAAGCTGGAGCATGCAATGCTCAGCTTGGACAAACAAGAAGAAACTCAACTCACAATACATGACACTACAGACAATATCAACCCAACGCGCACAACTGCTGCAGTCGAGGACGTTGCTTCTCATGGCGTGCATGTGAGGAGGACGAACGGGGCTGGAGTGTCTATCTGGCTCAGAGAATGGTACTCTACTGTGGAGTCCCTATGATACCACATGAAAACCCTTGCCCTTAATGGCATAGGGAATAGTCCTCTGCTCTGGAGTCCCTATGGCTCACATGAAAGCTCTGGCCGACCAACAAGAATGATTGGCATGCGTCATCATCGAGTCTGAAATTTGTAGAGTCTGAACATCTGACCGGTCTGGAAAATCTGATATCTGAATCTTTAAACAAGACCTGTGACTCTACATATACTCCCCCTTTCTCCCATACTGGTCGGAGTGACATTGTTGACCATGTTGGGAGAAGATAAGATAATACATAAATATGGGGAAAACGTGAATATTCTCAAAAAATTCCTTGCGGCTTTTCTTCATCAACTGTTTTTTTTTAAATAATAAGCCGTCCATTTTTTTTGAAACATTTTTTTCATGCCGTTTTCATCATTTTTTTTTAAAGATCACATTTTCTTTGCGTACAGCTTTTTTCTATTGTACGCGCCTTTTTCGATTTTTTTTAAACACATGCGATACGGCTTTTTCTTTGCACGTGCCCCCTTTTTTTCTTTTTTTTTTTTAAGAAAATACAATAGACCATTTGGGCTTATAATAATGTAGAGCTCTCTTTCTCTTTCTCTCCTTTTTTTTTCAAATTTTCCTCTCCCTTTTTTTTCGGCTCCTTTCTGCCCCTCCTTTTAAAAAAAAAATACTATTCGGCCCAACTGGACCGAAGTACCCCTCATCAAATTTTTTTTAAATAAAGAACGGCCCATCGGGCCCTTATTTCTCCCAACGCATTAGGGTTCCCGATTGTTGGAACCCTTTTCAATCGCCAAGCATCCCCGATCGGGGTTCTGGTATTGCGCGCCGCCTTCTTGGGCCTCGAGTGTCACTGCGGCAGGGGCCATCGCGCAACTGGAAGGGAGATACACGGCAGGAGACTCGGGGAGGCGCCTGGACTTGCGCGCACTGGGGATCTTCTGAACTCGTGACGCAAGGAGATGATGCCGCCAAGGGTGCGCCACGATGATCTTCTGAACTTGGATCTTCTGAACTCGTCGTACGATTCCTGGAGGAGCTCGTGAGCCGCCTGGAGATTTTGCTGGAGAAGGGCATGCGGCGGTGTCGCTGTGCGTCGAGGAGGGATCGCCGCCTGGCTGGATCTGGGAGGCGCCTTGGATCTGGGAGGCGCCGCCTGGAGGTTGCGGGGTGCGACGCCAAGGGAGGTGCGCGCGGAGGGCGCCACCATGCTCAAGCGCGCCGCCTCGCGCGGTGGTGGTTGGGGAGCCCCGAATTTCCCCGTGGGAGAGAGAAGGGTTGCGCCGACAGGAGTGCCCGGGGTGCTGGATGATGTTGCCTGGGCTGTGCTGGATGACAGATGGTAGCAATGACGCAAAGCCTGATGAAACTAGGGTTTCCAAATGAAACTCCGTGGAACCGATCAACAGTAACGAAAATTAGGGTTTTGGAATGAAACCCTTGAATCTAAAAATGAATACTCCCCACAATAAAAACCACGAAAGTAATCGAAACTCGACTAAAAATATAACATGATTCCTCGAGAATCAACCCGCTCTGATACCATGTTAGAAAATCGGAAGCGGAAGCGTAACATGGAAAAAGATAAATAACATAAGAAGAACAACGGGATTTTACGTGGAACCCTACTCCGTGAGGAGCGGGATGAAACCACGGGAGAAGCCCTCAACGGGGCGTGTTTGTCTATTGACTTTCTCATCTGTTACAGGGGGCCTGGGGCTCCTTATATAGCTTCCACAGGACCTCCAAGTCCCACCACTAGGCAGTATGGGACTAAACTCAGTGGTGGGGGTAAATGGACCCTGGAGGGATCCATTTACCCACCTATTACATAAGTGACGCATGCTCCAAATACTCTAACAATTAACATGCAAATCCATCAATAATGGCAGGGGGAAACTATAAGAGTACAATGCTCCAACACCAGCTAGCAAGTAGGTCTTGTTTCACTAAGCCAAAGTCACAAAGTCAAAAGATGGGGAGCTATTTGCAGTAAATAAGCAACATAGGTAAATGGATCAACAAGGTACATCCACCCCACCATGTAAAACTGAGCATAATTAATAGAAATTGACTCATTTAACATCATGTTGCTAATGTGGGACAATGGCTACGAATAGCATTATTTTAATATACCAGTTGAAGTCATGAAACCAAATTACACGGGAATGAAACATGAACATGATTATCTTTGCAAATGTTCTACAATCAACATAAAAGGGTAAAATGGAGATTTAGTGGATTTTAATATAACAAAGCATGTACGAGTTGTGCTTACCGTGGAGAGCCACTTTTTATGTTGGAGATAGATAGCTTGTCGATGCTACTGTGTACTATTTCGGATGTTTCCAGAAAATCACCAGTCCAATTGACTGGCACCAAGATTGCAAAGGCAAAGAATGTAACAGGAACAAATATCTTAATCCTGAAAGGACAGAATAAGATATTCAGACCAGCAAAAATAATTGACAAATTTCTTATACAGAAACCCCAATAAAAGAAAAAACAAGAAAATGCGCAATTAATGATCAAATGCAACTTCTACTTATAATGTACTAAAGAATAAGACGACCTTTAAATAGATATGAGGAAGATGGTTTATCAAGGACTTCTACTTTTCCAGCTCTAATAAACCCAGTCCTGATAGCAATGATAACCAACTGACATGGAATGATGTTACAGGGACTGACAAAAAATGCACTACCTTGGGATAATGTTTTATCAGAAAATATAGAAAACAATGCTCCAATCATGAGTCAGAAGATCGGTCATGATTTTTCAAATCATAGTTATTTGCGAACTTTCCAATCTGTTTTTTCAAATATTTTTACCCCCTTTCAAGCATATCGAAAAGATCGCACCCATGCGAGTAAAATTCCTCCCAACACAAAGAACTTCAACTGCGGCGAAATCACAACAAAATAGTAACAAGGTGCAAAAATGGCATGACGGAAATTATCCATACCCAAATCAGGTATATTCTTAAATACACAGCTGAGTCTAATCCTGCATGCTCAATGAGCTCAAGTTCAGGCATTTGCAGCGCTCCACGCATCCATCCCAGAAAGCGCAGATAAGACTTGAAGTCACAGTTCACAAACTTCTGCACTGATGCTCCAGAATATGATGGACTTGTTCTTAAACCCCTCAGGTACCATTTTGGAAAGTAGACCCTATCATTGATTGGTTGAAGGCGCAATAATGCGAAGGCAAGAAGAAACCCCAAAGCACTCAAAATGTTGATACCAGCTGCAACTCCAATGTCACCCAGTGTAGCCATCTTTGTCTTTTAAAACAAGGTCTCACGCTTCTAAACTGAACTGGCCATTCATTAAAAAGTGATAATTAGATATTATATGAAGTGATATGCTAAAAAATTTAAATACAATAAAGAAAATGATGTTAAACTGAGGACTAACAAGGCACATAATTTCATTCTCATCAACTATTTTCAGGAAAAGAACAAGTTGGCATTCTTACCTTGTGTACTAAGAAGGATGCATTTTCTTATTCAGCCTTGCACATCACCAAAAGCAAGAACCATTCAACTAAATACTATCAAATAAATTACCTTTTTTAAAGCAAATTGGGTGTTTCCCGAGAAGACACCCACCCAAAAAAATTATATTCACAAGTTACTGTATAGGAATTACAAGGATTAGAAATCCGGCAGGATCATATGTTTTATAGGACTATAAAATTTACCCCGAGAAGAAACTCTCTCCATGGAAATTGCCCTGATTATAGCCAACCACAACGCCCACATAATGGCCACCTGTCAGAATCCTAATAGGTTTCGCCCCAGTGCCATGCTGATCCATGGAGTTATATTAAGTTGAGGCACAATCCATAGCAACCGTATCCATCATCATCCATATAGCTTGGGAACTAGAGCTGCATAAAAAGAACAACTGATCGCAGCATCCTCAAGTGCCTCTCAACAATGTTGACAGGACCTTGCAGCACCCTAAAAGAATCTCGCCCTCCGAGCATCCATCATTACACAGTCTTGTCTCATCAACCACATGATAAACTCCGTGAAGACAATACATGGATCAAATATCACAGTTGCATACAAGGCTTTGTAAGCCTTCTGAACTGAAAAGCAACCATCCGCCCAAGTCCAGTGGCCAGGCCCAACAACAAGCTCCCCCACTGCGGGAATGACCTCCAATAGCATCTGGACCCCAGCCACCCTCTGATCAGACAAATACGTGTGGAACTGAGGGTGCCAACCTCCACCATCCCAAGCCTCGTAAACAGATTTACCACCATCCGCACCAAGAGCAAAGCAGGGGAAACGATCACAAAGCACATCGTGCCCAGTCTAATCAACAAGCCAAGAGAAGTACCTCTCAAATTCCCCGGGAAGGGTCTGAAGATATGTGTGACCGCAGCCAGAACCAAACAAATGTTCCTCTAGAAATTCGACAAAGCACACCCCCCCCCCACCGAACTCCTGCAGGAAGCAGGTGGGTCAAAAAGGAAAAAACGATAATAGCAGACAACACTGCCTTAAGAAGCACAACACAAAATTGTCCATGACCATGAATCGTGCATAATTCTCCAACAACTGCACGGCAGATCATCTTGGAGAGTGTGTCCACCACAAAGAAGATGGTGTCATCAGCATATAACAGTAATGACACATAATTGTCCATGACCATGAATCGTGCATAATTCTCCAACAACTGCACGGCAAACCATCTTGGAGAGTGTGTCCAACACGAAGAAGATGGTGCCAACAGCATTAACAGTAACGACACAAAATTGTCCATGACCATGAATCGTGTATAATTCTCCAACTGCACGGCAGACCATCTTGGAGAGTGTGTCCTAACAAAGAGCGATGGAGCCAACGAACAACCACATCGAACCCTCCCTTGGGGTTGGAAAAAAGCCCCCACTTGCCTACCATTCACCGACACTGAATACGAAGTCGTTGCCACGCACATCTTCATCCAGCTAACATTCACAATAGAAACTTCGACACGAGAGGGACGCCCAGATGAACCTCTAATATGTAAAATCATACTCCTTAAAGAAGTCAACCTTTGAAAGCAACCCCTTAACTTTCTATCACCTCTAATCAGCAACAATTTCAGACGCCACCACCACTTTATCCATCTTGTGTCTGCCAGATACGAATGCCATCTGTAGCAAAAAGGAACCCCAAAATCTCATGAAGTCGATTCGCATGCACCATTATCGGATAGAGTAATAGGTCATAAATCCTCGACCGCTGCACAAAATCCTTCTTAGACAAAAGGAACAAGAAAGAGTAATTCAAATGCTCAAAACCATGGTTTGCCAACAGTAACTCCTCGATGACTGCCACCAATTCTGCTCAACTGAGTCCCAGAACTTCCAAAAAAGGAAAGTAGAAAGTCGACCGGACCAGTGCATTGATAAACATTCAAGGCAAACATTGTCATGCATAAATATCAAAAAGTAAAAGGCTCACTAACTCAAACTTATATAGCTTAGACAACCTTGGCACATCCATGTCGACCCATCTTGCAACACTAAGGGGAACCTTCATACGCAGTTAGGGGAGCTAATCAAATTGAATACCTTTAAATCTACCACTATTCAGATTTGATTCAGTTTAAAAAAATTGAATCCGAACTCAAATCACATTATAAACAAATTTGCTAATTTGAATTCAGATTCGATTTATTTTGAGTTGTTTTGAGTTTCAAAAATGCACATTTAATCCATTTTATTTCAAATTTGAAACCTTAAAAGCATATATAACTTTTTGATATAAAGATTATTATAATTTTTAAGATGTAATTTTATAATTCCATTTTTTAATACATATTACTTAGATAAGTTCAAAAATATATAATCAAGGAAGATACCGAGATGATAATATATAATGTATAAAAATACCTAACTTTTACAAATATGGTATGTCTTTTGCAATATAAATTTATTCTTTTTAAATGAGGAAAGAAATATGTTGATAAAATATAATTATACAAGGCTTATTAAAGGGATAGAATATTATTAACAAAAAAGTTGAAAACACATTATGTTTACCATTATAGGTTGAAGCAATATAAGACCAAGCTCCTATAAAGAAGTAATACAAATTGATCCTTTTTTTGAAGCCAGAAAAGGGGGGAGACACTCTTAGGTGTTCACCCCAAACATATATTAAAAACTAAGAGCGAAAAAGAAGAGTACAGAAAAGGCGCTCTGGGCGAGCCACGAGCGCAACACGCCCGACGCACGAATACAGACGTTTTCGTGGTAAAATCTATGGCTAGAAATTAACAGCTCATTCCTAGCCAGCCAGATAGACCAAACCAGCGCCAGAGGCCGAAGCAGCTCCATCTTCGGCCGATGTCTGGCCACGGTCAGCTCCCTGCAAATCCTCAATTCCCGCCCTACCAACCCATCCCAGGCCCGGGTCAGCCTAAACTGACAACACAGACGTGCAGGAAAAAAAGAGATGCTCTGGAGTCTCAATCCCCCCCTCGCACAGTATGCACCTGTTAGAGACCGCCCCGAGAAGTCTAGCACAGCGGTCCCGCGTCATCAACCTCTTCCTCCGGAACAACCAAAAGAAGAAAGCGATCTTCGCTGGAAGACCCAGCCCCCAGAAGAAAGCGTAATCCCTTACCATATCCGCCGATAGAGAGGGAGGGGGCCTGCAGATCGTCGAGTAAGCCCCCCTCACGAAGAAGGAACCGCCACGCCAAACCCAGTGGTCGCGACCCAAGGAGAGCCCAGAGGCCTCCCAAAGCGCGTCGAGCAACTGCAGGAACTCCTCAAGGTGCTGGTCGGAGAAGTTCGAACAGAAAGGCGGCATCCAGTTCCCATCCACCCAACAAGAAGCAACTGTAACCTCCTGGTCCGCCGCCAAAGCAAAGAGACGAGGGAAGCGCAAGGATAGCGCTCCCTCGTCCGTCCAATCGTCTCTCCAGAAGGCGAAGCGAAGCCCATCCCCCAGCACAGGCCTGAACAGCGTCCGAAAGTTGATAGAGAGAGACTGGATGGCCCTCCAGAAGGGAGAGGGTCTCCGCCCACGTGCGCTAACCGCCGCAACCCCCTCGAGCACTGCCCCCCCAACCCCGTAGATCCGTCGGAGGAGACTGCAGCAAAGGTGCTCCCCACTACCCCATATTCTGGCCACCCACTTCAGCAACAGCGCCTCGTTCAGCTCGCCCAACCGATAGATCCCAAACCCGCCCTCGCATTTCCGCAAAGTGATGTCATCCCAGCTAACCAGGTGCAACCCAGGGCCCTGCCCGTTCCTGCCCCATAAGAACCGCCTCATCAGACCCTCCAGTCTCCTCCTAATGCCCGCAGGCATGAGCCTCGTGGAGGAATATTACACCGGCATGGCGGTCAACACCGCCCTCAAGAGCACCAGGTGACCCCCCTGGAAAGGATCGCCGCCTTCCACCCCGCGAGTCGCCCCTCTACCTTCTCCACCAACGGTAGCCAGTCTGCCGTCTTCGATCTCCCAAAGTTCAGCGGCAAACCCAGGTAGTGTATGGGGAAACCAGAACTTTCGGTGGTCAGCGCCGAACCGCAGAGACCTACCAACTCGTCGATCATACAGAACGGGACCATCTTGGATTTGCTACTATTCTGCATTAGCCCGGACATCTCACTGAAGAGCTCCAGCGCCACTGTCATTCCCTTGGACTCCTCAAGACCCCCCTCTATGAAGAATATGGTGTCGTCGGCGTACTGAAGAAGCGGGATCCTCGGGTCATCCCTCGAGTAGACGCACGTAAGCCCCGCCTGCTGCACGCTGTCAACCATACGAGCAAGGACATCTGCCATGATGATGAAGAGCAAGGGAGCGAGAGGGCAGCCCTGTCTCACCTCCCCTCTGCGGCTGAAAGAAACCTCCCTCCAGCTGCCCATTAACCAGGACCGTCAGGGAGGTCGTGGTCACGCAACGCTTCACCCAGGAGATCCAGAGCTCAAGAAAGCCCCTCCTGTGTAACGCCGCCTAGAGAAAGCGCCAGTCCAGCGTGTCGAAGGCATTAGTGAAGTCCACCTTCCACAGCACAGTCTGTCTACCGTTCCTCTTCCAATCCGCGACAATCTCAGAAGCCAAAACCAGGCTGTCAGCGATTTGTCTCCCTAAAACGAATGCTGTCAGAGTTGGGGCAATAATGTACTCCAGGACCCTGCTCAATCTGGTCGCGAAGACTTCGACCACAATAAGGTACAACGCATTGGAGATCGCAATTGGCTGAAAGTCCTCCATTCTTCCTGTCCCAACCTTCTTTGGGAGTAGCACGATCAGTGCCTTGTTCAACCGCTCGAAGCCAGCATTGCCATGACAGCACTCCACCGCCACCTCAAGCACCTCACTACCAACCAAGTCCCAGAAATCCATGTAGAAGGAGATAGGGAAGCCATCCGGACCTGGAGCACCATCGCCGTTGAGATTCCAGACTGCCGTCTTCAGGTCCTCCATTGTTATAGAATGGGTCAGACTTGTAGCATGGGCGCTCAATAGGCATACCGCCCCCAAGCCTGACCATCTCCAACGCCTGCCAGCACCCTTTGCGGAGAGCCTGTAGAAGTGATCTGCAATCGCCCTCCCAAGCTCCCTGTGCCCCTCCACCGTCTCCCCGCCTACAAGTAATGGTCTGATGAAGTTCTCTCTCCGCCTCCCGCTGGCCACTCTGTGGAAGAAGGACGTGTTTGCATCACCCTCCCTGAGCCATCTGTGCCTGGACCGTTGCCTCCGCTCGGTGACCCTCTTCATGTCCTCGTCAAAGATCTGCTTCTGAACTTCAGACCGCTGCCTCAGCTCGTCCCCCAGTAGGGGACGCTCGTCCGCCAACGCGTCAAACATGCTCACCACGCCCTCCGTCACCGTCTTGGCCGCGCGGCGAACCTCCCTCGACTCCCTCTTGAAAGTGCAGAGCCTGGACCGCAAGGAGTCCAGCTTCTGAACGAGCCTCGCAGTGGCAGTACTAGCCACTACGATCGAAGCCCAGTGCGACGTCACCAAGTCTCTGAACCCATCCTCGAGCAGCCACGCCTTCTCGTAGCGGAAGAAACCACGAGTCAGCGTAGGATCCCCGGAGTCCCACAGGATAGGCGTGTGATCAGACCAAGAGCGTGGCTTGGCCGAGACGAACGAGAGCGGGAAAAGCTCTAGAAGTGCGGACGACGCGAGGAACCGATCGATGCACGACCTCGAGTTGGCGTTACGCCAGGTGTACTTGGTCCCCGCCGCATCTATGACCTCCAATTCTAGCGAATCCACCACCTCCACGAAGGCCTCAGAGCCGGGGTCCTGACCGCCCTGCAACCTCGGCCGATCATAAGAAAGCAAAGTGACATTGAAGTCCCCCCTACCAGCCAGGGGATGCCCGGAAAAGCCTCCCTAGCGCCCCTCAGGTCCATCCAAAGCTACTCCCTCTCAAGACTCTGGCACGGGCCATAAACACAGGAGAGCGCCAGCATCACCCCCCAACGAAGGCACCCCAGGCTCCAGCAGAATCGTAAGGACATGTGCGCCCCTCAGCTCCTTACGCCGGGCGAGAGAGGAGCCCCTCCAAGCAACGAGGACTCCGCCCGTGGAGCCAACGGCCCCGATCGAGTCGAAGTCAGATAACAAGCCCGCACCAAAAGAATGTCAATCCAAGCTCATTAGTGCGCCCAGCTTGGTCTCCTGCAAGAACACCACATCACAACCCCACTCCATAAACCTCGATCCCAACACCCTCCTCTTATTCAGGTCGCTCAGACCCCTGACGTTCCACGAGAGAATCTTCATCTGCAACCTGCTATGACCTCCACCCCCAAATCAATCACCCCAGTTGCCCTCGCCACCTCGAGCTTCAGCTCCAAGACCGAGACTTGCCCCCCCCCCCCCCCCGCCACCACGGCCCTGACCTGGGAACGAGACCTCCTTCGATACCTCTTTCCAGCCTGTCGATCACCCATGCCTCCATCAGAAGTGGAAACCACGGTAATTCCAACATCCGTGGCAAATGCATGCGCCGCCACCGCGCCCGACGAGACGCCACCATCATCTATGCCAATAGTGGCACAGCCCTCCTCCGCCACCAAGTCTGAGAGGACAGAGGCGCCAACCTCCAGTCCGAGTAGAGAGCCCCCGGTGTGCAGGAACCGGACGCCCCTGCGTCGGGGTATCTACCGAAGACATCCCGCAAAGTAACAAAGACGCCCTGCCACGAGGGGGCCCGAAGATGCGGGAGGCACCCACTCGCAGTCCCGAGGAGGCCTTCCAACAAAAAAGAGGGACCCGAGTGGGCCGCACCTGAAGGTATTATCAGAGTCGGATCTAAAGCCGCCCGCGAGGCAATCTGACCATCCGCATGCATGAGCCGCAAAATACTGCCCCGATGCAGCCCTCGTGGGGCACCCAGATGAACCCGAACCGCCAAAGGTCCCCTCCCACCCAAGCGATGGGAATTGAAAGCGCGGGAACCGCCTCCCCTCGGGAAACTAAGAGGTGCCTCCAAATGAGGCGACCGCTCCCCTTCCGTCGCAGAAGCCGAAGCGCCCAAACCCGGCGACCGCTCCCCTCCCGCTGATGAATCCGAAGCGCCGATCCACGGAACCTCTCGAGCAGCCCAAGCGTCGCCGATCTCGACCGCCGGAGAGGACCAAGTGCCGCCATTCTTTTTCGCTCACCCCGGCAGCGGTGGTTGGTCGAGGAGCAGGATCTGCAGCCTGAAAGAAAACCTTCCAACCGACAACACCGCCCCCGACTCTTGGGGGGCCCACTGGTGGCACTCCATCAGAACGACCGCCACCGGATCACTACCAGGAGAAGCACCATCCTCGAGCACCTGCAAGACCTCGCCCAAATGTCCCAACACCGGCCCCAAAGCGCGAATGGTGCGGGACAAGAAGGGCGCCCCCAAACATGCGCCACCTTGACGATCGGGCAAACCACCGCCCCGTCCACGAATCTCGGCGGCCTCCAGAGGATTGGACCAATCGAACCCGAAGCCAGAAGAAACCCTCTTTGGGCGGCCGAGAGGCCCCGGGCGCAAAACCGCCTTGCCTCGAGGGCGACGACATCGTCGCAAAACTCCGCGCCGAAGCGATGGGAGAGTTCCCGTTCAAGCTCCTCTTTGGACGAGGAATAGCTGCGCCCTCCGACAAAGACCGCCACCAGCATGCCGTCGATCCCTCTCTTGACGTTGATCTCCTTCCCACCGCCCGACCTGCCACAGGGTAAACCGCCAACGCCGCTCCCCGCCACCTCCACCGCCAAAGCTCCTGTTGCGCCTTCAGCCGCCCCCGAGGCCCTCCCGCGAGGACCTGCCACTCCACGAGGAGCAACCAAGCACTCAATCTGACGGTGGCCCGGCTCGCCACAAGAGAAACAAGTTGGGGGATGAGCGCAGGCCAAAGCGATGTGCCTCCGCCCCCCGCAACGGAAGCACCTCCGCCCCGGCTTCCGATGGGACATTGCAATCCAGCCTGCCGCAACCCCGGACTCCTCGCCATCACCATACACCTTCCCCCCGGCCTCCCTCCCCTGCGAGCCCTCAATCTCTGCAGAACGTCTCCCCCTCACGGCCCCCTCCGCCACGGTCGCGAGATCGAGCCGCCCTCTCCAACTCAGCCCGACAAACCTCACGCCAGACTCTCGACGACTTCGTCGTCCCTCCCCCATGCTCCCTCCCCATCCTCTGCTCCCCCCTTTTCAATCTATAACGGGTTCCTTTTAAAAATCTAATATAAACTGATCTTATTATTTGAAACAACAAGAAAAGCGCCAAATAATAACTTAGCACGATAAAATTACTTCATGCATCGTGATGATCATCGATATCTCAAAATGAAAGTCATGAATCACGCATGATTTTCAATATATATAGGAACAACCAACATGATGGTGAGAAGAGCGTGTAAATTACTCATGCGATGATCAATGTCATCTTCAAAATGTTAGGTTTCACCATAGATTGTCTTCCACGGATAACCAACAAAACAAGAAGGCGGAGTGGAATACTCATATATGACACAAACCACGAGAGACGTAAAGGACGTATTCAACATAATGCGACTATTATATTCACGTGCAAGAAGAGGGAGCACTACCATCTACCTTAAGATTGATAGATGTTTGATAAAGAATGAAAAAGAGAAGGGAAAAGGTGTAGTAGGGAACGTAAGGAACATGGAAATAAACATAATGTGGGGAACTCTGATATAAATCTTAAATATGTATTCTTTCCTATTCAACTTCATAGCTAATGTTTTATATTATATGGATATTTAGTCATTAATTGATATAATTGTATATACACATACATACAAATGCATATAGGTACATGTGTGTGTGTATAAATATAGAATCAACTCAAATTATTACCGAATGAATTCAGGTTAAATTATATGTGATTCATTTGAGAATCGGATCCATAACTAAAACGCATATTCGATTCATTTTTCTTTGAATCGAACTTTTCTCAATTTGTTATCGAACTAAACTCAATCGAATTCGAATGATTCAATTTAATTAGCATGCCTACACTAAACTCACAGAAATGCTTAATAATAGCTACCCTAATGACTCGATTTTCTTCTAATACCTCCCCTCCCAACTTAATTATATGAATCAAGTTGTGCGTTCCCCTTTCGTTGGTCATACCATGAAAAAATCATGTGTTGGCATGACCATCCTTCAGCCAAACTCGCCTAAACTGCGATGACTATTGTCGCTACACCACTTCGCCTTTCTTGTCCCCCCGAAGTAAAATCCTATGGAGCTCCATGATAGTCGACCTCTCCCCCTTTAACAACTCATGGGTATCATTAACGGTGTTAGGGTAAAAGAAAACTCAGATGATTATTCCATAGAGCCCTCGGGTCTCTTATATAGGGAGAGAGCCCTTGGGTAAATTACAGTGACGTACAATATATAAATAGAAATTGTGAAACAGTACGCAACATAAATAAGTCTCTACACTCCCCCTCAAGATGGAGCATAGATATCTATCATGCTCAGCTTGGAAGAACATCTCTGGAAAGGTCCTCTGAGCAATGGCTTAGTGAATATGTCCGCAGTCTGGTCCTCTGAACTGACATGAGACGTGGAAATGAAGCCCTTCTGAATCATGTCCCTAGTATAATGACAATCCACCTCGATGTGTTTTGTTCTCTCATGGAAGGCTGGATTGTTGGCAATAAATAATGTTGCTTGATTATCACATTGAAGGTTCATAGGCAAGGGGACATCGACATTCAGATCTTCTAAGATTGCTTTAACCCACATCATTTCTGTGCTTGCCTGTGCCATGGCTCTGTACTCGGATTCGGCACTGGATCTTGCCACAACAGTCTGCTTCTTGTTTTTCCAAGAGACTAAAGAGCTTCCTATAAAGATAGCAAATCCAGAAGTAGACTTACGATCCCTTGGACATCCTGCATAATCTGCATCTGCACAAGCTGAAATAGACAGATCTGTATCTTTCTTGAATAGCAACCCTGTGCCTGGGGAAGACTTCAGATATCTCAATATCATGTACAAGGCATCCATATGAACTTGCCTCGGCTGCTCCATGAATTGACTCACCCGGTTTACTGCAAAGGCAATATCCGGTCGAGTTATAGTGATGTATAAGAGCTTACCCACCATTTCTCTGTACCTTCTCTTGTCCACCTCCTCGGTATCATCATCGTACAGCTTCATGCTCGGGTCCATAGGTGTACTTGAAGGTCTGCATCCAGTCATCCCTGTTTCAACTAGCAAATCGGTGACATATTTTCTTTGAGTCATCACCATTCCTTGTGCATTTCTTGCAAACTCTATCCCCAGAAAATATCGTATTGTGCCTAGATCCTTTGTAATGAACTGGCTTCCCAACATGGACTTGGTTATCTCAATCCCCTGTGCATCATCTCCAGTAACCAATATGTCATCAACATATACCATAACAACAATGGTACCTCTAGGGGTCTTCCGGACGAACAGTGAGTGGTCCGCATTTGACCTTCTGAACCCCTGTCGTTCAATAAGCTGGGAAAGCTTCTGGAGCCATGCTCGAGGACTCTGTTTAAGGCCATAGATAGCCTTATGAAGTCTGCACACCTTCTGAGTCTCCCCCTCAGCAGCAAACCCGGGTGGCTGCTGCATGTAGACTTCCTCCTGTAGCTCACCATACAAGAAAGCATTCTTAACATCAAGCTGGAAAATTATCCAGTTACGTACCACAGCAACAGATAGGAGGATGCGAAGGGTAGAGTGTCTCGCCACCGGGGAAAAAAGTATCCAAATAATCTACCCCATATGTCTGGGTAAATCCTCGTGCTACGAGCCTGGCCTTGTATCTGTCTAGACGACCATCTGCATGATATTTTACCGTAAATACCCACTTGCAACTCACCACAGATCCACCTGGAGGAATAGGGACAAGAGACCAAGTCCCTCTAGATTGCAAGGCACGCATCTCCTCTTCCATGGCTAGACGCCAGCATTCAGTCTTCATGGCATCCTGATATGTCCGTGGGATCTCCACTGACGATACGGCAGCGGCAAACTTCTGGAAATCCCCAGTGAGACGATGAAAGGAGACATGAGAGGCCAGGGGATATGAGGCCCACTGTCTTCGCTGCTTCCTATGAGCAATAGGCCGGTCCAAATCATCCAGAACTGTGTGGACCGGTTGATCCTCCTCCTGTGGTAAAGGCTCCTGTACAGGTGCAATATTTAACCCATCATCAGTGTTAACATCAGAACATACCTGAGGCGTGTTGGATGGTTGACATGTAGCTTGAGCAGGGCATGTTCGCCTCGTATAGAACTTAGTAACTGGGGGTGGTGGCGGGGGTGGTGGCGGTGGTGATGATGGTGGCGTCGGTGGAGTAGAGAATGGGCCCAGGCTTGGAGGTGGTGGAACATAGACATTGGAATCTGGTGATGTGGAGGAGACCAATCTGTCACCTGCAGGGGAGAAGTACATGACAGGTTCGAAAAATGTAACATCTGCACTCACATAGTACTTGTCATGAACAGGGTCATAGCAGCGGTATCCTTTCTGTGTCCTGGAGTAACCCACAAAAACGCACTTGATAGCCCTAGGAGATAGCTTATCAAGTCCCGGAGATAAGCGGTGGACAAACGCAACAGTGCCAAAAACCCGAGGTGTCAGTGTAAACAAGTCTCTGTCGGGAAAAAGAATAGAGATTGGGGACTTTTCCCCAAGAACAGTTGTAGGCATTCGATTGACCAGATAACACGCTGTAAGTATAGCATCCCCCCAAAAGGATAATGGTGCACAACTCTGAATAAGTAATGTGCGGGCAATATCAAGAAAATGTCGATGTTTTCGTTCTGCAACCCCATTTTGTTGAGAGGTGTAAGCACGTGTGGTTTGGTGAACAATGCCTTTAGAAGAAAGGAAGCTAGCAAGAGAGCGAGTGCAGAACTCCAATGCATTGTCAGTACGCACATACTTAACAGTAGATGAAAAAACATTCTGAACTTCATTAATAAGATTTTGAAGAACATTTCCTGCTTCAGATTTATTCTTAAGAAGAAAAGTCCAAGACACTCTAGAGAAATCATCAACCACAACTAAATAGAACATGTGCCCCTGATGATCCGGGACACGACTTGGACCCCAAATATCTATATGGAATAATTCAAACGGGGAGCTACTACTTCGACTCTGACGACTGGGGAAGCTAGACCGATGGTGCTTCCCTAACTGACAAGCTTCACAACGAAAAGAGGAACTCGGAGAGATCTGAGGCAGGAGGTGACGCATCTTCTGTAGCGGCAGATGACCGAACCGAAGATGCCAGGTGTACGGGGAAACGGAGCCCTGGGAATGCAAGGAGACGCCAGCGTAAGAGTTACGAACGAGACGATAGAGGCCATTGTGCTCAGAACCACAGCCAATCACCCTGCCCGTTAGTATGTCCTGAAAAATAACAGACGATGGATCAAAAATAGCACGACAGTGCAAATCACGTGTAATCTGGCTAATAGATAAGAGGTTCATAGAAAATTCAGGAGCATGTAGCACATTCTGTAAGTGCATAGAGGGTAGAAAAGCCGTCTCCCCCTGACCGATGATAGGGGAATGAGTGCCATCAGCAATGAGCACAGAGCGACCAGGCTGAACAGCTCTGTAGGACTGCAGAATATCTTTCTCACGGCATAGATGATGGGTAGCTCCAGAGTCGACAATCCATCCTGTGAAGTCATGACTATGAAATGAGACTGAAGAACTACCTGAGGCACTGGCTGAGGCAGATGTACTAGCTGACGCCGAAGCCGCAACATCAGAAACTTCAGCACCCTCTGATGATGATTGTGGCATGATATCACGAAGTCGTGCCACCAACTCTTCGAACCTGTGATCTGGAGTAGATGCTGGTGGACCCTGAACATGATCAGCTACTCGTGCAGAAGGAGGAAAGCCATGCTTGGAATAGCATGTATCCTCTGAATGACCAGTGCGGCGACAGAATGAGCACGTAGAGCGTATGCAACCTCCTCGGCCACGTCCACCACTTCCTCTGCCACGAAACGAGGACGAACCACCACGTCCCCTGGAAACTGCCATTGCTGACGGAGACGCAGTCGCTGTATTGGACGGAACAGGTACACGACTGAGCCTCTTGTATACCTCTTCCATCGGCGGGATGGTGGCATCTGCTAGGATCTGAGAGCGTGCTGCCTCGTACTCCGGGTCTAGAGCAGCGAGTAAGACGCCAACCATAGTGGCGTTGCGGAACGTCTTCTGCTGTTCCGGCGTGGCTGTAAGCGGAATGGTGCTATAGAGCCTCTCGAACATGCCACGAAGCGACGTGTACAGGGAATGAAGAGGCCTCCCATTCTGCTTCGTGGTAAATATATCGTGCTGCAACTGGAGCATCTTCGTCTCGTTGCGTACCTGAGAGTACGTCATGGCCAAAATATCCCACATCGCCTTAGCGGTGGGCTGGTGAAGGACATTATTCGCTATCTCCGTCGTGAGCGTACCTGAGAGCCACACCTTGGCGTACGCATCATCAGCCTCCCATGAGGCATAGATCCCTGTCTTCTCCGGCGGTTCATTCTCGGTAAGAATATGCTTCTTACCACACGACTTCATGAGACTGAGGAACTGCATTGCCCACAGTTCGTAGTTTGTCCCGTCCATTTTGACGATTGGTGCCGAACCTTTGAAAGCACTTATGGCGGGCATATCGAGCTTTTGTTCTGACATAATGCCGGAGAAGAACAACTACTGATAGACCAAGAAAATGTTGTCTACCAAGACCTTTTAGGATTCAAGTGCATATGTAGACGTTATGCACTTGAATCCAACATCTATCCGAGGCCGAGTGAAGAAGCGGTACCCCGGTGGCGAGTAGAGGCTTTGGAAGCCTCTACCAACTCGAGACGGTGGCTGGGAGAGGTCCCAGCAGCGGCTGGGGGTGCTGGGCGGAGAGAAAGGGCTCCCCGGCGGCGGCTGGAGGCCGGGGAAGGGGCGAAGAAGGGCCGGCGGCGGAGGGGCTGAGGCCCGGTGGAGGGTGTTGGCGGAGGGGCTGGGGCCCGGTGGAGAGGCGGAGGGGCTGGGGCCCGGCGCAGGGAGCCGGCGGAGGGGCTCGAGAGGTCGGCGGCGGGGGTGGGGGGGGGGGCGGCGGTGGAGAGAACCCTAGGTTAGGGTTAGGGCTCTGATACCATGTTAGGGTAAAAGAAAACTCAGATGATTATTCCATAGAGCCCTCGGGTCTCTTATATAGGGAGAGAGCCCTTGGGTAAATTACAGTGACGTACAATATATAAATAGAAATTGTGAAACAGTACGCAACATAAATAAGTCTCTACAAACGGCGTCAAGGTGAACAGCCTCCTCTGGCTCCCCCATCTTTCTCTCCTCATGTTGAGTCCACACGGACTGCTTATATTTCATAGCATCTCACACAAAGCCGTTAGTTTTGTCGCCATCACCTTCAAAGATGGCGCAGACTCGTATTGACCATGCCAATTGTGAACCACCAGCTCCATCACACCATCTTCAAGCAACCACAAATGCTTAAAAAAACATGCTAACCACCTGGCAGTCCTTACCTGAATCCCAACAGATAGGTTTGTGGTCAATAGTGTGAACATTGCAATGAAAGCACAGATGCCAAGGGGAATGCTTTCAGTAGCTCCACTAAACTAAGAAAGGCATCCATACGAGACAGTGATGTTGAAATCGGCCAACTGTAGTGTGAATTCCTCGCATCCAAAACTTCTAGAAACATGTCTCCCACAAAATCATTGAACAATGGGGAACCAGGATCCACCTCTCCCCCTCCCGAGGGAGGTCACCAGTGAATGTGATGTTGGAATCACCTAACGTCCATCGTTGCTACTTAGGAAAGAGGACGCATCACCTGCAGCTCATCCCACAAGTCGACACTAGCAGGGGTTCCAGAAGGCTCGTACTTTGCATAGAACAAGAATCACAAGCCATCTACCTGAAGAAAGTAATTTAAGATTCAAAAACTTTGCATCACCGAAACGCAGTATAATTAGCAAACTAATTGCTTAAAATATTGTATATTCACCATATGAACAAGAAACTTCAGCACAACTTTTATACTTTGCGAAACCATTAATTTAAGGAAACATTTTTCCAAACATGGTTTCTAATATTCTAGTGAATATTGAGATGAGATCAGGGTTACCTCTTGAAACGTAAGTCTTTAAAGAAAGAGACCTCCCGAATCAAGTCTGATATACATTTGTCTTTCTCGCGGGCATGATGATGAGTCGTGTAGCTTCCCACAAACTTCAATGACGTCTTCTTCTTGAAGTTGTCCACTCAAGGACGAGACCAAGAAGATCTCAAGCTTCTGATTTTGTCTTACGAAATTGAGTCCTCTTATACGTATGTGAAATACGACGAAGAAGACGATCTTCTCTCTCACATGACCACGTCTATGAAGAGAAGATGGAGGCTTGAAAGTGGACGTGTAGGGTTGTAGAGAGAGAGGGAGGACGTGTATTAGAGAGTCTTCTACTCTCTAAACTTCCCTCTCAATGATCAAGGCAACTAGGAATTATTAGGAGGAACAAGCATGCTATGAAAGAGAGGCATTGCCTTCTCTTTTATAGCCATGGGGGACATCTATGAGGAGTCTTCTCCTCATGGTAGGCGTCTTCCATGGTGTACCTTGGATCACGGATCGAGGGATATGATTTAGGCATTATTCAACAAGGATTAGGACTAGAACTATTTTCTTTTAATCACCAATTAACTAACTAATTAAGCAACAAATTGATAGCCTAATGTGTCTCTCTCAACACATGTCCCCCACATTCCAAATATAAATTAGAATTGTTGCTTTATTTATTAATTTGATAATCCAATTATCAAAACTGGCAATTTTATGAGATTAATCATCATAGCTTATGAATCATATTCATAAATCCAATTTACACTAATTATTCTAATGTGAATCACATTCACACATGTACCTTGAAATAACTATGTGAATCATATTCACATAAATATTAATTATATAAATCGTATTCATATAAACATTAATTATTATGAATCATTATTCATATTAATTAATGGATTATATTTGTGAATCGTATTCACAAAAGTACCCTCAAGACTATGACAACAACAATTATCGTCTCAATATTGACATCAAATAGTATGAGTCATAATCCAATTAGGACTAAAAAGATACAAATGCAGATACTTGAATATAATGTCGGGAAGATCATATTATGCATGTATAGTAACTTGAAATATGGATATCAATCCAATTTTAGGGTTTATAGCATTTAAGCTTGAAATTGATACGCTACTATCAACTGAGCTCGAGTGGAACACTTAATACTCTAAGTGAGCTCAACGAAACACAAGTCGTTATATGTGATCTCGAGAAAGCAACAGTGAGATGAACCTAACTTCTTCGAACATTTCTAATCAAAGTCCAAACCATTTAGAGCTTAGAAATGAGCTTAAGGAACTTATATATTTCCATTTCCATCGCATTTTTGTTTCTGATATTTGGACATTGAAATTAGTTCAAATGAATTGTGATTCAATCAAATTAAATCTCAAATCATCTAGTTAAATGGAGCCACGAAAATCAATCATGTTTCATCACTCCATCGGAATGGAAGTGTCATGGTAGATGATCTATTATTATAGATTTAACCCTGAGGGTGCATTTGGTTCGTGGGTTATCCGGGGGAGGATAACCCGTTTTTGTGTTTGTGTGTTTGGTTGGTGGGTTAAGGGTTGGGAGGGTTTGTGTGATGTGATTGTATTGAAATTTGAAAAAGTGTGTAGTTATTGTGATATGATTGTATTGAATTTGAAAAAGTGGGTAGTTGTTGTGATGTGATTGCATTAAAGTTTGGAATAGTGAGTAGAAGTTGAGTGTTTTATGATTTTTAGATGATATGATGGTATAATATATATATTTTTGATTGGAAAGAGAGTGGGCCCCACTAGTGGGTTGGGAATATGGGTTTTGGGGGGTAACCCACCCAATGTGGGGGGTAACCCCCCAACCAAACGCACCCTGAGTATTTTCAATACTCATTTATCCTTCAAGCTGGAAGACTTTGATATATCTGAAGTTCAAACCCTACTTTGACTGTTTTCTTCGGAATATATCAATTGATTCTCATTCGATAATTGGGCGACAATATTAATCATATACTTTCCAAAAGCATATATTAATACTCGAATTCATGTCTTATTTCATAGATAAGATAACCATGCATGAAATTATTTTGACACCAAAATATCTCATGAGTGAGCTTTGTCTCCCGGTTCATCAACTACGGTACATCTCATATGTCTTCATATGCACACCAACGCGCAAGTATATGGACCTTGATGAGGTCGCCAATCTATTGGTCGGTCAAATGTGCGTACTCAGGCATATAGATGTATATTTGTCTCGTGTCAAAGGATATGTGTATGATCGTGACAGTTACGATTCAGGTCTTCGTTTATCTTGATCTCATCAAGTCAACTTCCGAATCTTCATTCCTATACAAAGAACGAAAAATGCTTATTCCCTAGAACCCTAGGCTCTCTTATATAGAGGAGAAACCTATGCGTAAATTACATAAGAGAACATAATAAAGAACAATAAGGAAACAATGCAAAAATAAGAAACATTTTTACAGGTTTCCTGAATTTAGATTTCTTATTTGTCAGAGTTATATCTTTGTCATTCTCGACATTAGGTATTCTGGATGCTTACTCTTCCAGTGATGGTAGACATGTTAGACATGTGAGCCATTGGCAAACCATTTGTACAATAAATGTTATCGTAATCCTTTCTATATATCAATAAAAGTTATTGATTTTTTCATTTCATATCTGAGATTAATAAATGAATGCACTTAGAAATGTCCCTTCATACAAATAGGGTTATGTACCATGACCATCTTGATAATCATACAGTTGTTGATTCAATGTTTAGATCATAGAGGTTGGTACTAAGATGATATCTAAAGAGTTAGATTAAGGACTCATCTAGCATCGTCAAATGATTGTTAAGAGAGGATCTTCAATCTGAGAAGGAGATGGCAATCCTTACTCCAAAGATTGATATCCGACCAACCTCTTGATGCAGGTCCTCTTCATGGGAATAGGGATTCGGAGGTATCGAATGTGTTAAGTCAAAGAGTTAACTTAACGAGATCTAGATAGCTAAGGCCTATGTCGTATGTTGTCAAGTTATAGGCACGCATCCTCTGACCGGATATAGATGTATTACTATATGTCTGAGTATGTACATTAGGCAGACCATTAGGTTGATGACCTAGTCAAGGTCTATACAACGGCGAGCCGGTGTACATACAAGGGTATATGTCAAAGGGATCGTACAGGTTCACGACCAAATCAGAAGACATGAGCTCACTCATAAGGTATTGGGACTAACCACATTCCATCGATGGTCATCTCGCTTTGGAAACAAGACAGAATTTGTAGGTATGATATATGTTTTTGTAAAGCATATGATCGATACTGACTCCCAATGATCGAATGAGGAACTTAATAATAAAACCCTAAAGGAGACGGTCCAAAATGAGATCGAAACTTTGAGTTTAATCATGGTCTTACAGTATGCAGGATGTATGGGTGTTAGGAATACTCGAGGGTGATGTGATTTTAAATGATAGTACACCATGACGCTTCCATTCCGAGGGAGTGATGAAACATGTTTGGATTTTAGTGACTCCTCTCAGTGGCATAGATATCCTATCTTAATCCAATTGCTGGACATTGATCTGAATATGATTCGGATGCAATGAGAAGATGGGATATCATGCATGACATGATCAACCATCTCTGAGTGATTTTCTAGATCTGGATATGAGATTGGATCTCACTATCCAAGTCATTACATATGGCATATACAATTGTCATGACCTTATCTCCAAGTATCTGAGAAGAAGCACACAGTTCTTGAAAGAGATCAAGAATTGTTCCATGAACAACAATATCTAAGCTTTTAGTAATTGAATACTTAAATGAGATTTAACTATCACAATTAAAATATAGATAGAGATATCCAGAATAATTGAATTGGATGTAATTATCAAGGATATGATTATTGTGGATAACAATATCCACAATAATTATGGATAATGTGGATATGATCTACAATGTCCTGGAGAGAGAAAATAGTGAATGAGATTCACGATTTATATGTTAATGTGAACTGGATTCACATTACATAATTTAATGTAAATATGATTTACATTAAATATAGGATGGAAGTAATTGATTCTTATTTGTCAATAGTTTTGTTGCAATTATCACAAATATGATTATTTGATGATAAATGCAACTAATTCAAATATTCGAATTAATAAATAAATAAATAAAAATAAAGTTGACGCATTCCCTTCTCAAGGGAGGACGTCCATGGTGAGGTGTTACCATGGTAGACGTCCACCCTCACTTTAGAATGTGGAATGTTTCTTTATTTTAAATTATTTATTAATTAGTTGATGTTTGAATTAATTGAAAGAGATAATTTTGGATATTGTTGTTCAAAATTATTCTTTTAATATATATTTACATTTTTAAAAAAAACGCAAATGAATCTAAATCATTGATTTTAAGAGCACATGGATGGAACCATGTACTTCCAAAACCCTATATAGACGTCCACCCTCATTCTAGAATGTGGAATGTTTCTTTATTTTTTAATTACTTATTAATTAGTTGATTTTTGAATTAATTGAAAGAGACAATTTGGATATTGTTGTTCGAAATTATTCTTTTAATGTTTATTTATGTTTTAAAGAAATGTAAATGAATCTAAATCGTTGATCTTCAGAGCACATGGATTGGGATCCATATACTTCCAAAACCCTATAAAGGAGGGTTACCCTTAGACCTCCAAAAAATATGTAAGTCATATCCAATTGTTGCATAGACGAAACTCTCTCTCTCTCTCTCTCTCTCTCTCTCTCTCTCTATATATATATATATATATATATATATCCATATACACATCCAACCTCTGCCTCTCCACAACCCTATGTCGTCCCTGTGCTCAAGGTTGGTAGAGATTGCGGTCATCGTTATGACGTTGTCGTGTTGTCGAATTGATCGCTTAAGGAACTCTGTCCTCTTCGGTGCTTCGGGCTCGTGAAGGAGACAAGTGATTTCGTGAGATGAAATCAGGAGATCGCTTGCTTGGATCGTTGCTCAGGATTACGGGAACACGTGTCTCACCAATGTGAATGCAAGTGCACTCTCATCGTATCGAACTTGAGTCAGGAGGGTTGTTCCTTTAGTCTATTGCGATCACAACCACACTTCAAGAGCTAAGCCTAAAACTCGTGCGATCTTGATGAAATGATATGGAAAAGGTTTCCATGTCATGTGATTTCATCTTCATTTTTTTTGTAATTTCGATGGCATAGCCAACTAGTATGACTAGTTGACCTAGATCGGATTTGATCAGATCTCCACGCTTCCATGATGCGCGAGGTTAATCACTATGTCTTCAAGATATTCATCTCCATGGATATTAGATGTGCTGAAACATTAGAAGATTGATCAACAGTTTGACCTTTCTTCTCTTAAATCGGACCCCTCCGAGATCCATGCTTCATAGTGTGCTTCCCTTTAACATGTGCAACCATTGCACTACTAGAGGGATATTCTTTCTTCATAATGTCCTTAGTGGACCTTAATGTAGAAAGAGTGTAGCTCACATCTCCATATATCTCCTTCGGATTCAGGAGGATTTCATGAGCGGATTCAATATCTACAGGTTGCTTTTGAAGCATATTAGACAATGATCGAAGAGTGCAGCAAAGAGCGATCGAATGATCATCGTCCCACATCTTACTGAACTCACGGTCATCCTTTGTTAGAGGGCTCTCATACTTCACAGAAGATAGCACATACGCTATGTGTTCTGTCTCAAGTACGAGTTCCAAATTATGAATTCAATCTGACTAATTTGGACCGGTCAATTGATTAACCTTAAGTAGATTGTTAAGTGGGGTGAGAGACCTCATCTGAAAATAAAAGAAAAAAATAGAACACTTTATTATCTTGATTAAGGAGATTAGGCAATTTAATATTTTAAACCAAGAGTTCTCGTATTTTTGTACTTTGAAATGATTTCCCTTATAGGCTTTTAAAGCATGAGGTAGGCTAATCAAAACCCTCACTATAAGATCTGAGTCTCATTTCCATTTTCATTGCACACCAATAATATGAGAAACTGCAACTACGATGAAAGAAGCGAGAACTCTTTCTACCTTACAAGTCCAACTTATATTCTCAAATGGTTCTTCAACAGCCACACCCCCCACACATATGTGGTTAACATGTTTTCGATTAAACCAACCGACAATGAGCGAAATATAGTTTACACTATGCGCAATCCAGTGTCGTCTCAATAATATGGAGAACAACATTGGGGTCACTACGCATACGGCCCATCTCTTTTGAGAAACGAAGAATCTAATTCATGTGAATTTGTATTTTGGAGTCATGACTACGCATGAACGTCTCCAAAAATACAACCCACGGCGGCAGAGTTCTCCGCAATGATGGAAGACCATGGATGTCATCATATGACTTACTCTATATTTTGTTACATTAATGATTGATCATTTCGAATCATACACTCATGATTAATCTAATAAGGGATATAGCTAGGATACATGCTTATTATCTTAGTTTAAATCCAATTAAAAGTAATGATAATCAAGCAATCCCATCTAGGGTTTGATCCTTTTATGCACTTAATATAACTATATAGTATTACACCTCACTTAGAATAATTTAAGGTTCGTTTGATTACCAGATTACCTTGAGGTAACCTGGTTTACTCCCTGCATTCTTGAGTTGGAATTCCATCACAAACCAATGTGACATCACATCACATTCCTCATTCCAACCCTCATAACCATCCAAACAGCTACTATTCACAGCAGGTTACTCCAACCCAATCCAACCCAGTTAACAAAGAGACCCTTAATGTTCCCATTTTAGTTGTTAAAGTACGCCATGACTCTTCATATTGCCTTGAAATGGATTCAGCCATGTTAGACAGATAATGCTAATATAGAGCGCTTCCACTGCAAGTGCGGCGCAGGATGCCAATTAAGTAACCCATTAGTATTACAGCTTAAACATCATCGCCGATTCAATTCGAACAACACAATCGGTGCATATTGTACTAAGGAGATTATATCAATCTTTCGACCGTGTATGATATTATATAGTAACTCTCACAAATTTTAGGAATTTAAAACTCCTTTAATTTCCAAAAATGTCCAGTGCAACAATCTAGATACTTCTTGAATTTTTTAAGAAACTCTTTTTTAATTTCAAAAGGTGTAGTGCAACTATCTAGACAATTCTTTGAATCAAATTGATTTTAATTTCGAAAGATGTCTAAGGCAACAATCTAGACAATTCGTGAAATCAATCAAATCATTTCACAATTTATAATTGTATTGTAAACATTCAAGTGCATAATTGATTAGGGAAAACATGAAATAAAAAAGATATTCTAATCTATTGCATATTTTCAAAATAAACAAATAATGATTTCGGATTCAAATTTGCAAGCTACGACCATCGTATTTCAAATTTTGAATGTGCTATACAACTTGGACTTACAATCTATTGTGACCCTTAATATTTCTAAAATATTGGGTCCAACTCCTGATGCCAAAATATCTCATATATATATATATATATTCATCAATTTTGAGTTCCAAAAATATGAGAAACAAATCAACAAATTAATTGAGTCCTCTTTCAACTCTGTCTATGGAGAAATCCAATTTCTCGAGGTTGCATTGTTGGAATCGTACGAAACTTTTTTTGGGAATTGATTTCTTACTTATTAATCATATTTTTATCATGTTATATAACTCAAAAACAGGAGCTAAAAATTCATGATTTTAGTGCTATAATCTTTGAACGAAATCATCTGTGATTCTTTTTAACATCTGAATCATCTCCCGGATTTCACAAACCTTCGGTGCATTCTTTTGAGCATGAGTCCAGGCCTTCTAGACCTCATTTGTATCCCAAAAAAATGTTCAAAGCATGGAAGAATAGTAGTGACTTCGAAAGCTGCTGAATCATTTGAATCGTTAAAATTATCGCAAGAATACGTACCCGGTAATCGAGATTCTCTAACCGATCGTTCATCAAGGTTAGATGCAATCCAAATCTTCTAAACCAAGGCTCTAATACCAATCGAAGGAATTAATTGAAGATTCAAGAACTTCGCATCATGGAAACGTGGAATAATTAGCAAACTATTTACTTAAAACATTGTATGTCCATCGTATGAACAAGAAATTTCAGCACATTACTTTGCGAAACCATTAATTTAGGGAAACAATTTTCCTAACATGGTTTCTAATACTCCAGTGAATATTGAGATGAAATCAGGGTTACCTCTTGAAGCGTGAGTCTCTAAAGCAAGAGACCTATTGAATCAAGTCCGATCTACGCTTGTCTCTCTCGTGAGCACGATGATGAGTCGTATAGCTTCCCAAGAATTTCGATGTCTTCTTCTTCGTATTGAAGTTGTCCAATCAAAGATGAGACCAAGAAGATTCAAGCTTCTGATCTCGTCTCACAAAATCAAGTCCTCTTATACGTATGTGAAGCACGACGAAGAAGACAATCTTCTCTCTAATAGGGTCACGCCTATGAAGAGAAGATGGAGGCTTTGAATGTGAACATGTATGGTTGTAGAGAGAGGGGAGGACGTGTATTAGAAAGTCTTCTACTCTCTAAACTTCTCTCTCAATGATCAAGGCAGCTTGGAATTATTAGGAGGAAGAAACATGCTATGAAAGAAAGTCATTGCATTTCGTTTATAAACATGGATGACATCTATGAGCATTCTTCTCCTCATGGTAAACGTCCTACATAGTGTCCCTTGGATCATGTATCAAGGGCTATGATTTAGTCATTATTCAACAAGGACTAGGATTAGAACTATCTCCTTTTAATCACCAATTAATTAATTAAGCAATAAATAGAGAGCCTAATCCAATTAAGACTCTCGTAGAGAGAGCCATGTGTCTCTCTCTCTCTCAACACATGCCCTCACATTCCAAATATAGATTGGAATTGTTACTTTATTTATTAATTTGATAACCCAATTATCAAAATTGATAATTTTATGAGATTAATCCTCCTAACTTATGAATCATATCATAAATCCAAATAATAATATAAATCTAATTTACATTAATTATTTATGTGAATCACATTCACACATGTTTCTTGAAATAATTATGTGAATCATATTCACATAAATATTAATCATATGAATCATATTCATATAAACATCAATTACTATGGATTATTCACATTAATTAATGGATTATATATGTGAATCGTATTCACAAAAGTACCCTCGAGAATACGACAACAACAACTATAGTCTCAATATTGACATCAAATAGTATGAATCATAATCCAATTAAGACTCATGAGATACAAATGCATGTACTTGAAGATAATATCATGGAGATCATGCTATCCATGTATAGTGACTTGAAATCTTGATAGCAATCCAATTTTAGGATTTATACCGTTTAACCTTGAAATTGATACTCTTATCAATTGAGATTGAGTGGAACACTTCACACTGTACGTGAGCTCAACAAAATGCAAGCCACTTTATGTGAGCTCGGGAAAGTATCGTGAGTTGAACCCAACTTCCTCAACCATTTCTAAACAAGCTTCAAACCATTTGGAGCTTAAAGAGCTTATATATTTCCATTTCCATGACCATTTCTGTTTCTAACTTTAGATATTGAAATTGGATTCAAATGAATTGTGATTTAATCCAATTAAATCTCAAATCATTTAGCTAAATGGAGTCACTAAAATCCATCATTTTTCATCATTCCTTGGAATGGAAGTATCATAGTAGATGATCTATTATGATAGAGTTAACCCTAAGTATTTGTTACAAAATGGGAAGCGAACGCGATAATAGATAAACAAAGCATAATCTGGAAAGGTAAATATGAAGAACACAAAATATTTTTACGTGGAACCCTACTTCGTGAGGAGCGGGATGAAACCACGGGAGAAGCCCTCAAAGGGGCATATATTGCATTGCTTTTTCTCAATGGATACAGGAGGTCTGGGGCTCCTTATATAGCCTCCACAGAGCCTCCAAGTCCCACCACTAGTAGATGTGGGACTAAACTCATGGATGGGGTAAATGGATCCTGGAGAGATCCATTTACCCTCTTACAACTCATATGGCGCACAACTAGATACTCCAACACTCCCCCTCAAGCTGGAGCATGTAATGCTCAGCTTGGACAAACAAAAAGACAACCCACGCTAAAGGACACTACGGATAATATCAACCCAACGCGCACAATTGCTGTTGTCGAGGACGTTGCTTCTCATGTCGTGCAGGTGAGGAGGACGAACGGGCTGGAGTGTGAGTCTGCTGAATCTCCTCGTCGGAGAGCATGTGCTCTGAACTGTGCCTGTCAGAGTCACTGCAACTAGAAATGAGTCTCCTCGTCGGAGTACTCTGGCCTGCCACAACATGTGGACAACTGCTCCATCTCTGAAAAGGGTCGAACTGAAAAGGGTCGTGGTTGTGCAATCCTCGTCGGAGTCCACGGTCGTTGTAGAATGGAGTCTGAAAAGTCTCCTCGTCGTAGAACTGGGTCTCTCTCATCTGGCACAGAGAATGGTGCACTACTCTGGTGTACCTATGATACCACATGAAAACCCTTGCCAACATGGCATAGGGAATGGTCCTCTACTCTGGAGTCCCTATGGCTCACATGAAAACTCTGGCTGAAACAACAAGAAAAAGATGGGGACCATAACAAAAGATGGCAAACATGTGCTCATCTGAAAAATGACCGCAAACATATGCGTATCTGAAAATGAGTCTCTCTCTGGAGAACTCGAAAATGGGTTACTCAAACATGGAGTGCCTCGAACTTGGACTCTGACCAATCTGAATGTCGAATCTGAATATCTCTGAATTGTAAAGTCTGAAAATCTGGATGGTCTGACGAATCTCTGAATCTGACTTCTGAATCTGGAAGAAGACCTGTGACACAACATAATACTCCCCCTTTCTCCCATACTTGTCGGAGAAGCGAACATCAACAAAGTTGGGAGAAGACAATAACATGGGGGAAAACAACATGAAGCATGCATTCTTTTTTTTTGAAGTCGTTCACACTTTTTTTAACGACTTTTCATTCTCGTAATTTTTTAAGCCGTCTCATTTTTTTACGACGTCTTTCTTCTTCTTCTTTTTTTAAATACTTGCGCACGGCTTTTTCTTTTACGCGCCTTTTTTTTCAAAATAAATGCCTCCCTTTTTTTACATTTCACCAGCCTACTTGGGCCCAACTCAATGCCAGCCCCTTGCTTTTCTTTTCCTCTTTTTTTTATAAAAAAACGAGCCTTGAGCCCTAGGGTTTCCATGCCCTGGGAATAGGGTTCCCTGGGAACCCTCAGTCACCCGCAGCCCCCTCGAGGATCTCTAACCCTGGGCATCGCACCCTCCCCGATGTGGGTGGGGGTCTCTTGCTCGCGCGTCGCCTTGCATGCGTGCGGGGATCGGGGTTGCGCCGCTTTGGGACATCGCCTGGGATGCCTTGGATCGGTCCGAGGTTGGAGATGCGGCCGGTGCAGGACATGGCAACAGCGAGGCTCCTGCGATGAGGAGCCCTAGAAGGAGGGATCGTCGCCACCTTAGGAGGGCTCTGCTCCTGCCTGCACGAATCGCCAGGATCCTGGGTCTGCATCTGGAGGTCACACACGGTCTACGCATGGGTCGTGCCAGGAGGGTCTTCGACAGAGGGTCACCGTGTTGAGAAAGATATGCGGCTCCTGCCGCCGCCTTCGCCCAGGATGGGATGCATGAGATGGGGGGTTACTTCGAAGCCCCATCGGGCTGATCGCCTTGCCTTCGGGGTTTCTCCTTCGGTCGCTGCCTCCAGGAGGGAGGCTAAGGTGCTTCGCCTCGTGAAGATATTGCCGCCACTTTAGATGAAGGAGGAGGGGCGGCTCCTGGAGAACGTGGAAGGACGGAGAAGGCTGGAATATGCGGCCAGGAAGTCTGTCGCCGCTGTGGCTAGGTTGATACGATAGGATTAGGGCTTCAAGAAAAAGAAACCCTATAACATATTGTTGCAACACCAAATCTTCAGAACTGGGAATAAGTGCTCTAAGGAATTTTCGATCAAGCATGATCATGAACAGAATTCAAGGTTTCGATAGAAACCCTAGAACTTACAAAACTTGAACAACATACTGATCTTCAAGAACACAAAATCGAAACAATAAAATAATAAACTAACATAAAAGCCTCGAGAATCGAACTTGCTCTGATACCATGTTAGAAAATAGGAAGCGGAAGCAATAATAGATAAACAGAGCATAATCTGGAAAGGTAAACATGACACAAAAGATTTTTACGTGGAACCCTACTCCGTGAGGAGCGGGATGAAACCACGAGAGAAGCCCTCAAAGGGGTATATCTTGCATTGCTTTTTCTCAATTGATACAGGAGGTCTGGGGTTTCTTATATAGCCTCCACAGAGCCTCCAAGTCCCACCACTGGTAGATGTGGGACTAAACTCATGGATGGGGTAAATGGATCCTGGAGAGATCCATTTACCCTCTTACAACTCATATGGAGCACAACTAGATATTCCAACAGTATTCACAATTCTCATTTATCCTTTACACTGGAAGACTTTGATATATCCAAAGTTCAAACCTTACTTTAATTGTCTTCTTCGGAACATGTCAATTGATTTCTCATTCGGTAATTGGGCGACAATATTAATCATATACTTTCCAAAAGCATATATTATTATCTTGAATTCATGTCTTATTTCATAAACAAAACAATCATGCATGGAATTCATTATGACCCCAAAATATCTCATGAGTGAGATCTGTCTCCCAGTCTATCAACTATGAATTCTAATGATTCTTTTGAGAGATCATACATATCATATATCTTCATATGCACACAGACGCGTCGATATATGGACCTCGACGAGGTCACCAACATATTGGCCTGTCCAATGTGCATACTCATGCATATAAATGCATATCTATCTCAGGTCAAAGGATGTGTACTTGATCGTGACAGTTATGATTCAGGTCTTAGTTTATCTCGACATCATCAAGTCAACTATTTGACTTGATTAGTCCAAAACTTCTGAATGGCCATTCTTATGCAGAGGACATGCATCAAGAAGTCAGTTGGAAATCAGTCTTTAGAGAAAGATTGTCATCTCTTTCTCAAACTGGATATCTTTATTGAATATCACATGTTTGAAATTAGTCGTGTCCTCTCAGCTGCATGGTATTCAATATGGTCATGGTACACAACCCTAATTGTACAAAGGAACCTTAGTAGTAAAGTGCATTCACATTCATTCATTTCATTTCAGATGGACATGATAGAATAATAACTTTTATTGCATTAATAGGTCATCAAGGGCTTACAAGTCTAACACTAACTGTCGAAGAGGTGCCACAGACAGTGTATGTCTCGCCTTCATCGAGTCAACCAACTCCAAATATTTTCCACGCTACCCTCTTACAATGCGCCCCAACGTTCCAACTGAAGGGACCACCCAAAACTCAGGTTGTCGAGAGCCAGAAACCGATCTTCAAATAAAAGCATCACATCACTCCAGCTTCATCTCTTACAAGCATATTCCATATGTCCGCCACTTACTGAGCAAACTCCATGTCACCCTCCTCTTGTTTAGATGCCCCAAGCACCAGGTATTCCAAGAGACAAACATCATCTAACAACCAAGGGGGGCTCCCCCTCTAACTCAACCTCCACACACATCGCCACCCAATCCCATAGGTCTTCTTCCTCCTCCATTCCTCAACTGGAGCCCCGCCCAACAACCTCCAAGTCTCTCACCTCCCAAACTGCCTCTACCTCCCTACGCTACTTCCGCTGGAAGACCTCCAAGGCCCTCACATGACCAACCTCCTCTACGAACCCCCCATCGCCGCCCCCCTTCTTGCACCCCTTGACATAGCATCTCCTTGCCTTCACGAAATCAATCCTCTGGTCAGTTTGCTCGTATTCAGCTGATAAGAAACCCAAGAACGCATGTTGCATCTCCAGGGGCAAGCTCCTTGACCCCCCACCCCACCCGAAAGTAATAAACAGAAATTGATTACCCTCCAATCAATTCCAAACAGGGAGCTACTATATTTCTAAAATCCAAGAGAAACTAAATTGTGCAATTCAATATTCTAGAAGCCTCCGTAAAACCTCCAATTTAAAGTTTTTTTCCAAATATCCTCTTCTCTTAATACAACCTTCCAATTCATTTCCACGAATCCACACCAAAGAGAGACAGCGTTTCTTATTATAGCTTCAATCTTTCACAGCACAGACCAAATGAACACTGCCATTCCATGGTGTCTTGGCACTTTGCCAAGCAAACCATGATCCCCGCTTTCCCCAACCCAATAAGCACCGTAATTTATCCATATATTTTGAATGACTTGTAAATAGAACAGAACAGTCATCACCTAATCCCCCCCCCTCCCCATTTAAACCCAAGAAACGAAAAAAAATGTAAAGAGGTTCGAAATAGGATGAAAACAAAGGTACTTCGCACGAAAACAAGTGTGCACAGCAAATTTATCCAGAAACAGACTATGGTACATACTTTGAGCAGCCTGAGGACAAAAGGCAACAGCCAAGAACAGAAAAAGTGGAGAAGACAGAGATAAGGAGCAGAATGTGGATTGGATGAATACCCAAAAACTTAATATACATGATATTATCATAAAAGATGATGACAAATAGTGTTTCCAACTAGATCATTATGTTACATAAATTGTTAAATACCCTATAAGTACAGAGATGGATGATCATCAAAGATCGATTCGTTTATCCCATAACGAATACAATTATGTGAGAACAACCCAAAACCCTCAACAGAAGTACGAAACCAAAATGTTGCATCATAAATTCGCAATTAATTGTGCACTCACAATTGGGATCATTGACTATATCGAAATTAATAGAAAAGAACTGATATCTTGGGATTATTTGCAAACGGTTACCTGTTATTATTTTATAATCCAAGATAAACGGTACTCTATAATTAAGAAATACAGAAACTTCTTAAAAACCTACAATTTAAATTCTTTTTCAGATATCAGCGCAGCTCGAATGAACACTGGAGTAACATGTTTTCTCTGCACTATGTCACACAGGTGATGCTCCCCACTTTCTCCGCGCCATGGGCAAGGATGTCGACCCTAATTTTCTCCATATATTTTGCATGACTTGTAAATAGAACAGAACAACCATCACCAGATTCCCTTCTTCATCCAACTCACAAATAACAAATGAAAAAAAATCGAAGGAGGCTATCGAAAGTGGGGAAAACAGAAGTACCTCTCAAGATAGCATGTGGGCACAACAAATCTATTCAGAAGATGGTAAACACTTCGAGTAGCCCAAGAACTGAAAGCTGCACCCAAGGACAGAACTCGGCAGCAACCGGACGACACAAAGAGATAAAACAGCAGGAGTGGAATGTGGATTGGATGAGTAATACCCAGAAAAACCCAGCTCAAATAATTAAGCTCCCCGGTGGACCCTTTCCCCTTGTCCCGTGCAGCTGTCACGGTCAGAGCCAGCAAATGCTAAATATGCCTTTGGGGGAAAGGAATACCGCAAACACCCAATCCCGCCTCCTTGTAATTACTGAGCCCTGAAGTGATTCCCCCACCCTCCAACTTCCAAGCCTTCTTGCCTTCCCCTGATGTGGGCAGTGGTGTCGGGTGGGAGGCCAAGAATCATACCACGCGAGGCAGGAAATGGATTCTTGGGTTTGGGTTCAAAGATGTGGACTGTTGAAATTGAAAAGGCAGACGGAAATGTGGGAAGAGCAGGAATGAGGTGGAGAGGTGCAGTTCTTGTGGTAAAGTAGAGGGCAACGTGATGCAATGGCCGACATCCATTGGGTTTTTTTGTGAACGTACACTTGCGGATGTTCTATTTTGTAGGTAGATACTCCTTTTCGAGTCTGGCAAATAATTTGTAGAAGTTTATGCTTTGTGTTGTGATCACATATCGATCTAATTAATTATGGTGTAGCTTGGTATCATGGATAGTTAATAAGAATTTTTCAATTGTAAATGAATCAAATATTTATGCTTAGTTTTTAGGATAATTTACATTTGAGGTCCCCATTTGGGTAACAGATCTCAAAATGGATCATCATGTTTCAACGTAATAAGTTGGGTACTGATCTTGTTTTACTAAGGGCATGTTTGATAACGTCATATCCATTATTCTATCTATGCATTTTTGGGTTGGAATTAGTTGTATGGACCATATGATTTCTTTGTTATAATATTTTTATCATATTCAAATGAAAAAAATATAAAATATATATTATAATTATTAAAAAACTAAATTAGCACATAATCAAATGTCACATCATATCACATTTATCAATTCAACCCTCTTCAACCTTCTCAATCATCCAAACAGGTACTATTCACTGAAAGATACCACAATCCAACCCAACTCATTTACCAAACAGTCTCTAATGATATGATTTCATGTCGTTTAAAAAATTAAGAAATGTAAGTAATACCCATTGCCATACCCCACCATTTTCGGAACCCTTGCTCAAACTCCTTGTCACTTCCTCGGTGATGTCATCTTCCTTGTAGTTGGTGTCCCGTCACGCATTTGACAGAAAAGCGATAGGAGTAGGAGGAAGAAAGCAGCAGTCACGAGACGCAAGAGTCAGTTAGAAAGATATGTTTTCATTTCTTCCTGTCGAATCATGCCTCTTTCTTCTTCGATTAAACCTCGATGTTGAAGGTGGTGCTCTTGAGGATACTAACATAATTAGAGGACCTCCATCGGTTCTATAAGCTATTGTGGTCATTGAATCAACACGGGGGAAAGCTCGGAAACTTCACATCCCTCTATTCTACAAGTTCAATGAAGTGTTTTAGTATTTTATTTATTTTCGATATCTTTAAAACTTTATTAAAACTAATGTTGTGGGTGATGCAAGACCTTTATCTCTTCATATAATTCTTTGAGAATATGCTTGCTTGATGGAACTTAGATTCCTCTATCAAGTGACACAATGGGATCACAAATGATGGCGAGACATGGTTGAGAATTATCTCTCAAATGAGGTAGTTGATTTGAGAGACGGGTTCAAGGAATGGATTAGAAAAAAAATCTAAGGCTTGAATTCAAGAAAATTGTATTATAGACACGTATCAAAGGAAGATGAATAAAGCTATGTGGCCTTAGGGAAAACATACATTTTAATATTAAATATATTTTATAATGATGAAAAAAATGTATAGTTCCTTTGATTTGAGAATATACAAAGTTTACAATATTATACAAATATTGCATTGGTTTACTATATATATTAATGATTTTTTTATTATTTATTTTACACATTTCACTATTATTTGGCACTCAATATGTAAATACAATGGTTACACAAATATCAATAAAATCAAAATAAATTAACTATAGCAAATATCTAGTTAGATTTTAATTATTGAGTATTTACCATATTTTATATAATTTATACAAATTTATTTTTGAATAAACTTTTTAAGGTACATAAATGCATTTAAATTTAAATTGGATTAAAATAGCTTGTATATTTATTATTGCGAATGATAAAAGCTAGATTTTCAAGAAGAAAGTATGTGATTCCTTTCTAAATCATCATTAGTGTCTAATTTAGTTTCAATTATTTTTTTCTAGTATAAGTTTTGTTAGCTTATAATTAGGATTTTGTTCATAAAATCTTGTGTGTGTGTGTGTATTATTTTATTTTTAGAGGAATTATCCTGCATACTTTAAACATGTTTAATTGATGTCTGACTTTTTCTATTTAATTTCTTTCTTTTATCTTTTTATGGTGTTCCCTTTGCTAATATGTGATTCTAATTTCTTCATTTTTTTTAATAATGATATATTATGTCCTTTTTATATGTATTTTATAGGTTTTTAACCTAAACAATATGAAAAATGATGACAAGTATGCTTCTCGTCGCAAGGCAATGTTAGTTTAGTTCCCAAATGCTACAATGCATTGGAAGATGTTGACTACAATGACATCTTTTTACATATCATAAGGCATATTCAATTGAAATTCTACTTGATCTACTTACTGCAAACACGTGAAGTTAGAAAATTTGCTTTAAAGATAGCCTTTCTGCTTGGAGAGCGAGGTAAATGTAATAGCTTATGAATTTTACTAAAATAATAAAGAAATAACATATTTACTCATTGAAAATGTATCTTGATAACCTAACTCAAATCTAAGGTAACGGTAGAAAAGGTTTCATGCTTTTACAGTTGCACATCGTTTTAGTAAAAGCATATGTGATGTGTGTATCTACTTCAAGAAGATAGAGGACTATTCATACATGTATTATCTACTCAATGTTGATGGTATATTGATTATATCCATTTACATCACCCTCATATTAACAACCTAAAGGCTATTATTGCTGGAGAATTAAAGATTCATGGTTTTTTTTACTATGCCTTGAAACATAACCTGATTACAATGTACATAATCTTAGACTAAATAAACATTATGATATACTTTCAATATTACGAACATAACCTCCCATAATCGCAAATTACACCTAAAACTTCGAATAGTGCCTAACTCTACATGACATAACCATGTGCTAACTTCCATCCATTTTTTCTGTTAACTATGATGAAATCTGACAAATATCTAAATACTCAACCCTTTAAGTTCACATTATTTACATATAACACTCCTCTTTCTTCCTCCTTCGCTTGGGTGATTTGGGTCAGATCGTCCCCTCCCTTCGACTCCCCCTCCCTCTGCCTCCCTCCGCCGACACGGCATCGCCTATAGCATCGGAATGGCACAACTGGAGCTCATATGGTTGTTGCCCTCTGCCTTATGCAGTAGCGCTCGAGCGCGACGATGAGGGTGAGCCACCTATGATCCCTACCAACCAAGTCACTTCTCGCCCAATTGGAGGAGGAGGCTTGAGTATGGTTGGAAGTTAGGTCGATGTGGAACTCGGGATATCTCGGTGCGCTCAAGATTGTGGTTAGTCAAATAAAATGAAGCCAGGCGGTAGAGTTCCCAAAATGAAAAAGATATGCTTCAGTTGTAAAACAAATTCTTAAAACACAATTATTGGAGAAGTCAGAAACACTCCAGATCATCTTCAGTTGGACACCCAAACACAATCTTTTTTACAAAATGACAAAAATGGCATTCAATCCTCTAATCTTCATTCCGTAAAATCAGGAATAAATGCAAACAATACGACGTTTAGACTTATGGATCTATGAGAAGAAGTTACATAATTAGAGAAGACTCAGACCAACAACAAGACAAACAAATGGTAACCATAACTAAATGCATCAAAGAAGTAAGGAATGCATAGATAAAAAAGAGGAGGGAGAACAAGAACAGGATGTGGTTAGTCAAACAAAATGAAGCCAGGCGATAAAGTTCCTAAAAGGAAAAATATATGCTTCAGTTGCAAAACAAATTCTTAAAACATAATTATTGGAGAAGTCAGAAACACTCTAGATCATCTTCATTTAGACACCCAAACACAATCTTTTTTTACAAAATGACAAAAATGGCATTCAAACCTCTAATCTTCATTCTTTAAAATCATAAATAAATGAAAACAATACGACGTTCAGACTTATGGATCTATAAGAAGAAGCTACATAATCAGAGAAGACTCCGACCAGCAACAAGACAAACAAATGGTAACCATAACTAAACACATCAAAAAAAGTAAGGAATGCATAGAAAAATATAGGAGGGAGAACAATAATATGATGAGGCGGCTGGAGCGAGTGGAGGGGCAGAAGAGGGGGCTGGAGCAGATGGAGGAGGGGGTTGGAGGGGTGGATGAGGTGGCTGGAGCGGGTGGAGGAGAGTCAAAGAAGGGGCTGGAGGGTCGGCTGGAGTGGAGGAAGGAGGTGGCTAGAGCATGTAGAGAAGGGGGCAGAGGAGAGGACAAGAGCGACGGAGGAGTGAGGATTGTGATTCATCACTTTAAAAGATGAAATAGAGCTCCGTTCCCAAGTAATTCATTGCATTTCTTTATATATATTGCATTATTATCACTCATGCATTTGTAAATAAAATTCACATTTTAGCATGCATAATTGCATTAAATAAGAAGCCAAAATTTCATTGTAAATTATCACATGTATATTACCATACATTCCTTTATTTTTTATTATTTTTCACTAACTCAAAATAAAATAAAAATCAACTATATATTACTTACACTAATAAAGGAAAAATATCAAAAAATATTGACTTGTATTTTTACCCAATAAAACCCAAACCCTATTTTTGAGATAAAAAACTGTAAATATGAATATCTACCTTGTACTGTCTCCTGTGAACTTCTACTCACTTTTGAATTATTGTGCATTCAATCATCTACAAAACAAGATCAAATTCAAAAGAATCATAGTTCAAATGTGAAACTTGGATTTTAAAGCCTCATTATATATTGTACATATTGACTATTTTGACCTTATTATTTTATGTACAAAAATATTTTCTTTTAACTTATTTATTTTCCATTTTTTCTTTGATTTATGTTTTAATAAAACTTATAAAAATTCAAATAAAAATTGAAGCAAAAATCAAAGAAAATAAATCACCCTGAGCATGTATATAGAGTTTGTATATAAGACCTCTTATTTTATTTCTTTATTTTCTTAATTGCTAAAAATACCAAAAAATTAAATAAGTTGTAATTAATTATTTTTTTAATATATTTTTATTTTGATATTTACGCTATTTAGAAATTGCAAAAATGGTAAAAATATAAAAATACGGTATTTTATATCTATAGAGGACCACCAAAAATACTTTTTGTATATATGATCTCTTTTGATTTTGATCCCTTCATAAAAATTATAGATCTCATTGAGATGAACAACTTTCATGAAGATCACTTTTTCACTTGACCTTTTTCTATTCCTTTTTTATTTTTCTATTAATTTAATTTCTGATTTTTCTGGTAGCAACACGTGGCAGCTCTTGGAGCCGCCACATGCCATTCACTTACTTTTCTTAGCCTCTTCTTTTGTGGACTGTTGAAGGCACCCCTTCATGCAACGACCCATATCATTTCCCCTTTTTTCTTTTCTTTTTCATTTTCTTTATTTCTCTCTTGCCACGTGGCTTAACCATGTCCCTCCGATCAACCATCGATCGGACAGAGGAGAATTCATCTTCTCCACCCTGATTCTTATGGGAGATTCAACGGCCGCCACCTTCTCCACTCACACGAACTTGGGCTATGTTGCTCACCTAACACTGCCACTTCTGTGATTGATGTCTCCTCCTTCCACCCTCTTGATTGTGCCCTCCTCACTCCATCTCCCTCAACCACCCTCCACATTATCTAACTAACCCCACAAGTTGTACGAGCTCTAATCGGATCCACACAAAACCCCCATCACCGCCATAGTGCTTCAGCATCCACCACATGATAGAGAAGGTGCCCTGAGCTTCCACTCCGATCTCGGTGGCATCGAGAGGAAGGCCCGGTCGAGCGACGATGAGTTTCATACTTATATGAGAGATCTGAAGCAAGATCCTAGCTTCACAGCAGCTCAACCTCAACATGCAGATCTTCGAGGCTATCTCTGATGGCCTCTAGAGGTGATGACAATCGGAGGTGGCCTCCGCCCCTTCAGCTCCTCTGACGAAGACTCTTGTTCATCGAACTCCGGGTAGATTCTCCGTCCCCTCTTCTTTTCCCTCCTCCTTCTCCTTCATTCCTCTTTTTACTACCCATGCACTTCTTCTTCCCATTTGTCCCATTCAACTCTGCACTTCATGAACCAATTTCGCTTCCTTTGCCCCCTTCTTCCCCATCTCTGCCTCTCGACGTTTGCATGTCCACTAGGCGCCCCACCTCGGCTCGTGCTCCAAGTAGTCTCGGCCTGCTTGCCATCCATCGGTCGTGTGCCTTCATGCAGCAGTGCCACCACTCCTCGCTGCTCCGGCCGAGCTCACCCCACAACTCCATCGACGATCGCCTTCTCCTCGACTGCGAGAACCCTTATTCTCGCCACCACCCTCCTCTTTCCTCTTCGTTTCTCTGCCCCGGTCTCCACGTGCCATCGACCAACTGACAGCCCATCGATGTTGACACCTCCACCCATCGGAGCATGCCACCATCCTCAACCAGTCTGCCTCGGCCTTCTCCATTGCCGACAACACCTCCATCAGCCTCCTAGAGCTCCGCCTCGCATCACTCCAGCCATCGACCGCCACCACCCTCGGCCCCTCGCCAAACCTCCCACGCACCTCGCCTAGATCCGCATACCGCCAGAACCTCCCCCTCACGTACGAAGCGTGTGCGATGGGGGAAATTTTCACCGAAGCCCCAGAAGTCCTCCTGATTTACGCAAAGCCCCTCCAGCTCATACTGCACGTGCAACGCACAATGAGCGTCTAGAAAATTTGTACGAAGACCCCCCGAGGTCTTGATAATTAATTTCCAATCCCTTTCCATATTTTTAATCATTTTTATTTCTCTGTATTTCATTTACACTCCTATTTTTGCATTATTGTTCCGACCCTCATTTATCATCATATTTCATTTTTTTTAAATTCTTTGTTGTAGCTCAATTAATTCTTTATTAATGAGTATTTAATTGTAATTTTGTGAGCTGTGATCAATTTACTACAATTTCTTTGGTCTTAAATTGCATATTTATCCCATCTGCAAGTAATTAATTCTCTGTAAATTGGTAATTGTTCCAAAAATTTTCAAAAATTCACATTAGGTAGAATTAGTTGTGCTTTACATTTTGCCCAAAAATCGTCTCATTTGCATGCATGGTTAGCGTAAAAAATGGTTTTTTAATTGAAGTAATTGATTTTAGTAGATTGCGCGCTTAGTTTTCGAGGAAATAAAAGTTGTTCTGGATACCTCTCATATAGACCTATCTAGGATAATATCATTTTTAAAAAATAATTATATTTGCTATTTATTAAAATGAAATTACTCAAAATCACATATTATGCATATTTAATTCATAATAAATTCATTATGCATCCAAAAATTCAAAAAATTGACAATAGCTTAATTTCATCATTTTTAACACTCTTGCCGAGTTTTAGGATTTTGGATATCATTTAACTGAAATTGCATTTTTAGTCCCTAAACTATACTAAAATTAATCGTCAATAATTACATAAAAATATAAAAAATATCTTCCTCTAAAAACCTAATTGCAATATCATATAAAAATGACCCAAGGAGACATAGGCCTCCTTGAGTTTGACCTTAGGGTTGCTCACGTAAAAAATGAATGATCATACATTTTTAATTAAATATTAATTTAAGTGGTCTTTTTAACTAATATGTTATTGTCCATCTACAACGAACGTTAAGCGTTAATTATACGTAACTAGCGAGGGTAATACATAGTTGGCGGTTGGGGAGGGTGGAGGGGGTGGATGAGGGTGTTGGAGCAGGTGGAGGATGGGAGTTGGCGGCTTTAGGGGGCTAGAGCGAGCTGAGGAGGGGATTCATGACATTGGTTAAGGGTTGGGGAAGGTGAGAGGAGTGGAGGATGAAGGGGGAGGATGGGTTGGGTGTAATTAATAACAATATGATCCAACATAGGTTAGATTAACTCAAGGATCTGCTTAGGTTAATGGACTAAAACAACAGAGGGGCACGTATGTAAGACGAAGGCATTATTCGGGGTTCTAGATGTAATTCGCTATCATGGTAGATTATGTACGTAATATTGAAAGTATACAAAGTTATAATTGTAAAAATCCCTAAAATTAATTGAATCTTGCAATCTAATCAGTGAATATATGATTATCAGAGTATCTAACTAAATCCGGACAAAAATGGAGACTTGTTACTTTGTGCGCACACATCAAGTAACATTGAGACATAGGAAGACCATTAGGCATGGTAGGGGGCATTGATAGTGGGGAGGTTGGAGGTCCATGAGAGAATTGGGAAAGCATCCAGTTTTTTTAACTGCCAAATCATATAGGAAAATGGGGAAGTACATGAGAAATGGTGGTTATGTCCTTAGCCTTCATACAAGGAATAAAAGGTTATGATGAACACCATGTTTCTACTATGTTTTCCATTCATGACATGAGATCTGATCTTATTTGGATAGGGTAAGAGGTAGGAGCGCATATGAAATCTGAACCGATCTTTCTAAGATGAGATTGATTTGGTTTTAACATTGTTATAGATAGGAGTGGATTGATATTTTCCTAGACCGGTAAGTTCTATATTAGATCAGATCCAATTCATACACATGCAAATGATTTTACCTTAAATACGACATGTCATTTAATGATTCTAATGTAAATTCCACATTATGAAATGTACCCACAATCAGTTTAGTCAATTGCCATTTTAATTGTTATTTAGCACACAACATTACGTAAGAAATACTAAGAAAAGATGAATCTACGATTAGACATCCATTGTAGTAAATCTTACTTTCTTTAGGCCTACCCGCATCATCGAACCATGATTTGGATATGAATGCTACAAACATCGAGAGTAGATTATTAAAAAGGAGTATGTAAGTATAAAATGCCTTGCCCTTCCGTAATAGAATAGATTGGGCAATATTAGATTTCAATGTCTAATTGATTGGATTCGATTAGAAAATTTTATAATTTATTATGATTAATTAGATATGGATTAAGTAAAAATTCAATCAAATTTAATGTATGTATCTTAGGGACCTATTCCGGTAGGGGGTTAATCTCCATTTTGGGGTTCTCCCCAAAATCCATATTTTCCTCTCTCTTGTGGGGTCCACTCTCTCTCTTATTTAATACATTAAACAATTTATTCTCCTTCATTAATTCTAACAAAAATATATTATACCGTCCTATCATCTAAAAATTATAAAATACACATCCTCTACTTGCTTTTTCAAACTTCAATACAATCACATCACAATAACTATCCACTTTTTCAAATTTCAATGCAATCACAACACAACAAGCCTTTCGACTCCAAACCCTCTATCAAAATACTGATGAACCTCAGTTTCATCATCTTTATTGTCTATAATTAACCCCCTTGCTTAAGGTTTTGTCAATAATTCCCTGTTAATGTCTAATAGTTAACAGAGTCCTAAATAAATTAAAAATCACAAAAAAATGGCAAAACAAAATTCGTGGTATTTTTTTGACTTAAAAATACCCTCAAAAATATTTCGGGGCCTTGTTTGATCTCTTTTCAAGTTTTGGTCAACATGAAACTTGTAGATCTCGTCAAGATCTACAACTTTCATGTTTTGACTTTTCTCAAATTCGGCCAATAGGGCCCTCAAAAGTCATAAAAACCCAAGGAATAATCTGGTTGGGCCACGTGGCCCAATCTGGGCGAGCCACGTGGCCCGCTCCCCTTGTACCATCCGCCTTCTTCTGGGACCGTTGGATCTTCTCCTGATCCAACGGTTGAATCTTTTCCACATCCGCTTCAAACCTCGGCCGTCCGATCTTCCACTCCTTCTCATCTAAACCGCACGTTAGCGCTCAGAACCAGAGCGTGCCACGTGGCGCGATATGCGCCCTTCGATCGCGCCCTGGATCTTCCATCACAGCCGCTCAACCCACTCGTTATCCTCAGCCGTTCGATCACCTCCCACTCTCCATCTCTACCCTCCATTCGCGCCGCGCCCCCAGCCCGACACGTGGCGCTTCCATCCGCCCTTCGATTGCGCCGCCTCAGATCCAATCACAGCCGTCACTCCGCGCCTAAATTCCCGCCGTTGGATCCCCAGATCCAACGGCCAGGCGTCATCGTCAACCTCCCGTCAGACCCCTTCTCCCCACGATTTCCACCTCGCGTCCCACTCGTCCCCTTCCCATTTTCTCCACCACCTCCGACTACCTCACCCTTCGCCAACTGCCCCTAGGTCTTCCTCCATCATCCACGACCCTCGCGCACACCTCCACGACCCATAACTCCCTTCCAGTCGCCCCATATCCATGGTCAAACCTCACGTCTTCACCAGCAAACCGCCAACCTTCCCCTTCAAATACACCGCTCCCCCCACCTTTCGCCGGTTGTCCACCTTTACGTAGGGGCATGGCCCAGCCCCCCTCCGTCTCCCAGTGACAGGGGGAGGCGGAGGGTTGAGCGAAGACGACCAAGGCCTCCGGTGATGACCCTCCGCCTTTCTCGGCGGAGCTGCGGTGCCCTCGGCCCGCTCGAGCTGCGTCGGGTAGCTGCCGACGTCCAGCGAAGACCAGAGCTCAGCCTCGAGCTCGCCCCCAAGCTCCGCTCCGCCTCCGATCAGGTAAGCTCCTTCTTCTTCTTCCTCTGCATTTTTAGTTATTTTCTTTGAATTTTCTAGGCCTCTCCGGCCACCTCTTAGCTCCGACTACCACCTCATTAGCTCCGCCACAATCCCCCCTTCCACGCGCACGCTTCCGATCGCCTTCTCCTTCTTCCATACCCCCCGTCACCTTCGACCCACCTCCTCCGCCATCCACGGCGGAGGAGCTCCGAGCTCGCATGTTCTTCACGCCGCCTGAGCTCCCACCTCACTTCATGTCGCACGCACGCACCTTTTTCTCGCTTCGGCTATGCGCGATTAACCTTGCAGGTCTTGATTCAATCGATGATCGGAGCTCGGCCGGAGCTGATTTCATCAACGTCGCGGTGACCATCAGAGCTCCGCCGAGCGTCGCCAGTTGCCTGTGGATCTTCCCCGAGCTCCGGGCTTCCTCGACAACCACTTAGGGAGCTTCGGGGAAGATCACACCGATGGAGAAGGAGCGGCGGAGCTGGAGCTCCCTCGCCGGAGCTCGATCCCCGCCACCAGTCGAGGATGAAGACGGAGTAGCAGCGACCGTTGGATCATCTCGATCCAACGGCTCAGATTCAGCCACGTCGCCCAGATCGTCACGTTCAGATGCCGTCGGATCTCTGAAGATCGGACGGTGCACTCTCCGCCACGTGTCCTCCCCAGAGCTTCACCGAGCCTCCGCCACCGAGCCTCCTGACTTGGACATCCCGAACCTCCACCGAGCCTGCAGGAGCCTCGGCCTACTCCGAGCCTACGCCGAAGCGACGCCCGAGCCTCCCAGCCATCCCGAGCCTAGAGGGCGTGTGCCTGGCGCGTGCCTTCTGGGCTAATTGCATTAAGGCCCCACCGACTTCTTCAAATTGCAGATTGGTCCTGCGTCACGTGCAGATCATGCGCACAGCGGGTAATTTGTATTGAAACCCTCGCGGGTTTTCAAAATTGCAAAAATGCCCCTGTGCGTGTGGGTCATTTACAGGGAAGGTCCCAAACTTTATTTTTATTACATTTTCGTCCCTCCCAGGGACCTGTCTGCTAGTTTATTTCATGTTTTCTTGCATTTATGCCCTTGTCTTTCTTTATGCTTATCTTGAGCATCATGTTTCCTATTCAGTTGATTTCAGTTTCATTGGAAAGCTTGTTTGATGTACTTCTTAATGGCATCGTTAATTTCTAATTTTGGACACATGAAGTTTTATGTATTATTTTGTTGGCTTTGTGTCTAATATGCCTTATTCAACTTTGAAATCAAGTACATCTTCTTATTGATGCTCATTAACTGGCTCATCATCTTGATCTAGGGCATATCTGTGTTGTAATTTCCATTGCATCGCATCACATTTATTTGCATGATAAAAAAAAATGAATTAAAAAATGCATGTTTACTTTAATGCATTGTTTTGTCATTGTTGTGTCTTTGCATCATTTGACCTATATGATTAATTTCAACACTTAATTAAACACATTTAAATCTGATTAATACGAGAGAGGCTCGTGTCCCTGAGTTCGACCTTGGTATCTTACCAAGTAAAAATTTAAATCTTCGATCACCTCATTTCGACTCCTTATGGCATATCTCTTAATGAGGTGATCGTTTTGACGACCAAAATTGGCCCGGCTACGATGACGATTACATGTGCTAAAAACACATTATTAGAGGGCCGATTTTGCGGTTCGTCAAATACCAAATCACAAAAACGAGTTACTCTCTCCTATGTTACCTCAAGGTAATCCTCTATCCAAGCGCATCCTCGAGTAGTAGTAGTCAATATGCGATTAAAATTAAAAAGGTTTGTTTCGAGAACAAATATGGTTGATCAATATTCTCGGGAAAAGAATTCGAGCAGGTTTTATATTTGATCACAGTAATGGAGTTCGGGATCCCATGGGACTCTGTTGCAATATGTGATAATATAGGAAGATTTGGAAGGGTATCGGTGTAAATGTCGTCCTGCGAGATTCGGACTTCTCAATCCACTTGATCATCTGCCGACAGTTCCATAATTGCGAACTTTATTCCGTTGTTTATTGGTGAGCGGAGCAAAGTAGTGGGGATTTGCATTTGGAATAGCGGCCGTTTCGACGTAACCGATAACGGGGCCGTTTCTTCTCCTCGCAATAGTAACAATATAATATAATATATTTTGAAACGGTATCGTTTCGGATTTGTCCTTTGCAGGAGCGTTTTATGAAAAAGTATAAAAATCCATTCGGAGAATTTCAAACCAACCGTTTGAATTCCAAGCCAATCCCCTTCGATGGAATTTTGTGGACCACACGTCGGGGGTTACAAGTTGTTGTGTTTTTCAAAAAGGAGCGTGCCAATATCTTCTTTCTTTTATTGTTGAATGAAATTCCCCCTTTGAGGAAGTTTACTTGTAAGAATGTAAATATTCTCGAAGGGTCGACATGCAAACTAAGGCATGATTTTGTATTGTTTCTATCTTACGAGAGAGAGATACTTCTACAAATTAATTAAAGAAGAGCAATGAGAAGGAAAGATTAATTTTTTATCTATTAATTAAAATAAAGATGCGCAAACAAGAACAATCACAAACACGAAAGTAAAAAATATATCTAAGAAAAAGGGACTAATATACAAAAAGAAAGTTTAATTAAGCGGAGTGTATAAAAACCTGTTTTTGCTTTGCGTCTGTAGGCAATGGTGTACGCTAGCATGAATAATGTGCATGCATGAAGAGTTTAACGCCCATTGGAGCTCAACACTCACATGCTTAACTTGATGTGTTGTGGGAACTCCATACACATTTTGCAATATAGAGAGAACAAAGAAGGAACATACGCATAGTCGTGCTCCTCTCTCATGTCTTTGCTCTTTATTTTTAGAGGTCGGGGAGCTTGCACTAAGGTGCATATAACTTTACATGCACCAGTACCATAAATGTCTATTTTTTTTATTTTTTGAAATGAAACTATGCAGGATTTAGATAAACATATATCATCATGATGCCATTAAAAATTCAATTTAATTCGAGACTTATAACCCATCCATCAAGATTGTTAAATTTTAACGGTAACAAAATTGTAGAAATTGAACCCTTCCAGACGAACATGTTTAGAATGTCCGTTTTGCATGAAATTTAAAACACATTTAAGTAAATTCTCCAAGGTTTCATTGAAAAAATAAAAAATAGATGTTTATAATACCAGTACATTTAAAGTTATATGCACCTTGGTGTACCACAACCAAAGTTGACATTATTTTTATCATCTCCATTATTTTGTCTCTTTCCTTTATTATCTTCGAAATTTTAGGATAATGATGTGTAAAAGAAATTCAAAACAAATTAACATAATTTTTTATCACATTTTAACAAGAGCTTATTTTATCCGATTATCTAAATAATTAGGATTATTCCTACAATTTGGATCAATATCCTAGCGTCCCTTCTTTATTACTTCATTGTTTTATGGTCCTCAATTTACCCATTTTCATGTGATGATTGCTGCCAATTTATGTGCATCTCTTTTTTGCGCGACCCCTTATAATGTAAAAAAACATTCTATAATTAAGGAAATAATATACTGTTATTTATTAACGATATTTTTTAAAATTATTAACTAATGGCTCTCAATCAGGGTGCCCTGCAGGAGTGCCTACACAATACTTGAAAAAACACAGGATCCATCGGGCAATTTTCCTATCCCTTCATCATGCGGTGGAAATTAGGTCTGGACGTGCTTGGTGGTGATCCAACCGTAATGTTGGGAGTAGCAAGGGCTCCTTCAAAAAATTTCCATCCCTTCAATCTGTAAGAACTGTAAGAACTAGGACTAGAAGGGTGAGATGTCATCTGCGACAGCATCGTGCCACGTGGTAGGTGCTGAAGTCCTCTTCTTCGACGAGAGTTCCATCACGAGCAGCGGAGCACCACTGGAGGTCCAGCGTCTCAAGGAACTCCGTCGATGCCTATGGGTGTGTAACTGAATGAGTCGTGCTGATCGACGGAAGCGTGCAACTTAAATTTGCACGATCAAACCGTTACTAATACATGCACGGTAATCAATGAGCAGAGAAAATAATAATCTCAACTAAAGTCCATTCGACTTAAAAGTTATCTTATTACAGCTCCAACATAAATAATATTGCAAAAGGACCAATAATAAAATTAGCATATCAAAGTTCCAGTAGGCATAATGACATCCTTCCGTAAATGATCCATCAATGATCCATACCGGTTCAACCTCACGTAACAATAGTTCTCCTTGAACTGGAAATTAAATCACAACTCGTGCTCTCCTGAAAAATATAACAACACATGTTATGAGCTAACGCTCAGTATGTGCCGAGTTGGGGTCAAGCCAGCTAGCGCGGAAAACAAGTCTCCCTATGCTACTTTAAACTATTATAAACATAATCTCTTACCTGCAATATCATAACAACACAACGACAAATTACACCATTATCTTACCGCATATAATATCTACTTGTTCTCATATATTATCACTATGATACTCATAATCCAGGTAAACATGCATACAATGGGAATTCCTTCTGAATCCATCCATTAAGGCCATAATTTCACATATACTCTTAAAGTTTGCCATAATTTGCATATATGCTTAACATTTTCATATTTTCACACATACCCTCATAATTTTTCATAATTGCATATATGCCCCAGAACAATCATAACACTTGCATACTGCCATTACTTGGCCATAGTTGCACACATGTGCCTTAGCAATTTCAGAAATTGTACACATGCCATTGGTTTGTTTAGTGGTTAAAGTTGTCTTAATTTTAATTCTTAATGGCTTTGGTGGCTTTGCTGGCTTTGGTGGCTTTACCACTGGCACAAGCTTTAACATCCGGGATCCGCGTAAACCCGAACCCGAATAAGATCCGAATACCCCAATTAAGTTATCTACCAACATTAGATAACCTAAAACAATCAATTGATCGAGAGATAAAAGATGTTCAGGCGAAATCGACCAAAAATCGGTCGCTTCGTAATGCGCGCCGCGAAAAAGCCGCGACGCAAATTCGGGAACCACAAAACGAACCGAGACCATCATGAGATTCAATTCGACGATACAAGACCAACGGAATTGACTGTTCATCAATCAGAGGTCGTTTGGTATTTTTAATTCGTAAAATTTAACCTTAAACAAAAATCGTATCCGGAAATTTCGGGTATTCAAAACCCGACCGGAAGTATAGCAATATTATACTCATTTTGATCGTTGTTTCGAGATGGTCAAAACGAGATATTACGCGTCAAAATTGGGAACCCGAGATGCACATATGAGTAATTTTAACATCCTAAAAGAAATGAAAGTGAAAAAAAATAAATATAAAAATTTTTAAAACAGGAGCAGACTGTTCTGTCGCTAACAACTTGGCTGCCATTCTCTTGCCATTTTGAATTTTCTATACCTTCCATTTGGCCCCAAAAGACCCTCCATTTGGCAACGCCTCTTTGAGTTCCTCTCCTTATATATATACTTAACACAAAGCCCTCAAATTTCCATCCGAGGAAAGCCAAACTCCCAGCTCTCTCTCTCTTCAATTAAGAAGCTGTTCAAATCCCTCATCGGTTGCAGCTCAAGCAACGGTTTGGCCTAAAATTCTGATGCTTCTTCCCCTATTTAGCCATTCCAAAGACATCAGCCTTTCCCAAAAACCCTTAAATCTTCTCTTCAAATCCTCTTTTCTAATTCTCTCCACCAAAGAGACCTCTGCAACCCTCTTCTTGTTGAGATTGCTGCTCAACAATCTTTGAAGATCAACATCCAAGGCTGATCATTTTCCGGAAATCAGCTTTGCATGCTGAAGATGGGATCTCAAATTTGCATATCAGAACTTTTAGGATTTAATCTAAGGTACCTCATTCTCCATCCCTTGCTGCCATGCATGTGCGAATCCCTCTTATTTGGTTATCAAATTGTGTATTCCACATCTTCAAGTTCCTTTTTCCGTTTTTTTTTCTGCAAGTGATTATCCACCAACGACTTTTTCACAAGTATTGCATGTTAAGTTTAGTACTGCAAGTAGGCTTTTATCAAATCAACGGTGTTTAACCATATAAAAGAGTATATATATAAAAGAAGAACCGTCTACTAAAGATCCTTATCTTGTGAAGCAACTACGCATGTACAATTCTAAACCTATCTTTGCTGCCATACATGTTAAAGTTAATTCCTTTCTTTTATTGCTCTTTGAAAACCCAATTGTATTAGAATTAAGAAAAAAATATCCATATGTCTACTTCTTTTTTTAAAAAAATTATGACTCCTGGAAAGCGTAATTGTCTGCTTCATTATAATTAGAATAAGTATTCCTGGAAGTTTTATCTTCTGGATTAAGAAAAGGGGTGGAGAGAAACGTATGAGTGCATATTTAATAATGCAACTTGTATAGATTATTTATACATCATTTAAATTAAAGATATGATGAATATATTTATATATTTAGCCTCAAATTGCATGTCAATAATAACGTTAGTGACCATATGACATATATAAGGGCATGATAAGTGTTTTGTTTTACATATAATTGCATTTGGATATATATATATATATATTAGACTTGGAAGTTGTGATAAAATATCAATTATTTCGGTTTAATAGATGGGAAATTCTATTTTTTTACACTGTTATTCTTATCTCAATTATGACAAAGGTGAAGCTATATTTTAATTGACTCAAAAGATTAAATTCAGGGCCTCTAATGACCTGGAATATGCTACTTATACTAGATCATATAAAAATATTGTAGTTGGTTCTTACCCTTACAATAGTTAGGGAAATTAATCCCAATGCACACCTATTGCACATCTATTACAGATTCTGGAGATGGAACTTTCACAAAAAATATTGTAGTTGGTTCTTACACTTACAGTATTTAGAGAATAAATCCTAATGCACATATATGGCAGATTATAGAGATGAGACTTTCACTAAAAAAAACTTGTGTGAATTTTTTTACCCATATCTCCATGCAATGTCTTAATCTCCAGGTTATCTAAATTTTAGATAATCAGGTTTCAAAAGGAAACAATATTATAAATTTTCCTATATGGATTATATAATCAGTCGTGTGCTAATTACTTTTCTTTACATTTTCACCGGTCAAAAGCTTATTGGTTTCATATTGGAAAAAATTAAGGATTATGAAATTATGTTTTCTTTTGTAAGAAACTTAAAATATATTCATAATGATAAAATAAAAATAAAACAGATTATAATTAGTAGAAGCATGAAATACTTGAACATATGGAAGTATCATATAGTTATAGTTGAATTATCATTTTAACACCCTAGGTTGACATTTGTGTAAACGAAGGAAGGTTGATGATTAGTTAGTAATATTAATAAAATCATGAATCAAAAAATCCAGATCCGTGGAATCAACCATATGTTGGACTAAGAGAGAGTTGTATAGTTAAGTAGTCAAGGAAGGAATGAAAATGGTGAATCAATGATGACATATAATGAATAAGTGCCAAATTATGGTGACCTTTACACCTGATCGTGCGAGGGCGCGGTGACCCTCAACTGGGCGGGAGAATAGGAAGCTCAGTTAGGGCAGCGGCCGCTTAATGCGCGAGTCTGGGATCCCAGTCCTTCTTCAGTTTTTACGCGAGCTCGCAGTGTTTTTACGCCTCGTTGGGATCCCGACTATAGACCAGTTCCGCTGACCCTTGTTTTAGGATACCCAGGCGGGGGATCCTCGATTTTTCAGTTTTACGTACGAGCTCGGTTGCCCGTACTAGTGGGTGGTTTTTTAAGAGCGACTTTTCTGGGAAGTCTCTCTCATCCGTCTCAGTGGCGTAGTTTGGGAGTAGACCTATCCCTTTATTGGGCTGCCCTTCCAACTAGAGGACGTGACAGAAGAGTCATTTGTAGGCTTCTTCACCGCTTGAGTTTACTTCGCCAACAAACTTGGCGATTCTATATCCAGATCATCCATATCTATATCAAAATCATCTGGAGTTATATCTGAAACAATTGAAGTTAAGAATTGGAGAAGTTACGATCAAAAGTTGGGATTAGTAGGAAATGCCTATTCTCTAGATCTAAGAATTTAAATAAATTAAGAGATCTTTCCAATCTCAACTTTTCCATTATCACTCACCAACATGATTTCTGAAGAAAATGATATATATGCTTACACTCATACACTCATGAATACTCAACTACTATATAAATATGTCATATGTAGGAAATGTTGGGTTATGGGACAATCATTTGAGACGCTTACAAATAGCCTGAAAACCTTTTTACTTACGCAAGTAGATGTAAACTTTACTTATTCCACCTTTCTACTTGCTTGCTTTTGCACATATTAAATGTCTATTTATTTTTATAAGTTCTGGGAGGTACCAGCAATTGCTGACGCCTCTTCTTTCCTAACATGTTTGGCAGGCAAACAGTCCGTTGTTTAGTAGCTATACATGGTTCCAGGAGACAAGGTCTGTACCAGACGGTATGTAGTTTTTGTTACAGTTTTTAGTTCAACTGATATTGTAAAATGCTTCTTCTCTTCAGTCAAATTTTTGGGATGTTATATGTACTGACATACATTGTACTTGTTGTAAAATCATATGGAAATTAATGAAATAAGATTTTGGTACCAATTGTCTCTATTAACTAGTGGTTATGAATATAAATGTGAATGTCAGATGCCAATGATTGCAACAAAAAAAATCCCTGTTTTTCTATAAATTATGCGATCTCTAGTGAATGAAAAGCTACGAAGGTAGCGTAAATGGGTACCCGGATCCTGAGGGGTTTACAATTTGGTATCAGAGCAGTGGTACCCCAATACACACATTCGCAGTATTTCAATTCCGATCGCATTAAGTTCTCGGTTAGCGATAGTCTTCCGACTTGTCGTGAGTCCGAAAAGGGAAATATGACATTCGAATTCAACCACCACAGATGTCACCAATTTCATTAATTTTCATACTCTATCCCAAGAAGAGAAAAGGCATTTATGATGAGTATCCTCGAATGGCACAGATTCCGCTCGACCATTTGGGTCACATCGAGCAGGCATACCACCTACAAGACCAGGTCGAAGCACAAACACGACCACTCCACCTACCAGGCCAGTCTATTGTATATCATTTCCCTAATAGTCAGGCAATTGCCCGTACTGATTGGCGGTCACGAGATGATCGCAGATTGTCTACTCTTATAGCTTGAAGAGTTTGACTTGATTTTTGGGCATGGATTGGTTATCCACTCATCATACACTTGTTGATTGCTTTAGGAAGACAGTTGTTTTTAGGATTCCAGATCTACCCGAGTTCACTTTTGAGGGTACTATACATGACTCCACCATGGAGTACATTTCAGTGTTGTGAGCCCAGCGACTTGTTGATCAGGGTTGTGATTCATACCTTGCATTTGTTCGGGAGGTATCTGACCAGGAGTCGATGACACAAGACATCCGAGTAGTGTCAAAATATCCAGATGTATTTCCTGATGAGCTACCAGGATTACCTCATGAGAGAGATCGAGTTCGAGATCACATTGCTGTCAGATACACAACCGATCTCTAGGGCACCATATCGCGTGGCACCAGCCGAGTTGAGGGAGCTGAAGGTGCAGTTGCAGGAGTTACTTGACTTAGGATTCGTGAGGCCGAGCACTTCACCTTGGGGTGCTCCAGTTCTATTTGTCAGGAAGAAGGATGGATCCATGAGGTTATGCATTGATTACAGACAACTGAATAAGAGAACGGTGAAGAACCATTATCCTTTGCCGCGCAGTGATGATTTATTCGATCAGCTCCAGGGATCTTCGGTTTTCTCGAAGATCGATCTTCGCTCAGGCTACCATCAGCTGAGAATTTGAGAGTCTGATATTCCGAAGACCGCTTTCAGAACTCGCTATGGATACTACGAGTTTGTGGTGATGCCATTTGGGCTCACCAATGCACCTGCGGCTTTTATGGATATGATGAACATGATCTTCCGTCCATACTTGGATAAATTTATAGTGGTGTTCGTCGATGATGTGCTCATCTATTCACGAAATGAATGGGATCATGCAAATGATCTACGGATTGTTTTGGACACATTGCGAGAGCACAAGATATATGCCAAGTTAAGCAAGTGTAAGTTCTGGTTATCCCAGGTCTCATTTATCGGGCATGTCATTTCTGGAGCAGGTATCGCGGTTGATCCTGCGAAGATTGAGGCAGTGATGTCTTGGGAGTAGCCCAAGACAGTTACTCAGATTCGGAGCTTCCTCGGGTTAGCGGGCTATTATAGACGCTTTGTCAGCGGATTTTCACGCACTGTTCACCCTCTAACACGACTGACGCATAAGGGAGTTCCATTTATTTGGGACGATTCATGTGAGCAGGCCTTCCAGACACTGAAGGAGAGGTTGACTACAGCGCCTATTCTTGCTCTTCCTTCAGGCACTCAGGACTATGCAGTCTAAACAGATGCATCTGGAGAAGGTCTAGGAGCAGTGTTGATGCAGAGAGGACAGGTGATTGCTTACGCATTACGGCAGTTGAGACCGCACGAGCGGAACTACCCCATACATGACTTGGAGTTGGCGGCAGTTGTCTTCGCCTTGAAGATCTGGCGTCACTATCTATATGGGGTGAATTTTGAGATCTTTACAGACCATAAGAGTCTGAAGTATATCTTTGATCAGAAGGAGCTGAACATGAGGCAGCGTAGATGGCTCGAGTTGCTGAAGGATTATGATTGCACGATCTCTTACCATCCCGGTAAGGAAAATGTGGTGGCTGATGCACTTAGCAGGAGAGCGCATGCAGAGGGTACAACGAACTGGCTATACACGTGGGATACGCTTGCAGCTTTGAGCGATTGGCATCCTCAAGAGAGCGCATCCATTTCTACCACCGTGCCTCCACGATACAGTAGTCTTTGGAATCGTATTGTAGAGGGCCAGAAGACCGATCCTTGGATTCATGATAGATACATGCGCGCCGTCAAGGATGAAGTAGATGATTTTGTCGTGGCAGAGTCTATTTTATGGAAGGCAGGACGGGTGGTTGTACCCAACGACGAGCAGTTACGCAGAGATATTCTTGATGAGGCACACAATTCACGATTATCTATCCATCCAGGTAGCACGAAGATGTACCGTGATCTGCATCGACATTTCTGGTGGGAGGGGATGAAACGTGATGTGGCGCAGCATGTCAGTAGATGCATGACCTGTCAGATGGTCAAGGCCGAGCACAGGAGACCACCAGGATTACTGCTGTCTCTCCCCATTCCCGAGTGGAAGTGGGAGAGCATTTCTATGGATTTTGTCACGGGATTGCCGAAGACACCGGGTGGCCATGATTCCATTTGGATCGTTGTTGATAGGTTGACCAAGTCAGCCCATTTCATACCTGTCAACACGACTTACACTCCTTCCAGATTGGCCAAGTTCTATGTACAGAACATCATCAGACTGCATGATATACCACGAGAGGTGGTGTCTGACAGGGATTCGAGATTTACATCTCATTATTGGCATCAGTTCATGTCAGCACTACAGACAGAGCTGAAGATGAGTTCTGCATACCATCCGCAGACAGACGGGCAGAGTGAGCGCACCATTCAGACGCTTGAGGATCTACTTCGCGCATGCACTTTGAAGTGGAAAGGGTCCTGGAAGGACCATTTGCCTTTGATGGAATTCACGTACAACAACAACTATCACTCCAGTATTGACATGGCACCATTCGAAGCCCTATACGGGCGGAGATGCCTCACACCTCTCAGTTGGCGTGAGGTAGGTGATCATGCTTTATATTCCGTAGATCTCTTGGAGGAGACTACGAGAGCTGTTGATTTTGTGAGACGGAGGCTTCTTACGGCATAGAGCCGCCAGAAGAGCTATGCAGACCGTCGAAGAAGAGACTTGGAGTTCTATGTAATTCAATTCTTTCCTCTTCATCCATTCAATTGTGACATATATAATTGTTCAACTTAATCTCATACTAACGTCATTCCTATAAATTATAGGTTGGAGATTGGGTATTTCTTCGTGTATCTCCCATGAAGGGAGTGCAGAGATTCAGTGTTCGTGGCAAGTTGGCGCCGCGATGTGTTGGACCTTTTGAGATTCTGGCTAGAGTAGGGAAGGTTGCTTACCGAGTAGCACTTCCTCCACATTTTTCTGCTATTCACGATGTCTTTCATATATCCAACCTGAGGAAATATGTGCTCGACCCTCGGCACATCATCAGTTATGAGAATCTTGACGTGGAGCCAGATCTGACTTATGAGGAGAGGCCGGTACAGATACTTGACCGTGCTATGAAAAAGCTTCGCAACAAAGAGATTTCATTGGTCAAGGTTTTGTGGCACCGACACGGCGTTGAAAAAGCGACGTGGGAAAACGAAACCGACATGCGGACACGATACCCACAGCTTTTTCTGAGGTAATAATTAAAACAAGCTTTTGCAATTAGATATATGTTCAAATATATGTCTTGTTTTCTCTTTGAGGTTTTTATGGGTTCAAAACCCTTTGAGGTTTTTATGGACATATGAAATTCAAACAAGACACCGAATAGCCTTAACTCGAGTCTCGAGGAAGAGACTCCCTTTGAGATTTTCATAATTGTAACATCCGAGATCCGCGTAAACCCGAACCTGACCCGAATAAGGTCCGAATAACCCAATTAAGTTATCTACCAATATTAGATAACCTAAAATAATCAATTGATCAAGAATCAAAAGATGTTCGGGCGAAATCTACCAAAAATCGGTCGCTTCGTAATGCGCTCCGCAAAAAAGCCGCGACGCAAATTCGGGAACCGCAAAACGAACTGAGACCATCATGAGATTCGATTCGACGATACAAGACCAACGTAATTGATTGTTCGTCAATCGGAGGTCGTTTGGTATTTTTAATTTGTAAAATTTAACCTTAAACAAAAATCGTATCCGGAAATTTCGGGTATTCAAAACCCGACCGGAAGTATATCAATATTATACTCATTTTGATCGTTGTTTCGAGACGGTCAAAATGAGATATTACGCGTCGAAATCGGAACCCGAGATGCACATTTGAGTAATTTTAACATCCTAAAAGAAATGAAAGTGAAAAGAAAAATAAATATAAAAAATTTTAAAACAGGAGCAGACTGTTCTGTCGCTAACAACTTGGCTGCCATTCTCTTGCCATTTGGACTTTTCTATACCTTCCATTTGGCCCCAAAAGACCCTCCATTTGGCAACGCCTCTTTGAGTTCCTCTCCTTATATATATACTTAACACAAAGCCTTCAAATTTCCATCCGAGGAAAGCCAAACTCCCAGCTCTCTCTCTCTTCAATTAAGAAGCTGTTCAAATCCCTCATCGGCTGCAGCTCAAGCAACGGTTTGGCCTAAAATTCCGATGCTTCTTCCCCTATTTAGCCATTCCAAAGACATCAGCCTTTCCCAAAAATCCTTAAATCTCCTCTTCAAATCCTCTTTTCCAATTCTCTCCACCAAATAGACCTCTGCAACCCTCTTCTTGTTGAGATTGCTGCTCAACAATCTTTGAAGATCAACATCCAAGGCTGATCATTTCTCGGAAATCAGCTTTGCATGCTGAAGATGGGATCTCAAATTCGCATATCAGAACTTAGAATTTAATCTAAGGCACCTCCTTCTCCATCCCTTGCTGCCATGCATGTGCGAATCCCTCTTATTTGGTTATCAAATTGTGTATTCCACATCTTCAAGTTCCTTTTTCCGTTTTTTTCTGCAAGTGATTATCCACCAACGACTTTTTCACAAGTATTGCATGTTTTGACATATTTCTTATTTATTGGTTCTACCTAATAGATATGTATACAACGAAATATTCTTGAGATGTAACATCATTGCCTCTCAGTACCACTTTAAAAAATATCATAGTTTAAATTTAATAAGAAATGAAGATGTTTAATATGACATCATAATTTCTTTTTAATATTAAAAATTGGAATCTGACTATAGCATAGTATATTTATTTGTAAAAATAATTGCACCATAATAACAACAGTTATGAAAGTAGTTGAATTTGAGATTTGTTTGCATATACATCCTAAATGTGTAAGAAAAATTATAAAATTTGTTAAATAAACAAATGAATTTATTCATGTGGTAAGCAAGAAGAAAGGATTTACTTGTAAATTTTAAAGATGAATTTGTATTAAACATATCTGTATAATTTCTATGATTTTTTTGGGAAGTGAATATTGGTTGTAAGAAGGTGTGATAATGCATCACTGATAAAAAGAGAATCTAACAATTTACATAAAAGTTGTTTGAGAGGGAAAAATAAATCTTCATAAACAAAGTGATCATAAACAATAAAATTTAAACAAAGCTATATATTTAAAAATGCTGGCCAAGAACATGCCTTGTTATTTATCATGTAGAATGTATTCTTAACCAAATAAATTTCCTATCTAAAAGTCATGTAACTAAAAATTCTAGAAGAAAATGCACGAAGGACAGTAAATGTTAAATTAAAACCCTTCAAAGAAACATATGTTGATAGAACGGTAATAACTCATAAATATAAAACTTTACCTTATATGCATAGATATGGTAAATAAAAGAACCAAGAAGAAAATATAAACCTCATTACACAGAGGTGATGAAGGTGAAACAAAAAGACATATACATAAAATTTCATTGTGAAAAGGAATAAAAAGTTTTAACAGTACTAAAGAAAACATATACATAAGGAAATCATTTGCATGTATACCTGACAGCTTTTGTATAGAGAAAGCATGTGCATATGAGACCACTTATCAGAACAACTAAATTATAGAAGGTAGCAGCTAAAGAAGAGGTTTACAATTATGAATGTAGATTTATGTGACAAAAAAACATACATGTTTAATTGCATTGGGTATCACCGATAATAAAAGAATTCAGTTTAAATGTAAATATTCCAAATAAATTTTCTTGTTCAAGGTTTTCCTAGTATAGTACTTTGGAATACTCATACAATTATATCTTTAAAGCTCCAGAATCCAGTGTGGGAAAAATAAGCTTATGAAACTATGTAGCAGAAGTCTCCCAATTATACATAGATATTGATACGGATGAACAGTTAACTCAGAAGTATAGTATTCCAAGTGCCACATAAGTTTTAGCACATAAACAACAGTAGAGATGAGTACACAGGTAATAACAAGGATGAATACACAAACATAATATTACAGATGAATTAGTTCATCATTGAAAAAGTTGTTGCTAATGCTACATAAATCCAACTCTTAAATTCAAAGAGTGTATATATATATATATATATATATATATATATATATATATATATATATATATATATATATATATATATATAGGGATTGGGGAGCCTACACCCATGTGTAGGTAACTTACCTACACCCACCTCTAGTTTCTTATTTTTTTGATTTTTTTTGAAATGGATCTTTAGGGGATTTACTTAGAATATTAAATGAAATATGCGTTTTAAATTTCATGTAAAACAAACATTCCTAACAGCTCCATCGGAAGGGGCCGATTTCAGCAAATCTCAGACCGTTAAAATTTGACTGTCATGATGGATAAGTTAGGAGTCTCGAAATAAGTTGAAATTTGAATGATGATATGGTGATATATTGTGATCTAAATTCCCCAAGGAATTCATTCAAAAAAATAAAAAAAATTGAGGGAAAAAGAGTTGGGTGTAGGTAAGTTACCTACACATAGGTGTAGGCTCCCTTTTCCCATATACATATATATATATATATATATATATTGAGATTAATGGGGCTTCCCCCGTAACATATGAGATTAAATCCTATATGAGATTAAATCATATATATATATATATATAGGGGCCCTTTCAAATAGGATGCAGTCCTTCCTTATTTCAGGAAGGCCAGCCCTTTTTTGTATAAATCACGAACTTTAGTAGAATACGTATATAGTTCGTATTATAAGTGCATGTTATAAATACAAAGCCGCATACAAAACTGCGCATTATAATACAAACATTAAAACTTCACATTATAATACAAAATTGTATATGTATTCTACTAAAGTCATCCTGTTTTATACAAAAAAAAGGCTGGCCTTTCTTAGGGATGGAAGGACCAAGTCCTATTTGAAAGAAATCCTATATATATATATATATATATATATAGGGGACCCTTCCAATGAGGTGGGTCTTTTCTGAAATTCAGAAAGCCACTGTCAAATTTGTAAATTGTATAACAATTTTGTAAATTTAAACTTCACATTGTAAAATAGCGACGATCATACAGTTTTGTAAAATATATCATTCATATTGTAACAAACATTTTTTTGTCAAATATACAAATATTTTCATAAATCATTCATGATATACATATTATGTTAATATTTAGTATTAAATTTATGGAGTTAGAGATTGTAAAATAAATAGAAAAAATGTCTAAATTGACGTGGCTTTCCATGCATCTAGGAAAGGTCTACCTTATTGGAAGTTTACCATGTGTGTGTGTGTGTGTGTGTGTGTGTCAGGGGCCATTCCAATGAGGGTTCTATTTTGAATCAGAAAGGAAACATAGGACATGGTCCTTCCAAGTGTAAGGAAGGCCAACGATTATAGCCATTAGATTCTAATCTAATGCCACCTCGCCTAAAATGGTATTTTGATCATCCTCTTTTGCATTGATTATGCATACCGTTAATATTTCGATACACTAAATTTAGATAGATCTAATTTCATTATTTTTCGCAATACCTAATTTAAATAATATCCAATTTTGTATTGGATGACAGTGCCTAAGGCAGATGTTCATATCCTAAAGTAATTTTTTGTAGAATCTCTAATTCCTTTTGTATAGATTGTATATTTTTTGTAGAATCTATGGCTCCTTCAAAATTCATTAGCCATTTGTAAATTTTGTATGGTTCTTTGTAGAATACAATTCACATTCGCAATTAATGCTTGATTCTTTGTAACGATTGTATGGTTCTTTGTATAATAAAATTTGTATGGTTCTTTGTAAAAATGTGGTAGTTATTCACACTTAATCGATGAGTAAAATACAAATAAAATATGTGTAAACACATCCAAAATATATAATGTACATCTTAAATGTGTAATGCATATCAAATATACTAGATATAAAAAAAAACACATTTTCATTCGCAACCAATTGATATGTAAAAATACATATATTTCAGATATGTATAATACACATCAAAATTGTATAATACACATCAATATTATATAGTACACATCAATATTGTATATAACTGCATATCGTTCTTCATCAAGAACTGGATGCAACACTTTTTTGTCATCGTCGCTTGGGTGAAGAACTTCTTCGATAGTCACCAGCACTTTTGCGTAGGCCTTGGACAGATCCCCCACCATCCAGGGCGGGCCGAACTTGACGTAGATCAACATATCCCCCCTTTTTCCGGATGTAGCTTGCAACCTCCCCCCTTTTTTCTTCTCCAATCTGCATAAATGAGCAAAAATGGGTGGCAGGTCGTGCTCTACCACGTGCAAGGGTGGTCAACGCGATGGGGAGCGACGATACGCGGTGGTGTAGGCAGATGAATGACCGAAATTGGTGGGTTGCGCGAAGGACCACTACAAACTGGATGTCCTTTGGGGACGCTTATTATGGACGGTCATGGAGCAACCGTCCCCTATACCAGTATCGGGGACGGTTACTAGCTGACTGTCCCTTCTCTATTGTAATAGCGACGATCATAATCGACTGTCACCATTAATATGACCTTTAGGGACAGTTATATAACCGTCCTTTACCAGGCTAGCCCCAGCTTGTTTTTTGTCTATCCGGGTACTTTAGGGGATGGTTACAACCGTCCCCGTTACTCCACTGTGGCCGTCGCTTATACGAAACTATAGGGGACGGTTACAACCGTCCTCGATAGTTGGTTATAGGAGACGGTTGCATAACCGTCGCCTAAACCCTTGTAATCGGCGCGAACTCCAAATATCTGCAGCCAAAGGGGACGGTCCACTTATAACCGTCCCCGATCATTAATATAGGTGACGGTTGAACGACCGTCCCCGATGGTCATATACCCCCTCCGACGACTCCATTCCTCATTCTCCACTCGATCAGCCCCTCTCGACCTCTCGCCCTCTCCCCCTCCTCCTCAACTCGCGCACGGCCGCCGCCTTGCCCTCCGCCCGGTCACCCTCCTCCTCCTCCCTCTCGCCCCCTCGCTCTCTCACCCTCCTCCTCCGCTCGCTCGTCCTCTCCGCCCCGTCGCCCTCCTCCTCAGCCGCCGTCGGTCGCCCTCCGCCCGCCGTCTTCCAAGCGGTTGCCCACCTCCCTCCGCCTTGATTTCAACCATTACAATCATCCATTACTTGGTTATAAGTTTTTTAATTATTTTTTAATATATTAATCTTGCTTATGATTGCATATTTTTTTAATATATGATATTAGTAATGTAGAATTCTAATTGATTAATAGTTTAGTTAATAGGATAAAAAACATAATTAGATTAAAAATATAGTAGTTAAATGCTTATTAGTTTAGTTTAGAGGATAAAAAAATACAACTTACCATACATTATTGAAACTTATCATACATTATTGTAGTTAACTTTAGATCTTACCTTTAGGCAATGGACAAAAGTTGGATGAACAAAAGATTCGATGATTATCAGACATATAACAAAGGAGTTATTGGATTCTTAGACTGGGCATTTCGATATGAGTTGCTCTATCATATTGTAGGAGGTGAAGGAGATAAGATACATTGTCCTTGCATAAGATGCAAGAACACTCTGACCCAAAATCGAACCATGGTTTACGAACATTTGATATTAAATGGTTTTGGCTTCATTATACAAATTGGACGTATCATAGTGAAGGAGTTATTTTAGAGGAAGATAATAATTACCAAGTTGATACTGAAAGAGATGTCTCTGAAACACATGACCGTGATGCTATGTTTGAGTTGATAGATAACATTCGAGGATATGATACTGATGAAATGATGGATTCACCTCCGGATTCCTTACTTGAAAAAATACAAGATGCAGAAAAGCCATTATGTGACAGAGTCAAAATGTCTCGATTATGTTTTCTGCTGGAAATGTTTACGATAAAAGTGAAGGATCAGTGTACAACGGTTACAATGACAGATATCTTACAGTTGATTAGGACCTTATTAAATAATCCAGAAATTTTCCAAAGGATTGGAAGGACGCTAAATCAAGATTTCGGGCACTTGGATTAAACTACGAGAAAATTGATGCATGTTCGAACGATTGCATTTTATATTGGAAGGATTACTTAAAGAAGTAAGAAACGCACGATTAGGTCTTGCTTCCGACGGTTTTAATCCATTCGGAAATATGAGTACGGATTACTCTATTTGGCCTGTGATAATCATTACATATAATCTGCCACCATGGATGTCATTGGCATCTTCTTTTATGACGATGATGTTATTGATACCTGGCCCAAAGGGGCCAGGTAATGCGATAGATACATATATGCAACCGCTGATTGATTAACTAAAGATTTTGTGGAATTCTGGAGTGAGTACGTATGACGCGGCAATGAAAGAGTTCTTTACAATACGTGCTTCTTTATTGTGGACAATTAATGACTTTCCCGTACACGTATATTGAAATATTAAAAGTTACCAAAGATGAACGGTGGAGCACGAATCTCGATATAATCCACAAGAGTCCATACTTATTAGTAGTATCGCATTCCGGCTACATCGTTAATGGATTCAGATTTCAAAAAAAGTCAATTGATGAAAATAAAGCATCACAGCTTTCTGGAGTAATAGTGAAGGCCGATCTTAGTACTGAAATTGACGGATACTATGGCGAGATTATTGATATATTAGAAATCAGTTTTACACATGATGCAAGGTGTGTTCTATTTCATTGCATCTGGTTCGATGTGGGTCATGTTGGATTAGGTTATAAGAAGGATAGAAATGGAGTTCTCTCTTTGAAGCAAACAGGTCGGTTGTAGACCAATGAGCCGTATACGCTTGCTAGTCAGGTAGAACAGGTCTTCTATGTTCCAGATAACTCAGCTAGTGGATGGATTATGCCCATTAGAACAACCCCAAGAGATTACTTCGATGTTAACGAAGAGGAAGATTACGTAGACAATGACGTTGCATATCAAAATAATTCAACTGAATTTATTCATGAAGTATTAGACAACGACGCTGGCATAAGCAATATGAGGTAATGCTATTTTTTAGCTATTTTTTATTTCTCTTTAAATAATTGAATTTATTTGGATATATCTAAATGTTTTGTTTAAAATAACCACTTTTGAATTGCAGAGATGGCTCCTAGACCTAGATGTATTCGGGAGGTTCCTGAACCTCCTCAGCAGCCACATGGAAAATCTTCTGATGCAGGTAGTGGAGGTACCCAGAGACAGCGTGGACCGTCTCAGTGTAGATTCTTGGACCGTCTTGCACCCGGGAAGACTTTACATGTACGCATTGTAGGAGTAGATGCGGTAGGAGAGAACTCCACGGAGTTTGAGAGCTACCTTGGCCAGGTTGCTCGTGCGCGCGTCCCCATCACTACCCACGACTTTAGACAGCTTCCTTATGCTGTCAAGGCTGCCGTACTTTCTGATTTGGAGGTATTCTAAAATCTAAAAACGGTTTTTTAAAATTTTATTGAGCTAATGGTTATTATATTTGTTGTATCAGGCTGTATTTACATGGGAATGAAATACCCATGTCGATTCCCAGATTCTCTCCCATGCCGCTGAGTTGTTGCATCGATACAAGGGACGCATAAAGGCAAAGATAAAATGTTTATTATATTTTAATAACAAAAGATTTAAAGATTGACGATATTTATTTTTCCATCTTTAGTATTACAACCCCCAGATTCCATATGAGCAGCTTGTGCAGAACGTCCCACTGGGTGTTACACCAGATGAATGGAGGGAGTTGATTAATTTTTGGTCCAGTGAGTAGTTCGCGGTATGTATAATTTTTTCTTAATTATTTGTTTTATGTTTGTACTGATTTTGTTAAATTTCAGTCGATTTCTACCAAAAATACGGCGAATCGTTCCAAAGGCTTTAGGTCCACCCATAAGATGGGAAGGAAGAACACCAATCAATTGAAGGATGACTTTGTAAGTATTTAAAAAATGTTTAGAATGATTAAATTTGAGTATAAAATTTATTTTAAGAACTTTTTATGTTTTTTAAGTTGAGGGATAACGAAAGAGAAATGAACCGCATAGAGGTTTTTGCTGGATCAAAGAGCCGAGATTTAGGAGGAGAAGTGTAGTGGGTTGATGACGCCTACGCACTAATTCATGTAAGTATAAATGTATTTTTAATTTATAGAATGACTTATGATAATATATTGAAATTTTTTTATATTTCTTTAAATGCAGGAAGAAATGATTAGGCTCTCTACCACCTCCTCGCTGGATAGCACGGGGACAAGCACTCTCCCGTTGTCGGCCGATGATGCCTTCCGTCAAGCCACTGGTCCAGAACATAGTGGACGCATCCGTTGCGGAGGACGTGATGAAACGATCCGTACATGGTACGGAATGGGTGGTGCAAGTGGGTCGCAGTCTTCCTCGCAAGGGAGACAGAGAGAAAGAGAGATGGAGAGGGAGCTGCGCGAAGTAAAGGCAAAAAAGACTGCACAAGATGCAGAGATGGCCAAGATGCGTATGGACATGGCGAATGTCATGTCCTATATAAGCCATCTTTAAAGCCAAGCCATGCCACCTATACAACCTGCACAACTCGACGACGATGAGGAGAGTGAGGAGGAGAGCGACGAGAGTGACGAGAGTGACGCATCTGAGTAGATATCATCGTTGTCGTAAATTTTAGTTTTTTTTGAACTTTTTATTGTAATGTTTTTTAGTATTGCCTAAGATTATGTAGACTCGAAAACCATTTCTTTGTAACTATGTTATGTATTATTATGATCTTGAATGTTGAGTTTATGATCTTGAATGTTGAGTTTATTTGATCTTGAATATTGAGTTTATTGGTTTTGCAGAGGGAGCAGGGAAAACACCATGAATCTAGTAATTTTTTTTCCTGTCAGGGTGTATTGGGGACGGTTATAACCGTCCCCTAATGAACTACAGAAACGTCCCGCCTGCCCAAATAGCTCACGAGAGATTATTGGGGACGGTTAGAACCGTCCCCTATACGCTTCTGTTGGCGTCTCTAACGACAAGCAGATGGGACGGTTTTAACCGTCCCTTATACAATTCTGTTGGCGTCGCTATAGATGTCATCGTATAAGGGACGGTTACAACCGTCCCGTATAGTCTTCTGTTGGCGTCGCTGTAGACTCTTCCAGCCTTCTGTTGGCGTCGCAAAAGGCCTGCTTCGTAGATGGGACAGTCGAAACCGTCCCGACTACTTGACGTATGCGACGGTTTCAACCGTCCCCAAAGGTTTTCAGTAGCCGTCTCAAAATGATGTTTGACCATTTGGGACAGTTGTCAACCATCCCTAATACAAGAGGTACTAGGGACGGTCGGAATCGTCTCCAATCTTAATCATGAAGGGGACGGTTACAACCGTCCCCAATGCCTGATTAAAAGGGACGGTTGTCAAAAATGTCCCATTTAATCAAATGAGATGGTGTCAGAAGGGATGGTTAGTAAACCGTCCCCTCTGCTCAAAGGGGACAGTTATAACTACAAAGAGGACGGTCCTTTACCGTCCCCTTAGACCCACCCGCATGTAGTGGACATATCTCCTCAGTTGTCCTCTTCCTCCCGCTCGTCGACGTCCATGACATCCTACGCTCCATGCAACATCATGTTGAAGACATGCGTCGCCACCTCTGTTCATGCATTTCCATCTTCACCCCTGCTCACGCATCACGTGCTGTTGTTATGCTCAACAAAACCACCATCGATAAATATGCAATAAGTTTCGAAATTTGCTTGAGCAAATTAGGACATACATTAATGACAGATATATTTTAGTTGGTTAAACACTATATTTAGATAATAAACAATGAACAAAATAGGTTTTTGATTAATTAAATACTAATATTAACATTCATTTAATAACAACCACCAGATCAATTATGGATGCACGTGATTGTTGACCTTCCTTAAGGATGGAAGGACCAAGTCCTATTGGAAAGATATCCTATATATATGGGTAAAATGAGGCTTCCTATGGGAGAACTAACTTGGCTCTCCCGCCCCATTTTCCTGATTTATTTATTTATTTTGAAAAATGCTTGTTGGATTTTCATAACTATATCCCTATACTATGTTATTCAATTTTCGTGCGAAACAGAGACTCCTACAACCTCCATCTAGACGGGATTGATTTCAACAATTTTGTGACCTTTAAAAAATGATCGTATGGATGGAGGCCATCAGAGTCTCTGTTTCACACGAAACTTGAATAACATAATATATGGATATAATGCTAAAAATCCACAGATTCATTTTAAAAAAATAAAAATATGAAAAATGAGGTGGGGAAGCCAAGTTAGCTCACCTAGGGGTTAACCCTATTTTACCACACACACGCACATACGCACACGCGCACGCGCGCACACACACACATCTTTTGCAATGTTATGATGAACGATGTATAATGAAGTTATTGCATGCATGATATATTTATTGACATGATGTATGGTTTATTAACTGACACAGTGTATGATAACATTGTATATACATAACATTGTATATACATGTATGAAGAAATATCTAGTAAGGCATCCATGTGTGAATATAATTTAATAAATGCTACGGTATAGTTGGTTCTCTGTATTCAAGATTTTAAGTAAAATTTGAATTGTTTCTTTTAAGAAAATATTGGATACAATAGATATAGATTCATTAATGTTCATGTTTCATAATAATAATATCCTTCACTTTTTTTGCCTTTTCTTTAAGGAAAGTTGTATATGATATATACTTTTCATAGGGAATGTATGTCCAAAATAAAGTTAGTGTACAGAAAAATACAAATATTGTTGATTTGCACATTGCAGAGGTGTATTATGATAGAAAACAATAAATAATAAATAACAACCTACACATAAAGATCCTTATTTGTAGATTGAACATGAAGAACAAATGACTGACAATGAACAATGAAAGTAAAAATAAATAAATAAATCAAAAGAGAAAAAGAACAAAAAGAGAAAGTACGCATTGATAAAGCACTAAAGCGTTACTCTAATTAGGTTGCGTTGTAGTATGAGCAATCAATAGTTCGGTCAGAATCACATTCAATGGGTCTTGGTGAAGAGAATGTGGCTTAATTTATATCTGGATAAGTCCATGATGGAACACGAGGACATGAGCAATTAAGCTATTCAACCAAGGTTTAAATATCTAAGTTATGTAATTAAGTGTAATCTAGGTCAACCTAAATGCATGCATGTTGTTTTATCTTTTTACATGCAATTGAAGCATGATGCTACAAAAGGAATTACAAATGCAAATCATACAATTGCACTAAATAGATACAATCACACTCTAGTATAAGAAAACTCCTGAATTAGATCTTAAGCATAAAATCAATTAGTTTCCACTTAGTCTAAATTAATTACAACATTAAAAACTCTAATCTTATTACTTCATTCAATGCAATTTAACTAATGAGGCACCTATTTTATTTCATGTTCATTTAGCAATCAATCATGTGAATAACGATATGAAATTAGTAGATCAATGACCTGATTAAATTTCTAAATGTAATAAGCTAATCAAAGCCTTTTTCTATTGCACAAAATGAGGCTAGGAGGAATTAATGGCAATTAAATCAAGGTGTAATAAAAACACACTTCTCTGGTTAATTAATGAATATCAACCAATCACTTCAGAGATTAAAGTATGCCATTAAAAAGATAACGAAATTGGCTTTCAAACATGACCAAAATCACTCAATTTGGATTTAAAATGCTCAATTTATTCAATTCACAATCTAAGATCTTTCTTGTAATAAAAACTTAATTAAAAATATATAAAATATAACAAACAAATCCAAAAAGGGATGAACTGTAAATATAAAGACACTGAGATGCTTATCTTACAAAATCCATGTGCAGAGGGTAGAAATGTAATATTGAGGTCCTGGCAGGGCTCATCTACAATTAACCCACACGAGCACATGCTCGAGACACATTCGACTCGATGCTCGAAGGTGGGGCGGCTCGAGCCATGTGTCTGGATTCGATTACTTCGCTCGAGGAGCGGGTCCATAGAGGCGGAGGCTTGGAAAGACGACTCAGGACTGATTTGGTCCGTAGGATCGAATCCAGATGAGTCAATCCAATGACAACTATAACTCTACTCCCTCAGTGCTCCTCTGCATGCGGTGGCATAAAGGTGGGGCTCTAGTGAAGTAACTACTCCTCCTATGTGCTCCTCAAGGCTCGTTGAAAGTCAGAGCACCTTCGTGGTTGGATGGCAAAGGCGATGGCAGGTCAGAGAAGATGAGGCACATGCTGGAGAAGAGAATCAACAACTCTTTGGTTGAGGTGGAGCTTCATATTGGAGCAGCCTTGATACTTCTGATCATTGACACTTTTAAGGACATGTAGGGGTTGATACGTATAACTGAAGCACAAGAAGGATCTAGAAGTGAAATGGATGGAAATGGGAGATGTCAGAGTGGATAGAAGGTGGATCCCTAGATGGGTTCTTCCCCTGAGAAAGGTAAATAATGAATCAAGGTGGGGAGGATTCTGGAATAGGAAGAAGGTGATGTCGAATTGTATGCATGAATGGGGGATGTCCGACGTTGGTGTAGGAGTTATCAAACCAGTGTGAAGATGTGTGTGTGCGCGTCATTAAATGCGAGAAATCACAAAGGGGTGTACTAATAATCTACCTAGAGAATGGAAAAGGAAATCATGGATGAATGGAGCTTATGCTTGAGCTTGAGAAGCTCACGGACTTCGCTCAAACATGCTCAGCAAGCGTGGTGCTCGAGCAACACCGGTTAGATAGATGCGATGAAGGTAGTGAACCTAATTTACACCTCTTTAATAATAGAGAAATTTTAGTAGTATA